>JANKKI010000090.1:636000-1272000 GCA_025175665.1 Cinchona pubescens
AATAATAAGAAAAACAACAATAATAATGGAGAAGAAAGAGGAGATTGGGAGAGGGAGATACCCATCAGGTACGACTGGGAAATCGACCCCTCTAAGATCCTCATCAAGTCTGTCATTGCTCGCGGCACCTTCGGCACCGTTCATCGCGGCATCTATGACGGCCTTGACGTCGCAGGTACCAACTCTTTTAGACCCTCTTTTTGGGGATATTACTTTTGAGTAAAATAAATATCACCCCATAATATTGGAGTATTATATATGCCCGAGCAATTTATTCCGGGACTCCAATCATTTTTCACTTGCGCATTTCATGGTTAAGATGTTTTTGTCTTTTTAATGTGCATTGCATATTTCATTGTTCATTATGGTGCTTTTTCAATTTTTTAGGGTGTACTATTAGATATTTTTAAGTGTATGATTCTGTTTGATCTTATTGGAACACTCATTTCTGATTGAGGCCAACCTACTTGCCATGTCTGTCTAGAATGGTCCTCTCCGTGTATGTTATGTACATGCCAAATGGGCCGTAGGAGGTCACGCAACTGAGCTGAATCAGTGTTATCTGGAGAAATCTCGGTTGTATATGTTGCCTGGGTTTCTTTTTTGATGTTTTTTTTGGATGCTCCTCTGCCCAAGTAACATCAATGCCTAAAGCTTCTGGCTTTATTTTGTCATCAGTAAAACTTCTTGATTGGGGAGAAGAGGGTCAAAGGAGCAATGGTGAAATAGCTTCCCTTAGGGCTGCCTTCACTCAAGAAGTTTCTGTTTGGCACAAGCTTGATCATCCTAATGTAACCAAGGTAAGAGCTAGTATTTTTTTCCCATTTCCCTGCTGTTCTGTTATATTTTAATAGCTCAAATGTTTAGTTCTTGACAAGATTCTACCCCTTGATACTCATTGATATGGTGCTGTGTTATTCAATTTTTTTTTTTGTCTAGTGATCTTAAATTAGGATTCCTTCTGTAGTTTATAGGAGCTACCTTGGGTGCGTCAGACCTAAACATAATGACAGATAATGGTCACATTGGCATGCCGCGTAACATGTGTTGCGTTGTTGTTGAGTATCTTCCTGGAGGAACTCTCAAATCATACCTCATTAAGAATCGGAGAAGGAAGCTGGCTTTCAAAGTTGTCATCCAACTGGCTTTGGATGTTGCACGAGGGTGAAGTTTACTGTTTCTTGTTATGTTATTTGAGAACATGTGTTTGCTATTTACGAGAATTTTAGAGATTTGGTTGAATTTCATAGATGTTCTGCATGATTCCAACATTGGGTTTCTTAAAATCACTGGGGAATTGGAACTGAACTTTTTTTCTTTTACTCTTTACAGATTGAGCTATCTTCATTCCAAAAAGATTGTCCACAGAGATGTAAAAACAGAAAATATGCTTCTTGACAAGATTTGTACTGTGAAAATAACAGACTTTGGGGTTGCTCGTGTTGAGGCTTCAAATCCTAATGACATGACTGGCGAGACTGGAACCCTTGGTTACATGGCACCTGAGGTATCAACTTAATTATTTTATTACATGTCTGTACTTGTATTCATTTTATAGGAAAAGATCATACTTTCTGTCAGCCATGAACCATCACTTCCTCAAACAACTCATGTTTCTTCTAATCCTGCAACTCAGGTTCTCAATGGTAATCCTTACAATAGAAAGTGCGACGTATATAGTTTTGGCATTTGCCTCTGGGAGATATATTGCTGTGACATGAATGGCCATATCCAGATCTCAGCTTCTCAGAAGTGACTTCAGCTGTTGTGCGCCAGGTAGATTACTTTTACTTTGTAGATGTCTTGGTACTTCAGTTTCGGTATGTGTTTTGTTTATCTGAAGATGTGTAAACGCTGCTATAAAAATCTAAATCAGAAATGCCCCTTACAGCTACAAGAATTAGCTGCCCCTGATGGCCCTGACCTGTAATCTATATGGATTGATGAATTTTATATGGAAAGATTCTATTTATCAATATTTTGGGGAAAATGTTACCTTGCCAGAGTCTTGAGTACTTATGGACCAATTGTGTGAACTGGATGTATGCAGTATTCAGCTCTTGTTTATTATTTAAAAAAAATATCTGTTCTTGAGTAATTTATGTTCCAGATAAATGTGTGCAAAACAGGCTAATTTCTTAAACTGTAAAGAAAAAGAAAAAAGTTTCTTAAATTGTGAAGTTTTTTTTTGATATTCTGAAAGTAGGAAGGTTGCATTTGGAAAAAGCAGACTTAAAGGCCTTTAAGTTGCTTTTTCCAAATGCAACTTATTGTCAAATATTTAAAAAAAAAAAATTGCACATTATTTTAGTTATTTGGTTGATTTTCTTTTGTTTATTTAAGTTGTTTTAGGGGTTTTTTTGTGGTTTGGAATTTAGAATTTAGACTTATAGAAGAAATGAAAATAAATTAAAATATTATAAACTAAAGCAAGTAGAAAAAATATGGGAACATTTTAAAATTAAGAAAGTACATAAAATTTTTAAAAGCAGACAAAATATTTCAAAATATTTCAAAAATTTTTCAAATCTTAGAATTTTTTATAAATTAAGTAGATTTTTTTAATGGTGTTAAAGTTTTTAAATGATGAATATCGATTTTCTTCTTTCTCTTCTATGTGTTCTAATTTTATATTGGGATTGGTAGGGGCCAAGTTAATCATGTGGTTAAAGGTATGTTTTAATAATAGTAATTTATTAATTGATTTTATTATTTTTTAATATGTTATTTATTTCAAATGTTTAATTTAAATTATGTATATTTCATATTGTGTTGGGTGTAGCTAATATTTATATATTCCATGTTTCTTTTTTATATTAAAGTAGTGATAGCTTATTTTTATATTGCATGTTTGTAATAGTTTATTTTGAGAATTTAATGCATTATTATTATTTTTAATATCCATGTTCAGTAGTTTTTTTATTATAAAGAATTGTTTTAGTAATTTGTATCTGGTTTAAATAAATGTTAATATTTAGACATGATGCATGTTTATTGAATGTTTTGATAATTAGTATTTGGATAAATAAGTGAATGATTTATACTTGTCAATATCCACACATCTATTCGGGTTTAATTAATTTTTTTATTAACTTATGTTTTTGTTAGTTTTTATTTATAATAAAATGCGTGTTAAGTTTAGATGGATTTAATATGCATATGAGTTTAGTTTTTTAATCTATGTATTAAATTTTTAAATTTTATGTTGGTTTAGACTTAAATTAAAAGATTGAGGGCAATTATAACATTTTATTATTCCTTTTAGATGAAAATTTTAAATTCATTAATTTTGAGAGGTAATTTGTGGATAAAATAAAGGGATTAATAACACTTTGTTCCTCTGAATTGGGTGAGTAATTACACTTTACCTCCTATACAAAAATAATACACACTATACCTCTAATGACGATATTCATCATTTAAAAACCTTTAACATTGTGTTTGGATGGAGAGACTTGAGTGGATTTAATTTGAAATCCTAATCCTTAATAACTTATCCGAATAAGTTAATTGATTTAGTTGTGGATTTGAATTCACCAACAATTGAGAGTGTGATTTTAATAGTTAAAGTAAAGGATTTGAAATTCACCCAAATTCATGCATTTCAAATCCACCCAATTTAAATCCATTCATTTCAAATACTTCCTTCAATTCAAATCCACCCATCCAAGTACAGCCTAACATCATTAAAAAAATCTACTTAATTGACTGAAATACCCTCTATAATGTTATATTTCAATTTTTTATGTATTTAATTTTTATGTTTTACCACTACAGTTAAACATTCAAATTTGAAATATTTTGTCTACTTTCATGCATTTTGGCTACTTTTAAATATTTTATATACTTTCTAAATTTTCTAGTTGCTTAAACTGTCCCCATATTTTTTATACTTACTTTAGTTTATAATATTTTAATTTATTTTTATTTTATATCGATAATTCTAAATCATAAAAAAAAAAAATCGTAAAACAACTTAAACAAACAAAACAAAATCAACCTAATAACCAAAATGATATAATTTTTTTAAATGTCTGACAATAGATTGTATTTGGAGAAAACAACTTAAAATGAAAGCGACTTTTAAGTTGTTTTCTCCAAATGCAACCCTCTTACTTTCACAATACAAAAAAAATCCTTCACAATTTATGTGAAAGTTTTTTATTTTCTTCACAGTTTAAGAAACAACTATTAAGGTGGCTGCTCAAATTTGCATTTTGTAACTACAGAATCTAAGGCCGGAGAGCTACCTCGTTGTTGCCCCAGCACTCTTGCAAATGTAATGAAGCGATGTTGGGATGCAAACCCTGACAAGCGGCCTGAGATGGATGAAGCAGTGTCCATGTTAGACGCGATTGACACATCAAGGGGTGGGGGAATGATTCCTCATGATCAAGCTCAAGGCTGTTTCTGCTTCCGCAAACACCGAGGGCCTTGAGAAATCTGATTGCACTGTGACAGAGGTTTGAAAGCTCATAACTGAAATCCGGGATTCCAGATTGTATTTAATTTAGGAGGAGAAAATTATATTGATGGAGAATGAGAATGTTGGAGCTGAAAACATTCACCCTTTAGCTTATAGATGATGAAGCAACTGATAAACAAATGGTTCTTTGCTGTGGCATGGATTTTGTAAATCATTCCGTCCACATTACCAAGTTACTCTGTGTTTACTCTATTATCTGGGTTGCTGAAGCCCAGCTTATCACCTCCAGAAGATTAGTAGAGTATTATTAGGATTAGAGTTGTACTTATTATTATTGTATTATTTAGTGAACAATATTTATTCTGCAGGGTGCTGTTTAAGTGAAATAAATGCTCCGTTCAGTTATGAATTATCCAATTCATTTTTGTAAGTTTGTCTGTTTTGTGTACTCTTATTGTCTTATGTATTGCATTCTTTAGTGATACGTACAAAAAAAAGAATATTTCTTGTAACAAAGAATTCAAAGCCGGAGTTGTCTTGCAAAAATTTGGTCTTTCTGGTCAACCTCAGACTGTGGATTCTTGGGCCTTCCTGAGATTGAAACCAGACTGGAATCAGGTGAATTTGGGCTTTTACATGAAAAAATTAATGAATTGGGCCGATAAACCAGCTACCACTGAGATTGAAATAAACATGGATTGGATCCTTATCGCCCAAACCACAGAGACAATTAAGAAATTGGACGGGTCGTTTTTAATTACAATACGCAAAAGCCAGCCAATCTTTGAGCTGTAAAAGCTAACTATGTTCTGTTTTGACTCGGAAAAATTCCTTTCAAAAAAACAAAATTCAAGAAACTGTTTTGACTTGTAAGTTTTGGGTTGCACAATTATGAAAAGAAATTCGAAATAAGGTCAACCAAAGAAATGTAATGGTGAAGATCGAACTACAATTTCTGTCATAAAATGCTGAAATCCAACGACGATATGGAAACTGAAATTGTTAAGAATCTACAGATTACCAGAAACAAAAAAACCCAAAATCTAAAAATTTTCGCACCCTAATATGGCAGCAAAACTCTAGACAACTCAGAACAATGGAAGGACAATAAGAGTCAGAAGCAAAAACCACCAGATAACATTTTGTTAATGGGTGCGTTTTGGCAAGGACCAAGGAGTATAAGGGAGGTGGGAGGATATATGCAAAATGTAATCAAGCAGACGTTCTGTTTGTTTCGACTTGGAGCTGAACCTCGGATGGTTTGCCAGGCTTGTCTTCGCTGTCTCCTTTTGCAGCACTTTTGTGATACTTGGCATGCATACAGAGCTGGACACATCCCCAAACAACATCCAACTCCATTACCAGTCTACACAACAACAAAGCACAGATATCAGTTGACAAATTTACCGATAAATTAACTGCAATACAGTAAAAATTTCAGAGAAAAAGTGAGTTAATGGCTTTGAAGTTTCAACATAATTTGAAGGGTGAGTTGGTTTAAATTTACCAAGACGAAGGGGTCGAGGGGAAGGAATGCATAGACGGCCCAAACAATGCCGTTGGAGAAGCCAGCCACACATACCCAAAATGGCATATATTCAACACTTTTTGTCTTGATGACTTTTTTCTATCGGAATAAACAGATCACAAACAAACATTAAAAATCCCGAAAGGTGCAACAATATTCAAGAAGATGTTCTGTTTGAAATTGATAAGTATTAGTAATACTAAAAACCAGTATATATATACTTACCATGACGGACAAAGGAGAGGCGTACAGAATGATACCGAAGACAACACAGATAACTCCAACAATCGTGGATCTTTTTCCAGTGTTGTGTGAAAAGCTAGTAGGGTGAGAAGAACTATACCAGTTGCGAAAATAGCCTCCCCAAGCAAGCCAAAAGCTACTATCATCTGGAAATGCATCTCCATATTAATTATACGTTGCCCATGATAAAAGAGTAGTAGCTACTAGCTACTAGGTAGGTACAGTAATTAAGGAGCATCTTCAGTAAACTGCATGTATTGGAAGATTCTAAAGCAGGCCATCTCCTTCAAATCCAGGATGGATTCATACAAGTTAAAAGGATGAAATTGCATGCACATGTTGATTATTTATATGTAGGAATATACATAGTAATCAATCAAAATTAGAGAGAACACAAATGATTCTTAATAAATCCAGGAATTTCAAAAAGTGCAGACCCTTTGTTTTTTACTAGGTGAGAAGTAAAAGAATATGGCAAGATAAGACAGTTCCAAAACAAGGCCAATGCTGTTGATGGTAACAATAAGCATGCTGTGTGGATGAACAATTGGTAATCCATAGAAGACCCAGAAGACGCAGTTCAACACTGCTGCAAGGTACGGATATGGGTGGAAATCCTCCACCGACTTGTTCTTTATGATCCTCCAAAAGGTAGGCCTGCAATCATTACAGTTTTTTTTTGTGCATCTCCAATAGGTTCATATGATCACTGTAAAACTTTAACTTAAAAAAAAAAAAAAAAAAGAGGAGGAAACTGCTGGCCCTACATATAGTTAACTAAATCCAATATAATTACTACTAATATTAATGATAGTGTTAAAACAATAAAAATATCTTTAGATGGAATTCTTCCAAATGCATGAATTAACCATCTTAAGAGTTAAGACTAACATTCCACTTTTCTTCCCTCGTTTAACCTGACTGCCATTTTGAGGCAAAAATGAACATGTCAAAAATTGTCAAGCTTAACAAAAACAAAATATTGTACTAGTAATGTGCTACAAATTAATTTCAGGAGGAGCTGCAAATTACACGCAAACTGCATGTTGTATACTACTATTCTATTATTTCGAGTGTATGGCTAGTCTACTACACTAGGAGTCGACTGTGTGTGATGCACATAATTCGTGTGACGAGTACTGTATGAAGACGAGAGATTACGCTGGAGAGAAGAACAATAAGAAGGAGGTGACATTTCCTGCAAAATAAAAAAGATCATGGAAATGAATTAAAATCTCATATAATTAAGAACTGATCAACCACGGAAATTGTATTCGTATAGAGAAACTGATAATAGATCAAAACCAAAAAGTAAATAATTAGGAAAAAAAAAGACAAACAACAAGTTCAATCTGTATGTCTTTTCCAGTTTTCGAGAAAAGAGAAGCAAAAAGCAGAAATAAATATTACTTCAAAAAGGAATGAATTGAAATCAGTAAGAACAAAACAATCAATCCAATGCCCGAGCAGTCACGCGAACAAATTAATGCATATTGAGAACTCAGTTCATCATGATTATTAATGATCGGTGGAGATCTTTCAATTCGTTAATTGCGATTTCAGAAAGAAAAAAAAAAAAAGTAGTGGTCTCATGCAGATTACTGCACACCATACAAATCACGCAGTAGCACACCATACAAAACACGCAGTAATAATTACTATTCTACCAAAAAAAAAAAAAAGGCCGAAACACACCATACAAAACACGCAGTAGCTTAGCTTTGCAGTTGCATGAAGCTGTCAGAGTACTAACTCAAGTGATAGAGAGCTGAGATTAACAACTGACCGATGATGCCGATGATGGTACGAATGAGATTTACACGGTGATTCATCTTTTCCGATCAGTTTGCCGGTACCGACTTTAATTAGCTCCGTATAGCAGGGGAAAACTTCTACCGAACCCTAGCTTAGAGAGAGAAAGTATGGTGGAGATAGAGAGAGAAGGATCAATGAAGCATGAAAAAAATGTGGATGAACCAAAGAGCGTGAAGTTTGTTGTATATATATATATAAGACACACGAAAGAGAGAGAGAGAGCGAGACGGACCTGCAGGTTGTTATTTTGTTTGCAGTCGTAAATACTTTACGAACTCAATTTGCTGCTAATAATTAATACTTTTTTTTTTTTTTTTGAATAAGAATAATGCCCGTTACACTACGTACTGCTTAGTTGGTGAAAATCTCTAGATCTTAATATCTTATCCAAAAAGATTTATATACCTCCCCAAGAAACCATAAGAAAAGGTCAATAACAGCTAATTGAGTACTTGTACTCGGTATTAATACTGCCTATGTGAGATTAAGAAATTGAAAAATTCTACCATCTTATTGGAATTATTTTGTTATATTTTAAAGATTTATATAATAAAATACTATATGTTTTAACGTTGAAATTATTTCGTTATGTTTTGAAGGTTTATACAACGCAACAATATATGTTTCAAAAATTTATATCGTATAAACTCTTAAAATCAACAGAATAATTTTTCAACACAACTGTAAAATTTTCCTAAGAAATTTATCTAATTACTATAGTATATATATCTATCTAGTAGTAGTAAATATCATAACTAATAGTAAGGAAATTGACATATACATGATCTTTTGTAGTAGTACATTACACGAGTCTCTTACTTTACCCTCTCTATATTTGACATATATATTACGATATAATGGAAGTATTTATAAGACAGAAAATATGTGTTAAGTATAGAAATTGTGAGAGAGGAGATTATTATATAGGATCGGACAAAATATCCTTAGTGAAAAAAATACTACTAATTACGTGAAAGTATGCCATGATTAGTGATTGGTAACTTCTCTCCGCCTATTACGAGCAATTCGTTCATTGGCTTCATGTTGCATTTCAAGAGTGTGTTTTTTCTTTCTTTTATTTTTTTAAATGGGTAAGGGTTCTGTTTATCATACAAAAGCTAAAACATTAAACACAGTCGCTGGAAGTGAATTGTCACTTTGATTTTCTACTTTCGTGGTTTTTATACATTTATATCTTAGCCTTTTTTTTTTTTTTTTTTTTAAACGATCTGGTGTGTATGCTATTCATAATCTGAGTTCCTAGATTAAAAGAATATGAAAATCACATGATTCACATGAGCACTTGAAACGACTAATGAATGGCTAAGCCGCTAAGATACATGACTGTGAGTACACAAAACAAAAGATAAAAATTACAGCACCAGTCGAGCGAAAAATAGAAGTTACCAGGCCTTGCAAGCAGTGCATTTATACTATACAGAATAACAAAATGATATATTTATTAATATGATATTAGGTCTAAAAAAAATATGAACGAAATTTAATTGAATATTTTAAATCAAAAATCGGTGATTTAATTAAAATTTTAGTATGTAAAATAATTTTAACAAATAGTCTTGACTTGAATTTGTAACTTTGTGTGATATTTCTATTATAAATTGACTGAAAAACTTTTACATGACAAGGGATCTTATTCTCCCACCTAGGTAATTAATTCCTGCTACACGTATTTGGATCATAATTAACCAGCTTTCTATGGATATTCTTCTGCTAAGAATTTTCTGTTACACATTATATTTTACTTTCGGTCACATATTACCAAATGAACTGTCAAGATTATTTTACTAAAATTATATTATAAAATCTCATTAGATAGTGAAACAGATTAAGAGACACAAAATCCTGTGGTGCATTCTTCTATATATATTGAAAAGGCTAAATTCGTTGGAAAAGATACAACAATGCAATCCAGTTTTGGCATGTAAGCTTAGGCACATGTTGAAAACTTGTCTATGAAATTTTGTAATGGGTAGAGATCCCTTCAACTTTCTTGTCAGCCCTTCATTTATGTACTAAAAATATACAGAACGTGTTCAAGGTCTTTCGATAGGAACTTCATTCATGTTTAACAAGGAAAAAGTAGTAATAGCCAAAGTACCTAACCTATTAGATACGTGAAACAGAATTATTAGTCTCTAGTCATTTTATTTTTACTTTTTTTGTGTGTATGGTAGGCACATTTGCTAGTTGAAGTTCGTTGGTTTGGCTAAAATGGCGCAAATAATCCCACTTGGTGTTATATGAAAGAAATTAATTGCTTAGTTGCATGCAGGGATAAAAATGGTACCCAGATACCATCTTTTAAAATATGTAATTTGAGAGGAAGGAAAAGGTACTGGTATTTTTTTCAAGTGGTATTTATGAAGAGAGATTTTTTTTTGGGGGTGTGGTTGTGGTGGTTGTTTCGAAGTAATGTGAAATTAGAACCAAAGCATTAGTTGCATTTGTTTTATTTTAATAAAATGGATGGATAATTTCACAATAAATTACATGAACCAATCTAATTGTATATGGTTATCTTGTCCCTAGTATATATTATTAGTGACTGAATTATTTCTTATAAATTATATGAGTAAAATTCTTATATAGATCGAGTCCATAATTCTTGGTATCTCTTACTAGAGTGATACAAGGTAATGTGAGATAATGTGAAGAATTATGAATTAAAAGATCTATAACATTATAACATGAAATAGATCCATACAAGAAATTTTCAATTACACGATGGAGTCTTATGTATAGTTATATTATTGATGATCTCACTATTACTTATAAATCCTTTAAAAATAAAGGAATATTTTTTTAAAACGGACGATAGAATTTTCATCTGTTTTGCATTTTTGTATTGAATAGGTGGATACTGGGCCTAATGGCCTTGAAATTTGAAAACATATTTGACTAAGGCCAATGGGCCTAACAAAGTAGTGTCCAAGTTTATCGGATGTTGTATGAGTATTTTACATAATGGGCCTAGTGAATATTTTAGTATCCGTCTACAATTGCGGGCCTAATTTTTGTCCATCCGAATTTCGAATCAGATTACAACGGCACAAATTCAAAACCACTCACCAAAATTACTTTACGTAGCAAAATCATAGTGAATTATTAATTCTCTGATTTTAAATATTCTGTCAAAAATTTTTTTTTTTTTTTTTTGAATCATGATTGACATCTCAATAGTTTTATCACTTTGTTATTTTTTATAGACGCACTCGAATCGAATCAAATTCAGTAAATCAATTCGGTAAATTTACAAAAAAAATAAAATAAATGAATATCACAGAATTACCAAACGGACGAATTCTCACCCCTAGGCCCAATGGCATTAATTAAATGGAAGATTGCAAGATTGATTCTTCGTGAATTATAGGGCCAAAATTTAGTCTATATCTCTCTTTCAGCCTATGGTATCAATTTTCCTCCCTGCAGAGCTTTCTGGTAACAGGGCCTCTGAGGTGCATGGGCTCTAACTCGTTTGCCCCAACTTGATTCGAAACCCACACATTTTATTCCTGTCAAAGTATATGAAGGCCTAATTCCATTTTTGGTAGTTAGGCATATTAGATACTGTAGGCTAGTATTAAGATCAACAACTTTACCCCAGGGCCGCAATGAAGGAATGATAAAAAAACTCTCAACACCTATTATTAGTTTCACCACCGATGTGTAAATTGTTATCTAAAAGAATAAAAATGGGTCCAAGTGATTTTTATTTTTATTTTTTTAAAGTTTAGAAGGAGTTAGGTTACCTCTTTTTTCAGGATCAAAATAAACCACCAGCGTATATTTCAATAGTTAATTATAGTTTTTATATATCACCCACCAACAATAAATTTAAAACAACGATAGTTAAATTTAAAATCTGTCATTTAGTTAAGTAATATTTACTATGATGGTTGAATTTAGAACCCATAAGTGGTCCAAGTGATATGATAATACAAATATATATGAGACCATTTTAGTTGTACAAGTGTGTGCCTGCGAGCACTTGTACAACTAAAATGGTCTCATATATTTAGTTGTACAAGTGCGCGTAGACCCTAAACCCTAAACCCTAGACACACACTGTGCTCACACTTGTACAACTAAAATGGTCCATATATATTTGTATAATCATGTCACTTGGACCACTTAAGGGTTCTAAATTCAACCATCATAGTAATATATATATATATATATATATATATTATATAGATATATATTACAACTACAATTTCTTTTTACTTAGATAATCAAAAGATATCAAGGCTAGCTACGAGAGAGGAAAGAGGGACAAAGGGATAAAATGAGTTGCAAAAGAGAGAGATGGGCGAATATACTGTTTAAGTCCCACTTCTCTAAAAAGGAAGAAAGCAGCATTACCTCACTTTTTTTATCGATCATACACAGAATTACACAACACTCAAAACGCACGCAGATAAGATATACATATCTCCTCAAAAGCATATATTGTTCCTCCATCGATCCTCGTCATCAGGTGCTTCCTCCTTAGCAACTTTAATGGTGTATTGCTTTTTGCATTTTCATCCCTCCCACTTCCTCCCACGTATCTAGCTAGATATATTATTCACTAATACATTATACCAAACAATATGAATATGAATAAACGAATATAAGTGTCAAAAATATAATATGAAATATAATTAAATTTATTGAATAATTTAAATATAACGAACATAAATAACTACTATATATATATATAAACGTGATTTTAAATTTATAGTTTAGAATATAATTTTTACGTATATATAGAGCACCAAATGCTTAGCCACCTCTTTCTTTGACCTTAGTCACCTTGGATTTGGTGTTCAACTTTGCTTCCAAATTCCATATCTTATCATCCCTACCTTTCTCTAAAGTTGAAATCCCATGATGAACAAAGTAAGAAAAACCTTTGGGTTATTATTCCACCTCCAGTCAAAAGATACCTCCATTGATATATATAGTCTTTACCTTAACACATAAGGAATTCTATAACAAAAAAAAAAAAGAAAAAGTATCCCCCCTTTTTTATTTCTTTCTTGCTGTCCCTATCACTCGAGCACTCAAGGCTTGCACTCAAAAACTCACGTCCATTTCACAAAAGCTTTCTACCACTTCATGTCTCTTTTCACTACACAAAAGAAATCCACCCGAAAGAAAAACAAAAAGACAAAAAAGAAATTAAAAAACTCACTAATTAAAATTGGTAAGTGGTACCGGATTCATGTCACAGCAAAACCAACAGGGTTTAAGTTGATGGGCAAGCAGATTTGAGAAATTTGTTTACAAGAACACTTACGGAAAGGATTTATATATTCAATTAATGCAGTCAAAGATTATTCTTAATCTTAACTGCAAAATTAGTCCCTCAATTATTTTTGTCATCGTGTGTAGCTCCCTTAATTCTTTTTTGTCGACAGAGAGGAGTGGACACAGTTTTGATACGCAGAGTTTGGAGAAAAAAGTGGCTAGTAATTTTATACCTTTAATTATTGCATGTGAGAATTACGTGTTCCATTTCTGCAAGATTATCCAATTTGGAGATTGGAGAACTATTTTGGATGAAAATGTTTATTGATTTGATTCTTGATAAACATTATTCCGAATTAAAATGCAATCCCTACCCCATTTGCACAACTGGCCAACACATGGGGATGTGGACGCAGACTACATATGACTATACACATACATATTAAAGAATAGTATTCAATTTATTGTTAATAATCCTAATGGAATCGACAATGAAACGCATATTGATTAATAAATTATGGGTTCGAAAACGTGGATTTTAAAAATAAATAAATAAAAATAAAAGTAAAAATTGGGATCCTTCATGTGCAAAGCAGATGCTCACACATGTATCAATTTTTCGCCACATAATTTGCATGTTTTTTTCCAGTTCAGATGAGCCCTCCAAATGGGTGCTAAAACATATGGTAGTATGGTTCTCTAGTTCGTGATCCAAAAGAAAAAAAAAAAAAATCTTTTGGTAAGTTTCTCCTTTAAAATTTTTATCAATTGTAAGCCAAAAACAAAAAAGCTGCATCATTTTCGATGAAGTTCAAAACTCGACAAAGAAACCATAGATATATAACAATAATCATTTCTCGTGAAATTACCAGCAACTTTTTGTTGTATGAAACTCAAATTGATATTAAATTACATTTTGCCTAGTTTCAATTTCTTTTTTCTGCCACTGCATGTGGAAAAGTTTTGATTCTATTTATTGGGTCCCAAATCCCAATGTACGTGAGAATTAGATACCAAAAGATTAACTAGCATTGTTCATAAACTCGTTAGAAAGAAGCTAAATTGGTCATTATCACCGAAAAATAATCACAAATGGAATCGCTTAGAGCATTTGACCACTTAGGAAGTGTATGTAATTAAACAGATTTCTAATAGTAAGCTCCCAGTAAATTTATTTAAATGCCGCTGGTGGCAGTAAAATTGCTATCAATTATTAGAAGGCTTATGTTGTATTATTTTACATCAGAAAATACTTGCACTTGTCTCTGTGTAAAAATTCATAATCTCTCTTATGATGGGCTTGATAATATAGTATTACGGTAGTTTATAATAAAATACAATTTAATTAATTAAATGATTCACTTATAATTTATTAATCATAAATTTACTTGACTAAAAAAAATGATGAAGCTTTTAAAAAAAATAAAATAAAATAAATAATATTGCAGAGTTGTGCTACGTACTTAATCACCGAAGATGGTGTGTTGTTAATTGTTGTAAATTACTATTGTGGAAAGTCCACTCTAAGATTCCCACTAATAATGAGTGATGACATATCGATCATTTTAATATTTCTATGTCGACAAACTTTTGCTTACATAACAATATGGACTTGTTGGGAAACTTCCCTCGTTTTAACAGAAAATTTATATATATATAAAGTCTATAATATAGTATTATAAATTTTTATTTTTATATTTTACATTTTATGTTTTATTATATTATTTTTTATATTTTATTATATTATTTTATAAATTGATGTGTAATGATGTGATAAAATATAAATTTAAATTTTATAATATTATACTATAAATTCAAAATCATATAAGAATTGCTTTGTTTTACCCATCAACAGTAGAAGGTAGTTAAAATATATAATCATTCGTATATTTTATTTGTTGGCAATAATTTATCAAGTGCCAACTTATATCTCTATTTGCAATATGTGGAGTGTTATTTGAATCTGACTACTATTAATTTGTAAAATATTTTTTAGCTAATTATGTGAGATATTTTATCTTTTAATACATCTTTCACACATAATTCTCGTTGAAACAAATTTTAAAGTTAACTTTGATATCGATATATATTATCATTTCCAAATTAATTAGCAATAAATAAGAAGACCCATAAATCCTATTAGTTCAAGATTTTTTTGACAAACTAATATGAAATATTTTGTCCTTTATAATATCAATATTTTTAATTTTTATGTACTAATTCAAAATAATAAAGAAAAGAGTACATTCTACACCACAGGAGGGAGCAGAAGATGGTCTAATCGCAACTTTTGGCGAGATATTACACTCCTAGGGTCACATTCGAATACATATTATCCCATGCTATAAAGAGTAAAATAGATGAATAGTCATCAACTTATTAAATTATTATATATAAAGTAATTTAATTATTTATTTTATAAATTTAATAATTAAATTTATTATTTTAATTGTTCAACACATATTTAAGTAATTATTTAACGATTAAATTTATAAAATAATTAATTAAATAAACTTATACCTAACAATTTAATAGTTAACGAATATTTATTCATTTTGCTCTACTATAAACTATGGAGAAGATGGCTTAACCGCAGCCGACAACTCCCCCACCGTACATGGCTACTATTTATGGTTCTTTCTCGATCTGATCTGGCCACTTAACAATCCGATTCCCAATGTCCCCACTCCCAGTTGTGGATTGGTGTCCAGTCACCTCACCCGCGGCGCAAGTTAGTCATCCCCCAATCTCTCAATAAAGTACAAAAACTAATTTACGCAAACACCCCTTATCCCATGATCACATGCATTTGCAAATGCAAACTCCCCAGGGTTAAATCCGTAACTTCATGTCAATGTTACGACTATAAAATGCGCTCTCATCACCTCTTTAGACTTTAGCTGCAAACGATACCCTAGCGCAGAGAATTCCCTGTGAAATTACCTATATACCCTGCCGGAAGTCTTTCAGTCTTCTGGTATAGCATATAGCAGCGTATTACTGGGCTGCCGCAGTTAAAGAACTGACCGAGAAAGAGTCACCGGAGGAGGAGGAGCTGGGTAAGGTCATATTTGGCTTGATGGGATTTTGCATATGTCCTTTGGAAACTCCGGCGAGGTTGCTGTGGAGCACCAGTTTCTTCCGCCACAAGCTCATGCTTTTCTAATTATTACTACTCCATAATAAGATCTCTAAAATATTCATAATAATCATATCAAACGTCATCGTTTTGATACTGTCACCTGTAATCACTACCCTTCTTCACTTCACACACACTCAACTTGGTGTGTGACGTCATCCGCCGGAGATCTGAAACAATACTTGTAACTTAACAATATCTAATGGATTCCGGGCATATCTTCTTTAAGCCGTCTTGCCACGGCAACATGTTGTTCCTCGGGAGTGGTGATCCTTTGTTTCGAGGTAAAATTTTGCTGCATTTTTTTTTGGGTTGTGTTTGTTCAAGATATGAAATTTTGTTTTAGACTTTTTATTTAATCATGTAATCATGATTGTCATGAAAAGGGGTGTAGAACTTCATCATGGTGAAGGATAATTAACTTAAATTAATTCACTTAATTACCAGACTTCAAAAAGTTTAGTAGCAATAGTGAAAAATTCTCTTTGATGTTGCCATCATCTTGCATGTGATGTATAGGCGCGAGATCGGTGCTGAATATGGAGGAAACCTCAAAGAGGAGACCTTTTTTCAGCTCGCCGGAAGAATTCCTCGACGAAGAATATTACGACGAGCAGCAGCCGGAGAAGAAGCGCCGCCTTACTCCTGACCAGGTCACTAAAGTTCCCATTTTTGTTTTTTATTTCTTTTTCTATAAATTTCAGCTTTGGGTTTTGAGACTTTTGACATCAAGAGATGATATTCTTTAGGAAAATTTTACAATTCTGTGTAAAATCACGTATAGTTGTACGTTATAATATTACTACGTACTTTAAAAATTTAAAATATATAAGTCAGTCTTTAAAGCTAGCGTGTAAAAACTACCCCTTTATTTATTCCTAGCGTACAGATATGTTTTATTGGCATATTCACTTTCAATCCATTCATAAAAATATGGAATTATACCATAATAAGAATTTTATTCAGATTTAATGGTAGTGAATCGTATCTAGTAATGCTTTGAGGGGGAATATGCGGCGCTAATGGATGTGACTTGGGTGTTTGATTTAGGTGCACTTGCTGGAGAAGAGCTTTGAGGCTGAAAACAAGCTGGAGCCTGAGCGCAAAACTCAGCTCGCCAAGAATTTGGGCCTACAGCCCAGGCAGGTGGCTGTGTGGTTCCAGAACCGACGTGCTCGCTGGAAAACCAAACAGCTTGAGATGGACTATGATCAACTCAAATCTTCCTATGATTCCCTCCTCTCTAACTATGACTCTGTAGTCAAAGAGAATGACAAGCTCAAAGCTGAGGTATAACTTACCACTGATGTAATTGTGTCTATAACTTCATTCGACATAATTTGTCAAGATCCATTCTACTTTTGTTATTTGTTTATGTTTTTTTGTAGTATAAAAGATCCCAAATCAGTTAACAAAGAGATTCTAAACTAACTCATAACACGCACTGCCATAATTGAACCAAGTTCATGTCTTTTAACAATGTTTCTTGAATAATTTAACCTAATTCATGTCTGTTAACAATGTTTCATTGTTGCAAACAGTCGAATTTGTTAGTAGTAGTACTATGAATTTGTAGTAGTACCAGAGACGGTAGGAAAAAAAACGTTCTTGTTGCGGAGTCCCCTGCCATATATCATGCAGTTAATATGTGGAGTGAGCAGCACAACATTATATAGAACAGGGGTAAAAACTTCTAGGCAGCTGATGTCGCTTCTGACTCGGCTGGATAATAACTTATCTACTAGTACTACTTATTGCTATTTCAGATGAAGCCATGTAGGTCCTTAATTAATAAGGTATTACATGAGAGTATGGCATTTATGAATTCATATATTTCGTCAGTATGGTTATATGGAAAGTTGGTACATTGAATCCCACTGATTTCATAGTCACATAAGGCCACCTGGTCATCGTGTATTTATTGTCTTAACCAAAGATTCTTTCTTAGCTGCACAAAGAACTGTATTTGTCAAGCTCAATAGAATTCTCAATCAAGTAAAATAAAAATGGCATCTATCTGTTCTAATTTCTGAACCTCCATCTTGATTTTTAATTCCTAAAGGGGAATATGCCCCGGTAGTTCGTTTAAAAAATGCCAAGAATCCTTTTTAGATGAGAAATACGGATGATGGATCGATGGAAAAGGCAATAATTCTTGTGTCTTATTTTATTTTTTTTCAATATCTGGAAGAAAATGACTTCTAGGCTAAGCTGAGATTAGTTGATAATGTGGATGTGATCAGATGATTGCTTGACGGTTTATTTATTCTTCTTAAGTGGCCTAATTGTTGCATCAAAACAGGTTCTCTCCTTGACTGAGAAGCTGCAGGCCAAAGAAGTGGCTGACTGGGAACAGGTCTCAAGTCAGAAATCTGATCCAATTGCCCTAGATGAGCTTCATGCTTTGGCCCCTCATTTCAACGTGAAGGCGGAGGACCGCCTGAGTACCGGAAGTGGGGGGAGTTCAGTGGTAGACGAGGATGGTCCGCAGCTAGTGGACAGCGGTGATTCTTACTTCCCTGATGATAATTACCAGGCTGGATGTGTTAGTCCGGCAGCAGATGGTATTCAGTCAGAAGAAGATTATGGTAGTGATGACGGCCAGAATTACTTGTCCAGTGTGTTTGTGGCTGCTGTACAGCAGAACATTGAGGAGGGAGAGCCAATGGGCTGGTGGGTCTGGTCATAAGTTTAATTTAAACTCCTTGTTTACAAGAAAGTGACAGCGTCTTATAGTACTCTTTGTTATGTAACAGAATATATATTTCCAGTATTTGCCTACGGAAATTAAATGAATAAAACCAAGTGCTTTTGTCTGATTCGGTGCCACCGTTTGGTTCGAGTGTTGCAATGCAATATATTTTCTTCCCTTTGCAATGAATTTCTTGATAAGAATCATATGATGATGGTGCGACACCCTGAATAGTTTGTCGCTTTCGGAAGCAATTTTCTCATATTAAGGAGGTTGAAAGAGTCGATTCCCCAGTTTGTACCTGGATAATCTTCTCAGGATTATAGTATCAGTAGTGTTCTCCTGTCCGATATGTGCCCGTTGATGACGTTGGAATGTGTGGTTCTGTTATTTTTGGTAAACAAGGTGGCATCTGCCCATGTGTTTAGATATTCTGATTTTGATTGCAGGAAAAATATACAGAAAGCGTAGCCTGAATAACAATTTCTTTTAAATCTGTGTAAGCAACTTTATACTAGGGGTAATTGTTAGAATAAAGTCGGTGTATCGATGTCGGCATAAAAAACAGCTGATGGTTGCAGACGACTATTGGACAGGTCGCTCATAAATGACACCATTGCTGGTACATTTTTCAATGAACTGAAGTGCGTATATATTAGGAGCTGTGTTGGCCCAAAGCAACGGAGGTGAATTAGGTTGTCTCAAAAAATAAATTTTTTGAAGTGTTTAATGAAAATATAAATTTTGTGCAACAAATGAATACTTAAGCACAAATGATCAAAGATAAATATTTAACAATTAAAATTTGAAGAACAAATAAAAGATTGAGATAAAGAATATCAAACCAAACTCAAACTTCGTAGTTTCGGTGATTTTAGTACACAAAATTCCTCTAGTTGAAAAGGGTTTTACACTAGTCATATCATTTGGAAGTATTTATAGATGAAAGATGAGAGTTCTAACGACGGTGGGTTCATGCATAGTTTACAAGACCATTAGTATGGATTGGTTATGATCAAAATATAATTATCATATGTGAAATTCAACGTATTAAAATATAAAAACAGCTCACAGTCCAATAGAGTTTATATAACACTCATCGTTTTCGTATTTTAGTACACAAAGAAAAAGTCATAATAGTAGATGTGGGGAGCCATGCATAGTTCATTTAGGACGAAAGTGTTTATATATTAAAATATAAAAATAGGTCATAGTCGCATGGAGCTTGTATAAAACTCATAATTTTTGTGTTTTAATACATAAACACGATGATTTATATTTAAAAAAAATCATAATGTGAAGAGGCTATGTATAGTTCTTATCCGAACTTAAGAATAGTACCGGGCAACTTGAGTTTGCTCTCGCGACTCTTATTCTGTTTAGTTTATAAAATTTCGTGTTATTATTTAAACAAAAAAAATTGTTTTTAAACTTTGTCTGGAGTGATAAGCGGCATCTTGGCCGGTGCTCAGTTTTATTAATTTAACTGGTTGAATCGGTTAAATTGCTTTTTTTTTTTTTAACTATTAAAGAAATGTTAATAGTATTGTATAAAATATAAAATAAATTGACATTTAGAATACATTCTAATTAAATCTTAAAACTTATTAATTCATTAATTATAGATAATGAAGAGTGCATCAACGGTTCTGAAGGGGAAAAAAATAAATAAAGTTAATGAACAGGTGATTAGAAGCTTAAAAAAGCCCGCTGAGGGGAATGGTATGGGTCTGGACATGTGGGCCGCTGAAGGGACTGCTAGAAATAGATTAGTGACATCCGTGCCTTCATGGCCCAACTTACGATGAAAGAACCTTTTATCTATGGCCCAGAACAATTTTTGTTACGTATTAGTGTTTAATTCAGATTAATGTTCGGATGAATTTTAATCAAACATCTTTAAGTTAATTTGTTTTTTTCCAAATTTAAATTGTTAAACGCGGGAGCAATCGACTTCTCACCAAACATAATTGTTGTTTTTGGATATCCAAAACTTGTATTATTGAAGATTGGATTTCTAAACAACCATTCTGTCCAATACTCATCACCAAGCCTTTTGGTTTTATTTAATTTATTTTTGAGTTAAGCATATAAGTTTTCTCTATTTTATTTTTAAAAAGAGAACCTGTTGTGTATCTCTATCTACCCTTTTAGTGACTCGAATTTATGATTTGGGTCTCCTTATTCCTTCGATTCAAACTCATAATTAATAGATCATAAAAAAAGAATTTTACAATATAAATTACATTTCGTTATCAAGTTAAGCATCTAAGTCTAAGCCTTCAAAAGACTTTAATAATCTCTGGATTCAATAATAAAATAAACCATGTGTCTTTGAAAATGGTACATTTAAATAATTTATTTTAGTTGAACACTCGTACACATGGCCAAAATGTCGCAATAATTTTGTACAACATTATTGTAATCCAGAACATGTTAATGCTGGATGTCTATTTCTTTTTACATCATCAAACACGAAAAATGGTTCTTGATGATGTATACATAAGCATAGTTTTGTTGCCAAAGAAATTTGAGGGGCATCATTCTTGTAATTATCTTAGTAGTAAAGCATGACGGTAAATTAGTTTAAGGTTTATTACGTTACCATAAAAAGAAAATTAATCAAAATGTGTATGAATTAATGTATTCCAATAATTATGGATTAGTTAATGGAAAGAGCAACAATCCTAGTCAAAATAAGTTTTGTTGCTGCATCAATTCGAAATTGTCTATCCTGTTGATTGTTGAAGCGTCGGTTCAAAAATCTGTCCAGCAAACCAACTCTCTAATTTACTAATTCGTCCTTTTGACTCGCGCTCCTACGCTGTAACTACTAGTCTACTACGTCCAACCGTAAAGCGTTGATCTCAGAAACAAAATTTGTGCTCGCATCTCATCAAGATATTTGGTTCAGAATTAAATGTAAGATAGGAGAATGATATAGGAAATCTAACAGAAGATTTTGTGTCTTATTTACACGTATCTATATAAAATGATAAAATGATAAATAAAAATTATTGATATGTCATGAAATTTGATAAAAAAATGAACGAAATCCAAGCGGGATCTAAAATCATGGAGTGGAACATTCAATAAAATTTTGAAACGTGGACTAATTTGTGAAAGTAACTTTAAAATGTGATTTTATAAAGTATTTTCCTTACACATTAAAAATCTTCTACCACACTAATTGTACTGATTTCTTATTTCGTCTATATTTGGATGATTGACAAGTGTGATATAACTTAAGTATCTATTATTATGACAGAATACACATATTTAATATAGAAATTGTGGGACAAGATATTGATATAAGGGGTGAAACCGTAGATCTTGTATTCTATTTAGAAATGGTGAATTAGGATTAGAAATGTGTTTAGACGGTTAATGAAATGTACATTTACAGTGAAATAATATGTATAAAATTTTTAATGTTAGCGTTGATTATGTAAGTGTATATACGGTAGGAATTATAATGGATTACTAATCACGTACCATCCTTATTTGGTTGACTATGTACATAAAAATAACAAAAAATTTTACTATTCCTTTTAGGGAATCAGTTTCTTATACTTTAAATATTTGTACAGTATAATTGCATTTGCTTTAACAATTTATAGTGCACAAATTTTTAAAATTAAGAAAATAATTTATTAAAAAGAATTATAGAATTTTTAAAAAATAATTACGTTAAACGGTCTCATATTTATATCCTCTCATAAGCTGACAACATATTCAAATAAGAAAATATTATTAAAACTTTTAAAATTTATTTTGAATCAATTTTGGCAACTGCTAATTCAATCTATTATTTAACAATAATGCATTCTATTCGCCAATTAAATGAGTCTCAACGACTCTTGCATCTGTTTAAAAAAAGATTGGAGGAAATAGAGTCTAAACTTGAGAGCTGGTAGATACAAAGGAGATGGACTTGAGAAGGAAAGCAAATAAAGTGGGATCCGTGGGTGATAAACATTTAGCTAAATAATGGTAAGTTTGACTATTAGGGGCATTTTGATTTAATTAACATTATTGTGATTGGATAGTGGATTTGATTTGAAGGAATGATTTGAATTGGGTAGATTTCAAATTATATGAAATTCACTCATTTAACTATTAAAATTACGCTATCATTTATTGGTAGTTTTAAATCTACAACTAAATCAATTATTTTGTTTAAATAATTTATTATAAATTAAGATTTCAATTCAAATTCATCCAAATCATTCTTCAAAATACAATGCAAGTAAAATTACTTTGACCAAGTATAAATTACTCTGACAATAATATTTGTCTTTGTAAAGTTATAAAAAAATTAATATTACATATTAAAATTAATTTAAATAATAAAATTAATTTTATTATTAATATTAAACATTTAGTCGAATTTAATTCATTTTTATTTAAGGATTTGGTAACACAATTTAATTAATTTAAAGGGATACTTTATCGTCTATTTTAAAGAATTATTTTCTTAATTTAAAAAATTTATACAATACAAATATTTAAAATATATAATATTATAATATTTAAACCACAAAAAAATAATTCCCTAAAAATAATTTTAGAATTTTACTAAAGTAACCTTGTGACAGTAAAAGTGAATTTGATGAATTTATGTCTTTCAGTCCTTGGGCTTCGAGTGTCTTGGACTATTTATCTGTCCCTTTCGCTCGACACGGCTGGTCATACATCGGTCAATTGCCCGTGGCTAGCCGGCCCAACACTTAAGTAATTTCGCCGTCTCAACACAGCCTTTCGCCGGTTACGAACTCTAAATCCTCTCCCTCGTACAAAATCCACCGCAAGCACTACATTTACTGCATACTTTCTCTCTCTCTCACACACACACTCATAGGTGTCCTGCTCGACACCAGCGCTTTTATATCTGCATCAGCCGACAGTTCATTTCATCATTCGTGGTAATTTCTCACTTAATCCACAAACTCATACTGCTAAATTTACTCCATATATTGAATTCTATAGAGTGTCGGTTATATTTTGCGAAATTCTGTATGTTTCTGCAGCAATTCAATTTCGTACAGTTGATAATAATTATTTTTTAAATTTCATTTGCAAATTCTAGAATGAGATCTTGTTCAGTACTACACTCAGTTGAGTTTGTTCTTGATCTTTTGTTTGCATTTTTTTTTTTTTTTGCGCCAGTTACTTGATTTCAGCTTATATATATATATAAATATAGAAATGATAGATCTCTACTAAACGATCCTTTTTTGTATGATAATAATGAGAGCTATACTGGATTTTCATTAATGTGATTCTTGCTTGAAATGTACTTTCGATGCAATTCAATTGGAACATATAAGCTGGATTGATTTTTGATATTTATGCTTGGAGGAAATAGTGAATGTGTTTTAGTTCTGTTGTTTATTTCTCTTGAACTGAATTTTGCGGAGCAGTGTGTTGCTTGATCTGGTGTATGGAATGTAACTTTGCAGTGATTAGAATGGATGATCCACAGAAAATTTGTGGTTTAAGCCTTTGAGGTTCAGTTCCCGTCTGGATTCTCTAATTAGATAGAGATGTATGTCTCTGAAATTATTCTTCTTCTTTCAAGTTGAACGAGCGAAGATACATGTAAGTTTCGAAAACAAATGTGCTTGGTGTATTGGATTTAGCCATGATGTAGACGAGTTGGAATACAGGAGTGACTTTTATCTCGGAAAAGTAGATAGTAAACACATGCCAAACTTGTGGGAGAGCTGGGAGAATTAATTTGGCAGTGGTAGATTGGCCATGATAGAATGTGATCTTATTAAGTGTTTGAACAAGTAAACACTCTGCTGTTACTTATTAAGGTGTTAGTATACGGCACGGCTTTCTGGTTAGAATTGTCTATTATAGAGGAGTTATTAATCAAAGTTAAAACAGTAAACATTATATTCTCGGTTGACGGTACAAGATTGCTAGTGATATTCGTTGGTGATGTCTGCATGTCATTTACAGAGAAAGTTGCAAATTTCTAAAAAGTTAATGATTTCATATGTTTCATATGAGCTGTTTTCTATATGTTAAACTTGAAGAGATTTGGGTCTTATGCTATATCAGTTTTATAAAAATTACTAACATTATACTTTCTAAACTGTAAAATGTGAAGGTCATTAAATGTAATGGCTCGTAGATTGTGAACCATGTGATGCAAGACATATTGAATTTCTGCCTGCATTTTTTTTTTAACTATTATCTGCTTCTACTTTACTCTCTTGAGGATTTTGCTTAGCTTCTTCGAGTATTGATGGTTGTGTAGATATCAGTTTTCTTCTTTTAAAGGGGTGCTTGGGCCTGCATCATGTCTGAGATAGCTCTCAATGATCTCAATATGCTACCTGAATCTAAGAAGAAGAATGAAGATGCCACTAATGGGAACCTAAAGCCTCAGACGGGGAACATTGATGAAAATCTTGAAGAGAGCCGAATAAAATCTTCGTCCCCAGTGGTTGAGAATCCTATCAATGTCAATGGAGCAGCAAATTCTGTGCCTGAGGTGGGGAACTCTGAAGTGGAGTATATTGAATCTGAGAATTTGAAAGATGTAGAAGATCTGGAATTGAGTCTGAAGGTATATATGTACTTATAGAGCAATTTGCTATGATACAAAGCAAGGGTTCCAACTCCTACAATTCTTGAGATCTGATATTACAGACTTGGTGAACATCTTGTGCAATTATTAACATTTTTGTTTGTTTCAGACACTCTTAGCAGGACTAGACTCTAAGGATTGGGTTTTGGTGTGCCGAGTCACTCAATAATGTAAGAAGGCTGTCTATATTTCACAAGGAAGTGATGCTTGACACTTTGTAAGTTCTACTATTTCACTATTTGACATGACTAGAAAATTATGTGGTCCTAGTAGTTTGTCTTTCATCTGATATATTGTTTTTATCAATTTCTTCTGACAAGTCTGACTAATAGTGATTCATACTGCTGATAGGGGGAATCTGATTACCCTAATTGTGAAATCCCTGAAAAATCCAAGAAGTGCAGTTTGTAAAACTGCAATTATGACATCTTCCGACATTTTTAAAGCATATGGTGACAACATAATTGATTCATTGGATCCAATGGTATATACGGTTCCTAAAATTTAACTTCTGCTGTTATGTGTTGCATAGTTCACTGCATGCTGGTTTTTTCTCTTAATATAATTCTTAACTCAGTTATTTTTACTTGCATTCTGTTGACCTTTAGCTGGTCCAACTTCTTCTCAAATCATCACAAGACAAAAGATTTGTATGTCCGAAGCTGCTGAGAGAACTTTAATATCCATGACTACCTGGATTTCCCCTGTTACATTGTTGCCTAAATTGCAGCCATATCTTAAGAACAGAAATCCTCGAATTCGAGCAAAGGCGGCTATGTGCTTTTCTCGTAGTGTACCAAGACTGGTAAGAGGCTTATGTTTTCCACTATTGAATTCAATGCCGCATTGCCTCATCTTGTTTTGTTTTTTCTACATGGTCCTTATCCAGAAAAGAATAACTTCAACTGCTTGAATTGTCTTTTACCTTTCACCATTTTATTCGCTTATTATAGTAGGTATTTAGACCGTTTTCACTCCACTCTGTTCTTGGAAGATGCACTTAAAAGAAAACAACTTCTGGCCATTGCATCTAAAATTTCTCAAATGGAATGAAACTTTAACATACCTTCTCAGGAAATGCCTTATTGATTGCTACAAGTATGAAAATTTCTCATTGATTTGGCAGGCAAATTTTCTATGTCCAGGGATGTCATTCTTTATCTCTATCCTTTTGAAGTATAGGCATCTTTTCACTGCATTGTGAGGTATATCTCTTTTACAGGGTATTGAGGGGATTAAAGAATTTGGAATTGACAAACTGATAGAAATAGCAGTATCCCAGCTCAGTGACCAGCTCCCTGAGTCCAGGGAGGCAGCACGTGCTCTGCTGTTGGAGTTACAAACCATGTACGAGAAATCTTATCTCTTGAGCGCAAATGTTGTATCTGACGATCCAGAGGGGACCTCTTGGGAAAATTTCTGTCATTCGAAGCTCTCACCTTTAAGTGCTCAAGCTGTCCTCCGTGTGACCAATATTGTCCGAGAGGGTCTCGTACTTGGTTCCTAGCATCACCATGCATAATAATTATTAGACCAAGGTCATTTTCTGATGCTTTCTTTTATGTTCCTTATCCTACACTTGTATATACCTGAAAATTTGAGATGTTTGGTTGGGCAGTCCACATTATAGTTGAGTTATACGTCCTACGTTGATTGATAAGATACATAATTTGGTTTACCATGTAGTGCAAGGCACAGTAAAACAATTATGGTTGCTTGGAAAACTAGTGTTCAATCGCCTTATTTTTGTCTCAAAATTCATATGTAACTTAATCAATTAGCACTCAGTTCCTGGTGAATAATACCTTGTTTGGTGGTATTGTGCCTGGTATTTTGTTTGGTTCTTAGCATTTAAGTGTTCAAACCCATTTGTAAATCTAATCTGGGCTTGTGCGGATTAATTTGCATATGTGGTAGTATGCCGGTCTTTTTCCATAGATCCTTTTGATTTCTTTTTTTGTGTTTTTGTCTTTTGGCTGCATGGGGACCTGCCGACCTGCGGACCTGGTGCCGCTTGTACGTCACGGTTTAGCAGCTGGGATGGAAAAGCTTCTTTACCTCTCTGATTAAGACAGCCGCCTTGTGATGTTACTCTCTTATTAAGAATTTGAATTTTAAAAGCAGAAGTGGTTTTAGTACTGAACATAAATAAATAATACTGTATATATTTGCTCTTTTGTGTTAATATCACAAGATTATTTTGCAATCTGGATTACTGCAATTAACAGCGTTGAATTGACACCCTTTTAGTTTTAGGTCTGAACTATATCAGGATTTGTTCCATTTGTGTATTTCTCAGCGAAGCTGAAATGATTTGCGGTTCAATGATCTCTCATCTTACGTGAACTAGTGATTATAGTAGATTACAAGAGCTCAACATGAATATAACAGAAAAGTTTGTTAAATATTTGTCTTTTTCTTGATTTCTTCAATGCCTAAAAGTAGTTTCTTTTGTTTTCCACCCACTCCATACGAGGAAACTTAACCCCATCCCCAACTACCATTAATTTATATTTGTTCAACTTCAAGAATTGTGTATAACTCGTCAGCTGCTTACGCTATTTGGGATTATACTATTGTAATTATAAAACAATCTCCATGAAATCCTCCCATTTCACTTCTGATTGGTGCAGTAACAAATATTCTAAAATGGGCTGCCAATTGTTAAGCATTTTAGCTAGCGGATGGAAGAAGATTCTTGGAGATGAAAATTCAAGTTTTAGGTATAGCAACACAGGTTCTGGTGATGGCAATTGTCATATCCGTCATACTTGTGTTTGTAGGCATTGGTGTTCTAATAATGATTCATTTCTGCATTGTTGGGAGGGCTTTCAGGCTGGGATTTGGCAACAACAACAGCAACAGCAGCATGATGCAGCAGAGGGGAAGAAGCCTTGGGAGCACTAGCATGTCCAAAGAAGATTTGGAGAAGCTTCCTTGTTTCGATTTCAAAGCAGAGGAGTTGAAGGGCAGCTCCAGAACTAGTAGTACTAGTCCTGTGGACTGTGCTGTTTGCTTGGAGAATTTCAAGGTTGGCGAAAAGTGCCGATTGTTGCCTCTCTGCCGCCACAGTTTCCATGCGGAATGCGTGGATATGTGGCTTTTGAGAACTCCCATTTGTCCAATATGTAGAGCTAGTGCTGATTTTACGAGGGTTGCTGAAGAAAGTAACCAAAACCTGGTGATATCGGGTATCAGTTGAGGAATTACAGCCAAATGAGGAATGAAAGTGAACATTTCATGGAGGCTGCATTTGAGACTGGTGCCGGTGACCAGCCCCGCGATGATCAGACGGTTATGGGAAGCACCCAATCCAGCGAGACGGGAACGCCAGAGAATGGCAGCTATGTGAGCGAGACAGTGGCAATGGAAATGAGAGGGAGCCAATTGGCAGCAGAATTTGAAGCAAGAGTTCATCAAACAGTTTAGTCAATTAAGTTGTTTCAAAATGACTTCGGTGGCTATTTGGAATATTAAACCACTGTGAAATTACCAGGTTGATGATTGTTTTATATACATGTTGTATGACCATTTTATCATTTCAGTCGATTTATCTCTTTATAAGTTATCGATTTATCTGTTTTTGTCATTCAGTAAAAATGATATACACTTCTTTTAATGAAAAAGAATGATAACTCCATGTGTTTTACTACAATCTAATGAAATTTGAATGCATTGCACTGAAGAAGCCCATTTATTCAAATGTAACCAAAAAAGAATTGCTTCAACCAAAACAAAAATCACACATCCAGAAAGCAAAACCAATTATGGTTTTAATCATTCAAAAGTCCAATTAATAATAGTTTTGTTTGACGGACTGGAGAGCCCAATGGGTAAGTGTTTAATTTGATTGGTGGTTGGGTAGATTGCAGAAGAAGGCCCGTTAATCAATAGGCATTTGTTTTTCAAAAGGGAAAAGATCCATCGGGAAACCGAAAACTTCCAGATGCGTTGATTGGGCCTGTACTATTCAAAATCCCATGAGCTAATTGTTACTCAATTTTACCTTTTTGCTTGTTAGATAATGTGTCAAAGGGCATGTTTAGTAGACTGATTTCAAGACAATCTACTTATAAACTCTGTATCAAACATTAAATTTTAAAAAATTTATGATTAAGTAAAACTTTTTAAAATTTAATCTTAACCACAAGATCTATAAGTTTTATCAAAAATCGGATCTACCTTAATATTTTCCTTGACCCAAATAATGGGTGCTTTGAGATGACCCATACTTTTAACTTCGTTATAGTTCCCAAAAAAAAAAATGTAACTTTGTTATAGTTTTGGTAATAATAATAATAATAATAAACCCAGTTAAGACCACTCTCGTTTTTTTTTTTTTTTAAAAAGAATCTTGTAAATAGAACGAGGTTTTGGAGTTTTCCGGTGCCAGCGAAAAAGAACAGTACCATGAAGTTTCAAAGGCAGCCAGTCACGAGCATGACCATATAGAAATCTATTGCTTGTTATAGTCACTGGGACCAGCCACTTATGCTATCCGCTACTTTTTGTTTAGGAAACGTACAAATATGGATTCGATCTTAAAAGTAAATTTTGATAAGTCACTTTGTAATGCAGAGAAAAATTAATGAGTCTTGAAATAAGTGAAAAAATTCTTAATTTCGTAATTTTATAACGATCGAAGTACCTGTAATATTCGTTTTACATTATAAAATGAATTAAAAGAAATTTCACCGATCTTAAATTTTTAAAATCTTTATTTACATCAATTATTATCATAAATTTTATAATATTTAATATACATTACAAAGTTTATAAATAAAATTAAATCCATCCAAATATTTCTACCCGTTTAGCATTAATTGAGCCCTTTGCTTCAAAACTATTGACGTGAATAATACGGCATTTGTATCGTTTTCACGAATTATGACACGGTTCCTTCAGTAGGGCACTGGAACATCCGAGATGGAGACCGATCAGAAAGATGTCAGCACCTAAGATTATGAGATTTCAGATCCATCAACGTTAATTATTGTGGCTCAATTGTCCTTTCTTGCATGTGCAACCTTTGTACTAATTAATAATGTACAACTGGGCTCAATTTTTTCTATGCGTGTGCAATTTAGAGGACGATATATGTTGGGCTCTTTTTTTGTTTATTTGTTTCGCATTCTTACAGTTAAAGAGGGGTCTGGGAAAACCTTTTTTTTTTTTTTCACCAGTACTAGTGTTTTTTGTAAGTTATTTATTTACTATTAGCTAGTTAATTCCTTCCAAATGGAATGGTTCGTTTCACGTCAATTTTCATGTTGTCTTTTAATAAATTACACACTTCTTTAATAGTTTATCTTTTATTTTTAAATTTTAGATTGACTCGACACTTTAATTATTAATTAATTAAAGACTCATTCATTAAAATAAAAATTTCATCGTTAGAATTATAAATAATATCTTTAATTTTAAAAATTACAGAACTTGTGATGATATTACTCTTCAAAATAATTACTGCAGTGAAGCTGGGATATTTTTAAAAAAATTGTTACTTAATTTATAATGCAGAGCAAATATTATAGATTTTTAAATAATTAAAAAATAATTATTATATTTAATTTATATTATAAAGTGAGTAATTAAGATTTAACGTTAGACTTGTCCTTCGCCATTGAAGCCACATGTGTCGACTGCATGTTGCATGCACGAAGCCAGGGTCCACTCACAGCGTGCTTTCGCTTCCATCTTTCTTAGCTTTCAGCAATTTTGTGACCGATATCGAGAGAACGGTCTCCTCTAAAATAGCTTGAGAAAAGGGTTGAAAATCATTATAAAATTCTTATACTTTGACTACACAAAAGGTTGCGCTGCCAAAATTATTTAAATAAAAAAAAATTGACCTCAAAGTGCATGAGGTGGTGATCAATGATTTAAAAATCAGGTATTGAATAGGTGATTTGTCCGGTTCACAACTTAATTGGTTTGATTGGTTGAATTAGTTGATTTACTAATTTTTTTAATATTGTATAATTTAAAATAAAGTAAAATATATTTTTATGAAATATAAAATAGAAAAGAAATATTATTTTTTAAGAATTATTAGTTTTAATCCTTAAAAATAATAATCAAATTTCTACTAAGAAAAATCAAACTTGTACAAAAATAAGTATAAAAATATTAAAAGATAATAATTTAATAGTTTAATACTTTGGTGTGTTCACTATTTTGAAACTATTAGTTTATTTTATGATTTATAATTTTTCTTTTTATTTAGAATCATTTTTAATCTAAAATTTAAAAAACTGCAAATAATCAGTTGAATTGATTTTCTTCCGATTCAGTCTAATTTTTTTTAAACCGGATATACATAAATCGAATCGATGATTTTTTCACTTCGCAGTTTAACTGGTCAAACGATCGATCTAATCTAATTTTTAAAACATTGGTAATGGTTAGAAGCATAAAAATTTAAAATGAATCCACTCAGATTTATAATTTATATTTATATACATCACACATGCGAGTAATGCGTTTGAATCCGAATTAAAGGAAAGGCATAATGTCAGATTCATGCTAGAATGGTCCTTAAAAACACTCTAATTTTCTTATGGTTGCCTTGAACCAAAAGGCTACAAATGAAAATTGAAAAGGAAGTATCAGAAGCTACTAAACATTCTTTTTTGCACGTAGTAATAAAAAAGCAAATCCCAGAATCCAATTTATCAAAGAGAACCTTTATTTAAAAAAATAAAAATGAAATGGTAAGTCTTTTGTGACAGATGTTGTACGAAGTCTGAAGCCTGCTCTTTCATTCCTCAATTTAATTAAAGTGTATTTTCTATGGTCACGACACACTAGTGAAATAGTTTTGTTTAAGAAAAACAAGTGAAATAAATTAAGCTTTAAGTAGACTTTTAATGTTGACAAATGCGGAACGGCAACTCAAAGACGAACCAGTCAAAATTGATAATAATACCACGCTTGTAGAATAGTCAATGTAACCTTCTCAAAAAAATTTATGTCGCTAAACGCAATTATTGAACATATTTAATAATTTTTTTTAATTAATAGAAGATTTCAAAAAATTAAGTTCTTTATTTTAAATAAAAAAATTTCATTGATTAAATAATAAGTATTAAATATGTCTAATAATTATTTTTAATTAAAATAAAAATTTCTTAACTTTCTTAACCCATTAAAGAATAAAAAAATTTAGTTAGATTTAATTTTTAACTTTACGTATAAAGTCTATAGTATGTAATTAAAACTTATAGAAGTATTACGTTCAACGAATATAAGTACGATTTTTTAAAATTTAACCTTGTCACAAAGCGTACATGTGATGTTTAAAATCGGTTCTATTTAAATATTTTTTAAAAAGAAAAATATTTAGACAGATTAATCCTACTTAAGTATTCTCTTTATTTCAAATAATTATTTCGTTAGACAATTTGCTTTGTTTCAAAATATCTGTCAATATTAAGAAATTAAAGAAATATTAAATGATATTTTTTTAATTTTTATTTTTAATGAAGGGAATATTATATAATTAAGATATTAATATAAAAGTGAATTTTAGTCATATAAAACTATTTTTTTATAAAATTAATAAAATTTAATAATTTTTTAATCTATACACATTACAATTATTTTAAAACTGATGGGTATGTATTTTCCAGCTTGGGTTCATTAATTATACACATCTGAACTCTGATTACTGAATAGATGCTCATGAATTCATCTACCCATTGATAATCAAATATTTTTATCCTTGAACTTTCAACCCGTGGGTGACTGGTATACGGAAAATTCATATATGAATCTCATTTATAGTAAGTGAAATAAATTTTTTGTTTCATATTCATTTATATCACTCTAATTCATTAAAAGTAAAAAATAATATAAATAAATATGAATTAAAAAATTTATCTCACCAATCATAAATCGAAATTATATAAAAATTTTTCCAGTGGTGTACTACGACCATTCATCGTAGGAAATAAGAAAAAAGAATGGTGCAGGTCCAGCAGCGCAATTTGAACAAAACATTTGTGGACTGTAAAGCTAAAACGCCTGTAAATACGAAAAATATTCACGTAGAATATCACCAGTAAATTTAAAATTTTATGAAATTTATTTTACATTAATTAATATTATCAATTTTATATTAAGATTTAATTCAATTTACAAGTAAAACTCGATGAATACCGAATCTTTATTAAATGTTTTACTAACAATAAATCAACCGACAACAATTTAGAATAAAAAAATTATTATACAATAAATATTATAAATCGTTAAACATAATTAAAAATTAATAATAAAATTTTTTATTTTTTAATCATTTTAACTATTATTATTCATTTCATATTTTAAAATGAAGCCCTGTCTCTTATATTGATATAGAATAAATATGAAACTTTTTTTAAATAAATTCAATCTATATCACTATATCATAAATCTTTTGATCCTGAATCAATCATGTCATTCAATTGGTTGATTCAAGACCAAAGAATCCTTACAGTATTACATAGGCTCGATCCGCTAAGAATATCCCAATAAATACTACCTAGGAAATTAAGAAAAGCCTAGCCAGTTCCATCCATCAAACAAAGGTCTCTCAGGAAATTAATTTTCTGGAGAAAGAATTGAAAACATGGGTTCTGATTCTAATGGGCATGTTGTACTGTTCCCGTTCATGTCGAAAGGCCACACCATCCCAGTCCTCCACCTGGCCCGCCTCCTCGTCCGTCGCAACTTCACCGTCACAATCTTCACCACCCCAGCAAACCATCCTTTCATCCACATGTAATCCATCTCCGACCTCATCCAAAACAATACTACTAGTAATACTACTGTCTCCGTTATAGATCTACCTTTCCCTGAAAACATCGACGGAATACCACCGGGCATTGAAAGTACCGACAAACTTCCCCACATATCTCTTTGGTTATCCTTGGCAAGAGCCACGCAACTCATGAAACCCCATTTCGAACAAGCTTTGAAAAAACTCCTCCCTGAAATTACTTGCATAGTAACAGATGGATTCTTAGGGTGGACCCTACACTCGGCCAACAAATACGGCATTCCGAGGCTGGTTTTCTTCGGCATGAGCAACTTCGCCATGACTTTATCGAAAGTCGTGGGGGAGACCCAAGTTTTCAAGAAAGTTGTTCAGTCAGATGATGAGTTCTTTGTGATTCCTGATTTCCCTTGGATTAAGCTCGCAAGAGATGATTTTGCTGAGCCCTTTTCTGACCCTGAACCCAAAGGCCCGCATTTCGAATTCATCATGGATTGCGTTATCTCCACTTCCTTCAATGAGCTTTGGCCAGATAGTCAACAGCTTCCACGATCTCGAATCGGCTTATTCGGATTACTGGAACAGCCATTGTCAACCGAGATCGTGGTCCGTCGGGCCTCTTTGTCTCGCCGAGCCATTGAGAACGACTCGAGGAGGATATTATGTTGAGTGGTTGGACCGAAAATTAGGCGAAGGAAAGGCTGTTCTTTACGTTGCATTTGGATCCCAAGCGGAGATATCTTCCGAACAATTCCTAGAAATTAAAAGTGGGTTGGAGAAATCAGATGTGAATTTCTTGTGGGTCGTGAGGAAAAACGAATCAGAATTAAGTGATGGGTTTGAAGAGAGAGTAAAAGATAGAGGACTAATAGTCCAAGAATGGGTTGACCAGAGGGGAATCCTCGGCCACGAGAGCGTTCAGGGGTTCTTGAGCCACTGTGGTTGGAATTCTGTACTAGAAAGTATTTGCGCCAAGGTTCCGTTACTGGCTTGGCCGATGATGGCGGATCAACCGGTTAATTGAATGCGAGGTTGGTGGTGGATGAGATTAAGGTTGGAATAAGGGTGGAGACGTCCGATGGGTCGGTGAAAGGGTTCGTGAAGTCGGAGGGATTGGAGAAGAGTGTGAGAGAGTTGATGGAAGGAACGAAAGGGAAGGAGGTGAGGAAGAATGTGAAAGAAGTTGGGGAAGCGGCTATGGGAGCCGTTAAAGAAGGTGGATCGTCCTGGCATTCGTTGAATCTGCTCTTAGATGAATTGCATGCAAGAAGACGCATTGAAAGCCAACGCCACAATTATTAGTTCGACTTTTGATGCATTCAAGTTTGATGGAATAAGTTTATTATTGAATCGATAATATAGAATGAACGTAGTAATAGTTAAAATAATTAAAAAATAAATATTTAAGAGTATAAAAAATAATATATAATATTTTACTCTAAATTCACAGATAATAACAAAAAAAAATTCAGAGAAATGTGTTATTGGGATATGAAGTTGGTCACAAAAAAAAAAAAAAAAATATGTCGGTGGCATATTATGATGTTTAGAGAAAATTTGTTAACTTATCTTTATCTTTATTAAAAAAAGAAAAAACAATTAATAGTATTACACCCAAAATGTAGTACTAAGTAGTAATTGGGATAGCCAAGTGATGACTAGAAACTCATCAATTCTCGTCCTGTTTTTGTTTATTCTTTCCTAGCTCCTTTAATTTTCCTTTTTTGCTTCATCTGGATTGTGTAAATCATACATACAAATAATATTGTTACTAATAGTTGTATCACTTCTCTTCTCCAATTTCCTAAATTAGTTGGCTGGTCAGGGAAAGTAGAAAGAAAGGGGACAACTTTGAACGTTGGTAGTAGTATAAATTCTCTCTATAGTTCTAAATTGTGGCATAAATTTTTATGAGTAATTTTTGTAAAAAATAAAAAATGAAAGAACATATGTTCTCATGCTACTCAGTGTTGCAAGTGTATTTTCACACACACGTTTGAAGGCATGCTAACATGTTATGGAGAGACGCGCTACAGACATGGGCAAGTATATGTACGGAAAGAATTGCAAGGGCAATGATATTGCCACAGCACTTTCCTTAATGCCACAACTGTTTTCTATTTAAATGTCAAAACTACCCTCTCCAAGTCAACCCTAATTTGTATCATGTATTAGCAAACGACAAACTAATAAACTCGAGAACCCGCTAGATGACACCATCGGATTCTGGATCGGTGAAACCGACCAAGCACTCGATGGCTTCGATTGTAGTACTTCATTCTTTTCGCAGTTTTATTTTTTTTATTTTTTTTGGAAAAAATTTCATTCTTAATTCGATAAGAATGATGGATTATATTCTGATTCTGAAAAATAAGCTTTTAATCATTCGTTACTTAGAAATATTCAAGTTTTCTCTAGTAAAAGTACAGGAATTGAGTCGTTGCCGATGTCGGAGGATAAAATGGAAGGTAATTTCGGCGATGGTATTTTTTTATGGGACCTTTTTTGCCATGATGAGGGAAAGGGTTCGAGAAGGCTATCTTGCCGGAATAGTTTATTGATTGCTGGCTCCTTTTTTTTCTTTTTTTTTTTTTTTGGCGTCGAGAAAAGTTCCTGTAAGTATTAATTTCAGAGACCGAGCAAAAGCTGAATGCGGGAGAGAGGAGAAGGACTTGAGTCACGAGCAGCCAGCTGCATGCGTACAAAAAATGGTTGAGAAAGAAAATGCGCAGCCCCATAAATTTGGCTGATTTTTTTTTAAGGTAATCTTGAAAATTGCTATGGTAATAAAATAATGGGAATTTTACTGTCATTAGGAATTATTCTTTTATATTTTAAATATTTATATAATACAATATTGTATATTTAAAAAATTTATACTGTATAATTTTTTAAAATCAAGGGAATGATTCTCTAAAAAATATTATAAATTTCTCCTAAAATATAAGAGAATTTTACTGTTTCTTTTAAAGAATCATTCTCTTGGTTTTAAAAGTTTGTACAGTATAAATTTTTAAAACACATGGTGTTATACTGTACAAACATTTAAAGTATAAAAGAATGACTTTCTAAAACGGACTGTAAAATTTGGAAAATTCTACAGTCCCTTGATTTTAAGAACTTATACCGTACAAGTTTTTAAAGTATAATATATTGTATTGTATAAATTCTTAAAATAAAAAAAAATAAATTTTTAAAAGGGCCGATAAAATTTCCCGCAAAATTTTCCTAAAATATATGCTGTGACAAAAAAAAAAAAAAAAAAATGCTGTGGCAATATCGGTGCCCGAATTGCAAGGCCGCAGGCGTATTATTACTTTTAATGGGCTTTTGGGGACTAGTGGGATTTCAGACATTTCAAAGTCCAAAGTGGGCGAAGCTACGTAGTAACTATATTGGCTAAATAGTGAGAACAACTAAATAGATCATGTACAATATAAAATTAACCATATTCTACTGGGTCAATTACATTTAAGGTTAGTTACATGTTTCCACTCTTGCATAGGACATTAGGAACTTATCTCAATCAAAATGATTACCTATTTAGGTAACTAAAGAAGAATAATCTTCTAAAGTCAATTCTCCATGCGTAAACCATATAAACATGATCCTAGTACATTGATCATAATAATTATGCTACAGGAAGCAACCTTTTGGAGTCCTCATTATAAGAGCAATTTTAAATTAGGGTTAAAGTTTATCTTGTTTTGTCTCTAAATTTTTTAATGTTATTTTTTTTTACCTTTACCCTTTCCGTCAACAATTTGACTATTAAAAGTAAAAAAAGATATTTTTACCTCTAGACATCACAAAAATATATAAAATTAACCCATTAAAATTTATTATATTTGTCATTTTAATCTCTAATTCAAGTTTTGTATCAATTAACCTACTTTAGTCATTAATTAATATAAAAATATTGTTAAAACAATTAAAAATATAATGATATCCACCAACACCAGTGATTCTTTAAAAATACTTGTAAAAAAAATTTAAATATAAAAATTTTCTTGCATTTTTGGTATTTTTTTGTCTTTTTATTATATTCAAGTCTTATTTTCATGTAAAAATAACATTTTAAATATATGAGACTTATAACCATCTAGTAAAGTTATATCAGTCTATTTTCCTTTTGTTTTTCTTTATGTTTATTTAAAATGATTTTCTTCTTAATTTTTCATTTGTTAATATAATTTAACTAATACCCAAATTATACGAAAGAACTTTATCATATAAATAAAAACTTAAATTAAAATAATTTAAATGAAATACCTTTAATAATTCATCAAAAATTTTAAAATTAATTATTTCATTGTATTTTTAAATTTTAAATATTAAAGAAAGTATAGTTTGAGAATTATAATATTAATAATTAATTTGGAGCATATTCATACTTTTAACAATATTGATAATATTATTGAATTTTATTTTGATCCCAATGTATTAAATGTTACAAAACTTACCTGAGGGGGTAAAGTGTAATTTTGCTTAAACCTCAAAGGGGTTTACTGCAATTGATCTTTAGGGATATATTTGTCTTTTTGAAAAAATTAAGAGTTTACATTACACCGTTAGTCAAAAGGGTAAAGTAAGAAAAAAATAACGTTAGGAAGTTTAGTGCAAAATAATCTAAGCATTAAGGGGATTTAATGTATTTAACCCTTTAAATTATCATGTAGTTTTCTTATTGAATGTAGGCCCGATATGAAATCCTTGGACATAGAATTAATGGTTAAAACCAAGAATCTTGCTAATCACTTTGTATTACGAAATGAGTATTAAAAGTCCAGTGACGTTGATCTTATACACAGGCAGATGCAAGAAGATTGAGTCATTACAAGGAAAAGTTCTTTGCTAATCACTTTGTATTACGAAATGAGTATTAAAAGTCGTTGAATGATTAATATTTTTCAGTCATCTCAACGATTATTATACCCACTCCGCATTGTAAAATGATTAGTTAAAACTTACTCTATTGCAAATCAGCATTGCTCATTCGCAGATATTAACTAGTTCAAGTATCATCAACAAGGCTTAAATTTTGTTTTTCAACTTCTATAAATTAGAGATATTGTAAAATATATATTTGAGGTCACATTTTAAATTGTATCTTTAAGCTTGCCGAGTAACTAAATTCACACTTAATTGCCATCTAAGGACCCAATAAGCCTTAAACATTCAAGAATTTCCATGGCAAACAATCATGGATATCATCGGAAAAGTAATACAACCTTTAAAATCTGGCTCATCTAATTAGCTTATTAGTGACTGTTCATTGTAAACTCAGGTAAGTCTAACATACGAGACACACGAAAAAGAATGTCAACATGATAAATAGACAACCAATTACGTTTGTAAAACATAAATTTCCGAATTTCTTTTTCTGAAAAATTCAAAGTACAGTTGTAAGACTAAAACTTGGAAAAAGTTAACGTGGTAATTTTTACAACATTAAACAGTAGGAAAATACTATCATAGATCCGATCTTAAATTTTATTTGTAGACCTTGTAATCAAGATTAAATCTTATACAATTTTACTTACATCTATTAATGTCATAAATTTTATAATCCACCATTTAATATACACCACAAAATTTACAAATAAAACTCAAATCTACCTAAATATTTCCATAAATAATAAGGTCCCACAGCATTACTAGAATTCACGACAAATTTAAGGTGGGCAACTCAAGGGAATATCAATGAACTAATTAGTTTAGAGCCACTACATGAACAACTATATAAATATATTTCTAATTAATTTAATTAGTGAATTAAGTTTTATGCTGGCCAACATAATTGTGTAGCATAGTCCACATTAAACAAGTCATGTAATAAACAAATAATTAAAGAAATTCTTAAGAATAAAGGGACCATAACCTTTATTTCATATACCAAATACTTAAGTCAAGAATTGAATCTGATGCTTTCGCATGCATGTCATCCTTATTCTTTTGGTTTATTTAATGTTGTTAACTTTAAGACTTATACACATTATGAAACCAAAGATAGTAGAGCTATTGATGATCTTTGACTCCTCTTTTCTTGTTATTTGCACTTACGTATTAAATCAATAGTTCTAAATTAATTTATGCAGCTACTAAATTAGAAATAATTTAGTTTGACGACTTGTAGTCCAATCCTCATTTCCTTTCCCTTTAACCCGTCATCCGAATTTCTTATCGATTTGATGGAATCCGAGTTAAATTAAATTTACAAGTAATCTCAATTTAATTAGCATGTTCACAATCAACAAAACCATTAATCAGACAATTAATCAAAGAATAATTGAAATCACACATATAGACAATAATCCAATAATTAAAGTGAGATAAGAAAATTTATCGAAATTTAGACAAAAAATGAATAAATTATCTAAATCATAATGGGAATAAGAACAAAGCAAGCCAAACGGATAGTCTCAATCACGTGCACTCAGATTATCGGGTGGTCACTCTCGTTGCGTGCACTCGAAATACCAAGAATATGGAAAGAAACAAAGGTGGAGAAGAGATTTCGGTGTGTCAAAGGAAGACCCAAATAATGATATCTATAGGCAGTAAATTAGTAAGATTTCGAAGATAACAAAACTGTTTTGAAAGAAAAGATAAAAAAAACCAATCCTCTAATACAAGTGAACTGAAAAACCAATATGAACACAAATGTGAAAGTGCAGAGTTTTACAGTTCACACGCAGAACCCATACCATAGTGTTCCACGAATTATTCATAGGAAATTTTTGTGACAATAATTCTAATATGCTATAGATTTGTGCAAAGTATTTGTACGTGAAGAAATCTGCAGGGCCGCAGGAATATTACTTTTGATGGGCTTTTGGGGACTAATGGGATTTGAGACATTCCAAAAGTGCAAAAGGTAAAGCTACGTCGTAAATATATTGCGCTGGTGACTAGAGACTAAAGATGTACTATAAGATAAAAATATGCTAAAGCACATTAGTGCAGTTTGTGTGGGACCGGCCAGTAGGAAACAGTAATCTTCAACATCAACTTTCTAAATTGATCCAATAATTTATTAGAGACACTAGTGATTAAAGGTACATTTTATATATGTGCAATAAAAAAAATTTACTATATTTGCTTTTTTAGTTATATTATATCAATTTTATAAAAAGATAATTCAAGTAACCAAATTATTCCTTTGTATTAATATCTCAAATATATAATTTTTTCTTCATTAATGTTGTACTAAGGATAAAAATTAAAAAAATATTATTTATTAATTTCTTAATTTTTTAAAGTGACAGATAATATAAAACATAACAAATTATCTAAAACGACACTTATCATAAAATAGAAAAAGTATTAAATTGGCTTATGGCCTGATACGTGTAGAACAGCAACAAATGCGACGTCGACTTTGAACAATGGTTGCAATGTTGAAGTCATCCCTCGGTTATAGGTATGTATAGTCTTTCTTACTGGATGTGGGGCGTCAATGGAAATAACCATAGTAGTTAGTACTATGGCTCCTTCATTGACAATCAACCACTAATGCACTCTCTGCTATTTTAGTTGCTCAAGTATATAATTGGTTGAAAGGAACTTCTCCTCCAGCACTAAAACGAACGACACGGAAAATCACAAGAAAATCAACTTCTCCTCCAACTACAGTAAACAACATGGAAAATCACAAGAAAATCTCACTCTAGTGTGATAGTTTGTTAGGGCAATTGGTTGAAAGGAATCCCTTCTCCTACCACCAAAGAAAATCGCAGCTTTAAAAAGATTTCTCGAGAGGCATATAATTGCTCATAGAACCTGAAAGACGTAAGAGAAATGGCGGCCAATATTCCTAATATTTCTCAACTTCATATGGTTCTCTTTCCATTCATGGGCAAAGGCCACACCATCCCACTTCTAGACCTTGCTAAGCTTCTCCTGAATCGTGGGGCAGCTGTAACCATTTTCACTACGAAAGCAAACCGGCCCTTCATCTCCGACTACTTTGCTGATTACCCTTACATTTCCATCATCAATCTTCCCTTTCCTGGAAATATTTCAGGAATACCCTCAGGTGTCGAATGCACCGACAAACTCCCATCAGCATCTCTGATTTACCCAGCATTTGCCAGTGCCACAAAACAAATGCAGCCCCACTTTGAGCAAGCACTTCAAGCTCTCCCCCATGTGGACTTCATCGTGTCGGATATTTTTCTTGGCTGGACACTGGAATCGGCATTGAAATTTGGCATTCCCCGGTTGAGTTTCTTTGGTATGAACTATTATTCCACTGTGGTGACGCAAGAAGTTGGTTTAAGTGGGAGTATCTTATTACCAGAATCTGATGATGAACCTGTGATAGTTCCCAACTTCCCCTGGATCAAGATCACCAGGAACGACTTCCCTGAACCCTTCAATGGTTCAAATGGTCCTCATATGGATTGGATAATGGAGCAACGTCAGAAATCTTCAGAAAGCTTCGGCCTGATTGTTAACAGCTTTTATGAGCTTGAGCCGATTTTCGTGGACTATTGGAACAGAGAATCCAAATCTAAATCATGGTGCATTGGACCCCTGTGCTTGGTAGAACCACCAAAGACAAAACTCCACTCACAGTCACAGTTATGCTCAGCCACAGGCTGCAGTTGCACTTGCACAGCAGCAGAAGTTCAAATGGGAGGAGTGGTTGGATCAGAAGCTGGCCCAAGGGTGTCCAGTCCTGTATGTTGCATTTGGAACTCAAGCAGTTATATCACCAGAGCAGCTGCAAGAAATAGCTATTGGCTTGGAAGAATCAAAAGTCAACTTCTTTTGGGTGATTAAGGAGAAAGCAGAATGGCTTGATGGGTTCCAAGAGAAGGTAAAGGGAAGAGGGATAATAGTGAGGGAATGGGCGAATCAGAGGCAGATCCTGGAACATGATGCAGTGCAGGGATTTCTCAGTAATTGCGGATGGAACTCTATTCTGGAGAGCATTTGTGCTAAAGTTCCAATCCTAGCATGGCCAATGATTGCCGACCAGCATCTTAATGCAAGAATGCTACGTCAAGAACTTAAAATTGGTCTCAGGGTTAAGACGGTTAACGGATCAGTCAGAGGATTTGTTAATAGCCAGGATTTGGGGAAGATAGGTGGTAGAGTTAATGGAAGGGGAGAGGGGGAAGGAGCTGAGGACGAAGGTGGAAGAGCTTTCCGATGCTGCAAAAAGGGCTGTGGAAGAGGGTGGCTCATCATGGAACGAACTCAACAAACTCATTAGCCAAGTAAAATCAGCTGGATACAACATACAGGACACAGCAGCATGAGACATAACACAGAATCTTCTGTTTCACATCCTGTCTCATTTTCTGTCCCACCACTTAATTAATTGTCAAAATTCCGTAGAGTAATTTTAGTGGAGTAATATTGACAATTCATTTGGTTATGTGACAGAGAGTGACACCGAATGTGAGACAGAAGATCCTTAGCCCTTAAATATGTGTGTTTGATGTCATTCCGCCTTTTTTATGCTACAGGATCTTCTGTCTTACACCATATCTCATTTCCCGTTACACTACCTAATTCTATGGAGTAATTTTAATAGAGTAATTTTGGTAGTGTAACAGAAAGTGAGACATAAGATCTTTAGTACTTTTTATGGCCCTGTACAATTCCCAAAATAATAAATAAAAGGAAAATATTTGGGTGTTTAATTGAATTTACAAAAATAAAAGAAAAATATTCAAACAGTGCTAGCCACTACCAGATTTACAAAAATGATTTAATGACAACAGTCCTAACTAACTAACTAACTTCACCTGCTGTACTATCTAATCCATTCTCACTCTAAAAAGAAATCAGGTTCATCTGGCTTAAACAACTTGGGCATCTTTAGGCAAGAAGAAGAAGAAGTATCAGCCACCTGAACCTTTTAGGATGACCCTCTTTTGGTGTTTGCAACAAATTTTGAAGTCAAGATTGTAGCTCCAAGTATTGGGTTTTAGACATTTACATATATATTAATTGTGTAATATATGTTATCATATTTAATTGACCAATAAAAAGTGATCTTATATAGTTTAAGATAAATGGGTCTAAGTCATTTAATTAGTATGGATTTTTATGTGTAAATATTCTAAAATCTTATTTTCTATTTTATGATGGGCTAAAAACTTGGAGAATAAGGAAAGTATCTCTATATATAGGTTATGGTTCCCAAATTTTATATTTGTTACTTTTCCTGACATCCCATCATCAGAAAAATGAGAATCATATTCTCTAAAATACATATATAGTAATTTAGAAAATCAATAACCATAATATTTAAGAATCAAATCCGTAGGTTCAATAATCATATTCAGTTATTCAAGAATAACATAAATTCTTATAGATTTAGGTAGCTTCCGCATCTAATTTTTAATTTATATTCTTGATGATTAAATAGGGAGGATTTGGGTTATGATAATGTTGGTTGTCATGATATTAAAGTCAATTTAGTATCCCAACACCAAGATGCTGAGTATTATTATCAATATCCACCAATGGGACCTCTCCAGTTACATCACATAATCCATCATCAACTTGCTGATAGGTGAAGCTATTCTCCCAGTTAGTATAAAGACTTTCTTGTAGAACCAACTCCTTTGCAAGCCTCATCTTTTAATATCTTCTCGATCAGATTCAAGCAGCTTGTATAAAGCAAGCACCCCGTGTCCTCCATTGGTGCGAGTGGTACCTAAATGCATGCTGGAGTTTCTTGCTGCGAAGATGTTTAAATTGAACTGCAACAAACTTAAGGTCTTCAGCTCGAACTGCAAATGTCTCAACTTCGGTAAGTGATCGAACAGTTCGAGTTGAAGAAGGCAGGTTTAGAGTTGAATTCGTAACTAAGGCCCATGTCAGCAACTCTTCCCCGCAAAAGTCACCAGGTCTTAGAGTGACGGAATTGAAAAATCCAGATCTTCCATCATTTGTTGTAGAGCTCTTCAACTGTCCCCTAATGATAAAAAGCATCTCATTCACTGGATCTCCATCTCGAAAAGCATAGGTGCCTTCGGTGCTCAAGGATGAGACTGGGCATTCACATATGGCGTCAAGCAGTTGATCATCTATTTATGCGAAAAATGGAACCTACATGTACCCAAAAGTTAAGTATCTATTTAAGTTGCCTAAAAAAAATGCTCTAGTTACCAACTGAAGAATGAAAGACTAAACAAACAGTCTAGAAGCCCAACATCTTATTCAAGAAAACACTCAATAATCAGGGAAAGACATACTCTTCTAACTAGGTTGTAACAACACCTTAAAAGTTGTGTCTCGGATCCAAAAATAGAATGACGAACTACCGAACCCCTCTGTTGTACCCACCCTTTCAAGAATGAGTACAAACGAGTCGATCAGACATCAAAGTACTCGAAAAATTCAGTAGGTAGGGCAAACAATAGTTATGTAGGTTCAGTTAGTCGGACCTACAATAAGTTGTTCGATACTGTTCATCTAGGACCCAAGAATAGTGAAACATATTGTATAAATCAAACACTTCCCTTCGTGGAAGGGAGAGAGGAGGAAAAGGAACACTTTTGTAATACTATTCATGAATAAAGTTCGTGTTGTCTTTATGCCTCATATTTTCTTCTTAATCTTCATTTAAACATCTATCTTTAATACTTGTTGATCGATATCAAACATTTTTGGTACCGTCAATTGGTGCCGTCTGTGGGAATCACTTGACACAAAAAGTTAGTAGCTTTATTGTGAAGATGGCTAGACGCAACAAAAAGAACCGCAACCAAAATTCAACACAGAATGATGTTGTTGACACTTCTACCCCAGCAACTACGGAGATCGTTAGTCAATCTCGAACAGCCAAAATCTCGAAGGAAGAAATGTTCGAGTTCTTTGTAAATAATTTCCAAATGATTAAGAATTTTGTGAAAAATCAACAGCTACCTCACACCACTAGAGATGATACCACTTTCGTACGGCTTTATCCCCTGTTTCTTGCCGGGAAGGATCAATTTTTGACATAATAGATCACAACCAGGCAAGAACAAGATGTAATGCTGTTGAAGTTGAGGGTGAGAACCGTCGAGAAGAAGAAATTATGGCCAAGGTGGATCAACGTGTACAAGAGTTTTTGGGAAAGAAAACTGTCCCAACTTTCAAAATTCTAGCTGTTGCTAGAGACCCTTTTACTTCAACTATCTCACCAGAATGAATTAATCCTCCCATATTTCAAATAACCTGATTTGGACACTTACAAAGGAGCTTCTGACCCAGCTGTTCATATTGCACATGTTTTCTCAGTATCCAGACTTTTTGGGTATTCGGATGCCGTAATGTGCAAGCTTTTTGCTACCACTCTTAGGGAATCGGCATAGAAGTGGTTTAAAGAACTACCGCCCAGATCAGTAGATTCTTTCGCTGATCTCACGAAGAAGTTCTTAAAACACTTTATGAGCCGAAAAACCATTTAGAGGGAAGCATCTCACTTGTTAAGTGTATGGCAAAGACAAGACGAATTCTTGAAACAATATATTGGGCGTTCCAACGATGAAGCAATACACATTCGCAATGCCGATAAAAGGATTCTTATAGCTGCCTTCATGGGTGGCATTCGACCTGGCATGTTCAATGCTGACCTCGCCTCATCAGTTCCTAAAACCTTCAAAGAATTGCTCCAACGAGCAGACAACTATATCAGGGACGAGCAGTCGAATGAATTATAACCCGAGCCAAAAGAGAGCTCCAAGGACCCCGAGAAAAATCTCAGAAAAATCAAGAGAAGTCTGTTGAAACGAACAAAAAGAAACGAGTTGAGCCGAATACACCCATCCATCCTCCATGATACACGGCCAACCGGCTTTCCATTTCTGCCAACAAGATATCAGAAGTACCACCTTATCAGAGTACTCAAATTCTCCCAAATGAAGATTTTACTCCCATCAACATACCCAGAAGAAAAATTTTGTACCAAATTCATAATTCAAGGATAATTGCTCCCCCTCCACCTATTCGATCATAATTCTATCGGAGAGATCGGTCCAAATATTGTGCGCATTATGGTGATCATGGCCATGATACGGACGAGTGTAACGATTTAAAAATTGAGATCGAAAGATCTATCAAAAATGAACATTTGCAGGCATAAATCCTTCGCGCGGCAGATCAATTTCGATGAAACGATAAAAGACCTGTTGTGGGTAAAGGGCCTTCCTGAATCACTCACAGGACTCAAAATATTCATAACACGGTTTCCCGGGGACCCCCGCAAAACAATGATGATGTGGTGAAGGTTATATCCACAATAGACTGGGGACCAACAGGTAGAGACTCATCAAATGCTCAGAAGAAGTACGCCCGTGGTTAGAATCATGGCGAAAGGGTCTTATGAAGGCCCAGATATAGTTCTCTTCATCCGGAATTTGAATGGCCACTGTATCTGGTATTTGATAAGTAGCCCTTAGATGAGCAATGCTGTCTATTTGAAGGGTAGACCTGACCCCCACTGTAACATGAGCCTATTTGGGTAGAGGAGATGGTGGAGATGATCCTTTCGAAAGGGGTACCGAGGTAACGGGTTGGGCATGAATAACAATATCAGAAGAAGATGCCATTGATAAAACTTGAAAAGTTTTGTTGGTAGCAAAAGGAATTTTTGCAATGGTAGAATTTGAAAGTTTGGTAAAAATGAAAAGACAAAAGGAATGGGTATTTATGAAAGGAAATTTGAATTCTTGAAACAGGTAGTGGGCTATATGAATTTATTGCCCATAAACGTGCCTAATAATTAGGACACAAATTTTCAAAAACCTGTCATTAAGTTGTAATTTAAGTTATCATTAAGTTATAACTTAATTAAAATGCCAAGGGCCAGTTCTTCTCCAATCACAAAGAGTTTGGGTCAGCCTATTATAAACCGAGTAGTAGGTCGACTGAATGAGGGATGGCTAGCCGAAGCGCTACAAGTGGCCTTAAGTCCCTAATTTGATGACATGAATTAAATGTTAGGCTCGCCGAAGTGCACAAGTAGCCATTATAAATGAGAACATGCTCGATCAAAGAAAAGAAGACTGGACGAATGGAATGATCAAAAAGAAAGTTATTTCAAGTCTGAACGAATAAATTCAGAAGTAAAGTTGTTCTTATTACGAAGAATAGCATACAAAGTGGTTGTTACAATCTGATCATCTGATTTAAAAAAAGTTATTCGAGTGTCTATTACAAGAGAAAATAACTGGAAAAAGCTATTTTCATTACAATTGTGTTTCCAAAAAAGATTACAAAAGCTTATTCTACATTATGTTGATCTCTTTCATCTTGTTCGACTGAATGATTTTCAACTGAGGTAGAAGGTCTCGTTACATCCTGACCATCAAAAAGAAAAAAGGTTAGAAGATCTATTTCAAAAGCATCTGTACTTAATGAGAAGCATGGTTTATTGCTCATGCTGTCTAACAGGTCGAATATATTTACCTCCTGGTTGGGTATTTCTACTTCTGCTTTGTTTTCTTCTAAAGCTTCAGAAGGGCCCTCTACTAAGACACTTCAGTCTAAAGTAGTAGAGGTTCGAGGTCTCTCAAAGATCTTACCTAACTGGGTCATTAGGGAAAAAGTGGTCGAGGGGTCATAAAAATCAAAATTATTCTCATCAAATGATAAATTGGGAAATTGCCCTCAGAGATCGGCTAAAGCTTTGCCGAAACCCGTCTTGGCACTTATTATACAAAATATCCCCAAGCCCTCTCCTAGGGCGTTTGATCTTAAAAAAGAATTCACGTGCTTTGGAGGGGAAGGTTCTTCCTCAAATCCTCAACAATGGACTGGTGGCGAGAAACCTAGCTCTTAAGTCTTTTCATCTCGGACTGAGTGGAGATGAGTTCGATTGATTTGGAAGATAAGTTTGAGAGACCTGGTGATACTCTTCTCTCATCCTCGCCAGCTCAGCCGACTGCAAAGAATCTCTAGATTATGCCTGAGAAGATACTGCGCTTCTAGGTCGGCTCGTTCCTTCTGAAGTTTCTCCTGCTCGGATCTCTTGACTTTCTCCAGAAGAGTAGCTCTTTCTTGGAATGAGAGTTCCAATGACTTTTTTAGTTCTTCAACTTGGCTCTGTTCTTCTAGCCAAGAGAGCATGATGTTATGCATATAATATCCAGCCAAGTACCAACCAGCGGCTGCCCGAATCACTTTTTCTCTATCTGGGCAGGCATCATCTTCCGCATTATCCCCTTTCGGGAATGCACTAAAAAGATGGTCAAAAGCCTTGGATGACCCTATAATGCGATCATTCGCCGAGATTGGCCACTCGATGTCAGGCACAAATCGTTGAGAATCGGAAGGAAATGAAATTGGAGGTTCATCACCCCCTTGAGAATCTGGAATCGATGGTTTTTTTGATAAATTCGTCACTACAGGAGCCTGTTGTTCAGAGTCCAATGGGATGCTGAGCTCGAATGAAGTTATAGCCTTCTCATGCGATTGAGAAGTTTTCCTCTTCCTGGATGATATGACCTCCTGATGAGAAGGTTCAGATCTATTTATCAATTGGGCTTCTGGAACCCAAAATCTTGTGGTGTCCAATCCCTTTTCATTATGAGATTGCTGAACAGTGGGGATTGTTGCTTTTTGAAATCTTTTCAAACTATTGAAGTACCACGACCTCCTAACATCACCGATCCTAGGTCGAATTTGTCCTCCGATGGGACATTCTCAGAAGAACCTTGTCTCGATTCAGAAGCCATGGAGTTCGTGAGGAAGAAAGGAAGGAATGAAAAGTAAAATAGCAGTGATGATTTTCTGGAATGGATTTGAAATTTAAAAAGTTAGGCCTCCCACGTGCTATGAAGCGACGTTTGGGAAAACGACAACCGCCCACATTTAATGAAGATATATCAAGGGACATAGTGAAAATATTAAATGAAAAAATAAATTGATGTAAATTCAAAATTTGAAAATACACCGAGGGAGGTTATGACGACACTTTAAAAGTTGTGTCTCGGATCTGAAAACAAAATGACGAACTATCGAACCCCTATGTTGTACTCGCCTTTTTGAGATTGAGTATAAACGAGTCGATCAGACATTAAAGTACTCGAAAAGTTCAGTGGGTCGGACAAACAATAGTTATGTAGGTTTAGTTAGTCGGACCCACAATAAGTTGTTCGGTACTGTTCATCGAGGGCCCAAGAACAGTGAAACATATTGTATGAATAGAACACTTCCAACAAATAATAGTTATGTAGGTTTAGTTAGTCGGACCCACAATAAGTTGTTCGGTACTGTTCATCTAGGGCCCAAGAACAGTGAAACATATTGTATGAATAGAACACTTCTTTCCTTCGTGGAAGGGGAGGAGGAAAATGAACACTTTTGTAATACTATTCATCAACAAAGTTCGTGTCGTCTTTATGCCTCATATTTTCTTCTTAATCTTCATTTAAACATCTACCTTTAATACTTGTTGATCGATATCAAATATTTTTGGTACCGTCAGGTTGAGATAGAGATACCACTGAATTTCACGATGAAGATCCAAAGGTAAGGACTGCAGGATGAATTCCTCATTGACCCCTCTTGTAGCAAGCCATTTATATTAAACAAAACGACGAACACGTTCTTGCAGTTCTGGAGGTAACTGGCGATGTTTCATCCACTCTTCCGTATCTCTTTTCTTAAGCCTCCACTCTTCAAGTCTTACCGTCATAGATTGCAAATAAGTCTTCATTGGCAAAAGAAAAAAGATAAAGAAATAAATACCACTTCAGAGAAGTAGCCTTTGTGATGCAATAACATGGGTAAATAAGACGAGCATAAACAATTTCCTTCTGGTATGTTAGATCTTAGAAGTCTAGATTTCATTGCGCTCAACTTCCTTAGTATTCTGATTGATTAAGCATATTAAGAAAGAAAAGACTAAACAAAATGCAACTATTTCATTTTAAGACACTACTCACCTCTGTAATTCCTAAGGAAAAAAAATGAGAATTTCATTATATTCGGAATATTCTTCACCAGTCATAAAGTTCTTCGGTGATCTTCTTACCTAAATCATCTTTGGAATGTGCAGAAGTGTTTAGACTTTAGAAGCCTAAAGATGCAGTAGGTATTTTCATCTAAATTGAAGACAGTATTCCCAGATATTTTGTTAATTGTTAAAGTGTACAACAACCTCCTTCTTCCTGATTTTGTTTGCCATATTTCTATCCTATAGTCCAAAAAAAGCTGTCCACGATCAAAAGTGAAAAACTAATGATTGCAAAAGAAATGAGGAAAGGAGATAAGAAACGAACAATGAAAGTGGGCTCAAGTGGGGCGGGGGTAATGGCCGTTGAGAGTTTGAGGGTGATCATAACAAGAGGGAAATACAAAGAGTACGGGTTTTCATAGTGGCTGGGAAATTTTTTACATGAATATGCTCTCAGGTGGGATAGATTTCTTGATCTATATTTATTTACATCACTCTAATTTATTAAAAATAATTTTTTTATGAAATAACATCTCACCTATTATAGATCGGATTCATGTAAAAATTTTCTATACTGGCTGCATCTAGATTAAATTAGTGATATTTATTGAGGGTTAATTTCAATTTACTTCTTAACATTTAGGGTTACTGTCATTTTAATTTCTAATACCATTTTTTAGGATATTAAGTCTTTTCGTTAAATCCAACTTAACATTGACTATCCTTTTGACAAAAATACCCTTATTTTCTCTTCTTTTTTTTTTCTCATTTTTACTTGATTTATTTTTTTCTCCCTCATTTTGTTGACATGATATAATAATTTTTATTATTTATCACCTATTTTAAATTTCATCAAAATTCTATTTATGGAAAAAAAAAGATATTTTGGATTTCATGATAAACAATTTATCCACACATCTAATTTGAAGATAAAAATGTTATTTTAGATTGAAAATTTATAATTAGTCTAGAGACTTAAGTGCCAAAAAACTAATATTAAGAGTTAAAATAATAGTGACCTTAAACATTAAGGGCCTAAAGTAAATTAACCCTATTATTAAACTAGTGATATTATTATTATTATTATTATTATTTTGGGTAATAACTAGCGATATTGTAGAGATTATAAAATTTTGTGACTTAATATTATTTTAAGATAATTTTACAACTCATTGTTTTCAAGGTATGTGATGTGATTCTTTTAATGAGATTATAATTTTATTTCATTTTTATGTTTTCAAAAGCTAAATCATAAAAGTAATTAAAAACATAAAGTACATTGGATAGGTGGATTAATTGACTAACACTAATAGATTAGAAATGGTTATCCTTTACTCAAGGTAATATTGAAATGAAAAACTAATTACACCAAGACATTCCTTCTTACCCATATATTATTATGTACTGTATGTTAGTATGTTTAGAATTATATATATATATTTGACAACAAAGCTAGTAGTTTTTTCTTCCTTTTTGTTTTTGGGTAGAAACAAAGCTAGTATTTTTTTCTTTTTTTTTTTTTTTTTTTTTGGGGGGTGGAGTAATGAGTGTTACGATAATGCATTGTTCTACACCTAGGAGTAGTACGCAAGTATTTTGAAAAAAACACACACACACACACACACACAGAGTCTCGCAACAAAGAATTGCTCCAATTGTATAGAAAGTGGCAATGGTATCACTACATAAATTTGGCAGAATAAAAATTTAGAAAATTTTGATTACATTATTATTTGTTGATGGAGCCATGGTGATCGAATGATTTGCATGGACTGACCATGTTAGCCCATATGGTGGTGTGACCAGGCTTGTAAGTGGGCTGCAGTTGGTTTGCAGTTGAAAGATCCAAATCGAGATTCTTGAGTAGCATTGATCCAGATTTGATTATCCAATGTATCAAAATCCATAGAGACAAGTGATGATACTAGCGAATGAATATGAGGACCCGTCAAGTCTAATTTCATTAAATTAAGATATCAAATTTTATAAGTATTCCGTAGTGTTAAACTGTTAATATTTATTTTTTAGATTAAATTATAGTCGGCAAATTAATTAGTTATTCACAAAGGCTTTTTTTGTTTTTTTGACTCATAGGTCATTTCCCGTTAAGGATTTTTTGTCTCACATTATGTGTCACTCGTTATCACACTACCTAATGAATTATCAAGATTACTACACTAAAATCACACCACAACAATTCATTTAATAGTGTGACAGAAAGTGACATAAAGTGTGAAACAGAAAATACTATTCCGTCATTTCCCTCCCTATTTCCTCGTTATACATTTTGAGTATCTTTCGGACTAAAAAAAGAAAAAAAAAAAAAACAATTTTCATAAATAAGTTTGACACTTAAAGAATATATTACCTATACAGGTGTCTTTCAAAAAATTCTTTTAATATTCTTGAATTTTTTTTTTTTTTGTAGTTAAATATTGTTTAGAGGATTTTGCACATCAAGCGCATGTACATGAGCATGTGATTGGTGGATATGATGAAATTATTTATTGACCAATCAATTATAATTAATTTAAATATGATATTTTAAGAGAGAAAATCGGATTTTTATGGAGAACATGGTCAAGCACATGAATAAATTGGAATGGTTTGAAGAGTAAAAGGTTGTCGCACTTTTAATTAAAGTGCTTGATCCCAATTAACATGCTCTTAATTTAATACTAAGATTGATGATTCTGAATTAGTTTGTTTAAAGAACTCATTATCTTATGTTTATCTGCTTTGGTAGATTCTGTTCGGTTCGTGGGAACTATGTGGCGTTTTAATAAATGAATATGATTAGAGAAGTTTATAAACCTCACAATTTATTATGATGAGAAATTATTTCTAAAAAAGTTATTAAAATGTATAAAATTCTTAATATCCAATAAAACCACGGGCTCAAATCATCAAAGAGAAAGGGAACTAATTGAGTCTGTGATTATAGTTCTGTACTAGTAACAGTATAGATTTTTTAAATTATTTTTTAAATAATATTTTATAATTATTTTATATATAAATTTTTTTAAATTTATTTTTTATTTTATATACATCACATTGAAAAAATTATTACAATATTTTTTAACAATAATATTTTAAAAATAATTATTGTGTAAGCAGAATATCATATGTAGCCTATAATACTTCTACACGGCTGCAGTATCAAGCCAACAAGTGCCTCTCAACATCATGGTTTTGATCCCCAAACCATTAAAAGTAGAGATGACTTGAACTCTTGCAAAGTGCAACTGATAAATAGGATAATAGTCGGTACTTAATTTTAAGAAACTTTTATTTCTCATTTCAATTATCTATTAATGGTATGAAAGAATGATTTTAAATCACAAATCCCTACGACACTTATACACATCTATATGTATAAAAATTTATAATACTATTAAAAGTAATATATTTATATAAAATAATAAATATAAAATAATAAATAAAAATTATTGATGTGTAATTAACTTTAAAAATAAAAATAAAAAATTCTATCTAAAAATCTAAGAATAAAAAAATTATAATTTAATAAAATTTTACTGTATATACTAATTTTTAAAAGTGACTTTATAAGCTATATTCTTATCAAAGTATCCTAGAAGAGGATAAGCACGTCTAGGATACGAGCATTAGTTGAGTGGAATTCTGGAATGCCACTCACACGATGAACGTATCATTGATAAACACGTGTTTATCTCCTCAACTGCTTAGCATATTTTTAAAGTAAAATATAATTCAATTTTTTATTTTATTTGTAAATTTTATTTTTATATTAAATAATATAAAATAAATATTATTAATTGATATAAATAAAATTTAATCATAATCAAAATATGTATAAATAAAATTTAAAATCGAATATATCTAGTATTTTCCTATCTCCACAGACGTGATTCACTCTAATTATCCCAACCTTTTTGTTTTCATTTTTTTAATCTAAAGAGAGCGAAAAGTTAAAAAGATACTTTTAATGCCAAGTTGCCAACAGTATCTCAATGCGGATATTGTCATCTCTAGTCATAAACATTAGGGTTTATAACACTTTGTCCCCGAATTATATGGTAATTACATTTGGCTTCCTAAATTATAAAAATATACAATGGGCCTCCTATTTATAATATTCATCTTTTAAAATATTAAGAAAATTTAGTCAGATGACTAAAATATCCTTGGTACTATATTTTATTTTTATATATTTAAATTTTGATAGTGATGTGATAATTATTTAAAAATAAGTACAAATAAACTATATAATATTTCAATGTAATCTATATTAATATATTTCTTGGTTAAATTTTTAAAAAAATTTTGATTTCATTTTATATTATTTCAAATTTGAATATTTAACTATAATGGTAGAACATTTCCAAATGGGTTTGTTTTCTATGAAAAAATTTCTTGTAACGGTATTATATGAAAATATAATTTCTATAAAATTTTGTAATTTTTTCGATACGTGTCTTAATATTTTACAACTTTAATATTTGATTTAATCTGTACAAATTGCGATGTCAGATATAATATATTTCAATAATTTCTCACATTTTCATTCCCTAAAATCCAAGATATCAATGTATTATTAAATTTTATTTTTTTAATTCCTTTATAACTGTCGAAAATCAATTAAATACATGAAAAATCAAAATATGATATGAAGGATATTTTAGTCATCTAACTAAATTTTCTTGATATTTTGAAAATTTTATAAAATGAATATTGTGAATGAGGGGCAAAGTGTATTATTTCTATAGTTTAGGAGTAAAGTGTAATTACCTATATAGTTAGGGGGCAAAGTGTTATTAATACTAAACATTGCTAGACTCTTTTCAACTTACTCTTTTTTATTTTTTTTTTTGCTGTCCCACTTTATGTAATTTTCTTTTGTTTTTTAAGATTTACAATTTAAATTTCTCCCCCATATGTAAGTTTCTTGTTTATTTTTTATTTTTAGATTAACAACTTAAAAATTTCTCCCCCTTTATTTTATTAGTTAGCCACACGGAAAGAGAAAGAAGCCCACTCAGCCGATTGCTTTGCCAATTTTCTGTATTAACTCGAAAAGATTAGATTAAACTAATCATCCAATATATATCTGCAAATGCTGTCTTAAATGACATTTTGTCATTAATGATAAATGAGTGCGTTGGTAAAGTGAAGATGAAATGTTTCGTCACTCTCTTGCCAGTCTGGGGGCTTCTACTAGTGGCCGGTTGGACAATAGTATACACAAATGGACCAATGGAATAGAGACAGCATCAAACCAACGCCACTTTAGTGGAGTTGGCCAGAAAATATCTAGACGGCATCAGAAACAACGCCACTTTAATACACATCGAGAAATATCTCATAAAAACGTTCTTTACTGTTTGATTTCAAATCTCATATTTTACGAAAATCAAAATAGTTACCAAAGTATCACACATATCTAGAGAGTTTATTCTCCCTCTAATTCTTTAATAGTTTTAGTCCAATACGAGATTCCCATTATATTTCCTTTGTAAAGTATGTTATATGACGACAAAAAAAAGAAAAGTATACAGACAGCATCAAGAAAGAAAGAAAGAACTAGACAAGTTTGCCGTTAAATGTTGTCATTATTAGGGATATTAGCTTTTCATGAATTATCTTATTGGGTTGGAAAGGAATTTGGATCCTATAAACTTTTAATTAACATTAAAAGAGGTCCCCTAAATTTTGAATATTGAGATCTAATTAATTATCAAAGCCATTTATGATGATTGAATGCCATAAAACATGTCCCAAACGTGTTTTAACTTTTAACTATATGGCTTACCAACTTTTACTTGCAACGTTTTTAGGTGGTAAGTTTCCGGTGTGTGTACAGTGTACCTAATCAAGTAATTGGACCTTAAAAGCCTGAGTTCTTAGCTATTGGAAATTAAATACCAGTAATAAGTAACCCATTAGCCTCCTTTTCTGACCAAAAAAAAATTAGAGTTATTTTATAACAAAATTTTATGGTAATTCTTTTAAAAAATTATTTTATTATTTTTTAAAGTATATATTTTATAATATTTGTTCAACCGCATTCGTAGGATAAGCAAGAGAATAAAAGGTAGGAATAAAAAGTAGGATGGTCACGTAAACTTGTTTCATTGCACGCTTTTCTTTTCTTTTCTTTTCTCTTTTTTTTTTTTTTAAAGTTATCATTGGGGCGGGGGTTGAATTTTCTTCGTAATTGCTGCTCACTCGTGTTTTATGTCAGATACTAAATATGTTTTATAGTTACTTCTCAATTAATAAAATTTTTGTTTAGAGTGGAGTTCTATATTTTTAAAAAATAGAGAGTCATTTTATTCAAAAATAAATAAATCCTCACTTTAAATGAAGGGTTTTGGCCAAAATAAAAATTTTCATTGTGTCATCTTTGTGGAAAATACAGATTTCTATAATATATTATGCTATTTTTGTGATAAATTTAACATTGTTAGTTTACAATACCATAGCAACTTTGGAACATTACAAATTTACAATACCATATTCCCATGGTAAAAGGCTAATATTCAAGATTTGTTAGGATAGGATAAAAAAGGGTTAATTGCAAAATACTCCTAAAATTTGTCCAATTAGCAATTTGCCCCATGAATTATCAATTGTAGTGTTACACTACCTTGAACAATGAATTGCTCTCACATTGCTTCAATCAATTTGAAAAGGAAAAAAGAAGAAGAAGAAGAAGAAGATGGAATTACAATATTGCACTAATTGCAAAAACAATTTGCCCTAAATATCCGTATCTCTCCTAACATACTACAACCTCATCATCTTCTTCCCTGCCTTTAATCCAAACCTCTTTCTCTTCATCATTTTTCCAATTTATCTAGTTGGCCTATTTCTTCTCTTCAATCCAATTCCCAATCCTCCTGAGTTCCCTAACGCCCATGCCCCTCCATCTAGTCTATTTAGAATTTAAGCCCCCTCCCAAAAGAAAAAAAAAAAAATCTGTCTCAAATTTAGGAAGATTTAGTAACCCCATTCTTGCCCTATTTTCACACATCCCTGACACTATTGGCAACCCATTCTTATACTCACTAAATAAAAGCCTATTTGATCTAAATCGATGTGTTTGGATTAGCTGGTGAAAGGATCAATGGCAATATTTGGTAGATCGAGACAATTTAGATAGGGTTGCGAAGAATTTGTTGGCTGGGTTACTATTGTGACAACGATGGAAGGAAGTGATAAGAAAGAAAAGAGTATATATTAGTTTTTAGACATTTGTTAGACAATACACTTCTTTTAGGGTTAATATAGTCATTTCATCTTAAATAAATTATCCAGTTATCCTAATTAGATCAACATGCTACCAAATTCATATTATAAGGTACTGTCTTAATGTAATTGATAATTCAAGAGACAACTTGCAAACTAGAAATAGTTCATGGGGTATTTTGCAATTAACCCTAAAAAAATGTAAATACTTGTAAGAAAATCCATCTATAAGTGACTAACATCCATAAGGCGGATCAAAATGTAGTATATATGATAAGAAGAGCAAAATCCGCATAGATAGGATATTCTATAATGAATAACACTTACTCCTTGTCTATTTTAGGAGTATTTTGGGTTAGTACACAAGATTTTTTTTTATTAAATTGTAATCGATAACCATCTTTTGATTAACTTAACCTCCTGCACTGGACTGTGATAGCCCTCTCGATACTTTATTGGAACTTTATAACTAATGGACGGTTTCCCATCGCTAGAGTGTTTTCCTAGTGTGCAGACCCAACGAGGAAGGTGTTAGTGGTTTATCATTGGGTCAATAATACTAATTCCTATTTTTGTGCTATTCCTACTCCTAGGACGGGAAGCAGATAAGAAAAGGTGAAGCGTTCTCTTGGATTCCCTAACTTGTTGTTTCTAAAGACTGTTCTCCTCTCGGCTAGATGTTGGTCCATCCTACTACGAGGATCTCGTATCCAGCAACCCAACCTATACAAAGGGCATCAAAGCCCTATTATTAGGTTGGAGCTTAATTATATATATATATATATATATATATATATATATATGTGTGTGTGTGTGTGTGTGTATATATATAATAGGACTAAATTAATTTTTATATAATTATATTAACATTTTTCAATTTCACAATCTACTCTATCTATTAATATGACACTAAAGATAGGGTTAGAAAAAAAATGTATGGCTTCTTACCATATTTAAAAATACTTAGATAAACTGTATTTTTTGACACTATTTATATATCTTGTGATATGAATTAGATATTATAAAATAAGGGAGAATTCTACGGTATCTCTTTCGGAATCATTCTCTTGATTTTAAAAACTTGTACAGTACAAGCTTTTTAACTACATGGTATTTACTGTACAAACATTTAAAATACAAGAGAAAGATTTTTTTAAAAAAATTGTAAAATTTCCCATAAAATAAATGGAAAATACTTATATAGATCCGGTCTTTGGCCTCACTGTAGACCTACGGTCAAGATTAAATCTTATAAAATCTTGTCAGCTTATGTCATAGATTTCATAACATTTAATCCATACCATAAGATCTCTTACAAATAGGGTCAAAAATCAAGTTTACCTAAGTCTTTTCCAAAATAAATACCATCTATTAACATATGTAAGATTTTATAATATTTAATACTAATTAGAAAGTGTACGGGTATTCACCAAAGACTAATCTACTTTAAGTGTTTTCATATCATATAACCTCCATCTGCAGAATATAAAATAATTAATAAAGAGAAATATTTAAATAAAATTAATCATATACTTCTATTTATATATCTAATAATATAAAATAAATTATATTTCATAATATTTAATTTTAATTACAAAATCTTTACGTGTTACTAGAATGAAATCGACTCAAGTATCTTTTATGTTGATACATCCGGTCTGAGTTGTAACAGAGAGTTCAGTAAGTTCACTGTTCCCGGCCTCTAGAGACTTTTCGAGTCATTGACACGTTTCTTTCAGTGGCTACACTCTGCTATATGTAACTCCCACGCATCAAGAATATCAGTTACACTTCTGTGCCTGCACACACTGACTCACTGTTGCCAATCCTTCCATCTCTCCTTTCCTCTCCCAATCTCAATTCCATTTTTTTTTTCCATAGAAAAAAAAAGATAAACAACCAACACCCCCCACCTCAAATATTCTATTGCAGAAAACTGAAAAGCTCAAACAAAAAGAAAAGATGAGAAGAGTGTAAGAGAGCCAAAGCCTTCCGACATATAAAACAAACCGTCCCACAATAGTCACACATTCATAAAATAATTTGTGCTTGCATTTTTCTTTGTTATCTATCTATAGTTGGGCCTACTTCTTTTGATCAATTGAATTTCCCTTTGACTCCATTGTCGATGGTTTCTTTTGATTTTAGGTTTGATTTTGTTAACATTAATTAATGTACAAGCAAATAGAATTCTTTTTTTAAGTATTCCATGACACAAATTCTCACCAACTTTTCCCCTTTACAATACTTATTTTTCTTGGATATGTGTTTACATTTTGGTGTTTCGTGTTTGCTCTTCAGATGTCCCCATTCTTGAATTCCTCAGCTTTCTTTTTAAAGTACGAAGGCCCTTTTTTTTTCCCCTCAAATTGTTGAAGTTCTTGAACTAGGATTGGTACTCAAATTGATGGGACGAATGGGTTTTTGCTGATTCTGAAAGAACTGTCATGGCTGTTGAAAGTCGTGCAAATCCCATTAAGGTAAGAATCTTGCATTGAGTTTTTGTGAACTCCCAATGTATAAATATTGAATCTTTTTTTAAGAAAGATAGTCATTTTGGTGTTCAATTTTTGTTGCAGGAATCATGGAAGACAGTCTTGACTTTGGCTTATCAGAGTTTAGGTGTAGTATATGGGGATTTAAGCACTTCACCTTTGTACGTATACAAGAGTACTTTTGCAGAGGATATTCATCATTCAGAAACTAATGAGGAGATTTATGGGGTGGTATCCTTTGTATTCTGGACATTAACTCTTATTCCTCTGCTTAAGTATGTGTTTATAGTGCTCAAAGCTGATGATAATGGTGAAGGAGGGACTTTTGCTCTCTATTCCCTGCTATGCCGACACATATTAGCCACGCCAGGGTGAACACTTTGCCGAATGGCCAGGTTGCTGATGAGGAGTTATATGAGTATAAAAAAGATGAGATTGTGTCTGCTGATAATAGTTTTGGATTGAGCTTGAGATCAACGTTGGAGAAACACAAACTGTTGCAAAAAATATTGCTTGTCTTGGCCTTGATTGGGACTTGTATGGTAATTGGGGATGGAGTACTTACACCTGCAATTTCAGGTTCGGAGAGAAAAATTTGCTGTTTCTTTCTGAATTGTTAATAATTTGTGAATTGGCAAGTGTCCAATTGATGATTTTTTTTTTTTTGTATTTTTAGTGTTTTCTGCAGTTTCTGGTCTAGAGCTTTCCGCGGCAAAAGCACATCATCAGTGTAAGTTCCTTTGATTATTTGACTGACCTTTTACTATTCAGGGATCTTGCGGACTTCCATTTTCAACAAAGATATGCATTCTTAAGTCAATAAATTAGGCTAGGAGTCAAATTGTGCTACTTGAGTAGCTCAATGAGAGATTGACAACTTTGCCAAATTAAGTTGGAAATGATGCACAAATAAATTCTTTTATTGTCCCAACTTGAGGAACTTAAAGCATGTGATGCATTCTTAGAAATAGAACTTAGATCAGAAAATGGTTGGTTAGAAAATAAGTCTAAAATTAGAGTATGTATGGCTCTGGAGAAGGGTGCCATATTCCTTTGGAATCAAGTGGCATTCACTTGGGCTGATCTCTAGATCTTGTTTTGTAAGCTTTTTAGACTAATTTATTTGTCATTTTTTCCTTTTTGTATAATGCTATAAATGAAAAGGACTGGCAATGGACCCAAGAAAATGATATTTCAGTTATTATCAGTAAATAAGACTTCCTTTGAAATCTTGTAATCTTCTGTAGACGTGTAGTTGCGGATAAAGGGAGGCTAACCAGATTGTATATAAAAAATATTTATTGTGGGCCCCTTTTTGTTTAACTAAGGCAAAGTTTCTGCCCCAATCAAAGTCTAATCAACATCAAATAGGAATGATAAAGGTTAGGTCTCCAACTTTTACACTGAGTGGTAGGCCATTTTGAATCGTCCTACCTAAAAAATGAATGTGCAACTTGAGACATGGATTAAGTTTTCATTAGATATTTATGGAATAGCCATCATTGCCTTGCAACTCTTGAAAGTAAACTCAAAATAATTACAGAAACGGTATTTAAATTTGAATGAATTATTGTGGACAATAAATAATCCTAGTATGTACAAATGCTTGTCTAATAGAATGACAAGACCAACAATGCAGCTTGGCAATGAATAGGGCCACCAGATTGAGTTAAGATGTTGAGCCCAATTTCCCAAGGATTAGTTGGTTGCGGGATGTCTACCATGTTGAGAACGTTATTGAAGATCAAACTGCATTCTAAATCAAAGTTTAGACTGACGTCAATGAGGTTTTACTTAATCAAAAGTGGAACCAGATTATGCTGGACAAAATATCTTTATTGGCTGCTGATAAGAGTTATTGGAGATTCAACACCATAGACTCTCTGGTTAAACAAGTCTTCATTTCTGGCAGATCTTTGAAGAGATGGCCTCATCTCGTTTAGCTGCTAGACTGTTTTTGATTTCTCACCTTATTTGTGAACACTTAACACTTAAATGAGTTAGGCAAGATAATCTGATTTGTCTTTACTTCTTTAGAAAGAGTTTCCTATTTAACCTATTCCGATGATGTAGATGAAGTATTCTATTGTTCAATCTGACTTAATTTGTTTGCTCTACAGATGTAGAAGTTCCAGTTGCTTGCGTCATAGTGGTTTTTTTATTTTATCTCCAACATTACGGGACCCACCGGATAGGATTCCTATTTGCACCGATTGTAATCACATGGCTTCTGTGCATCAGTGCCATTGGGCTGTACAATATTTTCCACTGGAATCCTCATGTTTATCAAGCAATCTCTCCTTATTACATGTACAAATTCTTGAAGAAGACCCAAAAAGGAGGGTGGATGTCCTTGGGTGGGATTTTGTTATGCATGACAGGTTTGTTAATGTCTGGAGAAAGTTTGTACTTTTGTTGTTTCATGCTGGTGATCTTCTCTTATAGTTGTGTTTACATATTTTAGGTTCAGAGGCAATGTATGCTGATCTTGGGCACTTCTCTCAGCTGTCTATCAAGGTGAAACATATAACTTACTGATGTCATGATGCTGTTCTACAGTTTCATCTCGACAGTATACAAAAGAGAAGATAATGTTGGGTATCTGATTGTAAGCCCTTAACATGCATGATATCTCTTTCTGCCAGAGCCAAATGGAAATGGTTACGTGATTGCATTAGTCCTTGTAAAGTATGTGACTCAGTGTGGGGGGTGTGTGTGCGCGTGTGTGTATATATACCAACTCCTCTTTATTTATTTATTTATTTTTAAAAAAGGCCCAAAAATAAAAGGTTTGTAGTATCTTCTGCATCAATGTAATTGTTTAAACTGATTGTTGGTATCTAGCCAAATGATTAGGAATGCTAAAAATCGAGTATGTTGAAAAGTTTTTAGAAATTGTAGAAGTAATTTTAGAAAAAAAAAATCTTGAACTGCATTGACTAGTGTACTAATTTTCATGTCTGAGCAAAAAGTTTCATTGCTGCTATGGCAATCAATGACATGTGTCAATATGACATGTCTGAGCAATAAGTTTCATTGTTGCTGTGGCAAATCAATATGACATGTTTGGACATACCTAGCTTTTCAACATGACTACATTTCTGCATGGAAATTCCTGTAATTGATAGGCTTTTCACTGCAGATAGCTTTCACTTTTGTGGTTTATCCTGCCCTGATCCTAGCATATATGGGACAAGCTGCGTATCTTTCCAAGCATCACATTATCGAAAGTGAATACCGCATTGGATTCTATGTATCAGTACCTGGTATAAACTCTTCTTCCCTTTGACTATCAGTTTCTAAGAAAATTTTCCAATGTTATTTTCAGTTCTAGTTTCTTCAGCTTATATCACGTTTTTCCAGAAAGGATAAGATTGCCAGTTCTGGCAATTGCATAACATTCTAGCAGCTGTAGTTGGAAGCCAGGCTGTCATTACCGGAACCTTTTCTATCATCAAACAATGCTCTGCTCTGGGTTGCTTCCCAAGGGTCAAAATATTACATACGTCATCTAAAATGCATGGGCAGATTTACATCCCAGAAATCAACTGGACTTTGATGTTGCTATGCTTGGCTGTTACAGTTGGTTTCAGAGACACAAAACACATGAGCAATGCATCAGGTAATATTCTACTTCATTTGATTTTTTAGTTCCATGATATATATATATATACACACACACACACACACACACATACACATACATACGTACACATACATACATACACATACATACATATACATACATACATATATATATATATATATATATAGTTATGTATGTGTATATATATATATATATATATATTATATGTATGTATATATGTATGTATATATATATATATTATATGTATGTATATATATATATATATATTATATGTATGTATATATATATATGTATGTATGTATATATGTATATGTATATGTGTCTGTATCTTTATTTTCTTGTGGATTGTCAAATCAAGACAAATATCGCTAATGTTGCTGCTAGGGGTGGCAATTTCAGACACGGTTTGACAACACAACATGAAATTAATAGGTCTAAACACAATTTGAATTTAATTGGGTTGCTATCAGGTCGACCCGTTAATGACCCGAGGTTAAGCGGGCTGTGTTGTGTCAACCTACGAGTTGACCCGACAACCCTTTATCTTATCGAATAATCCGATACGACCCGTTTAACCTGTTAGAATATCGGGTAACCCGAACGACCCGTTAATTGGGCATTTATGAAAATTTGACAGAATAATACACTGGCATATTGTGCCATTCGGGTCAATAAGTCAATGGCTTAATCGCGGGTTATCATGTAATTCGAGTTACATCTAATAACTTGTATATTAGTGTAACATCTTAACGGATTAATGGGTCGTGCCAGGTCAATCCGATAATAAACGGGTCATGATACGACACGAATGCATAATGGGTCGTGTCTGGTTTCAGGTTATAATGACTTGACTCGATCCATTGACACCCCTAGTTGCTGCCCAGCTTCAAGTGTAGAAGTTGAATAAGACATTTTAAGTTTTAACATCTAATGAAGTGTGAGATTAGTAAAGTGAGAAAGTAGAGAGCTAAAGAGAGAATTTAGGAATTGTATTATGAAAAGATTGTAAGAGAGTAACTATTGTGTGGACCTTGGCACCCAAGCCCCTTATTTATAGATACACATGAGAGGTGCTGGGCCAATATCCTACTAACTTAATCATGTTCAAATTACATAATTGCCCTTAATGGGGTTGCCACGTAAGCACTTCTAGAACAATCGTTGAAAATATGCCAAGCTATAATCCTGAGCGCCATCAATAGTCCCCTCGGCTTGGTGCCAAACCTTGGGATCGGGGCTGAGCCGATGATAACCTACAGAAGTTCTTTGCAACTTTCCTCAGGTTATGATGCTGAAGCTTGATTCACCTGTTGTGATTTGCCGAACTGAGGAGCGTACTTCCCGAGCCAAAACACATACGAGCCCAAGCTTTTCTAAACTCCTTAATACGGAACCCAAAACCTTTCATCTTTTCTCATAATGGCGAGTTCCCCTATGAAGCCTGCTATTTTGTAATGATTAGTCCTCCATAATGCCTGCGGCTTACTGAGCCCCCATGCACCATAATCATATTCTCTGTGCTGAAATATGCCAAGCTCTAATCCTGAGCACCATCAACATCCTCCTGTAAACAATTTAGAATCAGAAAGTCAATGATGTACTTCATTTTAGATTTTTATGGAGCATGTAGTTAACAGCTTTCTTATGGAGTTGTGCACAATGTAGTGCTACTCCAATTCCTTGTGAATTTGGTGTTTCAGTTTTGTCTTTCTCATGTTGTATTCTTTGCTGGAGCAGGTCTGGCTGTTATTACTGTAATGCTGGTGACAACCTGCCTGATGTCTCTTGTTATTGTCCTATGCTGGCGGTCAGGAATGTCGTTCTAGCTCTTTGTTTTATATTCTTCTTTGGCTCCATTGAAGCGCTCTTCTTCTCGGCTTCTCTTATCAAGTTCCTTGAAGGGGCTTGGGTCCCAGTTGCTCTCTCATTCATCTTCCTAATGATCATGTACACATGGCATTATGGCACACTGAAGAAGTATGAGTTTGATGTCCAGAACAAAGTTTCGATCCAATGGCTCCTTGGTTTAGGTGCCAACCTTGGAATTGTGCGCGTGCGGGGCATTGGTTTGATACATACTGAGCTTGTATCCGGAGTTCCTGCAGTTTTCTCTCATTTTGTCACCAATCTTCCAGCTTTTCACCAGGTTGTGGTCTTCCTTTGCATCAAATCCGTGCCAGTTCCTCATGTAAGACCTGAGGAGAGGTTTCTGGTAGGAAGAGTTGGACCAAAAGAACACCGACTCTATCGGTGTATAGCCCGTTATGGCTATCGTGATGATCACATGGATGATGTGGAGTTTGAGAAGGACGGTCTTGTGTGTAGTATAGCTGAATTTATTCGGTCAGAAGGGCTCGAAAACAAAGTTAAAATAGATGATTTTGAAGATGATGAAAGGATGACTGTTATCGGGACGCCATCAAATTACACAACTGGTATAAAATTGTGGGAAAGCAACGAAAATTCACCCGGAATGACTAGTGTTTCAGAATTGGGGGAGATCAGTTCACCCAAGACGAAGAAAGTAAGGTTTCTTGTGCCCCCGAGTCCGGAAATGGACACAAGTACACAAGAGGAGCTGCAAGAATTGATGGAGGCTAGGGAAGCAGGGCTGGCATTTATACTAGGTCACTATTACGTGAAGGCAAAGAGTGGTTCAAGTTTCATTAAAAGGGCTGTCATAGATGTAGGGTATGATTTCTTGAGGAGAAACTCTCGAGGACCAACCTATGCATTGAGTTTTCCTCGAGCATCCACTTTGGAGGTTGCAATGGTTTACCTTGTATGACTGCTTGCATGTTAAATGTCTCCTTTACTAATTTATTTTTGTAAATGATAAGTAAGATCCTTCTTCTGTATAATGCCAAAATCAACAGAGTTTATCGTGAGCCCATAATCCCTTCAATTACATTTTTCGTCTCTGTTTACTTGAACCTCGTCTAAATTGCAATTATGGGACATGCAAGATTTTTTTTTATTTTTTTTAATTTCGTTTGTACCCAAAAAAAAAAGAAGAAAAATGTCGAAACTTTACACCTAATTAGGAGGGGAAAAAAAAAGAAAGAGAGAAAAATCTGAAATGGGCAGAGAAAGGCGGGAGGAGACTTGTGACTTGGGAGCACTCGTGAATGGTGATGATGATCCGCCGAGAGTTCCATTCGTAGTGGGCATGCGTAGATCTCTTCTGAAAGAGATGCAAACAGAAAACCAATAACAAAAGCCAAAACTGCTTACATCAAATAAAACATACACTATTACTACTTTCGGCATGCCACGAGTTTACTGACATTGTCCCGGCCGCATTCACTTCTTTTCTTTTTCTTTAGACAGAAATTACTACCAATTCATTATCCTGGTTCCTCTCCTCAGTCAGCAACCCGCCATCAAACTGACTGCTAATACCCCCTCTTGCATTCCTATAGACGAAAAAAGTTAAGAACTCGATTTTGTTCTGTACTTACAAATTTTATAATAGAAATTAAATTAAATTTTATATAATTTTAACTTATAAATTTTATAATAAAAAGTAAATTAAATTTTATACATAAGACACTTATATCAACGATTAATTTCGATAATATAATAAGATTAATTATACATATTAAAAAACGAGTTCTTATAAGTGTTTTCTGTCTTAAACATCATTCTTTTCTTTCATACTAACATAAATTAATTACAGTAGTAAAGCTACAAATGGCATTTAAAGACAAAAAAAAATAGAGCACATGATTCTTAGTCTTTACTTGTTTTTATGAGTAATTTTTAATTATTTACTTTATATTGTGAGGTAAACATAATAATAGTTAAAATAACTAAAAAATAAAAAAAATTCACTACTTTTCTCCAACAGCATGCAGTGACAAAGAATTTTCTTGTTTTTACTTCTTGCTTCTTTACTCAACCGATAAGCATTTAATACTGCCTTTTGTTTTGCTACCTTGGACTGCTCTCCCTTCTGTCTTGCTACTATTAAACCTTCCATAAATCCTCCCCTTAGTTTTCTTGTCTCTTTCGATTTTCCATTCTCTCCTTCTGTCCTGTTGGAGGGCTCTCTATTTCTTTCTTTTTCTCTCTTTAAGAAAATGCAGAGCTTTTGTTCTTTCCTCGTATACTGAAAACAAGAACTATGGCAAAATTTTGGATCATTTTATTTCTTGTTCTCTTATTTTTAATCTCTGGGTGCTCCTCAGCTTCAGTCACACCTGCTGCAAGTAAGTGCATTCATATATATACTCTGTTTTCACTGTCAAACTTTGTGATGAATAAATTTTGATATCTCTAAAAATTGAATCTTTTTGTACGTGTTTGTATAGAAATTGTTGGTGGGGTTGTCACAAATGTTGACCTCTACACTTTTCAAATGGTTGTGGTCACTCAAATCAACTCCTAAAACAGGTTAAAAATCTGTTCTTGTTGGTTGTTTCTGTTGCACTTTTTTTTTGGCTGTTTCTTGGCAATGCGGCAATAATTTGATTGATGGAGTTTTATTGGGGAATGTTTTTTTTTTTTTTTTCTTAAAGCAATTCAAAGTCGTTCCATGATGAATTTTGAGGGCGGCTATACTGTTGAGACTGTGTTTGATGGAAGCAAGCTTGGAATTGAACCTTATTCTGTGGAGGTGTCCCCATCTGGAGAGCTATTGGTTTTGGATTCTGAAAACAGCAATATTTACAAGATTTCAACACCATTATCTCGATGTAAGTTGTTACTAGCCATCTCAACAGATATTCATTTGTGTTAGGCTGTCCCATTTCCAGTTACATTTTGCCAAAAATCAGTTAATTTTGTTTTTCTTGCAATAATTGGGTTCAATGGTTTTAATAAACTTTGGTAACTTAGCTGGAGCTTATTTGTCTCTAGTTCGGTAGTTGTTGCTTTTCTTTGTTCTCTTTCCAGTTTTTCATTTCTCTATGTTTAAGTGTACTCGCATCCAATATTCATAATGGAACCTTTTGTTTGCATGAAGACTTGGTAATTTATTTTTACCCCCTGGCCCTGAGAGTTTATAACTGATTCTGACTTTTTGGAGATTTGTTAACTTTTTCTTTTGTTTTCAGACCAAATTTTCACTTAAGTAACCAGCAAACTTGTCAACTTTATTCTTTTCTTGTGACTCATTCCTATCCTTCATCTTACCATACTTTTTTACAAAAGATAAGGGAATAAAAATCAAAGAGAACTCAATCCTTCGATATCCACCAAACCCGCAAAACCAAAAAAGAAAAAGAATCAGAAGGATTCAAAAGAGAAGGATCTTTTTTGCGTTTTATGTGGGGAAAAAAATCAAATTCTCCTCTTTCATACTGGTGAAGTTTCCAAATTAAAACTATTAGCCCCACTTGAATTGGTAAAGTTTGACAGATAGTGGATCAGCTAATTTGTCTATCTATCTTGATGAAACAACACTGATTTTTCCCAATGATTAAACTGATTGCTATCGATTTACAGAATGCCCAATGATAAAGGCTCATAAGACATTGCCCTTAAATCCAATGTGTAACTAACCATCTTCTGCTCCCAACTTCATTACTGCTAAGCTGAAACATTACTGTTTTACTATCACTTGTGAAATTCAACATTGTGCAAATAAGACTTCAGTTTAGCCATCTTATTCTTTTGTGCCATCTTGTTCTTTTCTCATTTGCTTAAAATTATTAATGTCTTGTAAATCGCAACTTTATATTTTGGATTTCTGGAGAAGTAAATTGATGAGCTTGTGTCTTTGTTTATTTAGTTTATGCAAAATACTCTCTTTCTGAAAGGAAACACAAATGTCCTGGAATTTACTTTGGAATCAAATATTTTATCTTTTGGAGTTTCTCACTGCTTCACTTGTCTTCCTTGACCAGTACTTCAAAAGTCCATCTAAGGCATCCTGTCCTGTCTTTTCCTTTTTCTTTTGTCTTCAGAGGGGTTTTGTGGCAGTAAAAATTTGTTTATCCTCTCTCCATAAGTTCTTCATGCAGATAGAGGCTAAAGATTCAATCCACCTCACAGTTAAAACACACTTCAGCATCTATTGTAACCTTTCACCGATACTTCTTTCTTTTTGGGCCTTTTTTCTTCTTCTTCCTCTTCTTTCTTTATTTCTTTATCTATTTATTTATTGTTTTTTTTTTGGGTGGGGGGGATGTGGAGGGGCAGGTTTGAGGCAGTTGTTTTGATATGTGAGATTCTGAGAACATGCTTTTTAGATTTGGAGTGCACTGCAATTCATACTTGTTGAACTAATTGTTTGAACAACAGATAGTCGACCCAAGTTGGTAGCTGGATCCCCCGAAGGATATTCAGGGCACGTGGATGGGAAGTCTAGAGAAGCAAGGATGAACCACCCAAAAGGGATTGCAATCGATGACAGAGGAAATGTCTATGTCGCAGATACCATGAATATGGCTATAAGGAAAATAAGTGACAACGGTAATTTGCAAGTGCTCATGTCTGCTTTCTCCTGTTCTGCGGATGGAGTTTTCTGTAGCTTCAATTTATTTAATTCCCCCCTTGTCCAGTGCCCCTCCTGTCCTCCTCCCCAGAGAATGAGGAAACTAAATGGCTTCTTTATCATCAAGCAAAGCTCATTTAGTTCTTACCACTTTCCATTTAGAGTGACTGAATAAGCCACAAGTTAATGATGACCTCAACCATTGTCCTTCATGCAGGGGTTGTGACAATTGCAGGGGGGAAATGGAGCCGAGGAGGAGGTCATGTTGATGGCCCAAGTGAAGATGCAAAGTTTTCAGATGATTTTGATGTGGTGTATGTTGCAAGCAGCTGCTCACTTCTGGTAGTGGACAGAGGTAACCAGGCAATTCGAGAGATGCAATTGCAAGATGATGATTGTTCTTACCATTATGTTGACAACTCACACTTAGATGTAAACCTTTATTGATTTCCTAAGCATTTTTCCAATGTCATCAAAATGGATATTAATCTGTTGCCCATCATTTGCAGGTGTAGCTGTGCTTGTTGCTGCTGGTTTCTTTGGCTATATGTTGGCCTTGTTACAAAGTAGAATCGTAGCTACCTTTTCCTCAGGCAATGTATGTAATTAAGGCTTAAAATACACTTTGAGTCGTCCCAATTCAAGAGAAGATTTTCTTGGACATTTGAGTAGAAATTTTCAGTCTGTTCTGGAATTGCAATTTATAGTTTAGTAACATATTTTATATATAAAAAATACAAATGGCTAGCTGCATAGTACTTGGACAAATTTGTTTAAATAATTGAATGTTATAATACCTTTTTTCATCTTAGCAATGTTAAAGTTTGTCTCGTCTGTAGGATCTGAGAATACCTGCCAAAGTTATGTCAACAGAAGTGTATCAGAGGCTTAACAAGTCTATCAGACCTCCCTTGATTCCTGTAGAAGGTGATTTGTCAATTTGAGAAGCCAGAAGAAGGCTTATTTGGTTCATTGGGAAGGCTTTTTGTCAACACTGGTTCATCTGTAATTGAAATTTTTGGAGGCTTATTCTCAGGTTTTAGGAATCAGCAGCATTACCATCACCCTTCCAGACATTCTAATGCTTGGCCCATGCAAGAAAGCTTTGTGATTCCAGATGAAGATGAGCCTCCCTTAGTAGAGTCAAGAGACCCTGCACCAAGAAAAGACTACCCTTTTGTGACAAAAGACATGGAGAAGAGCCGACATCTTAAACAAAACCGATCTTATTATAGTGGTGGATGGAATGCTGATCTTTACCAGCCACAACAGCACCAAGTTCAGCAGCAGCTACAGAAACATCATCACCACCATCAGAAACATCAGTCAGCCAGACCTCAGACTTATCTTGAGCAAAACTGTGAAACAAATGAAATTGTCTTTGGGGCAGTTCAGGAGCAGGATGGACGCCGCGAAGCAATGGTGATAAAGGCCGTTGATTAGAATGGAGATCCTATGTACAATCATCATAATATGCGCTCTAGATATAACTACATGGGATACTCGTATGGTTATTGATCAGCTGTTCCTTGACATGGTATATAGAAAACTGTGTAGGAGAAAAAAAAAATACTTGAGAAAGATGAGATTATAAGGTAAAAATGCTGTTTTTCCGGTAGTAGGACAAAGGGTTTCTTAGAAATCTAGGAACTGTTGTATATCAATTTGCTATTGAATTTTATGTATTCACTGGTTCTGAATATCTTTCTTGGTCCTGAATTGGATTGTATGTAAAGCGAAAACTTGGATGCAGAAAACAAAGCAGATATTATACGAAAATAAAGGATAATAAACAGACTCGAACACACAACTAATACTAGTTTACGCAACTGAAGGCGACCTTAATATTACTCGTAAGAGAACGTGTTTTACGTGTTTGGAAATATTAATTATTTATTTTTATTGTTATGAATTAAAAAATAAAAAATGTTTAAAAATACTAACTGTTATCTAATTTTTTTTTAGTTCATTTAATTTTCTACTTACGTAATTATTATTTCAGTGTTTAACTAAATCAAAGAATTTTATTTGATAGTAGTAAATTAAAGGCCATATATTCATTATTATAAATTTTATTAGACAAAGTATACTTTATTTAAAATCTAATTAGTAACTGATTTGATATCCCTATTTTTTAGTATGTAATTTATACGATTATTAATATTCAACATTAGATATTTACATGTCTAAAGACAATAACCATAATTTTTTTAGGAGGATAATAATTTTCTATTAAGAATTTTAGTTAATATAATTTAGAAATTAATTTTTGATGAGAGGAAAGGCAGATTAAATATGTGCTAATTATTCAATGTATAAAAAGGGAATTAAAAGCAAAGTAAGAATTGGAAGATAAGAATTATGTTATTTTATGAAAAATAAAAGAAGTGTGGATCACATCTTTGACTCTCTTTTTTACGCATCCAATCAGTTTAACAATAATCGAAAAAATAGGTAATTTCTACATTATATTTTTTTAGTACACTATATAGAAGCCAATTTCTTTGCATATTTTGGACAATGAATTTCTTTCATCATTACAAAATTTAGACAATAAAATTAGAGATAAAATGAATGGCATTGGCAAAAGGAATGTGAAAATATTGATAATATCTACGAAATATAGTGTTTTTGTTAATTCAAATTTCGATAGCTTTGAAACTTTTAAGCAATTTTATATTTCGTTTGTTCTTTTTTTTTATTTATCAAAAATAGAAAAATATTTCAAAATTATTCTAAGAATCCAAAAGTTTTATACGTGATAAATCCTAATTTTTTCTTTAAAGAATATTTCTACTATTATTTAACTTAATTCCTAATTCTAAAAAAAAATTATTTGCACACTTATATAATTTTTAAAATTCATCATTGAGAAATGGATACCAGATGGACCTATCTATTTTGTATAAAAATTTTATTCTAATAGTAAAGTAACCATTAAGATTGAAAGTATATTTTAAAATTGTGCAATGCTTTTCAAAAGGTTAATAAATTTTTTTTTTATAAGAATTCAGTTTGGAAGGCGAATTAAAACAAATTTTCAGTTTGGAAGGTTGAATTCATAATCTTTCAATTTTGGAAGCCACATGGAATATTTGTTGTAGTTTTGAGGAGCAAATTGGGACTATGGATTTGGAAGAATATATTAGAATAATTTTTTCAATTTGGAGTGTCAAATCGAGACTTTTCAATTTAAAATGTCATATTGAGATTTTTGCTTAGTTTGAGTGGCCAAAATGTTATCTAACTTTTTGAAATTACAGTGATCTTTTTTTCCTTTATTTGTCAAATTAATTTTTCTCTTTTAATAGTTGTTAATAAACTATTAGTTTTTTTAGTTACATATAAATGTTAGAGGACCAAATGCATAATATAAATGTTAGAGGATCAAATGCATAATCTTTCCCTTTTAGGGTCATATTGGGACATTTGTTTTAGTTTTGAGTACCAAGTTGAGACTCTTTGAATTTGGATTAATCATATGACGACTATATTAGAATATTTTTTAATTTGGAGGGTCAAATCGAAACATTTTCAATTTAAAAAGGCCATATTGAGATTTTTGCTTAGTTTGAATGACTAAAATAGTATTTAATTCTTTGAAATTAAAATAATCTTATTTTCCTTCTTTAATTTTATTTGTCAAATGAAAATTTTCTTTTTCTTTTAATAGTTGTTAATAAATTATTAGTTTATTTAATTGCATATAAATGTTATATAGTCTATTGATTTATATGTTGATATAATCATATGCATAATTCTATTTAATGAGACATTTATTCCATTCATTTTTTGATAACTTTATTTAATATTCATGTTCAATTTCTAAATCTATCCTAAAATTCTACTCTATGAGAAAATTTACGTCAATTAAATTTAATTTTAAATGAAGTAATCAAAAAGTTAATTTTTATTTCATGTGTACATTTTAGACTTTTTAATGTTTATTTCATGTGTACATTTTAGAATTTTTTTCTCTTTAAGCTAAGTCCAAAAGTATAGGTGAAATATGAAAATTTATTTTTCAAATAAATTTAATATTTTTATTATTGCTCGATTTCTAAAACCCCTTCCAAAAAAATGTTTCCTACTATTCGTTAATTTCTAGTACTCATTTCTAATATTATATTACATAAGAAAATTTATTTCATAATATGAAGTCTTAAATGTGGGTTTTATTTCTTCTTTTACTCTTTGAGGAGTATTTATGTAAATAACCTAAAAAATTATATAAAGCATTCAAGTTGGGAACATAATAAAGTCATTATATTTTATAATCAGGGTAAATTGGGAAAGAAAATTTAAAAATAAATCAAACTCCTTCTTTTATTTTATTATATATTCAATTAATTGGTTATTTAATATTCATCTAAATCTATCCCAAAATTCTACTTTATAAGAAAATTTACTTTAATTAAATTTCATTTTAAATATAAGTCTAAAAAATTACTTTTATTTATCATAGTATATATTCAATTAATTTTTTAATAACTTTATATAATATTCATCTTTTATTTCTAAATCTATCCAAAAATTCTACTCTATGAGAAAATTTGCTTCAACTAAACTTAATTCTAAGTCTAAAAAATTTAGTTTTATTTTCTATGTACCTTTTAGGGTTTTTTCTCATCGAGGGTTCAAAAGTATAAATAAAATATTTATTTTTCAAGTAAATTTTATTGTTTTGCTATTGCTTGATTTCTAAAATCGATCCCAATTAAATTATTTCCTATTCTTTTTTAATTTCTAAAACTCATTCCTAATATTCTATTACATAAAAAAATTTAATTCAATCAAATTTATTTCTTAATATGAAACCTTAAAAGTAGGTTTTATTTCCTCTTTTATTCTTTGAGGAGTAGTTACATAAATAACAAAGGTATTCAAGTTAAGGGACGTAACAAAGTAATTAAATTTTATAGTAAAGGTAATTTCGAAAAGAAAATTTAGTACACCGAATCAAATTTGCTTTTTTAATATAGTCTTGTATAGATAGATCGATTTTGAAGTATAGATGGCCACTATATTAAAAAAAATGTTGCCACATTTTTGAATCTCTGAGTTAATATACTTGTCTAGATGAGCCTTTCATTCCTTGCAAGCATAGTCCAGTGCCCCCCAAGCAATTGATTTCCAATGCATACCACTATCAGCCAAATTCACAATTAAAAAAAAAAGACTAGAAAATATCTTCAAAGTTCCTCAATGTTACAGCCAAAAAAGCCATAAACGGAAATGAAATACATTCAAGAAAATAATAAAAGAACGATCACATTTACTTCCAGTGATACTTTATACAAAAAAATAAAAATAAATGGCATCCAGTTGGATTCACATCTCGGGGTGAGGCGCCGATGAGCACACTCCATGTGATTCCGTCCGATGCAAACAATGGTACGTTATATGTGAAGTCAATTATGCGTACCAGTAGTAACGGAATGTCCATCACCCGGGCTTGGGCCAGAATTCTTGGCGTCTTGTAAAATGACAAATGTCTATTTTGTGGAGCTGACTCTTGTAATTAGCACCTTGATTATGATTTAATGTTGCTTGAACATGATGATTACCATGATGGTACCCGTGGTTTGGGAGATTAAGACGGCGGGCTTCGATGGAGGTGACAAGAAGAAGCAAGGTGAAGCACAAGAAACATCTTTAGCTACTACTATTTGCAAATTTTTTGGCTGTCTGGCTCTGGGCATGATGAATTATGAGAAGTGTTTGTTTCTTAATTTTGTTGTAAGAGAACGAAAAATTATGGTAGGATGATTTATCAAGTTTGCCATTTGCTATGTTCTCTATTTATACCGAAAGGCAAAGATTGTGGGTAAGTTTGTTTGACCATAGAAAATTGGACTGGAACAGTATCACAAGTGGGCTGTTCAAACACGTTATAGATGCCACGGGATATATATACACAATGAAGCATGAATGGGATGGAAAATACACACAAGATTTGATGCGAAGGTTGGAATTTTAAGGTTGAAATTTTTATCGGATAGCCTTGGTGGACACGATTGAATTGAAAATGTTTGAAAAGTGCCCATGGGATCGTGAGCACGAGATTTTATATTCGAGTTTCTAGTCCACTCTAAATTTTTTAGCTGACTACATTAAGTAACTACTCTTATCACGTTTGTAAAGAAAATTCAATGCGGAGATTCTGGCTGGATTCTGATTAGTATTTAACGGGAAATTTGTATATAAATAAATCAAAGATATCATGTTACGAATATTTTACTTTTATTTTGAATCATATCATTTAACATTACTTAAATGCTGTGATATTACAATTTATTATAATTTATAAATTGAATTCATATAAAAAAATTTTATATTTAACTATCCACTCGTTTCTGTGGTCAATTTATACCAAGATTTTCGAAAGCAATTTGAACCAGTATATTGGAAATCTATGACTAGAGAGATTTGGGCCAAAACTATAACTTAGAATCCAAATGAATTAGCCTGCAAAAATAATGGAGCGAACTATGGGCCAAATGGGTCCTCAAACAAAAACTAAAAGATTTGGGCCCTTGGAGCCAATTCTATGCCTATAGCAGATTAGCTAAAAGCCGACTAACAAATTCTACATCCAATTAGCTTGGAATAAAAAATCTTTTGTTATTCTTGTCTTTTATAATGCAGGGGTTCCATATATTACTACTAGTATTCCGATCTCTTAATCGGATAATTTGATCAGGTCATCGACTCCCCGATCAAATTCTTCTAGAGTTGGAGTGTTCGGTTTGACCTTGTAAGTCTTTTAATTCGATATAAATATTAAACTGATATAAGTTAATATATACGATTGCTCTAAATGAATTTGTTATATATTACATAGTTAGTCATATATCGGTTTTATATAGTTTTGTTATTTTATGTATCACCATCGCAATTTTTTTTTTTTTTTTATAAAAAAAAAAATCACCATAATAGTCCAACAAGCAAAATTACAAAATCATAAAATGAAGATTTTTTTTTTTGTCTTTTGTTTGACAGTATTAGTGTTCAATAATAAGAATCAATGAGCGGCAATGACAGGTGAGCACCAACTAATACACCCTTAGTTCTAGCAATACCAACTCATACATCACCTGCACAACGCTCTCTAAGTGCCCCCAACAATCATAAACTCTCGCCACGTCATAATCCTTCCAATCCTACATAATATAAGTAATTTACTCATCTCCACATATTTTACACCAAAAAACTAAAAAAAAAAAACTTTGAAACAAAATAGAGGCTTGTGGTATTATAAAATTGAGTGTATTTATACAAAATAATAGAATCACTAAAGTATCACTAAATTTGAAAAAAAAGAGAATAAAATCTGATTGAATATCTAAAATTATAAATTGATGATTCAATAGATATGATTTTGAAAAATAAATTTTAATTTATAATTTTGTAAATCAATTTTCTATAAGATTTCCCCAAAAAAAAAAAAAAAAAAACTTTTGAGTTTATTTTACTTTCTTATATAAAAATTATTTGTTAGCATGACCCACTAATAGTCCACCTACCTTCAAATCCTCACAAATGTTTGGGCTGGCCCAGTCACTGGCTCCAGCTGTAACCAACGTCTCTTTCATTAATTAACAGAAACATTCAGCACCGTCCGCTCCAATCCAATGACCAAGGTCCCACTTCTTTGACCGACAGCACCGGTAACCTTTTCCCAATAATATTTCCGTTAAGCTTAGTAGCCAGTAGTAGGCACTCGCTCTTCACCGTTTCAAACGTATATAAACCCACAAACTCCCATGGAAGAGAGAGAAACAGAGAGTGAAAAAACCCATTTATTTTATTTTTAATGGCAGAGCAGAAAAGCAACACTCCAGAGTTTCCCAAGGATTCAGACTCCTCCAATGATGAGGAATTGCAAGAAGAGTTGGCATTCGTCAATCGGCGGAGAGGATGTTGTTTCTGGCTGCCGTGTTTCGGTTCCGGCGGCCAGTCGGACACCATCTGGGAGCGGATTGCGATGGCGGCAGATAAAGAAGAGGCGGCCGGCTGGATTTGGGATTGGTGGGGCAAAAGCATGAACGCTTTGAAGAAAGTTAGAGAGCGGTCGGAACTCGTCGCCGGCACTTTCCGAAATGGAAGACGTTTATCCGCCGGTTTAATAAGAGTAAAGGAGGGGTCAAGTGCGGTGAGAAATACCAATATGACCCCGAGAGTTACGCCCTGAATTTCGATGAAGGACCGGGGCAAAATGGTCTTTTTGTAGTCGAGGATGATGATCGTTTATTCCGTGATTTCTCGTCCAGGTATGCGTCCATTCCCGTAAGTAACGGCCAAGGATGGTAACGTTCACGTGATGAATGAAATGACAACGTTATGGGCCCCTGGGAGGGGCTGCAAGTGCGGCGCAAATTTTGCCGACGAAAGCGGGCTTTGACTTGTCAGCCAGCTGAATTGGGCTTTCATTTTGATTTCTACTTACAAAATTTAATTTAGTCCAAATTAGAATATTCGTTAATTATATTCAATCCATTTGTATCCTCCTAGCATAGTTAATTTTTTTATTTTTTTTTTATAGTAGGAAAAATAATGCATTTTGGTTGTATAGGTGAATATTAATTTTATTTATTTTTACAATTATTAAATCGGGCTTATCAATTCTATCTATTTCCGGGGGCCCAGAAACAAATAGAATAAGCGGGCTTGGCGCGTGGATTTGCGAGAAGGATACACCAATAAATGAGACAAATGTACCCTATAGATTCTGTGATGGATAATGAAAAAAAGTAGTTCAGCAGTCCGTAGATGCGAGGTGGACCGCTCAACTAGTTACAAGGTTTAGGCCCACTTTGTGATTAGGGCCTGGACCCCAGATTCTGTGTGATTAATTTATAATCACAAGGATTTGGGGGCCAGGACTAAACACACAGATCTTTACTAAATAGGGCTAACGATTTTTTGTCCTATATTTTGTGTCATTCTCTATCACACTATGAAGAATCAAAATTACTCTACTAAAATTATTAACTATTTATTCAGTGATATGACAAAAAACGATATAAGACGTGAAACAACAGATCCCGTGCCACTAAAGAGTGGAGAAGAACAAGGGCCTCATTATGGTATCTATTATTTCCATAGGGAAGTATACAGATACCTCAAACCGAGTTGGTAAAACTTGGGACCTTTATCACTTGCAAAAGTAGAAGAAACCATTAGCTAAAAAGAGAGTTTGCAAAATTCTTGTATAAATTAAGATTTATACACTTACAAGACACAAAATCTATTAACCTTACTTATGTTGAATCCAAGATTCATACATTCATAAGATTCAAATCTTTAGAGCCATGTGGAATCCACAAGCACATTGGTACATATTTGCCGAAAATCAGACAAATTATCACCAACTATGCAATAGAGACAACACCTAAAATTAGAAAGAAATACTCCTATTTGTCAAAAAGTAACAAACCGCACAGGAGAACAAAATGCTAACTTGCTAAGGCCTATAAATGTTAGGTTGATTAAGTTCCCTCATGATGGAACATAAAAGAAAACAGGTTTAAGTATGACTAGTGACTACCAAATAATAGATTGCTGAAGTTCGGACTGCAAGAGGTCACTGTTATCAAGGCTAAGAAGATATTTTAGAAATAATTTCAACAAAGTCAGTAAAAGATTAGGAGAATGAGGATTCATACCAACCAAGCACCTTTCAGCCTTATCGAAACTGTTTTCATGCAAGACAAAAGATCTTGCTACCACATATCAACCAAGATAGATGATAACAACTAAAGCAAAAACCAGAAAAATAGACAACCAAAAGGCTGATACAAGAAAAAATAAATGGGACCTGTGGTCTAAATTATGAAGGATAATCAGATTACAAAAGACATAAAGATTCAACAAAGTTCATGAAGAATAACCAAAAGACTAATATTAACAGCTAAAGGTTCTCAATTCTAGAAGACAAGATATCTAAAAGGTGTCAACACTATTTAGAAGACCTGGGATCAGCTAACTTGAATTGTTGTACCGCCAACCCTTGTATACGAAGAAAACCGACAGAAAGGTGCAACAAAGTTCATGCAATCCTCACTAGTATTAGAACTCTTCACACTGGAATAACTTATTTGAGTTTCTCTGAACTACCTTTACGTATCTACTTGTTGGATGAAGACAAACATGCCAACCCACTGACCCCCAGCCGCATTCCCCAACTTCAAAGAAGGAAAAGACGAATAATTTGCTGGCAGTCTAGATGGTGAGATACAATAAAATTTGGTAAAAATGCAAGTTATGCCCTTGTCTTCGCATAAGAATGAGGTCTCAAGAGTTTGTACACAAAATATGCTCCTGAACAGATTAAGGATTCAAGAGACCAAAAGAGTAATTAAGCAACACTAAAGCATTTCTACCTTGTAACTTACTATAATGTATCTATGATCTCAATGAATATCACCACATCTTCCTAGATGGTAGCCTAAAAATTCCCAAAATGAAAGGCAAAGTAAACGTTGACTCACAGTGCAAGTGTGTAACCACCAACCACATATTAGAATAAAAACTAATCACATGCCTTCTGCTTTCCACATCCATGGTAAGTCCATACCTAATGAAGAAGCATTTTCTGTTTGAGTTTCTGCAGAACTTGCATAATTTGCCCTTCCTAGGCCAAAGCCAGATCTTGGAAACAGAGTAGCTATCAGTTTTTGCCCCAATGTTAATTTTTTTTCCTTCCCCATCCCCGTCAACTGGAGGATTGCCGTGTTCTCTGCTTTTCAAAATGCTCACATCCCGACCATTATAGTCATGGCTCAAGGCTACCCTGAGGTGGGTATCACCAACCACATATTGGTATGAACCCAATGAGTAACATCTTCTAGCATCCAAGTTACTACTGCTAGTCTCTCCTCCTGCCTCCCCTCCTTCACCATTCAATTTCCTGAACTTACCAAGTCTCACAGGAAATACTCCCTTTTCTACAGCAATTTCTTCAATTTCAACTGTCTTCTGGCGAGTTGAGATTCCATCCTCAGCACTGCCAGGATATCCGTCATCTTCTCGTAGATCATCAAAATCGTATATGGGGTTTTCAATAGAGAACCCAGGATTGAAAAGAGTCCCTCTACAAAGAGGACATGTTGAATTTGATAGGTAAGCCAAGTATCTATACAATTAATATGAAACGCATGGCTACACATTGGAAGCAATCTCAATTGATCCTTCTCAGAAAATTCACACAAACAAACAGCACAATCAAATTGCTCGGCAGCACCCACAATCTCTTTGTACACGAAAACCGGTAATGCATCAATAAAAGCTTGATCTAAACCTGAATCATGTAAATGGAAGAGTTGCTGCAATTGTCTTTGAAGGGCATCAGAGGTGGAAACTTCAGGGTATTGGTTAGACTGAGAAGAAGCCGAGGAAGACGGATGTTTGATAAGGAATCTAACCAGCAAGTGCAGAAAACCAGATATGAAAAAGAGAACAGCTAAGATTACTATAATAAATAGAACAGCAGGGCTAATCCTAGTGCCAGATGATGTAGAATGACTTGATTCTTTATGGAAATTATCACTAACAACATAAGGAGGAGAAGAAGATAAAAGGGGAAAAGGAGGTGGATATGTCAAGATACCATCTTTCTCACTTATGTGTGATGCTGAATCCAAGACATCTTCAAATGGGTATGCTCAGAAAGCCATTTTTTACCTCTACCTTCTGACATTGAACAGATCAACTTGAGGCACTCAGAAACCACCACCTCCTTCCTCATTACACTAGACCCAAATTCATTTTCAGCTGAAACAAACCAAAAGCAAGAATCCCTTTGTTTTTTTTTTTTTCCTCCCTCCTTTCACTACACAAAGATAATAGCTTTTGACTAAAACCCACAAGTTCGATGCCTAAAGTTCAGAACTTTAGCTCTCAGATTTGAGAGAACAGTATGACAATGGTAACTTCTTGTGGTACTCAAAAGCTGCAATTTTTATTGCTTTCAAGAGTGGAAAACCAATATATCACTAATTGACAGAGCAAATTATAATGAAAAGGATGACGACACAAGAAATTTATTAAAAAACAAAAAAAACCTGCAGCTGATTGAAGCTTTTTCTACCTCCTAGAATCCACTGGCGAAAGTGTCACTGCCACTAGTCAAGTCCTTGTTTGATGAAGTCTTTCAAACCAACCCACTTCTTGGCACAGCAAAAACCCTAAACTCACAGCGTCTGGCCCTCCATTTGAGATCTTGAAAACCCCTTTTATATCACAAAAAAGAACAAGAGAAAATGGAATTTAAAAAACCTCTCTCCCTCTCTTTCTCATTTATCTGTAGTCTCCGTATGTAAATACCTACTACCTACTGACTGACTAAGTATACTATACTCCAGTATAATGAATAAAAAACACAAGTAAAAAAAAAAAAATGAAACATTTTCTAAGTATTTTCCAAAAGTGGGATAGCCATGGAAGCAGGAAAATAGACCTGACAAGACAAATAGTGACTGCTGGTTGTTGCCAAAGGCCCAAAATTGAGATGTTTTTCTCTCTGTTTTATTTATGATCTTGGTCTACGTGCAAAATAAAGGAAATGCTAAAAAAAAGCAACTTTAGTTTCGAAAAGACAAAGGGAAAAGGTTAAAATACAAATTTCCAATTACTTATATAAAGCCCTAAATTAATTAGAGCGGATGTAGTATTATTTTACGTAATTCGATTATTGAATAATTAAAAATTAATAAAATTTTATTTTTAAATATTTTAATTGACTTTTAGACAACATTTAAGCAAGTAGCACGAACTTACCAGAGGTAGCATGTGTTATTGTTGTTTTTGGAGGTGGAGGTATCAATTTGACGTGAATTAAGATGTTGCAGAATTTTCAGACTCGTTAAAGGGATTATTTTTTAATTTTAAAAATTTGTATAGTATAAATTTTTAAAATATATAATATTGTATTATATAAATCTTTAAAATGGTGGTGGTGGCCGTCATAATTTTGTTGGCGACTCTTCTTCTATGGCGGTGAAACTCAATTTATCAAACGCCACCCAACTTGCGCTTAGATGCCTATCTTGGCAAGACTTAATGGCTTTGTGCAGTTGCGAGATTAGAGACATGTGCACCCACCCCATTATGGAGGATTATCTTGGTAATCGACAAAATGATGAACCATTAATTTGGAATAATGGACGAAAGCCAACAACACTAACAAGGTCAATAGGTAATTGGATGTAGAAGACAACAAACCTAATGAGGATGGAACCACCTAAAACTCTGTACAAGAAAGTGAGTCAAAACTTGTATTACTTTCTGCTCCAAGGTTTGTTCTTTCACGAACATGTATAGTGGAATTTGCTTTCTATTGGTATATATGTATATGGAGAAAATTCGAGTAAGTTTGTGTTATTTGATATGACTGAAAATTAAGGAGTACGAATAAAAATTTGAAATACTATATTATTTGTGCAAGTTATAAGGCCGTTTACGTTTCAATCATTTAATTGTTGTACGAGTGAATATTAAATACTTTAGTCCAAAGAACACCTTCGTTTGAAACAAAAAAGGCTAATGCTGGAAGACAAAAGAAAAGAAAAAGAACTTTTGGATAACTGGTGCCCCAGGTCAGGTAACAAGAGAAACTTACATTAATTTATCCTCGTCTAACTCGCGAGGTTTTCCTCTCTCGGTGCAATGCAATTAGAAATACTTAATACGTACTTCACATGAAACAGAATATCAGTGTATCTAATTCAAGAGATGCTACACTAGCCAACGAAATACAGGAAATACTACTAATATTGTTGTTTGCTCTCTCTGTTTGGGTGCACCTGGAAATGGCAGGACAGCAACACTGCTCCTGATCACGATGATCTTTCAAAGATTGACGTACTGGTGAATCCAGAAACTTCTTCGTCCATGGATTTGTCTTCCTCCTCTTTGAGCGAGCTTAACATGGCAAAAATGTCATTCATGCTAGGACGGGCTTCCTGAGAACCATTAACGCATTTAATAGCAATCTGTAGCAAATTAACCATCCTCTCTTCGCTAACTCTTTCTTGAACCAATGTCTTATCAAAAACTTCAACTGTCCACTCTTCTTTAACTACAGAAACAACCCATTTGGCCAGGTCTAATCCGCTCTGCACTAGCTTTCCTGTTAGCAGCTCTAAAAGAATTACACCAATAGATGCATAAACATCTGATTTGAATATTTCCCCGCCAACCAATGAAGGATCTTCTTGACTCTCCAACATAAGCCCATATTCGCTTATGTATGGCTCTTTATTCTTGGTCAGCAATATATTTGATGATTTCAGGTTACCATGAGCAATCCCGTCTTCTCGAAGCTCTTGATGCATGAAGGCTAAGCCATCCGCTATGCTTGCTGCAACATCGAGTCTGCTGCTCCAGTCGAAGGTTCGGCCCATTTGGGATCCTGAAATTTTACTCAAAAAATTTACAAGTTAGTGTCATAGTGTATACAGATGAAATGTGCAATTGTTTAATGCATGATGTTTCTTGATTTCTTCCTTTTTCTTGTTTTTCTTTTTCCTCGATCACTTGCAAAAGAGTACTACTTTAAAAGATTCAATCAGTTTCTTGCAATTAAGTTTGTCTAGTAAATGTTCTGTGTACTTTCTTGCAATTTAACATGTGTGCAAATAGGTTACATAGATTAAGTCGAAATATGTGAAGAAAATTTACCTTGGAGAAGATTGAAAAGGCTCCCATGTTGTACATATTCATACACCAGGAGCTTTTCTTGCTTGGAAGAATAGAAAGCAAGGGCAGGCAATACGTTTGGATGTTTTACCCGGTCTAATCTCCGCATCCTCAGCCTGAAATCATTGCTAGATATCGTCCAATCCTTGATCCTTTTCACAACCAAAGTCATCCCCATTTCTTCAGAGAAAACCTTGTATACGCTACTGTGTTTTCCTCTTCCCAGAAACTCAGCAGGAGCCTTGAGCAAATTCTCGAATCTTATGCCATTCACCTCAGGGCTTGTGAGAACTATTAGTGATTGCGAAGCCATTGCGCTTTCACCTGAAGCAGTCGAGAAGTCAGACTTGCTCACAGGAACAGTCTTGAAGTCGCTTGGCGTGTAACTTCGCTTGGTAAAGCTATCACCAACTGATGCTACTTCAACCTCAGCTCCCTCTTTCTTGTTTCGCCTTCGGCAGAGAAACATAGACAATGACGAGGAGCAATACAGTCAAGCCTAGCAAGATATAGCCCGAGAACATCAAAATCTCATCTTTTGTGAAGCCACTCTTTGACTTGTCGGATGAATCAGGGGACTCTGTTGAACAGCTATTGGGGAGTGGACGTCCGCATAATAGAGCATTGTTCATGAAACTACTCGCAGGGAAGCGATCGCCTCCAATAGGTATAGGTCCACTGAAATTGTTATTAGAGACATTAAATGTGTCGAAATTGGAAAACTCAAAATTGGGAAGAACCCCCGACAGCTGATTGTTTTGAGCTGAAAACTCTATCAAACCAGATATCTTGGACAGATCAGGCAAAGTGCCAGAGAACTTATTCGATGATATATCAAGTATTTTCAGATTATCCAATCTCAGAAACGAGTCAGGAAGGCTGCCAATGAACCGGTTTCCTCTGAGATACAGGCGTGTGAGTTGTCTGCAGTTTGCAATTTCCTCCAGGCTTTCTCCCTGGAGATTGTTATCGCTCAGGCTGATAACAGTCAGGGTTGCAGCTATAGATTGCAAGCTGCAAAGCAAACTGGCATTGAAATTTCCCGAAAGTTTGAAGCCATCAAGGGTGATATTCTTCAGAGAGTTCCTTTTATCACAAGTAACACCTTCCCAATGGTCCCTGCAAGGAAAAGATTTTAAATTCCAAAGAGAAGAAGCTTGATTTGAGGGGCCGTTTTTCGTGAGCTCAACGATAAGATTACTTAATGCTGTTCTAAGCTCTTTGTCATCTGATTTTATTGAATGAAGGAGGAGAAAGAATGAAATCAAGAACGCCCACATGGAAATTTTGCTCATGTTAGATGATGCTAATATGATGAAGCTGGGAACGCGATCAAGAACCCTGGTTAAGTGTCATAATATGACATGGTTTGCTCTGTGTCTTTGGTGTTATTGCATGGAGGAGAGACTCCCAATGTTCTATAAAATGTTGTTAAACATTAGTTATAATAGCCATTTGGCGGCATTCGCAATGCCGTAAGTTGGGTGTCCTTTCGGCTTTTGATAGACAAAGTCAATAGGCACGGAAAATCAATTGGATGCCGGCAAATAGATATTGGTCTCTTTTTTCATTTCCTTGTGGATGGATTATTCAAGAGCATCGCAATTCTTTCGATAAGGGAGAATAAAAGATGTACAAAAGCTGACAGAGTCCTCAATGAAGACTAAGCATACGATGTTCACAACACTATTGTTCACAACATTGAAAATGAATCCCAAGTAATTTATGATTAAAATATAGGCGAAGATTTTATCAAGGTCATCATCATGGACAAAGTCACAGAAGCCAGCTCTTTGATCTTGAGACTCCTGTCCAGCAAACTAGTAGCAAAACCCTTTTAGGCCTTCTTTTTTTGGCGTCTCTAACTACACTAATTAAGAAACAAGCACTTGAAATAAAATGCCAGGTCTGAATCTTACATCCCTAGATTCCTATGTATATATGGTGACCTGAATATCCCAGCTTTAGATCCTATCGCTCTGTCAATTGAAGTGATTTGAATACATGCTCAGATAAAGTATAGTACCAATAAATAACTGGTCTAAAAAACAGCAATCGCCAAACTGATGAGAAATCAAATATGAAATAACCCCAGTTTGTTACACTATTTCGCATTTCGTATCAAATCTAAACCCTCAAGGTAACAATCATCTAAAACCCATGTGCAGATTATGGTCACGTTAAGCTCGCGAGATTGCTTATTTATCTGAACATACAACCAGCATATCAGCATCATAATAAGAGACAACATCCCCAACCATTCATGCGATATGGTTTCTTAACCTCAGATTTGCTAACAACTAAGTTGCATGAAATCTTTGCAACTGCACAAGTCATATGCAAAGCAAGCATGCAACGATTTATTAAAACCAACAGGTATAACAACTGATCTGCTTAAAAAAAAAAAAAAAAAAAATGATAGATTTGGGGCATTGACAGCTTTAACATGTTTTTTACAGAAAAAGATCCAATCTTCCTAGAAGAAAAGTTATCTCTACAGGAAAAAACAAGAGCAAAAGCCAGTTTTGCAGTCAAATGACAGAAAGGACCATTAACAACTTAAAGTTTATCTCCATAGTAATAAGCAGTGCCCACCATTAATGCAACAGTTGCACCTTGTGCAACCACCCGAGCTCGCATCAACTTTTGACCTAATTGAGAATTGCCTTGTCTGAAGCTAATAAGTCCAGCCGTAAGAACTCCAGCTGTGATAAAAGCACCTGATAAAGCCAATCGATGCGTTAAATATTGAGGCTCCAATTTTCAGTTGGTTGTATCACATACAAGAAGGAACTACTATCTCATGCTTCATTTCAATAAAGAAATCTAGTAATCAAACTATTCATATTAAGGTGGATATCATTTAATTCATGAAATGGAATACGATTACTTCCAACAGAGACATAATTTCGGACTACAAACTCCATCTGGATAGGAAAAACACATTTAACATACTTGAGCCCCTAAATGCTTGTTCTATGCTCCTTAATCAATCTTGTATGCAGATGTCTTTTAATCATTGGTTTTTAGAGATCTGTACACTGCCCTAGATATAAAGCTCATTCTCTTAAGCATCTTGGCTTTTAACTAGAGCCACCTAAATAGCTTCCTATCCCCAGGAGGGGAAATTAAAATTTCCATTATCACCATCTCAACTGCCCTCCCTCTGCCCACTTCAAGTACATTACAGCAATCTTAGACATGAAAGTCCAACATGCCCCACCTGCCAGGCTGCTACCTCCAGGTCATGTGTCTCTGAATACCATGGCAGCCACTCCCACTATAAATCAAGGACTGACACATTTTCTCTAGCAATTAGTGGTCATACTTTTAATCCACATATAGACTCATTCTTTAAGAGTATACTCTTGTTCCTTTACATGTAAAACAAATCTGACCATTGAAATGTTTGGCGCCAGGATGTGTATATACTGTTAGAGACAATCTCTATGGAAATTATTCTTGCCTCAATTCCCTCTCACATTATCATGTAATCAGTCAATGCAGCCCCCAAACTAGGGTTTTAGTAGTAGCTGCTCTTTTATCTGCTCAATACTCGAACCACATTATGAGTTTGAACAAACAGATCCAACCCACTAATGCTTCAGTAGCCGTTGTAAGAGAAATGTCTATATCCTACATTGAACAAGATTAGGAGAAGTGAAAGACGGGCTTTAAGTAGCAAATTCTATCACATCTTCTCTTTGGTTGTATAATTCTCATCCAAAACCACAATGATTATTTCGTATAACCCAAATCCAACCCGATAACACCTAGGATCTAACCCAAAAAGGGGTAATTATCGGAGTCATGCCAGCAAATTGAACATAAAGACTGTTTACAAATGTTACAAAGCCATTGCATTACCAACAAACACATCCATATCACAGAATCAGCCACTCAACTGCCAGAATAGATTTCAAAATCATAAGAACCTAAAATGAACCATTATAGTCATTTTGGCAAGAATAAGTTTAGAATTCAACCAAATTGGATCAAAGCTCAAGAAACCGACATGCCAACAAGTAAATTAAAAATACGCATTTACAAAAAAAAAAAAAAAAAGTTACTGACTTTGACTACGTCCAACTGCCCTTTGATTTTTTTTTTTTTTTTTTTCAATAATTTGGTGCATCAGAAGCAAGATTATCAATCCATTTTCAAGCTAAAGGGTTCTAGATTTCTAGTATAACCCAAATCCCGATTTTTGGCATGGAACGTGTTGAATTAGAGACAATAAATGAACAATCGAATAGTATCAAATAGAACTAAGGAATGGAAAAAGGGGGGTGGGGGAGAAACTGAACCGAGTGGGACGAAAGGATTTCTGACGCGCTTTTTGTCCTCGAACAAATGTTCCAGCTCCCTATTCGCGCTTCCCATCTGCTCTCAAAGGAGCAAATGACCAAAGGGATGTCTGTCTGACTGTCAGTCGCCGCCAGCGCCGCCTCGCCGGTGAGTTTATCTGCAAGCAAAGCAATGAAATATTAGAACTCCACGCGATTACTCAAGTTTCGCCTTGTACTCCTTTTTACTTTTTCTTTATTTGCAACTTTTGCCTGACTTTTCATGTATTTCCTCTTTTACTTAAACATTTTACTATTAATACCACTTCAAACCTTGAATATTTGATTTCTCGTTAATTGCTATTGCAATCCTATCTCCTCAAAATTCTCTTCTAATTTGCCTTCCAACAACATTTGATTTTCATAATTCGATCAACATTAATCAAAAGCAACAATACAAAAGTGAAGTAAATTTTTTGTTTCCATATGTTTGTAATTTAATATAGTCAAAAAATATATATTACTTCCGTCCCATTGTATTTGTCACATTTGATTTTTTTTTAGTTAACGAGTCAAGTTTTCAAATATAAATTGTTTAAAGATTTTTTAAAATTTTTTATAATTTTTAAATTTAATGTCATAATATTTTATATAAATTTCATTTTTGTTGAAAGAAATTTATAAAAAATCAAATAAATCTATATGAATTCTTGATTACAAAATTGATCTAGTTACAATTAAAAAAGTCAAATTGTGACAAAATAAGTGTCTATTATGGAGGAAGTATAATAATACCAACAGAAGATTAGTGAATCCCAACATACCATGGACTGGCTAGCCGATGCTGAAAAAAAAAAAAAAAATCCAGAGAGAGAGTAGTGAAAAAAAGATAAAGAAATAAGTTGGTTTAACTCTATAGTATTTATTTTTTCCTTTTCTATTTACTTTTTTTACGATTTTAATATTAATTACTCAAGTTTTATTTAAGGAAACTGAATTATCCGTCCATATATTTGTTAATGACTCTCTCTTTAATATTTATCATTATTTTAAAAATGAGACAATAATATATCCATTTTTTTTATTTATTATAGTTTAAGATAAATTGAGGTATTATTGTTAACAAGTTAAGCAAAATATCATAAATAAATATAAAGATATCAAATATCAATTCTCTCTTATTTAACCCGTCATATAAAAAGCATTGCACTAGTAAGAGTAACACCTTACCGGCCGTGCACATATTCAAACTTGAAATATTTTGGTTAACGAGTATTCTTAGACAGCACTATCTTTTTCAGACTTTCAGTTGGATGGTTGGCAAAGAGTTAAATAACTTTAAATGGTTATAGGGGAAAATCTACTTAATATTACAGTTAAGTTGTCAAAATGAGATATAAGTAAACTCTTGGTGGAGAGAGTGGCAAATTGCAAAGAAAGAAAAAAAAAAAGAAAAAAAAGAGAGAAATTTTACGTACCCATTTTCTTTTACTTTAAATATTATATAATATATTTTAAAAAGTTAAAAAAATTTTATGATATTTTTTAAGAAATCGTTCTTTTATATTTTAAAAATTTATATACTATAATTTTATATATTTTACAAATTTATTTTCAAACAAATTTTTAAAATCAAAAAAATAATTCAAAAAAGGTTAGGAAACGTAGAATTCTCCTGAAGAAAATCACTATTGGTTATTTGGCGGGGGGATATTATACGTGGTCGTTTTCCACCCTTGGCTGGCTAACCGACTTCCTCCAGTAGCAGTAAACTCCTTGGCGGCAAAACATCCCATAAAACCAAAAGCCACGGCCAGCTGCTGAATCAAATTAGTAGCAAAATATGGGTGTCCACGGCCTGTGGGACCTCTTGGCCCCCGTTGGCCGCCGCGTTTCTGTCGAAACCCTCACCGGCAAGAGACTCGCAATCGGTAATCACCCTTCTTCTTCATTTCTCCATTCAAACCCTAATTCTAAATAAAATAATCACTCAAATTAATGACTCATTTTTTATGGATTTTAAATCGAATTTTATTTTATTTTTTAGATGCGAGTATATGGATGATTCAGTTCATGAAGGCGATGAGAGACGAGAAAGGAGAGATGGTGAGGAACGCTCATTTATTGGGATTTTTCCGGCGGATTTGTAAGCTTCTCTTCCTCCGAACCAAAGCCGGTTTTTATCTTCGACGGCGGAACACCCGCTCTTAAACGCCGTACTGTTATCGCCCGCCGCCGCCAGCGCGAGAATGCTCAAGCTATGAGTGGCCTGATTAGATTCGAAAAACTGCCGAGAAGCTTCTTCTCAATCAGGTCAGTCATTTTTTCCTGCTGCAATTATTATCTTCAAAAAAGAGAAACGCTAACAAGTGTTTCTGTTTAACCCTTCCGATAGCTCAAGCAAATGAGGTTGAAAGAACTGGCTGATGAACTTGAGAAACAGAGAAGTAGTAATGATGCTAAGGGTAAAAAGGTCGTGGTGGATGAAGCAGACATGGGGAAGAAGACACCTGGAAGAACTGGTGTTTTTACGGATGGTTATAATCAGGAAGCATTGGATGAAATGTGTGTTGTAGACCAAGTTATCTTGTTTATAAAAGTTTGGAGGTGTATGGTTATAAAAAGGTCTTACTTTTTTGTATGATGAATTAATCAAGGTTGGCAGCATCCCTTGCAGCAGAGGAAGATGAAGGTTTTACTGCTGGTGAATCATCATCTCATGTGCAGAGTCAAGCTGATGAAGAAGAGGATGCTGATGAGGATGAAGAGATGATACTCAATCATGTGAGCTTTTCTTTCTTGATTGTATTTAAACGCCTTCTATCCACTTCTATCCTGATGTGTGATTTGTAGTTAGATATTACGAGGAGGGAAGGGAAAAGAATAAACCATGTCCAAGTTTACAACTTTGGAGTTTAGGGCAAGGAATGTCTGATACATACTTGGAACCAGTAGCAATTGGAGTTCTTTGTTTCAGTTACTAATTATAGAGATTGATCTGTCCAAGGAAGATACATCTTTTTGTACTTGCGTATTTGGATCAAGCTTCATTTCTTCAGTTATCAAATATAACTATTGCAATGTAGTCCTATTGTATCGCTTATTTAATTTCTGGATTTACTCTAGATTGATGTCTTTAGTGCTTGATGTGGTCTTGAGATTGGAAAAGACTTGAGTTCTGTCTCTTTCTTGTCTATACTCAATTTATTGCAGCCAATGATGCATGGAAAAGTTGATCCTGCTATCTTAGCTGCCTTACCTCCATCAATGCAACTTGATCTTCTGTATATTGTCCAGGTAATTTACAGGTCTGCTCATAGTTTGGTTAGTGATTAATATGAAGATTTCTACTGCTCTCTCTCTCTCTCACACACACACACACACACACACTCACACATTCATAAGGGGAATAAACAAGAAGAACATTGACAAGAAAATTTTTGGTTCTTTTCTGATGTTTGGATTTCCTCGCAGATGAGAGAGAGGTTGATGGCGGAGAATAGGCAAAAGTATCAAAGAGTTAAGAAGGTATGATCTCAAACACCTTAACAGGTAAATGTGCCTGAATGAACTGCAGTGATAGTTGTATTATGCCTTTCTCTGGAGAATCTTTTGGATGGCATCCTTAGTTCATCTTCTATGTTATATGGTCAAACCTTCTTTTTTTTTGGTTATTTGGTTGCTGCATAATGGATCTTGTTTAGCTGCACTTGCTTTGAAACTTGATAAGTTTACCATTTTATTATAGCTTTTGTACTTGCCTCTCCCAGTCTCTATCACTGAGAAAAAGCTTTGAGCATGGATTGTTTCTAATTTTCTGTACATATAGATGTGTTTGGGGAATTTGACCTTTTGTTTTAGGATTGTGTGGTGGACATGTTTCATTGGAAGTGTTGGCTTGTTAAATTCGTGCTCTTAAATTTGTGTATCCATCTGCTGTAGTGAAATGGTGAAGCTGCAGATTCTTTGGGATGTTCTCATGGTTCTTTTGTTTTCTTTCCTTTTTTTTTCCCCCCTTTTTGGTATTTTCTCCAAATGCACAATAGGCTCCTGCTAGATTTTCGGAATTACAGATACAAGCTTATCTTAAAACGGTTGCTTTCCGTCGTGAGATAGATCAAGTGCAGAAATCTGCTGTGTAAGGGGAATCGGTGGGGTACAGACTTCAAGGATTGCCTCTGAAGCAAATCGAGAATTTATTTTCTCAACAAATTTCAGCGGTGACAAAGAGTAATTAGAAATCTTTTAGTAAAAGTTTTGACTATATGGTTCTGCTCAATAGAGATCATTCCTAAATTTAATATACTGCTGTGCAAGTATTTTAACAAAAGCTTCTGGCTTTTCTTCCCATTTTATCTCAGACAGTGTCATTTAAAATGAATAATATGACTTATTGTGTGCTTGAATTGATTAGAGTCCTTACATCTACTGGAGAAGCGAGCAAGAGCAGTGACCAAAATCATATAGCACCAGGGAATCCTTCTGGAAATGCTGTCAAGGATGGTGCATCAAAAACAAATCACACTGCTACGGCAGAATTTACTGTGGATAAATCTCAAAGAGATTTTGAGAATGATGTTGAGACGTATCTAGATGAGAGGGGTCGTGTTCGAGTCAGTAGAGTGAGAGCTATGGGTATTCGAATGACTCGAGATTTGCAGAGAAATTTGGATTTGATGAAAGAGATAGAGGAAGAAAGAGTATGCATGACAGAAAATGCAGTAAATGAGTGTACCAATTATAGAAGTTTAGTTGATATGCAGGGCAATTCCCCTGATGGAATCCCAATTTTAGAACCCTCAGATCAGGGATTTAAATGGAATAACTTGTGTAAATGAAAAAATTGAAGAAACTATATTAAATGCTGGAACTTCCATGGAGATATCTTTTGAAGATAATGGTGAGCATGAATTGGGTGGCAAAGATGATGATCTCTTTGCTCATTTAGTTGCAGGAGATCCAGTAATGGAATTTTCTGCCAATTATTCTGTCTCAAAGAAACAATTTTTGGATTCTGCTTCAGAACCTGAGTGGGAGGATGGTGATGTTGAACATGAAGGTGGTACATTGAATAATAAACTGGAAATTAAGCTGCTTCTGGCACATGGTGTGAGTGATGAGCCTGAATTGGAATGGGAGGAAGGTTCTTCAGAAATTCAAGAAGAGCCTAACTTGTGTCACATTGAAAACAGGACAATTGTTTCTAAAGGTACTCTGGAAGAAGCAGCTGATTTGAAGGAAGCAATAAGAAGAAGTCTTCAGGATCTGGAGGATCAAAGATTTGTTGATACACCTGATCAAGATGAAAAGTTTTTGGAGCAACAGTAGAAGTGGTCGATTTGGGCATGGATTCTGGATTTATTCATAAAGAAGTGGATGGAACAATGCCACAAGCTCCCTTAACGTTTAATCAACAGAATGAGTTGCCATGTCATGTTCAAGAAAACATCAACAGTCCTGATATTATTGTAGAGAGGAAAATCATGGAATTTAACAGTTCTTTGGAAGCCCACTTGGCTTCACATTTAGAAGTTTATTATAATAAGAAGGATGTTTTGCCTGAAAAAGTATGTCAAAGCTACTCGGGCTTGGATATGCAAGATGTGGGTGGAAATAAGACTTTGCACCAAGAAGTGCATGGGTTGGACACCCCTTTGCAAGAAAAGGATGTTTCCCCAATTGAAGTACAGCATACATATACTTCTGGTACTGGTGATGGGGCTGCTGCAGGTAGTATAGTTATTCGATGTATTCGTACCATATCTGATTCAGTGTTGGAGTGATTCCCTGATGCCATTTTTGCAGATAACTTAGCATCAAAAAGGGTTTGACGCAACAGTAGATGGTCATTCCAGTGGAACAACTGAAACTAAAGGAGCCTCTGTGAAAGATGCAATAAAGGATGTTGATACTGCTCAACAGTTCATTGAGGGAGAAGTTCATGAGAGCATTTCAACTCAAGGAGGAGAGCGTTTGGGCTTGGGTGAAGCTGGTTTCTCAGATGGAAGAAAGGAACATATCGAAATTATAGAAGCTGGATTGGAGGAGGAAATGCTACTTTTGGGTGAAGAACACAAAGAACTTGGAGATAAGCAGAGAAAGCTCGAGAGAAATGCTGAATCAGTAAGCAGCGAAATGTTTGCTGAATGCCAGGTGTGATACCATATTTGTTCTTTGTTCCTAAATATGGATGGTCTAGATTTATATCTATAAATTTGTTACTATCACTGTCTAAGCTTAGGATCTTTTTTGTGAATTGTAGATAGTTCTGTCCAAATCAAGTTCCTTGGTGTTAGATTAATCTGATTCATGATTAGTGTGTTACTATTTCAACTCAAACATCATAATAGCTCAGAGATATACCACATCCACGCATTGATGATTTTGCTTGATTGTTTACTTGTGTAGGCTTGCACTTGTTGGTTTGCCTCGTCTTTTTGTCTTGTTCTCCTTTCATTTTTGGGAATGTTGTCCTGTGTTTGATATACATTTTCCAATTTATAAGAAGTTTGCATCTTTTGGTCCAATAAATCAAAACGTATCAAGATTGTTTGGTTCTATTCTCTTGGTCCGACAAAGCAAAACATATCAAGCTTGTTGGTTTTGTTCTTTCTTGTTTATAGGAGTTGCTTCAAATATTTGGCTTGCCCTTTATTATTGCGCCCATGGAAGCTGAAGCTCAATGTGCATACATGGAACTTGTAAACCTTGTTGATGGTGTAGTGACTGATGATTCCGATGCATTCTTGTTTGGCGCACGAAATGTCTACAAGAACATATTTGATGATCGCAAGTATGTCGAAACGTATTTAATGAAGGTACATTGTGCCGCACTTCAGTTTGAGATTGTCTTTTACTCTTTTCTTACACGTGGAGCACTAAAATAAGAAAGCTCCAGTATTTCTTGTGTTTATGCCCTAGGTGCCATCTTAATTTTAGTTGCAAAGGTTCTTGATGGTAGTAAGTAACAATTCTTGATTAAGATTAGGATTGTGCATTCCATATTCTTTTCCTTTATTTTTTTTTCCCTGTTCTTGTGTTTGCGTTTAACAATGCAAAAACTTTTTAGTCTTCTTGAGAAATAACATTCATATTCTTGTGGGCAATCGGATGTTGATGCTATTATGTGTCTGGCTAGGACATAGAGAATGAACTTGGCTTAGATCGAGAAAAGTTAATCCGTATGGCACTGCTGCTTGGAAGTGACTATACTGAAGGTGTAAGGTAAACTTTTTCTCCATCAGAGAATGTTTTGCCTGGTCGGACTAAGGAATTCCCAAGCCCTGATTTTATTACTTTATGAGTGAGTCACAACTATGTTGGCACTATGCTGTATGATTTCGTTTTATTTAGTGCTATTCTGTTTTTCTGCAACTACATTATGCTGTTCAAAGCATGTTGTTTCACACTGTATATGATGACTTCATGTATGATCTGTTCTATTTCAAATTTTTAGTGGAATTGGCATTGTAAATGCTATCGAGGTTGTAAATGCTTTTCCTGAAGAAGACGGGCTCCATAAATTTCGCAAGTGGATTGAATCACCAGATCCATCCATTTTAGGAAAGTTTGATTTGCAAGCAGGAGGTAACTCAAAGCAGATACAGTCACAAGTTGGTGACACTGATATGAGTTGCTCAGATAGCAAGTTAACTGGAACTTCTGCATATGATGGAGATGTTTCTGGATCAATTGATGAAGCTCAAAAGACGAAGCAGATTTTTATGAATAAGCATGTAATGTCTTGGTTCTCATTGCCTTTCGTTCATTATTAACGGACACTGCTTTCACTTTGCTATCATATTGACTCACTAAATGTTCTCTATGCAGCAGAGAAATGTGAGCAAAAACTGGCACATTCCTCCGTCTTTCCCAAGTGATGCTGTTATTTCAGCATATTCTTACCCACAAGTAGACAAGTCAACAGAGCCTTTCTCATGGGGGAAGCCAGATCATTTTTTTCTTCGCAAGTAAGTTTTTTCTGCTTACCTTGCTTTCAAATAATATCATGGGGCAATTGAGAACTTGAGATTTCATTTTAGTCTCGAATGACGATAGCTTAATTGGTATGGTACAGATTGTGTTGGGAGAAATTTGGATGGAGCACCCAAAAGGCAGATGAGTTACTGCTTCCTGTACTGAAGGAGTACAATAAACGTGAGGTTGACTACATCTCACTCGCATTTCACTATTCACCTTTCCAGTTTCACACATGTTTTTACTTGTCCATATTTGTGTATTGAGGTCATGTGTTATGAATGTTGTTGCTTTTGTTGCCATATCTTTTGTTGCTGCATGATGATATCTTCTTTGGTGCTTCTTGCCCTGATTTCTTGTAGACTCAACTGCGGTTAGAAGCATTTTACACCTTCAATGAAAGATTTGCAAAAATTCGGAGCAAGAGGATCAAAAAAGCTGTCAAAGGGATAACAGGGAAGAAATCCTTGGACTTAATGGATGAGTCTGTGCAAGGTGGTCCAAGAAGTAAAAAGAAAAGAAGAGTAAACCAAGTTGTTGCTGAGGGGGCCGAATCAGAAAAAGCAAGAGGAAAAGAATATTCAGATCCTGGGATTGAGACCGAAACTACAGAAAACTTAAATGGAAATGAGTCGAGAAATTTGAGAGCCCGGGAAAATCCTCTACATTCTGGTGGGAGTAGGAATAGGTTACCGATTGAGGAGCAAAACTTTCAAAGTCGAAGTAGAGGAGTGAGTATTAGGGGAAGAGGTAGAGGTGGAGGGAGGAAACATTCTATTAGGAAAGGACGGAGGAAATCTCAATCTTCTTCAGAATATTCTGTATCTAGCACCGATAATGAGAGCAATGTTCAGAGTGCAAAGGCAAGGTTCCCAAGTTGCAGAGCAATGCCAAATACGAAGAGTAAGTCTTATCATTTGTTCTGCAAGTCATGTTAGTTGATTCACTTAAATCCCAAAAAACCTTTGGTTTCATATGGTTGCAGTCTTTTCTGTCCATTCTTACATAATTTCCGTTGCCCTTCCGTATATTTTCTTGTAACTATTATTCTATTTGTGAAAATTCAGTCAGGAAGGCCTCGGAAGGAAGTGGACTACACAATGTGTAGCTTGAGATCTGATGATCCTTATCTGGATGATGGAAGCTGCAAGGAGGATAATGAAGCAAGGAAAGATTTATCTGCAGATTTGCTTGGTCCCTACTTTGCAGATGTTCCTAGCATAATTAGCGAGGGAGAACATATTTATCAAGAATCATCTGGGGATTGCATAAAAAATGGCGACGGATTCTGTGCGGACAAAGCTAAAGAAGATATGGAGACAGGTCAACTAAACTCCGGTGCAACTGATGATATTGTTAAGAATCTCTGATACTCAGTTATCCACAGAATACCTCACAGTGGGGGGTGGATTTTGCTTAGACGAGGAAGATACTGAATTAAACTTGCAGGGATCAACTCATTGCCCAATGAAAGTAACGGCATTCGAGTCTGATCCTCCAAATTGCTCAGACTTGCGTGAAGATGACAATATTAACAGTCCTACCAGAACAATAGACCCTGTTGAGGAGGCGGGGAGAACAGGGAGGGTTGATACTTCCTATACCTCCAACCAGAATCCAGACGGCAATACAAATAGTGATTGGTCTGAGGTTGCAATATCGCAGGAAGTTATCAACGAGGACGATTATGGTAAGGATTCATCAAGATCTTTACGTGCGATGCCAAATTTAAGGAGAAAGAGAAGGAAAATTTGATGTTGCACATTGAAAGTATTGCTAATTTGTTATTGAGATCAGTATAATGGATTACTGTATCAAGATATATGCGTCTAAAAGGAACTTCCTATGGAGTACCCATTTTATTAAACAAAGGAAAAATTCTTTCTCATCCACTCTGAGTATTTTATAATTAAAAAATAACAAAGTAGAATTTTGTTGTTTTTCAATTATCTCAACACCAGTCATTCCCACTGTGCATAGTAGAGTGGGTAATTCAAACTTACTCAAGTTTGAACGGAGTGGATAGCTGAAACTTCAAGTATTTTTTCAATTCGGATCAACTGAAGTCTTTTTAGATTATATTGGCGTCTTCCAATAAACAACCTTGTGATAATATACTATAGATAGATGGTTTGAAGGAATATAGCATGACATCCCAATATACTTCTCTTCATGATTTTAGAATTATGAAACATTCTATGGTTTTTACAAAATTTATTACCATTAACCCGTTTAATTATCGTATTCATAAAAATTAAAATTTGTTGAATTTTACCAAATGGGCTGCTAAAGCAATCTAGTGGTTCAGATTCCTGCCTTTATAGAAAAAATCATCAATAAGTGATCTGGTCAAATAAATTTGTTTTGTAATTAAAATACTGTCAGATAAGTCGCCAAATAGTTTAACAATTAACATCTTTCCTTCCCTAAATTAAGCATAGAATATTACTAGTAGTTTATTTACAGCTCCAGAGGCCATAATCCAGCTGATCAATAAAATCCTCCCAAAGCCAAAGGAGACCATCCAATATTATAGTTACGGATAATTATATAGTCGGTTTAAAAATTATTCCGTTATACTTTTTTTATATCCCCTTTCAAAATTATCTAAATAATTCACACAACAGAAATACCAGACCATGCATATCACTTCTTTCTTTTTGTCTCTGACATTATAATAGTAATTAGATTCTACTTTCAGATAATGATGATGATGACGGTAGTATTAAGGATGTAGTACTCCTACTACATAACTGCCGGGTCGAGTGTGAAAAAAAATCAGACCTCAGAGAGGCAGCAATTAATATGGGGAGGAGAAGATATCTTGTGATGGAGAAGTGGTGCCTTTTGTGATCACGGCAAAAGATCTGCAGTGTACTCACCATTTTCAAAGCAGCTTCTACTGATGGAATGAGGTACATGCACGGTATTAGCAAAATGGATGAGGTACCACATTTCTACTACTGGGGTTCAATCTAGAAGGAAGCCTTGTTGTACTTTTAGATGAACCCCCAAGACCAACAAAAATATCCTCCGTCTAATGTCCAAATTCCTGCATTTCTACGTTTAGCAATAATTTATGTAGTACAACTAATACTTTTTTAAAGGGACACATCTTCTGTAATATAATTGTATATTACACTCTTTTTACACTTTATCTACAAAAAGTATTGAAATTTCACTATGAACACGTGTCGGTGAATCAAGGATATAAAAAGAGTGTAACATGAAATAATATAACAAAAGAGTTGAAGTCCTTTTTAAATATGTCGGCCATTCTCGATGGGGTTGATCCGCAAAATTATACCACGGACCTCTTGTTTTATGTATTCATGCAATTCTAAACTAAAATATCTATAATGATTGATTCTCGAACACGAAATTTAAGTTGGATAACATGCCTAACGAAATTAAAGTAGTACAGACTATGATATACTTGAAAAATTCTTACATGGGTCCGATTTACTATACGTGGGATAGATCTCTTGGACCACCATAGGTGGGATGGACCCCTTGGTCCACATTCATCCACGTCACTCTAACTCATTAAAAATAAACTTTTTCAGGGTGATGTAGATAAATATAGATCAAAAAATTCATCCCACTTACCATGAACTACATCAACAGAGCCTACGGCTTTGCTTAATTAAAATGGAATCATATACTTCAAAGTTTCGGTATAGTTTTGCTCCAAATTGGCAAGAGATTTAGAAGATAAATGAAGAAAGAAATGAGAGAGAAGCACTCTCAATCTCAACTCAATTTTCTCTCTTTCTCTCAACTTTTACGCTAAACAAAGAGGACCAATCACGTTTTTCCTCAACAAAAAAAAAAAAAATAATAATAATAATTCCTTACTCGTTTACGTTATCATATTTCCTCAACTATTTTAATCTTTTTGATCCACCGATATTGAATCCTTACTAATACAGTATTGAGTTATCCTCCAATTCATATCACTTAGTTGACCTTAATTAAGCAAAACATTATTATATATATATTACTACTATTGAATAATCCTCCACTAACTCGTCACAATTAGTATTAAATTGGCCACGAGATATAAGATCATATTATATATATATATTGAAAAATCTACAATTTCGTTGAGAAACTGCTGTTATTTTAGACTTAAGAATTGTATAATATGAGTTTTTAAAATTAAAATAGTATTATATTATATAAATTCTTAAAATATAAGAGAATGATTCTCCAAAAATATATATATATTTCTACTATTGAATAATCCTGTAGTTTTGTAAGGTTTGGCTCTCTCTTCTTCAACATATTATATAACCATCACCATTAAACTCTCTCTCAATTTCCTAGCTTTTAATATACTACGTTCTACGTTAAATTTTTTCGGAGTGTATTCTACTATTTGCGAAGAAAATATCAGAAAGACTAAAAATAATATTGTAAAGATGGCAGCAGAGGCAGAGAGGCAGTATAAACGAGCGCTTCCTTTTGTAGGCATGGTGGCCATGGAGTGCAGCAACGTAGGAACAAACACGTTGTTCAAAGCGGCCACCCTCCAAGGAATGAGCTACCATGTCTTCGTCGTTTACTCTCATGCTCTTGCTGCGTTGCTCCTCTGCTGAAGCAGCTTTCTTCTTCTTCTTCAACAGGTCTCCATTGATCTCCATTTATGATACCCTCCATCTTTCTAAGTCTCAACAAACTGAGTTATATATATATATTTTTTAGCTTAATTAAATTGGTCTTTGATTCTGGCAGGAGGAGATCGGCAAATTCAATTCCTTCCCTCAATTTCTCCATCCTATCCAGGATTTTCCTGCTTGGACTGATTGGGTATGCTTTCTTCTTCTTTTGGTTTTTTATGGAAAATAATTTGGATCCGTTTAAATTGAAAATAATAGTGCATTATTTGGTTAATAATATTTCGTTAATTTTTTTTTTAATGAGTTTTGAAAAATAATATTAATTTTTAAAATAATAAAATATTTATTTAAATTCAAAATAATCATCTAGAATATGGGTATCCGATCTACAACATTTCCACTTAATAGCCATTTACCACTCCTTTAAACTGTTTGGCTAATGCAATTTGGATGTTCCCCTTTCGACATTCCAAACCTCTTATACACAAAGATTACCAAACATAGTGCATTATTTTGTTACTTTTTTAGTTTTTTCTGGCTTTAATGTCTTGTCATCCCTTTGCCCATTTAAATCAATGTGTGTTTCCGATAATTGGCTAGTCAATTTCGTGATTAAACAATTATAATCAAAGGTTCAATTGGAAAAAAGAAAAGTTCATAATTAGTAAAGAATTTAAATGATGTAAATAATGAATAGGGCAAATAATAAATAGTATAAATAAATAAGATAAAATATAAATAATATACATGTAAAATATTATATAATCAAAACATGCTTTAATTCTCATTACGCGTTGCAATATGTTTTAAAAAATATGTTTTCCGTAATCTGATGCAATTACGCATTCTGAAATCTAAATGTTTATTATTGGGGTGGTAGGTGCACATGCCAGATAATGGGATACGCAGGAATTAGTTATAGTTCGCCGACGCTTTCTTCCGCCATCGGCAACCTTGTACCAGCTTTCACTTTCATACTTGCCATCCTTCTCGTGGTCAATTAGGACATCAGGTTCGGCTCCTATTCTTTTTAATTCTTGAGCTTTTATTTTTTTTTTGGGAAATCAAGACTTAGACCCAGTAGAAATCTTAGTGGTCTATTTTAAGAAAAATTGTATGTTACTCAAGTGAGTATTGTATATTATTGAATGATTAAAAAATAATAAAATTTCAATCATCTCAATTAGTGATGAGTTCACATATAGTCTAGTGGGAGCACATATATCTACTGAACTAATAACAACAATATATTTAAATAGAAAATTTTGTAAAATATCATTACTGATTTACTTGTGCCCAACCAACCAAAAGAATAAGATTTTCCGCCCGTCTTACCATCAGGGTTTACTTTGAAAATTGAAAGCTGATCTTTAATTATTTGATCTTTTCAAAAAACTTTAACATAGAAATTTGTGTAGATAAAGATAAAAAAAATGCTTTACTAAGAAATAAAAAATGTACTATTATTATTTGTGTCTACTAAAAATATTTTTACATTCACTCCTGATCTTTGTGAATTATACTCATTCTGAAACGTGCAATGCAAGGAGGCTCACTGATATACATTCTCATAATATTATGATAACAAGTCGTATTAGTTAGTAGTATAAAGTTAAGGAAAGTTAGCTGAGGCAGTCCGCAATCTGCAGGATGGAAAAGTTATCATTTAGAAGTAGAAGCAGTCGGGCAAAAGTGTTGGGCACCATATTATCCATTTCTGGTGCATTGGTGGTGACTCTCTACAAGGGTCCAAGGATCACACTCACCACCACCCCATCATCATATACAATACGCATCCCCCCGCCTATACATAGAGCTCAATCCAACTGGGTGCTAGGAGGGTTATTTTTTACAGCTGAGTATCTGTTGTACCCAATATGGTACATCGTTCAGGTCTGAAAACTTCCCATTTGATGTTTAGCTAGTCTACCTTGAGTCATTTTACCAATTTACTACGACAAAGATTTTAGTAGTGTAATCCAATTTTACTCGATCACAGGCTCAAATTATGAAGGAGTACATATTCCGTCAGAGCTAACTGTGGTCTTCTTCTACAACTTATATGTTGGCATTTTGGCTGCAATTGTGGCCATCTTCACAGAACCAAACTTGAGTAGGTGGAAAATTAGGACCGACATTGCATTGGCCTCTATAATCTGCTCGGTGAGTAACAAATAGAGTGAATGAATTTATTGTTTCTTTTATGATCATTTGTTAACCTGCTGAAAATGGACAGGGAATCTTTGATTCTTTCCTGAAGAACACTATACACACTTGGGTCTTGCGGTTGAAGGGTCCTGTCTATGTTGCAATGTTCAAACCATTATCAATTGCAATTGCTGTTGCAATGGGTGTCATCATTCTTGGTGACACACTGTTTCTAGGAAGGTATGCAATAACCAATTCGATCCTCTCTCACACACATTATATAGCCCTAACACTCGATAATGTGGAGTGACTAGTACAATTGTTAGACTATCTATTTAAAAAATAAAGTCTCATACTTTACGGATGATTCAACATGTTATTTATTGTTAGTCACTTTGCAAGTAATGATCTAACACGCTTTCTTTCTTCTATTGAGCAGCATTCTTGGAGCAACAGTAATAGCTATTGGGTTCTATACTGTTATGTGGGGAAAAGCAAAAGAAGAGATGGAAGAAATTGATGAAAGTAATATTTTGGAGACCTCTGCAAACCATAAGCTTCCCCTGTTGCAAAATTACAAAAAATAAAGACAAGTGTAATAGAAATTAAAAGGGATCAATAATTCCATATCTGTCTATTATTGCCACACGAACAGAAGATACGAAACTCTAAATTTCAATAGCATTGAGAATAGGCTCTGCGCCAAAAGAAGGGACAGACGGGAAAGGAACCTTCACGAGAGAACCTGGCTGTGTTCAATATTCATGGTCAAACTTAGCGTCCAACGCTGCAAAAAAATTTTCTTATGTAAATGTTTTTCAATTTTTCCTTCATCGGCTGAAAATAAGTTATGAAATTATTGAGCGTAATTTATTTTTTTGTCTCTTATAGAATTGTTCAAAAGTGATAGTAAACTTTAAATACCTAATTTTATAAATTCAATTACTAAAATTATTTTTTAATTCAATTCTTATTCATCTATTTTTCTCTTTATTGTGATCCTGCGGTAATGTTACTATTATTATGCAATAATTTACAATCTATTATCTTATAGTAATTTAATTTTAAACAAAATCAGTACTACAATTACTTGTAAAGTATTTAATACATGTATTATAAGTCCTTCAACTCGTAGTGATAAAATCAAAGATGAAAACAATTGGAAATTTATATTTGAAAATATTTTTATTTTATCATCCAAATATCGAAAATTGAATGAAAAATAATTTTTGATGTAAAACATTTTTCAAAAAAAAAATTAACAAAAATATTTTGCATCCAACCAAATGGAGCCTAAAGCTTAGTTTGAGAGTTTAAGAGAGAAGAAAAAATAATGGAAAATTTAAGTTATGAGGGAAAAGGAGAAAAGAGAAGAGAAGAGAATGAAAGGAATTTTTTATAATCTTGTTTGAGAATTTTGGAATGAATCTGGGCATGTCTCATTAGATTGAGTTTGGCAGTTTAGGAAGAAAGAGAAAAGAAGGGAAAGTTTTTAACGAGGAGGGAAGAGAACGAAAGAGAAATTTCTTTCAAATTATTTGAGAGTTATGAAAATTTTTTTTTATTAATGTTAGTATTGTACTAAAACTTTGATTCTCTATCAATGGAGTTTAGTAAATCATGCTCCTTGATGGTTTGACTTCTTTATGAGTTTTGACAACGAACTCCTAATCTGAGCTCCTTGGTTTGAGGCCTCGCTCAGAATGCGCTCCAGTTTACCGCCCCCTTTCGTTGTTCGGCCATCGTCTTTGTCTAAGTTTTTATAGCTTAGCTGCTTGTCTTAAGGGAGTTTTGGCTGATTGTTGCTGAGAATGCAAATTAAGGTAAGTGTATCAGGACATGCCACCGAGAGCGAAAATTGCTCCTGAAATGTTATTAATTCCTGGGTTTGAACCAAAGAGGCTTATAGAAAGTCTCCAAGAAGATTGACACAAGTCTTGAACTGCTCGAGAGCCACATGGGTGGTCATAGAAGTTGCCCCAGGTGCTAAGGCACTTGACCACTGAAGCAAGAAGCCAAGAACAGCAGAACTGCCGATAATTGAAGGAAAGCACACCAGGAGGACCAAGTGAAGGCATCATTGCCAACAAAAAGAACAATGTGACAGGCGTGGTCTTCCACATTAACGACAGAGCGGTCCAGTTTTCTTGTTGCTGAAGGTTGGACCGCAGTATCTTATTGACTGCGCTAGGTATTATCCATGCTAATGCTTTGCAAGTACCGAAAAAGTGAAACTGCAGATCAGTCACCCATGCTCTAGGAACACCAACAAATACCTTGACTAAACAGATTTCGATTTAGAAAGGAGAAGAACAAATTAAGAAATGTCAAGGGAATTCTCAATTTTATTGATGATGACAATTTATAGTACAATTGGATTGTAAGGCTTAGATTGAGCTTCTTAGCTTCTCTTCTGTTTATGTGAAGTAATTTTCACTTATCCCCTGACTGTATGTATGTCTAATATTTTTAGTGTTTATCTTATACACGTGTTTGTACAAGAGATTTGTTTATGTATTTAAGTAGTTCTGTAGTTGAGATACTGAGATATTCTTGTAGCAGAGGATTTGATATGGATGTGTAAAAAATAGAAGGCTGCTTCATTTCAAAACCAGTTGAGGAAACTAATGCTTTCTTCTATTGTTTACTACATCTGGAAGGCTAGAAATGGTGATATCTTCCAACATTTACCTACATCATCAACTACCATTATTGCTAATGCTGTGTAGAAAGTGACTTTTTCTTGGAGAACTATTCCTTTAAACAAAACAAACTGGGAGCTAGTTATGGAATGGGCTTAACTCAAGTGTTTTGACAAAGCTTGAATTTGTTTAGTTGTTGTCTATTGTCTGAGTTATGGCTATCTAAGTTCTGTGGTATGTGTTCTTGGCAGATTGCCATGTATGTTGAGCATGTTCTCTGTTTGTGCAAATTTCTTTTTCCATTATCAATCAATAAAATCTCTTATTTTGTCTAAAAAAAAAGTCGGTCCAACTTTTAACCCGATACAAGCCTAAAAATATCAGATTCATTCCGCAGTACTTTCAAATTTCAGATGGACCCAACGCAACCAAATTAGACCCAAAAAAAAAAAAAAAAAACCTCCGTCTAATGGCCGAATTCCTTCATTTCTACGTGAAGCATAATTTATGTAGTGCAACTATCACTTTTTAAGCGTATTGGGCCATTATAGGAGATTGCAAAATGATTTCCCAAGATGCATTCAATGCGAGGTATGATTTAAAAATGCGTTGTGGTAATGAATTTTTTTTTTTGATTTAGCAAATTTGACTATGTACAATGGATTACTATGTATATTGCGAATGGAAATTGTGCACTATTACAAAAATAGAAAAATGAAGGATTTGGTAAGATAAAATCATTTAAATACTAAACCGTAAATTATAAACTATAATATGAATTCATTTTTTTGAAAATGGGTAAAGATGTGTATAAGAGTTTAAATTATATGATTGGACCAATCTATAGAATAATACCATGGATCTCTTGTTTGATGCATTCAATTATGAATTAAGAGATATACAACAAATAGTACATTTTAGGAGATTTTTAATTTATGAATATGAGGGGAATGAATGAGAATCGGGATTAATAATATCTATAGATGTTGTTTAATTTACTCACTATAGTCTCGAATTATTATATGGGAATGAAAGTGTTAAAAAATATCAACTTTCATTATTCACTTGTGATTTATATTTTAAATTGATCAATTCATTAACATAATCAAACAAGTATGAAAAAAATAATATAAACATATATTAATAATAAAATTTATAATTTTAATTTTTGAATAAAAACCAAACATCGAATTCTTGAATGTGAACTAAATATCTCCTAAAAGTGTTTTGTAGGAAGATATTTTCACATGGACAACATGCCTGAAGAAATCTAAAGGAGTACTATAGACTTTATGAGCTGCAGCAAAAGGTTCTATATATGGCTTGTTTAATTAAAATGGAATCATAACTAGAAAGTTTCGGTATCGTTTTGCTCCAAATTGGCAAGAGATTTAGAAGATAAATGGTTAAAGAAATGATAGAGAGAAGCATTCGCAATCTCAAGTCAATTCTCTCTTTCTCTCAACTTTTACGCTAAATAGAGAGGATCAATCACGTTTTTCCTCCACCCAAAAAAAAAATTCATTACGTACTCGTTTACGTTGGTGAATTAAATCTTATAAAATTTATGACATTAGTTGATATAAGTAAAATTTGTTAAAAAATCAAAGATCGAATGAATTAAATATGGAGAAATTCTACTATCACTTTTATGAACCATTCCCTTGTGAATAATCCTGATTTTGTAGTCGTTGGCTCTCTCTTCGTCAACTTATTATATAACCATCACCGTTAAACTCTCTCTCAATTTCCTAGCTTTTCATATACTACGTGCTGCGTTAACTTTTTTCTGGTGTATTCTATTTGCAAAGAAAAGATCAGAAACACTAAAAATAGTCAGTAGCATAATATTTGTTAAGATGGCAGCAGATCCAGAGAGGCAGTACTAAAACGAGTGCTTCCTTTGGTAGGCATGGTGGCCATAGAGTGCAGCAACGTAGGAACAAACACGTTGTTCAAAGCGGCCACCCTCAAAGGAATGAGCTACCGTGTCTTCGTCGTTTACTGTCATTCTCTTGCTGCGTTGCTCCTCTTTCCTTCAGCAGCTTTCTTCTTCTTCAACAGGTCTCTCCTTCTATATATCCTCCATCTTTCTAAGTCTCAACAAACTGATTTATCTCTTCCAGTAGTACGTCTTGATTTCACTCTTCATTTTTCTTAATTAAATTGGTCTTTGAGTCTGGCAGGAGATCAGCAAACTCAATTCCTTCACTCAATTTCTCCGTCCTGTCCAGGGTTTTCCTGCTTGGACTGATTGGGTATGCTTTCTTCTCTTTTGGTTTTTAATTGAATTTTCTATATATGGAGAATAATCTGCACCATTTAGTTTGGGAATAATACAGCATTATTTGGTAAATAATAATTGGTTGTAATTTTTTTTATTTTTTTTTGTCTAAAAATAATGCTGACTTTTATAATGATGAGATATTTATTTGAATTCGAAATAATATTTCGAAATAATTATTAGTAGAAGTGTTCATCTTGACTCACTGGGTTGCAAATCTGTTGAATCGGTTTATTTGAATCGTAAAAATAGAATATTCAAACGGTTTAATAAAATCGAATTGGGTTGCGGGTCAGAGATGTACGACCCAGTAGATACTCGATCCAATCTATAAACCTATAAACGGGTAGGATTTGGGTTAAAAGTAGTAGATTTAGACCCGAATTTGACTAGTATATTCGAATTTGGATCCGGATACAGATATCTGTCGGATCTACAAAAGTAAATCCATACCCTGATCTGTCGGATCCGAGTCAATATTTTTTAACTTTTAACATTTTTATTTAGAAATGTTGTAATTTATAGATTTTTTTTTTGTAATTATAAAAAATATTTATTTAAAAATTTATATTTATACATGAGTTTTGCAATACAATATAATTTATATTGAGAATTTGTATAAAAATATATATGTATATGTATATATAGAATAACACTAATTGTATATAATTTTATTATATATTAAATATTTTAATTTGATCCGGGTTCTAATCGGGTTAGAACAAAAAGATCCACATTCGATCCATTTATTATTATAGTTAAACGGGTCCGGATCGGATCGAATCCGGTAATCAGAATTTCTCATATATCCAGACCCGAATAAATGGGTCCGATCGGATCGGGTTCGAGTCTAGACCTGACCTATTGACAGACTTAGATCCGTATACAGGGGTAACTCTATAATTTTACATATTTTGACCTAATATATAGATTTTTTCTTCTTCCTTCACATTCATAGGGATATATATATATTTAGAAGTCATTATTTTAATAGATATTTTTTAAAGTTTTGATAATAAAAAATAAAATATTGGACCGGATCGGATATCCAGTTATTTGACTTATTTCGACCGGGTATCCTATTCATATGGATCGAGTATTGGTCATTTTTTCTCGACCTAGTATAACCGGATCGGGTCAAATAGAATGATCCTATAAACCGAATACCCCATTCATAAATACCCCTAACCATTAGAAGTTCGATCTATGACATTAGTAATATCATCATACACATTGTGATTTTCAAAATTATAAACATTAATTATAATTTTATTGAAAAAGTTTTTATTTTAACAATTGAATATCTAAAAATAGAGGGTGAAATTATATCTAAAATTTAAGAATGAGAGATAAATATTTATAGAGTGAAAAGTTTAATCTTCCTATTTTCCTTTGAAATTAATAGTCATCTACCACTCATTTAAACCTTTTGACTAATGAGATTTGAAAGGTCCCTTCCGACTTTCCGAAACCTCTTAATATTATCGCAGCCTAGTTGCCTTACACAGTGAATTATTCGGTTACTTTTTTTGTCTTTAACATTCTTTCTTGTCATCCATTTGTGCAACTAAATCAATGTGGGTATTAGATAATTGGCTAGTTGAATTATTCCATTTCGTGATTAAACGATTATAATCAAAGGACCCAATATTGAAAAAAAAAATAAATTCTGTAACACTTAAGACAGATAACATAACATAAATAAATACAACAAAATATGAATAATGTGAAATACTATTAGATAAATAATATGGCCAAAACAAACTTCATTATTGACCAAATATTATATTTGAAAAACAAGTTTCATCATGCATTACGTGAATTGATGAAATGATTATAAAATATGTTCTCGTAATCTGATGCAATTACGCATTCTGAGATCTGAAACTTTATTATTGGGTGGTAGGTGCACATGCCAGATAATGGAATACACAGGAATTAGTTATAGTTCGCCGACGCTTTCTTCCGCCATCGGCAACCTTGTACCAGCTTTCACTTTTATACTCGCCATCCTTTATAGGTTCGACTCCTTTTGTTTTTAATTCCTGAGCTTTTTTTTTTTGGGGGAAATCAGGACTTAGACCCAGTAGAAATCTTAGTGGTCTAATCTAAAAAAAAATTTTGTTACTCACTCCTTAATGTGAAGTGAATAGATATTCCATATTATTAAATAATTGAAAAGTATTGATCCTATCATGTTATTTAATTATTTCAACGACTATCTATCATCTGTAACTCTTATAGATACATTCTCATAATATTACGATAACAAGTCGTATCAATTAGTAGTATAAAATTACGTAAAATAAGGAAAATTAGCTGAGGCACTAGATCTGCAATCTGCAGGATGGAAAAGTTATCATTTAGAAGTAGAAGCAGTCGGGCAAAAGTGCTGGGCACCATATTATCCATTGCGGGTGCACTGGTGGTGACTCTCTACAAGGGTCCAAGGATCATACTCACAACCCCATCATCATATACAATACGCATCCCCCCGCCTCTCCATGGAGCTCAATCCGACTGGGTGCTTGGAGGGTTATTTTTTACAGCCGAGTATCTCTTGTCCCCAATATATTACATCGTTCAGGTCTGAAAACTTCCCTTTTGATACTACTAAAAAGATTTAGGTATGGTAGTGTTATCCAATTTTACACGATCACAGGCCAATGAAATCAAATTATGAAGGAGTATCCGGCAGAGCTAATTGTGGTCTTTTTCTACAACTTATGTGTCAGCATTTTGGCCGCAATTGTGGCAATCTTCACAGAACCAAACTTGAGTAGGTGGAAAATTAGGACCGACATAGCATTGGCCTCTATAATCTGCTCGGTGAGTAATTAAGAAATGGAGTTAATGACTGACTTCATTGTTTCTTTTACGATCATTTGTTTACCTGCTGGATATGGATAGGGAATCTTTGATTCTTTCCTGAAGAACACTATACACGCTTGGGTCTTGCGGTTGAAGGGTCCTGTCTATGTAGCAATGTTCAAACCATTATCAATTGCAATTGCTGTTGCAATGGGAGTCATCATTCTAGGTGATACACTTTATCTAGGAAGGTATGCAATAACCAATTCGATCCTCTCTCACACACACATTATAAGCCCTAATACTCGAGTAATTATTTGTTAGTCAGTTTGCAATATGGAGTGACTAGTATAATTGTTGTAGACGATCTATTTAAAAAATAAGATATCTTACTTTTGCGGATGATCCAACTGTTATTGTTAGTTACTCTGCATTACTCCTACTGTATATTGTTGTTTAGCAAGTAATGATCTAACACGCTTTCTTTCTTCTATTGAGCAGCATCCTTGGAGCAACAGTAATAGCTCTTGGATTCTATACTGTTCTGTGGGGAAAAGCAAAAGAAGAGAAGGAAGAAATTGATGAAAGTAGAAGTATTTTGGAGACCTCTGCAAACCATAAGCTTCCCCTGTTGCAAAATTACAAAAAATGAAGACAAGTGTAACAGAAATTAAGAGGGATCCATATCTGTCTATTATTGCCCCACGTTCAGAAGATACGAAACTCTAAATTCAATAGCATATAATATACGCAGAAAGTTTACTTGGGGGGATAGTATAAATTTTGCAAACTCTTAGGGAGGCAAAATAAAAAAATTAAAGTTTTCTCAGTAAAATTTGTAAATATTCCAAAATGTAGGGGACAAGCATGGGGCGGTGCTAAAATGAATAGGCCCTGAGCCAAAAGAAGGGGTGTAGGGGAACATTCATGCTTCTGACACGGTCCGCACATTTAGACCAAGAGGTTTGGCCCAAAATAAAAGTAAGTCCAAAGGCGTGGCCCAGAAGAAGGAACATTCTAGAATTCTCTAGAATCATGTAGATTCGGAATATTCTCTAAAAGGAATATTCTTTGTATAGAATTCTCTAGAATCTTGTAGATTTGTATTTACTTTGGTAGGTTCTAGAATTTTCTTTTACAAGTATAAAAAGGGGCCAACCCCTTCATTTGTAAGATACCTCAGAAGTTGAGCAATTGAATATACAGAGTTATATTTTCTCTCAATTCTCTCTCTTCTTTTGTTGTCAGTGTGCCTTACTTTTATTTTGGGCCAAACCTCTTGGTCTAAATGTGCGGACCGTGTCAGAAGCATGAATGTTCCCCTACACCCCTTCTTTTGGCTACAGAAGCCATAGCCATCTTGTGCACATCTAGATTGAAAGCAATGTGTATGATCTGTCTCTTATAACATCTAGACTGTATAAGAGACTGGATGCCTTTCTTGCATTAATACTCCGCCAATGGCAAAGTAGCGATGCTTGGTCTTTCTCCGTACGAAGGCCTTTGATCTCATCTTCAAGGCCAGTACCGGTTCTTGGGAGCGGTTCTTCGGCGGACGGTGATGCTACACCTACACTCTGTCTCTTATACACATCTAGATGTGTATAAGTGGACATAGGGAGGCCAAGGTAGTGGATGGGCTTCCTGTGGTCCATGGAGCAGTATTTTCGAAATGCAGGAATTCGGATCGATGAACAAAAGGTAAATCTTGCCTCATCATACTTGACGGATTATGCTTTACTATGGTGGCGGCGCAGGAGTGACAATCGTAGTGGCATTGCCATCACTACTTGGGATCAATTTGTGGACGAGTTTCGCAGCTACTTCTACCCTTAATACGCAGAGAGGGACGCGCGTGACAAACTTCGCCGATTGGAGATGAAGGGTGAAGTCAGGGAGTACGTGAAAGAGTTCTCCCAATTGATGCTGCAAATCCAAAGTATGAGCGAGGAGGATGCCTTCTTCCAGTTTATGGATGGACTTAAGCCATGGACACGGTTGGAACTGGAAAGAAGGAATGTGAATAATCTATCCAACGCAATGTCTTATACACATTTCTTAGTTCCAATCAAGCCACGGGAGAAGCCAACCCCACCAAAGGAAAAACCTAATTTCTCCAAACCAAAGGGTAAGGAGATGGCGAAGGAGAGGTACAAAGAGTTTGGTGGGGGAGCAAGGGAGAAGTCTCTCTCTTCCAAGAACGAGGGGAAGTCATTCACAGTAAAGGACAAGGGCAAGCGACCAATGAAATGCTTTTTCTGCGACGGTCCACACATGGCGCAACGGTTCCAGCAATCCTGCTGTTTTAGACTGTTCGATCTTGTCTTGTTGGCATACTAAGCAAGTTCGAACATAAGTCTCCTCGGATCGTTTTACCATCATGAGGTGATAGAAGGCGTTCTTACAAGAGGGGCTTGATGTTCGCCGATGTGGAAATAGCGGGCCACAAGCTAAGCGCCCTAGTGGACACTGGAGCTACTGACTTCTTCATTTCGATCGAGGCTGCCAAGAAACTCAACCTTCAAGTGGGAAAGGCATGGGCACCTTGAAGACCGTCAACACCAAGGAGGTCCCTGTCCATGGGTTGGCAAGCAACGTGGATGTAGCCATGGGGCAATCTAAGGGCAAGACTTCACTTGAGGTAACCCCTTGATGTTATGATGATGTGATATAACTTGACTTCCTTAATCGTATTAGAACATCTGGTCTTTCGCCGATCGTATATGTATTCGGATTCTCAATACCAATGTGTGGTACCTCTAAAGAGAGTCCTGGAAGGGATCACAAGACCCTATCTCGCCATCCAAATATGCACGGCGGGTTGAAACGAGGAGAGCCAACCTTCCTCGCGACCCCGAAGGTAGATGAGGAGATAACCAAAGAAAGGTGCTCCGAGGTGGTTGCGGCAGATCTGGAGGAGTTCAAGAGCGTGATGCTCGCAGAGCCCGAAAAGAATTGCCTCCAAGAGAGAAGTAGACCACGAGATCGAGTTGATCCCAGTGCCAAGCCACTGCGATGGTCCCTATCGCATGGCCTCTCCGAGCTCGCAGAGCTAAGAAAACAGCTTGAAGGATTTGCTGGATGCGGGGTACATCGACCTCAAAGTCTCCATTCAACCTGTCCCCAGTACTGTTCCAGAAGAAAGACGACGGTCCCTGAGGATGTGCGTAGACTACAGGGCCTTGAACAAACTGACGGTGAAGAACAAATACCCCATACCATTGATTGCCGACTTGTTCGACCAGCTTGGAGGCGCACGATGGTTTTCCAAGATGGACCTAAGAAAATTCTAGAACCTACCAAAGTAAATACAAATCTACAAGATTCTAGAGAATTCTATACAAAGAATATTCCTTTTAGAGAATATTCCGGCTTGACCAATGCCCCAAAGAACCTTCGCACATTGATGAACAAGGTACTTGAGAGTTTCGATAAATTTGTAGTAGTATACCTTGATGATATTGTGATCTATAGTCGTACCTTGGAAGAGCACATCCAATACTTGAGAAAGGTGTTTGGGGTGCTTAAGGAGAACCAACTCTTCGTGAAAAGGAGAAATGCGCGTCGCGAGCAAGAGGTACCTGTCTCTTATACATATCTAGGGGAAGGCCGGATTAGGATGGATGTGTCAAAAATCCAAGCTATTGTGGAGTGGAGACCCCCTACCAAGGTTCGACGGAACTGCGATCGTTCCTGCCAGTGACCCCTACTACTCTCTGTCAGCACATCTCTTGATGGTCCTCGCCGTATTCCATTGAACTCCTTGGGCTATACAGCGTCTGATCGGTGTATAGGCTGTAGCATCACCTTTCCGCCTCACTAACTTTCTCCTCTCAAGGCAATCAATTCTGTCTTGAGTGCCTCAAACTCCTCCCGCATAGTAGTAACTCTGTCTCTTTGGGGTCCCACTTACTGCGGACGGACAACGTTGGGAGAACTCTTTCACGTATTCCCTGACTTCACCCTTCATCTCCAATCGGCGAAGTTTGGCACGCGCGTCCCTCTCTGCATATTGAGGGTAGAAGTAGCTGCGAAACTCGTCCACAAATTGATCCCAAGTAGTGATGGCAGTGCCGCTTGCGGCCACTAGCCAACTTGAGAGTCATCTGTTGACACGATCAAAGAAGGATTGAAACACGATGCTGCTGCTAGGAGCTTGCTCGAATATGCCAAGGAGGGGAAAACTCGAAGGTTTTGGGTTGAGGAGGAGTTGCTCTACACGAAAGGGCGACGCCTCTACGTGCCGCACTATGGGAACTTAAGACGGGAGTTAATGGAAGAATGCCACGACTCAAAGTGGTGGCATTCTTCCGGGAATGCCCGTCTTTGGCGCCCATGCAGTGCGGCACGTAGAGGCCTCGAATCTTATGACGACGTCTAGCTGTCTCCAACCACATCTTAGTACAGCCCATCAGAGACATAATCGAGACAGTCTAAATACAGCAGGATTCCGGAACTTGCCCATCCTGGAGAGACCATGGGAAAGCGTCCTCAATGGATTTTATAGTTGGCTTCCCAAAATCGAGGGATGCCAAACCATCATGGTGGTAGTCGATGAGTTCTCGAAGTATGGAACTTTTACAACAAGTCAGTGATCCCCAATGTTCGGGTAAGTTCTGGACAGAGTTGTTTGAACTACTGGGTTCGGAGCTCAACATGTCAACTAGCTCACATCCTTAGACGGATGGGCAGATAGAAAGGGCGAATGCGCTATTGGAGCTATACCTGAGGCATTATGTGAGTTCAACCCAACAAAATTGGGCAAAACTGCTTGATGTTGCCCAATTCTCGTTTAACTTGCAGAGTGAACGAGTCTACAGGAAAAGTCCTTTGAAATAGTGATGGGACAACAACCACTCACTCTAGCACCGTCGTGGCGACAAAAAGGTGGTAACCTGCGGCATCTAATCGGCAGCCTCGAAGATGTGAGGCAGATTTGGCAAGGGCATCCCTACAAAAGGCTGCAAAGAAGATGAAAAAATGGGCTAATGAGAAGAGGCGACTTCCTTGAGTTCGAGGAAGGCGACCTGGTGTTAGTCAAGATACACTCTATACTTAGATATCGAAAGGTGCATAAGGGACTATTTCGAAGGTACGAGGGCCCATTCAAAGTACTCAGACGAGTCGGAAAGGTGGCGTACAAGGTGGAACTCCCTTCAAAACTAAAGTTTTATCCGGAGTTCCACGTGAGCTTGTTAAAGCCATACCACGGGGACGAGGAAGACCCCAACCGCGGGCTGTCACAACGGGCACCTATGGGAGCAAAGATCTCGTATGTCTCTTATACACATTGCATACTATGTAAAGAGATCTCATGATGGCCAAAATAAAAGTAAGTCAAAGGCGTGGCAGGAAGAAGGAACATTCTAGAATTCCAGAATCATGTAGATTCGAATATTCTCTAAAAGGAATATTCTTTGTATAGAATTCTCAGAATCTTGTAGATTTGTATTTACTTTGGTAGGTTAGAATTTTCTTTTACAGTATAAAAAGGGCCAACCCTTCATTTGTAAGATACTGAGTTGAGCAATTGAATATACAGAGTTATATTTTCTCTCAATTCTCTCTCTCTTTTGTTGTCGGTGTAGAAAGTGAAAACCTAAAGTGCGCGGGTTGGGAGCACTGAAAAGAGTGCTGCCCGTGACACTTCCCTATGTGATTAATTTTGGATGGATCGTTGATGTAATATATATATATTTTTTATATTATTAGATATAGATGCATAACAAATATATAAAAAATGACATTCAAAATTTAAATAATACTTATATAGTGGTGTAAAAAAAAATTTATATTTCCACAAATATAACATGAAAAGAGATTCTATGTTGTATTCAAGATCAAACTAAGCTCCCAATAACCAAAAAGATATTTTTCAATTTTTCTTTTTTTTGGTTGATGTTATATGTACACGAAATTATGAGTGTAAGTTATTTTTTTAATATTTTAAGAGTGACAACAAATTTTAAATACTTATTTTTAAAATTTTAATTATTATATTATTTCAATTCTTATCCATTCATTTTGCTTTTTATCGTAATTCTGTAATAATGTAATTATCATTATGTATAATTCATAATACAATATGTTACAATTTTAAATAAAACCAATACAGCAAATACAATTAATAAGTATTTATTACTATTGTTATTAATCCTTTTAACTCATATTAATAAAATCAAAGATAAAAACTATTAAAAATTTATATTTCAAAATATTTTCATTTTGTCATCTATATATAAAAATTATATAAAAAAATACTTTTTAATATTAAAAAATAATTACTTACGATAAATTCTTTTAACTCACATTGATAAAATCAAAGATAAAAACCATTAAAAATTTATATTTTCAAATATTTTTATTCTATCATTCAAACATCAAAAAATTAAATAAAAAATATTCTTTAATGTAAAATATTTTTAAACAAAATATTTATTTAAAAAATATTTTACATCCAAACCAAGCGGAGACTGACCCAGTATCTTAATATTTCCATGTTTGAAAAATGAAAATTATACAGATAAGAAAGTATTTCAGTAAACGCATTTTTCAATATTGGGTGTACTTTTACTTTTTCTTCCCCCATCTCCGGCCGCAGCAACTGAATAAGAAATTTCTTGGACTAATTACTTTTAAGCTCTCCTCTCCTCTCCTCTCCTCATCAAGAAATCCCTTTCTAATTTTTTTCCTCAATTGGGTTCTCTTTATTCCTTCTGTCCTTTTTTTTTAGTAAAGCATCAACTTCAACACCAGGAATTTATCACATCTTCCCTTCCCTTTCACTTCAACACCTTTTTTTTTCACTTACAAAATTATCTCTCTTTTTTTCCCCTAACCACCTCCGGCCCTGCGATTCCTATTTTGGCAATTCTGTTTACTGAATTCCCTCCGAATTGGTTCATCTGTATCTATTCGCAATTGGGTACGTTCTGTTTTTCTTTTCTTTTCTTTTTTGTTATTAGCTGCCTTCTTTTAGGGTTCTTCATTCCTCTTGTATTTATTATTTTTTAATTATGCTGTGATGGGCTCTCTCTAATTATATATTTTATTGCTTGTTTAATTCGCTCAGTTTTGTGTGGTATACTGAGATCTCGCTTTTTTTTTATTTATTTATTTTTTGGTGTAGCTGGGGTATTTTGATATGATTGTAGTTATTTGTTCTTCTCTTTTAGTATGTGTTTTTTATGCACTTATTTTATTGATAGGAAGCTGAATTTAGAGGCAATGTCACAAGGTTATGCGTTGGAGCTTTACTTTGATCCTGCGCTTGAAAACCAAGTTTTAAAGGCCTGGAATGTGTTGGCTCGCCGACAGATTAGTACTCTTTTCAAGCTCATTGAAATTGAATCCAGACCCCACATTACCTTATTTTCTAGCCCTTTTGTTGATGTTTCGAAACTTGAAAACATTGTGAAAAATTTCGCTTCAAAGCAAGAACCTTTGCCATTGTCATTTTCTTCGATTGGATGCCTTGCTAATGACAACAACGTTCTATTTCTTGCTCCAACACCGTCCTTATCTCTCATCCAATTCCATCTTCAATTGTGTGATGCAATGAGAAGAGATGGCATTGAAATTGGGGAGGAGTATCGTCCTGATTCATGGATTCCTCACTGTCCTGTTGCTGAAGAAGTGCCGAAGGCTCGGATGGCTGAAGCATTTACTGTTTTACGGGATTTGAAGATGCCGGTCACTGGATATGCAATGGATATTGGGTTGGTTGAGTATCCACCAGTCCGTGAACTCTGCTCCTTTGTGCTTGGTGGTAGCACGGTGGAACCATGAGACTTCACATATGTTGCTTTGATAGTAAATGGTAATGTGAAATTAGTGCTACATTTTTGTTACGAGTGTTTTCTTGTTGTACAACAAACTGATTGTAGATTGCAGCGACAGTGCTGTAGTAGCGAAATCAATCTTTACTGCTCTATGAACTTAAGGATGATTTGAAATTTGTTCTTCTCAACTGTTCCTTTTGGTTAAAAATTAGGTTATTTATGTTGGATGCGCCATTGAAACTATTGTCAATTTTTTTAATTGGTGGTTATTGCACTGGCTAGTGAACGTATGTGGCTATTGGATTTTACAGACTTCCCTTCACATTCACATTTAGGAGGAATGTAAGCTTTTGTAATTCACTTGCTTTAGGTCTTTAAGGAAATTTTTGGAGCGTTCCCCATTCTCTGTATGTCTTTCCTGAGAGCTTAGAAACAGGTAGTCCTTTTATTCTTGAGAGCTGTAATAAATATCCAAAGGGCAGGAACGAAACTACCTCAAGAACTTACCTGAAGGAGGATCAACTGCTCACATTACTTTTCCGTTTTCACCCCCATTGACATTCAAACACGCATAGGTTCTGATTAGTAGAATGATAGTGTTAAATCTTTCTAAACGATATTCTCCCTCTACAATTAGTATGCAGTTATCCAGGAGTCTTCAGATCTAAAGATTATATGTCTATTCCAAGAGAACATACAGGACAAAATCTAGAGCTTTATAATCCATGGAAGTTTCTCAAAGTCCTTAAAAGCTCTTGCGTTCCTCATTCCACCATAATATATGGAAGACAAGTGCAGCACATTCCTAGCTTTTCCCCTTCCTGTAGTTTTACACTGCCTTCTCCAACAATACATGGCATCTGAAACCCTTGCTGGAGTGTCCAAGTGACGCTTGAAACTTTCTTAAAACCAGCTCTGAGCATTCATGAGCCAATTCAGAATGTAACTGAGGATCACTGGTTGTCTTCCTTGCCTCTCTACCAAAAACACATCTTATATGAATATTATTGTTTTCCTTAGGAATTTTTTGGCTGTAAAAATTGCTTACCAAGTAGAATTCGATCTCCTAAGTGAAGAATGCGACTTGTGTTTTTTGGGGATTTTGCGCCACAAATGGCCTTCCTGATTATGATATGTAGAGCAAATGCCTAATTGCCTGCTATCATGGGTATTTAAAACCTTATCTTTCTGGACTTCTGAAATTCATTATTGTTATGTAAATATCAGACCTTTAGTCCAACTTTGCTAGTCATGAAGACTCAATGCATGAATGTAATTGTCTCGGCTTCCCTCCAGACCTGTCTGCTATAAAACCACCATCTGCATTCGAGTAAGAGCTCTTATTGTATAAGAGCTTCCATCTGTAATCTACTAACTAGGACTTGACTTTTCTTAGCTTTAATTCTTCATTTCATTTGCCTTTGCACCCTCTAATTTGTCAACCAAAGGGTACTTTTTTTAGTGGAAGTTTTTGCAGCGAGCAAGTTCTGCTTCTTCAATCTATGGTTTCATATAAATCTTTAGCATTTTACTTTCAGCAAGTAAATCAATTTCGAACAAGCAGGATTGGAACATTTAATACATGCAGGACAAATGAAACTGTAGAAGTCATTGGCCTGAAAAGAAGACACGGTGTCAAAGAAATTCAGGTTTTTGGATAAAATTTAGCACCACCATTGACTTCCTGTTTTCGACAACTTTCATCTGTTCTCAGTTTTTTAGGTCCAAAACATGAGTTCGATGAAGGTGTTGGGACTTGGTAGGGACCTCTGAACTGCTTGTGGAAATGCTGGTGGTTGATGAGGAGATGGAATACATTTGATTTAGGACATCTTTGATTCAGTTTTTTCTTTCAATTCTTTTTCTGATGAATGGCAGAAAAGTGGGATTGTCTTCGGAGCACCTCAAGTAAAAATTCGTTCCAAGTATCAATGGGACCTGGCAAGCACCAATGGATGCAATCACTATATCCCTTCCTCCATGGCATCCAGTGTAATCCAGGGTGACCATCAGGCCTCATTAGCATTGCTCCAGTTACATCTAGAATATCGAAAATATTCCCCTTCTCCTCTCCCAATCAATTAAGATGCGCGCGCTATCAAACTCTTCAAATTGGATATTCCTATTATCCCAATTCACCCCATTACCGTCGACGACGTTTATCTCTTCTGGAGCTAATGGGCTTGTTCTAATGCAGGTCCCTCCAGTGTTCCAGTCGCCATTCTCAAACTGGGATGGTGATGATGTTCTTAATAAAGTTACTGTCCTGGAGCAGTTGTTGCAACCGTTTATGTACTTGAATGCAAATCTAAAAGCCCTTTGGATGCCAAAGCCAGGGTCAAAGTGCGTCACATTTTGCTCCTGGCAGTAAATACATCCAAGAAAACGACCACCCTCGTGCAGGTAGATCGGCCTGAAGAACCATCGGCTGTCTGATATAATGGCATAATCGATGGTTGGTAGTTTTTGCTCCCAACTCTCGTCAATCTTGTCTAGGTGCAAATGGAAACCGCCGGTTGCGGTCCCATTGACTACTATCTCCGAGGCGGAGACGAGGAATGGCGACCACAGGACAATGAGCGTGAAGTCTTAGCTGTGACGAGGAAATTGCCAGATGTCGTACGCTCTTCGGCATCTGTATGCTTGTTTTGGGGTTTCTTCCTGCGAAGTGGAGTTCATCGTAATACATAAGTACCTCCAAACCATTTATACTCTTTTCTAGTTAATCCATTAAGTTTTCAAAACTCAATCTTGCATATATTTTTTTAATTTTTTAAAAAAATTAAATTTATAAGTGTTAATATTTAATATAAATTTTACTTTTATTGCCTAATTTATTAAAAAAATTTATTATATATATATAAGATATATATATATGAATTATACATTATAAATTAATTTGTTTGACCAAAAAAGTCAAACAGTGAGAAATAAATAGAACAAAGGGAGTAATAGTATAAAGTTCGAGGAAAATTTTTATTATATGAATGTTCTATTAAGTGGCAATGTCAAGTGATATCTATAAACTAATAAAATTTTAATATTTTAAATAGTAGTTTACCAATTTATTTTATTATTAGACTTATCACTTTAAATAATAAAAGCTTGTCTTTTATTAATTTGATATACCACTCTACACGTTGCTTAGTAAGAGATTCCCATCATGAAGTTTCTCTAAGTTTGAGATGTGAATCCACCAATGAAAGTTCTAGTATTATATATTTTAATTTACTCATTCGATTGTTTTGGAATTTAAGGTCAAAATCAAGTCGAAAGTTAAAAAAATTTGGAACAAGTCAAATATATATATATATATATCACTTGACTAAGATAAATATTTAGGTAAGACGTAAGGGGAAAAAAAGAAAACAAAAAGTAAGTGAAAAATCTACAAGTTAATACGTTGGATCTGAACTATTAAATTAATGAAATTCCATTTGATTCTCAAAAAAATACGTTGGGAGTCGGGCGGTACCTCTCCAGTGTCATCCCTCTTTAGTTCCTTCGATGTGGTGTTTGATACATGTGTTAATATAGAGTTATGTACTAATTATATTCGAATACAGTATATTCCATTAATATTAAAAGAATGATAATTGATTGAAATTTTTATTAATTCCACTACTAAATAAAAACAATAAAAATTAAGTAACTACATATAAGCTCCATAAAGATGAATAAATATACAAGACAGTTCTACAATACTATAAATTTAAAAAAAAAAAAAAATCAATTTAGGAACATGATTGTTGATGTACAGTTAAAATTATATGTTCTCTTATAGAATTCGATTGTTGAAAATTAATTGTTGTTTGCTCTGAATTAAATAATTTAATTAAAAATGCTAGTTTCATCTGTATGGAAATATTTTCAAAATTTATGTTTATTTAATAGAATGATTTTTTTAGAGATTATATAGTAAATTTTTAGAAGAAAAAAATAGGTCAAACTATAAGATAACAATCTTAATATGCATTTAATTTTACAAAATTTTATTTATATATCAAAAAATTTAAAGATAGCTTATATTTAATTAATAAATTCAATAATCGATTAACCGCATTAACAAAAAACATAATCTTGTTATTCACATTTAATCACTACTGATCGTTCGTAAAAATAAAAAAGCACTATAGTAATATATAAAACTTGACCAAGTTCCAATCTCTCTTTCTTTTTTCAACATTTGTTAACCTAGAGAATAAATAATAGTAAAAAACATAAAATCATTTCCTACTAACCACAGTTATTATCTTAAAATAAAATTTAAAAGTTTCCATCTATTATAATAGAGTTAGACTATATCAAAAGGAAACTTAGGAGGTGTTTGGTTTGGAATTGGAATGGGAATGAAAATCATAAACTGTACTATCAATATTAGTTTAATTCATTCTCTTTTATTTATTTAGTTTGAATAGGAAATTGGTTTTATTATATTGATATGTTAATAAATTTGAAACTCATGTCACAAGTGGAAAATGAAAGTGAGCATTTTTTAAGACTTCTATTTCCATAGAATAATTCTCATAATAATTAACCAAACAATATTTATAAGTATCATTAACCTTAATTATCATTTCTTCCTCTCATACCTATAAACCAAACACTTCCTTAATTCTCATGACTGTTGTAGAGTTGTCTCTCGTGTGTTAATAGATGTTATGATGATTGAGTACCAATAATTCAGATTATTAATTTAAAACTAAATAGGACCATCTATGTTTTCTTAGAAGAATTGATTATTGTGAGTGAATGCACAAAAATAAAATAAGGAAGGTAAGTGTTTAAATAAAAAAATTATGTATGTAATAATTGGTTAATTAATGACACATTATAAATTTTTTTCTATTATATTTATATAATTATTGGGATTGACAACAAAGTGCGGTCTTGGTGATAAGTCACTTTTCTCTAAAATCTATTCATTATGGATTTGACTGAAGGTGGGTTTAATAGATATATTGCCCTCTGCATCCTGAAATTGGGCTGGCAAGATCTTATTATAAATGTTTTTTATTTTAATTTATTTTATTGGTTAGTGTAAGCTTTTGTTTTATGAACTGTAAGCATATATATTTGAATTCTAATCATGATAACTAAAACGATTTTAGTGGGATAATTAGAACTTCTCCTTGTGGATATCGTTAGGTAATTAAAATGATTCCCAACTTAGTGTTCCAAATTGGTTAGCAGTTTCAGCATCCGATTATCGTTCGATTATTTATAAAATAATAGACTCATCTAAAAAAAAATAGGAATCGTGTAATTTTTGAATGAATCGCGAGTTGTTGTGTGCAGGGTGGAATTTTCCTCTAAATTAATTAAGCCATTAGAAACATCGCAGTAGTACTAGCATCTATAGCTAATATGTTTGAATGAGAAAAGAAATTCAAACTAACTAACCGCAGACAATAAACAGAGAAGCGATTCCATGTGATTCCTGGCAACTGAGTCGCCAATGAAACCCATTGTCTTTCCACGAACAATGCTTAGAAAGCTCCTGGGGTCGAAGACTTGAAGTTCGCATTGCTCGGGCTTCCATCTCCAATGAAGGAAGCCCATGTCTTTCCTCCCATGCCAGAAACAATTCTTCTGGTAGGGCAGTGTTTTACAGCTAAAATTTGAATATAACGGCCCTCTCGCGTCCCTATGAATCCAACGACCCTTAAATAAGTTACAATTTTCATCATCTACAAAACCACCACATAAAAGTATATACGTAAAAGAGTTTGATATTAAAAACTATATTTATGAATAGGAAAATGATTTACAAATTTATAAATTCGTAACAATTTTTCATAATTACTTCACGTGACAATATCAAATTGAATCATTAATCTATAATTTTAGATATTTAGCCGAATTTCATTACTTTTTTCTCGAATCCAACGACACATCAGTGATTTTATCATTTCGTCACTCTCTATAGATGCATTCTTATAAATATATATATTTTCTCAAACAGTGAAGAAACTACTAAAAATATAAGTAATAAATAAAAGAAGGGCAGAAAAATTCGACATCAATGTATGATTGCTAGCTTAATTAATTACCTTTGGCTGCTGGCTGATCAAGTGAGGAGTTTCTAATTTGGTCGTGATAGTTTCCGTGTTTGGAGGTAATAATGAAGTCGAGGGAGTAATTAGAACTTAGCATTCAAGAAGTAGAGGTAGAAGCCGAGCAATATGTAGTACTAAAACACAAGGAGTATATAAAAAGAGATGGCCGGTTAACCAAGTTGACAAGTTTCTCCTCCTTCATTTTGAGTCTACTCTCTCTCTGCCTAGCTTAATTCTGTGTGTTCTGCGTGCGTTTTGTGTTATGTGAGTAGTGATCATATGAGAATCTACTTAGGTGGAACCGCCAGCAGCTATACTATACAAATGATATGTCAATATAGCAAAATTTTATAATTGTTTTTAAAAATTTATTTTTAATACGTTAAATATCTAAACAGTATAATATTATTTATAAAAAAGATTACATGTAGAATTTTTCGCAAATATATACAGGCGATTCTAAGTATTATAATGCGAGGTTTTGTCTGCTTCCGGGAATTGGGATCTCACAACTCGATCACTACTCCCAAGATATTGGTCAATTGAGCACCTTTCAGGTTTCGATTAATGGAGAATTGAATAAGTGAAAGAGCAGCCAATGAGCAACAAAACAATAATGGATCACGTTCTTGGCCATGATATTATGATAGTGAAGGAGTATTGCAAATTTAGTTTCTGAAGTTTTTTTTAATTATTATTATATATATTTTTTCGTTGTTCAAATATTTTGATGATTCAACGATGTCCTTTGGGGAAAGTCTTTCCCAGGGTTTTTAAAAAATTTTTTTGTCCTTTAATTACTCTCGTAATTTTACAGAGATCCTTCAATTTTTATTTTTTAATCAAAATAGTCTTCCATCATACAAACACTTGGATTTTTCGAGAAAAAAAAAAAAAAAAAAGCATTCACATTCAATAGTAAATGGTCAACATAATTAGTTACTTTTTATTCAAAATGCACAGGTTTAAAGTTGGAGTAAGTCTTATCTATTCATTCGACAATGTAGTGTGAATATAATTGTTATTACGATGATTGAAAAAGCAAGAGGGACCCATCACATTTCAATCATTTAATGGTATGAATTATTCACTACGCAATATAGAATGAACTAACAAACATTTTTTTTCTTAATGTTGGCTTCTCCCCTTCCTTGCAACAAAACAAAGATAGGAGTATGAGTATCTTATTGGTTGTAGCCTTTGGCAAATGATATTGCCACTTACATATTTTCTCTAAATGACAAAACTACCCAAACTACCCATCTTTCTTTCTTGTTCGTCGACGCTTAAGTTGAGTTTGGGAGTTTAGAAAGGAAGAGAAAAGAAGGGAATATTTTTAATGAGGAGGGAAGAGAAGGAAAAGCAAGTTTTATTGAACTTGACCCAAGTATTTTCTGTCTCTTATACACATCTAGATGTATATAATATTCATTAATGTATATATATATATTACTAAAATGTCTCTTCTTTTGATATTTTTGTATTATATTTGAAAGACAAATATGACATTTCATAATTAGTTATAAGAAAGTTTAAGTTTTACTTCAATTTCATTCTACTTGTGGAAGGAAAGTTTTCATTAATTTTTATCCTTCTATTTTCTTCCCTTTCCCTTCTCTTTTCTTTCTACTTAAAACTCTCAAACAAAGTGAAAATCTTAACTTTCCCTTTTCTTTTTTCTTTTCTTCCTTCTATTCATTTCGTCCAAACTTAGACTTACTACATCTCTGCAATCTCTTTCTTGCACAGTTCAGCTCTTGGGATTAGAGTTGGATTAGTTTGATAAAAGATTTATTTTCTTTGTTTTTCTTTTTTTTTTTTAAAAAAAATTGAATGTGGTACTCATGGTTACATAATTTATGGATTGAATTGCAGTTGAAAGCAACCCAAATCTCCCTTATGAAAAGAAGTTAGTGCAATTTCGTCAATTAAGATGGAGATTTTTTTAGTGGCAACTAATACTTGATATTTGCCAAATGAGAATGATATACTTCATGTTCAAAAAGCTCATAAGAAAAGAAGAAATCAGACAGTATCCTAGTAGAAGAAGATATGAGAGTTGGACCGTGCAAGAGAGAGTCACTAAGGATTTTTGTTTCACACTATGTGATAATTTTTGTTTGACACTACTAAATGAACTGTTAAGGTATTCTACTAAAATCTTGATAATTCATTAGGTAGTGAGATAAAGATTGAGACATAGTGTGAGACAAAAGAACTTGTGTCCCAAAATACTTAGAATTTTCTGTTTCATACCCTATGTCACTTTCTATTACAAAACTACGCACTTTCTTTCTTGACGACGCTAAGGGTTGTTTTGTTATTTTGGTAGAAATTTGCTGTGGCATTATCATCTTTTATATTGAACTTGATGGATCGATGGCATTGGCAATCGAGTAGGAAATGACCCTTTCTTTGGCTCCAGCTGTACGAGTAAGTCTTGACTACTAATTTTGTGATTTAGAGTAGATACGATAATTGTTGAAATTACTAAAAAACAGGAGTTTCATTATTTTTTAGTTATTCAACGGTTTTGCAGTACTCAATCCACAATGCGGAGTGAGTAACAAAGAATTTTTTCACTTGTTGATCCTATGGTGTGAAATTAAACCATATGAAATAAATGATTATCAATTAATACAAATAATATTCTATAAAATTTAATTTTGAGTACAAGATCTAAATGTGAGATTAAAAATTAGATCTACTTAAATATTTTCTAGAATCCACCCCATTAGACGTTAGAATTATTTATCTTGATCCGCTAATTTGAAAAACCTACAAAATCAATTCATTCCGAATTATTAAAATAGAATATCTGAATTGCATTATGTAACCGAATCGGGTACCTTAATTGTTGGGTCGGGTACCTTAACCGCATATTCCCCTCACTCACGAATGCCTAGCTCTTTAGCAATCCTTGCATAAAGTACGTCTTTGAGACTTAAAGGAAAAAATAGAAGTGTGCCCGTGTATTTTAGAAAGACAAAAGGAAGAAAAGGAAGAAATTGTTACAAAATAGTTATTTAAAAAATAAATAAATAAACAACTAAATCTAATTTATTTATTTTTTATATATGCAATCTTGAAAGGATACAATAAATCCAATGATCAATCTCCATTTTATCTCTCATACTAGTCTATTTCAAGTATAACAAAACAAAAGAACGAACAACGAAAGAGAAATTCCCATAAGTACAAATTGACAACCGTTGAAATCGTTCAAGCCCAATTCCATAAAGAGGCCACTACGGTGTTGTTGTAATAAATTTAACGCAGATGGATCTAAAATCCAGATGTCAAGCGGGCCAAGTGTTTGGGCTTGCAACTGGCCATTACTATATTCCCAACTCAATCAGATCTCCTTAAGCTTCCTTGATGTCGAAATGCACAAGTAAATCTATTCCTGCCCGAATTCTGAACTTGGAAAGTTTAAAAAACAAGAAAAACTAGACCAAGTCATACCGAATTGACTTAATTCAATAAAATTATATATAACTTGATGAAAAACTCGATAAACATCGAGTTTTAGATTAGGTTTGATAAATTTATCGAATAATTACGAGTTTTTATCTTTGTCGAGCTTTTAACACTAAAAAATAGATAAATTTGTTTACAAAATTTTTGAAACTTAAATTCTTTTAAATTGATAATGAATAATATGTAAAAGAATCATATAAGAAATTTAAATTTTTAAATACTTAACCTAATTATTAACAAAATTTTATTCTTAATGTATGAAATAATAAAATGCATATGATTTAAAGTTCTGAGTTTTTTATTCTCAATTCGATAAATTTCGATCGAGTTTTTTAAATATACTCGTTAGCTTTTTTAGAGTCACATCCAAATTTTGACTTTTTAAACATTGCTTGGAGTACGATCCATCAATAGTTTTTGGGTTAACTATACTTTGCACCCCAAAGTATTAATTTTCAAATTAATCACCTTCAACTTTCAATTTTTAGCACATTACACCAATAATCACTATTAATAACCCATATATCCTCATTATTTTATTTAAATTCTAAAAATACTCTTATAACACACAAATTGCATAATCGCACATACCTAAATATGCACACAAAACACTACTTGTGTGTGCGTTTATGTGGATATCGTATTTTTATTATAATGTTGATACATACATAATTAATAAAATGTTTCAAATATTTCATTACCTAATAAATAAATAAAAAGATTTTGTTTGTATTTGTGTAAACAATCATAATTATAGGGCTGAGTGTGAACTAATAATTAAGGGTACTTAAGAAGTAAAGTAAAACAATAAGGATATATAAGCCACTAAAAGTGTTCAATGGTCCAATGCGCTAAAATTTAAAAGTTGAAGGTAATTTATTACTAAAATTAATACTTTAAGGTGTAAAGTGCAAAAATATCATAATTTAGTGATGCAAATTAACCCATAATAAGTCAAAGCACGATGGTTATTACCCATATATTCTTTTGTTATCTTGTTTTCCCGAGGTTATTGGTAGAGGACTCCATGTGTTTTCGAGAATTTCCAAAATAGATCCGATTTATAATACTACTATTAATTGAATAAATATTACATTTGTAGACAAAATTATTAACAAAAAAAAAATTGATTAAATAATTTAACTACGTATTAATTACTAAAAAAAATTAANTACACTTGTAATTAATTAAATATTTGATAAAAATTTCATGTCATCTCAAATTCGCCCAACGAATTAGACACCTAGAGAAAGCTAACCTCAGGAATTAGAAGTTCGAAATGGTTATTTTAGCTTGGTCCTAGAGTTTGATAAAGCCTTATCATTGCTTGTAGCAGTTTTATTTTACTGATTGCTTGGTAGCTACATAGGCCATTGGCTGGTCCACAGCATAGTGTTGTAGTGAACCAGCAGATATCTTCTTCAGCAGTGACTGACAAGATCGAATGAGACGCTTCACCTACTGCATCTGATCTTACATAGTCCAAAGGACATTGATGTTCTTGTTTCAATGTGGTTTTGTGTTGGGAGTTTTATTTATCGTTAATTCAGTCGTGGACAAAAAACCTTCCATATGCCTTCTGTTTCTTGGCTACCTTTCTCTGAAGGAAGGAATAATTGTGATCTGGCAACGGCTTAATTTCCTTCAGTTTCCACTGTCGATCAATCGCATCTCTCATATATGATTTTATTTGGGTTAAGCCATCTTTGCTATAAACATCATATAAGTTTTCTCAAATTCTCAAGTCCGAGTTTATTTTCTTTTTATGTCAAGTCAGTACTTCTTGGACAAGAGAATAAATTCAATATGAATACATAACTTACAAAAATTAAGAATGTGATTTATGTATTTGGCCTATCATTTCGATAGTTACATTTGTGATTATTGAATTCGATAGATCTGTAATCAAATATTTAATGATTCACTTATTTATGCTTATTGGAATCATGACAATAAAATTATTAAAATACTAGTAATAAAACTTATTCAATCCGGAACCATGTATTATATTTTTAGTAGGCGTGATATTTTGACATCATGACTATCTAATTGTCATTTATGGACTGGCTTTATTTGGCTTTTACAATATTGCTAATTTGTCTCTTTAAGTTGAAAAATTGTTTATGTATGGAGTTTCTGCTCCACTTTTAAGTTGGATTATTTAATAAAACAATGACTTAGCGAACATGAGAATTACACTGTTTATGATTTGGGCCTGCCCCAGATTATTTATTTAATATTACAATTCTGAATTGCATTAATTATGGAACTAATTACATAATTGCATTTGGTACTTGCTAATTTTCAAAGTAACATGGCTTATTAATGATTTATGTACTTATTGTCAGATACATTATTAAGATTAAGGTTTTATTCGCCTTGGATAGAGATATCATCAATTATGCACACAATCCCTTACATACACTTATGCAAAATAAGTTGTTCACATGTCGATATATTTGTGAAATAAATAATGAAATTTAACAAAATATTAAAGTAATTTAATATAATTTTATAACGTATTAATATTGTAAATAATTTTTCTATTAATAATACCATAATTTGTGGTGATGTATACCTACAGCGAATTATAGGGAAGGTCACATGGGAGAGTAAAATGGGACAGCTAGGTCGCACGTGGCCCGGCTTCACAAAACAGCCAACGTTTCTTGGAGGAGCATTTATGTGGAGTGCCCACAGCAAGTGGGTTCTGCCGGCCGGCTGTGGCCTTGGGTTTGGACCATGGATGCATTGCTTGGTTGCTAGGGTGCACCACCCCATGTCCCTGCGAGTCCATGGCTTTTCTTGTTTTCGTCGTTAGACTGTCTATTTCCTGTCAATTAAATATTCCATTAATAATTAAATTAGAAGATATTATTTGTTTGTTTGATTGATTCTTTTCTCGCTAGATATACACGAATAATAGGAAATGGAGGATTTTTTTAGACTAACAAATGCTGAGCTAGAGAGGTCGATTAATTGAGGATTTTTTAGACTCCCAAATACTGAGTTAGAGACCTATTAATTGAATAATATTGTGTTGAAATATGTGCAAATAATTTGTTATTTGAGTAAGAGGGTGAAAATAAGTGACTTTCCATTTTTAATATATCAATAGGTATGGCAGGAATTCGGCAATATAGAATCCCTAACAAATAATTTTTCCTATTAATTATATTTATCTGGTAAAGACCTTTTATGTAGGAGTACCAAACAAAAATTGGTAGTCGTTTGTTTTTATCATCTTTTTTTTTATTTTTTTTATGCGTTTCCACTTTCTTTCCTATAAGGTGGATAATAGAATTATGCGTTTGTTGGCTCGTAACTTAATAAGATGATAAAAGGTCCAAAAGTTATCCTTGTGAGGGGAAGAACACCAACATCCATGAGTAACCATTGTTGCTCTGATGTTTTTTGCTTTGTTTCTTGCAGCGCTCTATCTTGATGTCTCTTATACACATCTAGATGTCGTTTATCTTCTGTTCATTGAAATCAACCATGGCTGTTAGCAAAACACAACGGTCAATGTGGCACATCAAATTTACAAAACACTAATTCAGTTAAAAAACTGACGCCGTTAGAAAGTCATATCACAGATGATGTACTTACTACTACATATGAAAGCACACCTTGTAACTGGGATATCGGCGCAAACAAGAATTGATTATAGGAAAATGTATTCTAACCCGAAGAATCTGCTTTTTGCACTCGGTATTCGCACATTTCTGCGGGCCATAATTCCAACCCTTTTGGCCATATATTTTTAATTTTTCTTTTTCGGAGTTAACTTTCATTCCGTGTTTACAAGTAATCAAAGCGTTAAAACATTTTTGTTTAAGAGCATTTGTAGTAGATCTTTATTTATTTTCTTAATTATTCGAATTCACGACATTAATTATAAAAAAATTATAGTCTTATCATCTAAATCACACTTTATTATTAAGGAAGTGTTAAAAGTCTTTTTTTACTAAATTATGAATTCTTATGCACAAGGAAGGTTTAGTCAACACTCAAGAATTAACTTGTCTCGTGTTCGCACGCTTAATTTCTTCTAATTTACAACGACAATCATGGCAAAAGGCCAAAGTCAGCTAAATTTTCAAGAGGGGAAAAACATGGCTTGTCCTATAAATTAATAATATTGCTGTAATTTTGCTGTCATAGTAGCTTCCAAACTGGTCCTTAATTGGCACCCAACCCACCGTATGAATCTTGTAATGAAATGACATTTGCTCATGTCAGATCTCTTTAGTTAAAGACAAGTGATTGTGATATTAATTTAGAGAAGTTATATATTTAAATTATTTCGTTAATTTTAAAATATTTATATATTATAAAATTTTAAAATATATTATGTTATATTATATAAATTTTTAAAGTATAACAAATATAGAATTAAGCCTTTTTTTTTTTCTCAAAACAAGAACCATCATATTCGTTCCCTTTAACCATATTTCAGCCTACAGGGTGGAAATCCTTTTTTTTTTTATTTTAAAAAAAGAAAAACATTAGTTATTCATAGCACTATATTTTTGTGTAGAGTGGAGACACTTTTGCAAATTGACATAAGCCCAGCTTGTTTTATACTATTCCTCAATTACTACGAGATTATTATTGCTGTTTAATAATGTATCCCTTGGAGTGGACTGTTCACTGGCATTTATACGACGCCCGAACCTTCGATTAGCTTGCTTCATCAGTCACCGCTTGGCGGCCTTCAAATGGCTTTCTCTTCACATTCCTTTTATTAGAAACTAGAAAAGTCACACAAGGAGAAGCAGCATTTTCTCTCTCCCTCGGCCTTTGAGCTTTCAATAAGTCACAGAAAGAAAGACATGCCATTACGCAACACTCCCTCTTCAGTTCTTGATGTCTGTGCCTTTCTTTCTCTTCTGTAAGATCCTCTACCGTTTACTTGCAGTAAAAAATTGTGGATTGACAATGTGCAAATCTCAAGACTGAGTTGTAAAGTCAACTTATTATTGCTTAACAAAATTGAGTTGGAGGGGTCACTTTTTTGGATTGACTTTAACAATTGAGGGGAAAAAATGGCACCAAGCTCTGTAGTAGTCACAATTGAGAAGCCTAGTGGAATGCCCTTGTAGAAATCAATGATCCCAATTCATCTTTATTGCAAGACAAGCAGAAAGCTGCACGTCCTAAGCAATTTACATGGGTTCTGTTTCTCAAAGCACAAAGAGCTTTGGGATGTATTCCTTGGCTAGCCACGGCTTTGCGTAACTTGGAATGTTCGCTTCAGTCAAGAAACGCATTGCTCTTTCGGATGCAACGGACGAAGAGTACAAATACAAAGGGAGGTTGTACAAGTTTATAAAGGCCTTTCTTACTATTTCCGTGGTGGCATTGGTTGTTGAAATTATTGTTTATTTCCAGAAATGGGATTTGAGTTTGGTTCGTCGTCCTTGGGAGATTCAGGGTGTTTTCCAATGGTCTTATATGGCCTGGCTGTCCTTAAGAGTTGATTATGCTGCTCCCTTTCTGGTTATGCTTTCCAAGTTCTGCATTGTGCTTTTCATGATTCAGTCATTGGATCGACTTGTGCTTTGTGTTGGATGCTTCTGGATTAAGTTGAAGAATTTGATGCCTGTAGTTGAAGGAGAAGCATATGACATCGAGGATGCCTCGAGTTTTCCAATGGTTCTTGTACAGATTCCTATGTGCAATGAAAAAGAGGTAAAATAATAAAGTTCAAATCCGCTCTTGCAACTTGTCTTGTGTGCGTTCTACTAGGTTATGCTATCTGGGATTTACTGATAAACAAAATACTAACTTTTTTCAGCATTTTTTGCAAATTTGGAGCCTTCTTTTGTTTGTACACAAGGGATCTAATAAAACTTCAAAATATTGCTTCTTCAAGAATTTCCGTTAGCAGAATGCTGGATGACCATCATTTTCAACCGAATTCTTACTACTCACTAAACTATACTTGTTTGATCTTTGATTGAAGTCATTTTGTTACCGATTCTTTGAGACCGGTTTTGCCTATTGACATTAATTTGGTGTCACTTTCTTTGTACTGAAGGTCTACGAGCAATCAATTGGAGCTGTGTGCCAGCTAGATTGGCCAAAGGATCGAATTTTAGTTCAAGTCTTGGATGATTCTAATGATGAAATTGCACAGACATTGATAAGAAACGAAGTGTTATCATGGAAAGAAAAAGGTGTGAACATAATATACAGACATCGGTTCATTAGAACAGGGTACAAAGCTGGCAATCTCAAATCATCGCAATGGCCTGTGACTATGTCAAAGACTATGAGTTTGTTGCCATATTCGATGCAGACTTTCAACCCAATCCCGATTTCCTCAAGCGGACAATTCCTCATTTCAAGGTAACAAAACGAACCTGACCATCGCAAATGTTCTTTTTCTTAAGTGTCATTCTGCTCATCCTGAATAGTTTACACAATCATTTCTCAGGGAAAACCCGAGGTAGGACTCGTTCAGGCTCGCTGGTCCTATGTGAATAAGGATGAGAATCTACTAACCAGACTCCAGAACATCAATTTATGCTTCCATTTTGAGGTGGAGCAACAAGTAAATGGTGTATTTCTCAATTTCTTCGGGTTCAATGGCACGGCTGGCGTGTGGAGGATCAAGGCTTTAGAAGATTCAGGAGGATGGCTTGAAAGAACAACAGTAGAGGACATGGATATTGCTCTCAGAGCTCACATCTAAGGTATAAAATTCATATTCCTCAATGATGTTAGGGCGCTTTGCGAGCTGCCCGAGTCTTATGAAGCCTACAAAAAGCAGCAACATCGCTGGCATTCTGGCCCTATGCAGCTATTTAGATTGTGCCTACCTGCCATCATAACTTCCAAGGTGCATTTCATCAATTTTTCACTAAATTTTGCATCATTTCCGAAATTCAGGACCAGAACTTAATTAGTATATGTTTTTGTATTACCCTGCAGATATCAATTTGGAAGAAGGCCAATATGATTTTCCTTTTCTTTCTGCTGAGGAAACTGATACTGCCCTTCTACTCATTTACATTATTCTGTATCATACTTCCATTAACTATGTTCATACCGGAGGCTGAATTACCCGCTTGGGTGATATGCTATGTCCCCATTGTCATGTCTATATTGAATATTCTACCAGCACCAAAGTCTTTCCCATTCTTGATGCCCTACTTGTTATTCGAGAACACGATGTCCGTGACAAAATTCAATGCAATGGTATCCGGGCTATTTCAGCTTGGAGGTGCCTATGAATGGGTAGTCTTCAGCTTCTACCAAGAAAACAGGTCGGGCATCTGAATCAGATTTATTAGCCCTTACTGAGAGAGAAATGAAAACTTCGAACGAAGAGAAAATTCAGAGAAGGCTTTCTGAATCAGGTCTAGAAATGCTCAGCAAGCTAAAAGAAAAGGAGGAAGAACAACCAGTTGTGAACAAAAAGAGAAATAGAATTTACAGGAAGGAACTTGCACTTGCTTTTCTTTTACTCACAGCAGCAGCAAGAAGTCTGTTGTCAGCACACGGAATTCATTTCTATTACTTGCTGTTTCAGGGAATATCATTCCTAGTGGTTGGCCTGGATTTAATTGGGGAGCAAGTGAACTAAATAATTACTATTATGAGCAACACATATAACAGTTTTGTGTGTTTTTTATTCAAATGGGGTGTTTTTCTTGAATCAAAAAAGAACAAATTTTCAGTTCTTGAGTATTGTCCATGAACTGGATGTCATAGAATACTAGTATAATTTACTATCGAGATTTCAGAGGTAGTATCTGAGTTTTATTGATTTTTTTAATTGTAAAATTACGATGAGAAATGTATGCAGTACAAGTGAATCATTCTACACGAATTTTATCAACCCAAGTGGGGCTAGAATCTCGATGCACTGCCCCTTGGATACAGAATAATGTAAGGACTGTACAATTTTATTACCTACTAGTTTGATCTGAATTTCTGAATAGCGTGCTTCAATAGATTTTTTTTTCTTCGCATAAAAACAAGTATTTAAAGTAAGCAAATATTTAAGTGGATTCGATTTTGATTCCACTTGTAAACTTGTGGTGCGAATTCTGTTTATAAAATTTATGACATCAGTTAATGTAAGTAAGATTATTTAAAATTTAATTATGACCACAGGATCTACAGGTGAAATCAAAAAGTGGGTCTACCTAAATATTTTCCCTAAAGTAATGAACTTGTTACTTCAGCCAAAACCAAAATTAAGAACTAAGACACAGTTCGTATAAGTTTATTATTATTATTATTATTATTATTATTATTTATTTTTAGTTTTTATTTTAAGTAAGAAAAAGTTCTTTTTTTCCTGTTTCACTGCCACGGTACATATTTTAATGATTTATCTTGTATTTATCAATTGTTCAGATCCAACAGCTAGAGTCAAACCATAGATTTTTTAAAAAACCAAACCATAATGCATTTACGTTGCCCATATTAATAAAGAAGTATAATATTTGACGGTAAATATTTAGATATAGTTGATTTTTAATTTTACTTATAAATTTTATAGTGTTAATTAAATTTTAGAAAATCTATAATATCAACTAATGTAAGTAAAATTTTTTAAAATTTAATCTTGACCATCAGGTGAGATCAAAAATCAAATTTATCTAAATATTTTCCATATTTGACTGCAGTTGAATGAATGAGAGTGGATCAGATGATTCTGATGTTCCTGTTCACCTAACGCCAGAGAAGAGAACCACAAATATTTTGATCCTAAATAAAATATTACATATTATTTACTATCTCTTTTAATTTTCTATATTTCCTCTTTCTTACTTTATCGGGAAAAGATTTAGATAAATCTGATCTTTGTCCCCAGTTATAAACTTTGTGGTGTAGATTAAATGTTATAAAATTTATGACATAAATTGATGTAAGTAAAATTTTATAAGATTTAATCTTGACCGCAAGATCTACAGATGGGATCAAAAACCGATTTTTATGTAAGTTTTTTCCTTTCATGTATACTTAAATTTACGTATCATCATCTTCCATTGTAATTGTAGTAATCTTTGCCATTCTATAGGCTTCAACCAACCAAGACGTTTCCTCAACTGAGCAATTGGGAATCTGGACAATGCAGTTTTGATTATACATCATAGTTTAAAAAAATCGAAAAATCTCGGTTGTGTTGTGTCGAATGGATTCAACTCAATAAAATTATAGTTGATTCAATAAAAAATTCAATGAATAACAAGTTTTATCGAGTTTTAGATTAAAGTCAATAAACTCATTCAGTAATCACGAGTTTTTGTCCAAATCGAGTTTGTATAAAATTTTTAAAAAGTGGTGAACTTAAATTTTTTGAATTGATAATGAATAATTTGTGCAAGAATCATAAGAAACCTAAAATTTTAAATACTTAACCTAATTATTAACATATTTTTATTCTTAATAGATAAAATAATAAATGCATATGATTTATAGTTCTGAATTTTTTTATTTTTAATTCGATTGAGTTGATTTGAGTTTTCAAATATATTCGATTTATTAACTTTTCGAATCGAGTCCTAAATTTAAACATTGCTATAAACAAGTTAAGGGTGCTTTGGGCTGAAAGTTGTAACAAGCCCAATCCCCGTCCTCTGTGAGAAGCTAATTGGGTTGTGTAATAAACTAAGGCCCATTCTCAAATTAACCACTTGCCCACCGATCATAGGTTAAGCTCCTGGTCTATGATCTCTTTTTATTGAATTTGTGGAAATAATTGAATTGATGGGAAATTCTTTTTATTGAGTACAAATAATAATTTAGAAAAATTTTATAATATATTGTTATTTTTTTTTTTGAATGTTTCTATGATTCTACGGGGGTGGAATTTCTTATAATATACATTAATATACGCAATGAATATTAATACAAAATAAATATTAAAATACGATAATATAAATAGTAACGTACTATAAATAATTTCCAACAATTTATATTTAAAGAAAAGACCACAAAGAGAAAGACACCATTAAATTTAAAAAATTGAGGGGTTACATAGTTTCGAGGGCCCAAACCGAAATTAATCCGAGTATATATACATTTTTTTTTTTTGTTTTGGAACGATTATCTATTTTTCAATTTTTTCAGCTCCATTTTGGATAACATATTGAGATTTTAATCGAGAAAGACAGATAGAGCATCAAAGAAAAAAACAATGGCTGCCACTGCAAACACAATCTACTCAGCTGCATTCTCAATTTGCAGAACCGTTTCTTCTCCTCCTCTCAGTCGGCTTCCGCCTCAATTCTTTCAATTCCCAAACCCTAATGCTTCCATTGCTACTCCGTTACTTTCTACAAGCAATTATTCATCAATTTTGAGATGAGCTTCCGAGAACTAGAAAGCTACGCTCTTTTGTTGCATCAGCTGAAGAAGAAGCCCCGGAAGAAGTTGGACCGGAAGGAGATGAAGCATCCTCTACTCCGCCGCCCGCTGCCACCACCGATCAGACTGTCTCTGTTACCGTCTCGCCTTCCGATGTCCTTACCATGTTCTTTCAGGTACCACTAGTTAATTTTCTCTTTTTTTTTATATATTTTTTTGGCAAGTCAGTAGTTAAATTAACTAATAATTTTGCAATTATTAGTTAATTTACTTGGAATAATTGCAAAATTATCTGACCTTTTTTTTTCTATATAAATTATTTATTGCTTATTTATTTTAACCGGGGAAAAAAAAATTGTACAGGCAGAAGGAACAATGAACGAGACAGTAATTCCTACAGTATCTAAGGCGTTAGAGGTATGTAATTTTACTCGCTTTCTTCTTCAGTTCATGTGGTATTTTCATATGCCTTTAGGTTATCTGCTATTCCGAGTTTAATAATGTTGTCATCACCTGAAGTAGCTTAATTCTGAATATTTTCAGGATCAATTAGTGTAATTAGATTTTACTGTATTGGAGCATTCTTTGTTAACCTTTTTTCCTTTTACCCTCTGGATAACATTTGTTAAGAAAATATGGGTAAATGGGGGATGATTCACTTAGGAGTTTTTGCATTTTGATTGGCATTTATTTAATCTATAGGAAACAGAGGGCATTGCAGACCTAAAAGTTCAAGTTGTTGAAGGCATTGCAAGTGTAGAGGTGAGTTAAGCTGATCTTTCTTTATTCATTTAAATCTCTCTGATTTTAGAACACAAGTTATATGTTACTACTTTTGCTTCAATATAGATTGACAACTAGTTGCAATGTTATAAAGAAAAGTGATTCAAATAAGTTTGTTGGAAGTTGGAACCTAATCTAGTTTGACATTTGGTTTTCACTCAATCTTTGTGGAGGTCCTAGACCATATGAGTTCTGTTAGTTTTGATTATAATAGTATCTCAATATATGTTCCGATAAGAACAGTTTGTAAGTTTGCTCCATTATGTTCTTTGCAGTTAACAAAGCAAACAACTGTACAAGCTACAGGCGTGGCTTCAAGTTTGGTTGAGATAATACAAAGTAAGGGTTTCAAGTTACAGACGTTGAATCTGAGCTTCCAGGATGAAGAAGACTTCAGCTAGATTGGTGTGTGATGATTTTCTCATTTGTAGCTGTAATATGTCAATTTCTCTAGGTGTCCGACCTGAACTTGGGAATGCTTGGAATGCTCCATTAAGTGCATTTGTGCGAGGGCAGGAAGAATTAAAGGGTTTTTCCATCTAATTTCACATTCAGAATTTTGTATTTTCAAATGTTATACATTTCATTAATGTTGATTGATTTATAACCTGTTGATTCCCATTTACTTGCGGCTGATTTGTCACTGCAGCTCTTTGTTTACTTTCCCAACATTTTAGAACTATTAAGTTAAATATAGAGCGTGCATGGTTGCTCAATTATCCATGAAACTCTTCGCGAACTTATAGATTGTATGGACTTTCTAAAACATCAATCAAGTAATTATGAAAATAACAGGCTTTATTTTCTTCTCTTTTGTCATGTAATAATTATGTTGAACCGTTTTGTGTATGTACGTGTTTTATACTTAGTAAATATGTTTAATTTAGAGGGTCCCAAATCTGGCAATGCGTTTCGCCTGCAAGTACCCTTTGTTGCTTTAAATTTCCCTGTAAAATTCAGCGTCACTGACCACTTATTCCTTTAATTGCTTTTGATATATCTAAAGTTATTTTCAGCTGCAATTTTGTATTAAAATTGTTTAATTATAAGTTGTGTTGGTAATCAGCTTCCTGGTTATTGAGACCATTTGGTTTTCACTCTCTGGAAATCTAAGGCATCAGATTTACCTACACTTTAACGGGGTGGCAACGTGTCGTGTCGTATCATTATCGTGTTCGTGTCAAAAGCATCAAACCTGAACACAACCTGTTTAGCTATCAAAGTCGTGTCATAACCTGTTTATTAATAGGTTAACACGACACGACACAAATGACCCATTAACCTTTTACATGATTATAACAGGTAAAATAAATTTAAACTGTCATACCCATAACCAACCCACTTACCCATTGACCTATTCTACCTATTTGAACCCAATAACTTGAACAAAACACCACTTGAAACCCAGAATACAATAAATTACAATTACAAACTAAAAACTTACCTAATATGATCTAGTAGAACACAAGAAATAGAACCATAATCAAATTATTGGCTACAACATCACTTATATGTTAACAAAAAGTTGGTCCTTCCAAGAAAATACAAATAATAATAAGCATAATTTAGTACCAACAACTTCATCATCATATGTTAACAAAAGTTAGTCCTTTTAACAAAATACAACCAGTAGTAAGTCTAATTTAATGCCAAATACAGTCATGGACTTCCATTACATTGAGACCATTCAAAACATTGGAGCAGTAGCGGTACATACGACATCCAGGTTACAACATCCAGTTTTTTTTTTAATCACTTAACGCCCAAAAGGTGGGCAGAACTTTTATTTATTTTATGAGTTATTACAATATCGAAGGTTAGGGCAGCCCCTAGCATCTAGCCAAACCAGACCTTTTAGGTACAGTAAGGAAGGAGTGAAGATTAAGTACAACTCTATAAAAGAAAATACCCTCATTAGCTAATCTATCAAGAACTTGATTAGACTCTAAAAATATGTTTAAATGAAATCGCTTCCAACATACAAGGCATTGTGTGCTGTCTGCCTGTACAATTCTAGATGTGTATAAGAGACAGCCTCAGGAGCAATAAATAATTTCTGTTTTTTAATATGTGGATCTAGATGTGTATAGATTTCAGGGCAGGCAACTGTCACAGAGCTTGAGCCCTCTTCAAGTGCCATTACCTCTCGCTTGCAAGTTTGCTGAAAATAACCATTTGAAAATGCCCGTATACAATGGCCCTTGTGATCCCTTATGACGCCACCACTGCCGCCATTCCGGATTACCTTTAGGCGCCATCCACATTTAATTTGAAGTACCTCGGAGGAGGGCATTCCCATTTGACCGCCAAGATTCTCTTAGGTTTTGTTTGTAAGAGTTGAAAGCAAATGTCCCGTGAGAGAAGCAATTCATCACCGTGCTTTCTCTTGTGAAGGGGTGGATTGAGGAAATATTCACTAAATATGAGTTGATGTTGGCAATGATGCTTGCAGCAGCTCTTATTTTCCCATCAAACACAGCCATATTCCTAGCTTTGTATAAGAACCTGTCATATTCATACAATGGAGGATTTTGTGGATTAGCCCAATTGTGGAAGAGAACTTCCCCAGTACACTGTGAGCTAAGCTTGTCTAAGATGGTGTATAAGGTGCAATCACTATCTCACGCCAAGTTTGGTAAAAGTACGAAACTTGGCTAGTGTGATGAGCGCCCCACAAAAAGATGATCCAAGAACTTTCAATGACATAGTATAGTAGCATAGAGGCCATGGCTGGTGGGTGTTATTTTCAATGTCATAGTAAATTCAGATCTCCAGTTAGATTGTGTAAGTTCATCTCAAAAGATCGATCTTTCATTGAGAATTGCGACAATGGTTATACACTCCTCCATGGTATAAGAGACGTCCAAAAGGAAATTTCCCATGTTTGGGGTTCTAAACATGGAAAAGCTGGACTCAAATGTGCCGCAATGTGCTATGGGAATCAACCGTATTTGGTCCATGGGCAATCAGCGTTTCGAATGAGGAATAACAGGCCCTTCTCTACCTCATCACGAACTCGCATCATTCTTTTCCATAAGAGTGAATCTCCTGGTGATTCAGCGACCAAGCACCATGGTTGGCCCTTATACACATCTAAGCTGTATAAGAGACCCCCTTCCACCAAAGTTTGATACTAAAGCCTCGTACCACATCTTCTAGTGGTGGAATCCTAGACCATTGGAATAGGTTGGTGGCAAACTTTACCCCATGCGATCCAGTGCCGTTTAGCACCTCCAAGCTGCCCTCCCCCCCACAATGTTAAATGGATCGCATTTTAGTTTGGAACATTCGGGGGATAGCTAATAAACCCTCACTTCGTAGGTTAAATTTAAACATATTTTTAGAGATCAAATCACATCTAGATTGTATAAGAGACAGACCTGTAGGTAACCACCCATGCTGGATAAGCTACCTTTTCAATCAATGGTGGAACCCACAACTCCCTCCCATTTAATTACTTGGGTTGTCCCATTCACAAAGGCAAAGGACGGCGCACTATCTGTCTCTTATACACATCTAGATCCCCCCATGCAAGCCATGCAAACAACAAGGATCTTCAGCCGATCACCCCCACCTCTTCCTCAATAAAGTTAAGGCATAATTAATCAAATAATTTCTCATTCCTCTAATTTCTTATACGAATAGTTCTCCCTTTGTGAAATATAAATCTTTTCTAATAAGGCCAGGTCTTGATAGTTGTGCATTGCAACGGGAATGGCTCCTTTTTGGCTTTTTTGGAACCTCGTGAACTTTTGCCTTTAATCCTGTGAAAATGTCTCCAACATTAATATGAATAAAAGGGGTGATAAGGGATCTCCTTGACGAACCCCTCTAGTGGATTTAAAGAATCCCTTGGTCACTCCTTTAATTTGTGTTGAAAAGCAACATTTCATTTAAACGTTCTTGATGGGGGAAGTCAAGTTCCATTGATAGATTAGCTAATGTAGGTATTGCAAATCTAATGTATGTCTGTCTCTTATACACATCTAGATGTGTATAAGAGTTTGATGATCAAATTTCCTCCCGTCAACACCATTCCTGTCTCTTATACACATCTAGCATGTGAATAATGTTATCAGCAAGTGTCCCTATGTTCAAGGGAGGGACATTGCCTGGCCCTGTCTCTTATACACATCTGATTTTCTTCTCCCAAGATCTGTGACAGGTTGACAGAGGAAGAAGTGATAATCGTACAATATTGAGAACTAAGAAATATGACTAACGAGTATACATTCGAACAAATAAAGGACACATCTTATTTGAAATTCACAGAACCGTCTCTTATAAAGATCATGGTGAATAATGTCGGTAGTGAAGAAAACCCCATTATAGCCATCAATTCTAATTTGCTCCATTAGGATTAAGGGTGAACACGGCCTCCTCAACTCCCCTTCCGACAATTCCTTTAATAAACCCGGTTGTCCTCCTCGAAACCGTGCATGGGAGGTACTCGGTGAAAGATGTGTATAAGAGACAGATCTTTTGAGAGGTCAAGAGCTCTGACACCCCTTAAACTCGACTCAGCCACTGCAAATTTCACCAGGCCAAGTGTTGCTAAGGTATGTGTGGAAGTAGACCTCCTATCTGACCTTCCTTCTAGGGTGTGGTTGGGGGTGGAAGAAGTGATAATCGCACAATATTGAGAACTAAGAAATTCGACTAATCGAGCAACTGTCTCTTATTTTGACATCTTGATGTGTATAAGGAGACCTTCTCAAGACATTGCAAAGTTGTGTATAAGAGACAGAATATGAGGAATTGGAGTAACACTGTTTGGGGTTCTAATGGTTGGAATATTTCCTCTTTGGACGAGAGATACTCCATGGAGGAGCTGCAAACCATTGTCGCAATTCTCAATGAAAGATCGATCTTCATGCTTATTTCCCACAAGGTAGGATTCTAGTTTGTATGATGGGCAGCTCAAGGTTTCCCATGTTTGGGGTTCTAATGATTGAACTATTTCCTCTTTGGACGAGAGATACTCCATGGAGGAGCTCAATTGGTAAGCCCTTATCCAAAAAGAAAAGACGCAAAAGTAACATGGTAATCCCTACCATTATTTTTCCATGAGAGATGAGTGAATCATCCAACAAGGGACTTGTACTTTCCTCAAGTGTGATAGGGTTATTGGCACTTTTCAGCATCTCTTGATTGTGCAGCCAAGAATGTTGGTGGTTCCACAAAATTTTAATTTATCCTGTTCTTGATCAAACGATTAGATCTCCTTTGAAGTGTCATAATATAGTACGATTAGACCGTTTCTTTCTTCTCAATATCGTACTGGTACAATTTCTTCCTTAATCATTGTGCAGGCATAATTAATACGCCTCATTTCGGATTTCCCAGCATGTTAGCATTGCCGTCATTTTGGGAAATTTCCGGCATTGGTATTGAGCTACGTTGGTTGTAGTGGTGGAGTATCCTTTCGGTGGTCCTTCAAGCTTATCACCGCATTCACATGTGAAAGAGATGGGGCTGATTTTGAGCCGAAGGTCCAGCGTGTGTTCCTTCTGAGTCCAACGTGTTCGGATGGGTTGCTTGGTGAGTTCTTTATTTGTTCACCGTTACCTACAGGGAGGTTAGGATGCCCCGCTTCACCTCTCCGACATTCACCATTGCCATGACCAATTTTCTTGCATTTCGTGCAATAAGATGGGACTGCATCGTAGGTAATATTTTGCCAAATGCCCTCTTTACCGACCCCCAACCACACCCTAGACATAGCACATTTGGAAAAGATATAAGATCAAATTTCACAAGGTAAGAAAATAAATATGTTTTAGTAAGAATGGATTAAGAACCATGAGCCGGACCTATTCCTTGAATCTAGATGTGTATCAGGCAATAGGAAATACGGAGAATGTGTATTAAGATCCAGGTGTCAGGAGCTCACATCTAGATGTGTATAATTGAGACATCTTTCAGGAGTATCTTGAGTATGCACGGTTTGATGAGGACTGGAGAACCGGGGTTTATTAATCCAATTGTCAGAAAGCTTTTACGAACATTTCCATGTTCGTATAAGCCTCACACCATTACCCACCAATGTGTAACGAAATGGTGCACCTGTCTCTTATACCCATCTAGATGTGTATAAGAGACAGATCCAGAGGAGGCCTACCGGTGTATTCACAACTTCTTTCAGGAGCTCTTGACCTCTAACAACACGGCTGCTGGTTGAACCATGGCCGAGTGGCAAAAGGAGGAGAATAGGTGCTGTGTTTTATGAGATAAAGTCTAGAGAGAAGGAGGAGAGAATTGAGTTATTAATTACCCAATTTGAACTGGTTACAACATCCAGTTTTGCCTTCATTCTTTAGAAGCTTTTGAACCCACCTAAACATTATATCAAATGAACATTGGTAAATCAGTAACTTCATTTACATTAGTTGACAATTAGTGATGCAACATATAACAAATAATTAAAATTAGTAAATTCATTTACCTTATAGAATATTGGTAAATGTAGTAGAACATTCGATTGACTCACGAGATGGGTTGATAGTTATGATATCTTGGGTGAGATCTTCCAAATTAAAGTTTTTCGTGGTGGCTGTACAATAAACATAGAATGAAATAAATAACTCATCAAAGAAACCAAAAATAAATAAATTCATAATCGTACAAACATTACCTTCATTTCCAAATATCCAATCTCGAGTACAAATTAAAGCTTCATCGACTTTAGGTTTAAGAGAACTACAATACTGATCGAGAACTCGCCCTCTAATACTAAAAGCTGGCTCAGATGCAACAGTGGTAATTGGAATAGCCAAGATATCAAATGCCATTTTGGAAAGATCAGGATAACGAAATTGTTGAGTTTTCCAATATTGAAGAATATCAAGATCAGGTTGAGTATTCCTATCAATTTTAGGCTCATCTAAGTACAACTCTAGTTGACTCTTTTGTGCACTTGTCACATACTCTTCACTTTCAAAATTATCGAACTCCTATCCAAAAATTAATTAAAACATCAATAGCTTATGGTACAAATAAACATAATATAAATTAAAGAATCGAAAGATAAATAAATATTACCATAAGAAAATCCGAAATCTCTTTACCACTCTGTTGAGTGCAAAGTGCAACCTCCATTAGAAGTTGATGGCTTAATAGAAGTACTCTTGTATGCTTCAAAGAGAAAGACCAATTTCTCTTTCACAATAGCACACTCTTTATACCATACTGTAGACTTCTCACCGTAGAGTTTTTTATATGAAAACTCTATAAGCTACCAAAATCAAGCTGTAATTAGACCAATATTTGTCAAACTTTTCATGCATTTTAGTAGCTGTAGAACATAGAAAACTATCTGGGTTTTGCATTTCAGTTTGAAGAGTGTGTTGAACCAAAAGCACTTGAGGAAAGTACAAGTTAGCTGTTGGAGACTTTTTCCCAGAAAAAGTGCAAGTAGTTGTGTAAAAAACTTCCAAAAATATGCATATCTTTTTCACTAAAACCCATTAATCTCCTATTGGACAAGTTTTGAAATTGGAATCACTCATATGCAAATGATTAAAAGATGCACGGAAGTAAAAAGCACTCTCCAACATAAGGTAGCTTTCTAACTTGTGATCCCTTCACAGGCTATTTCACACATTCCCTAACTTTATCAACAGAACGATCAATCGACTTCAATCTTTCTCGAACAATCAAATTGAGAATGTGATCACAACAAAGAATTTGAAAAAATTCACCATCACAAATCAAAGCCTATCGTAAAATCATCTGACTTTTGAGCAAACCACAAGCCACATCGTTAGATGATGCATTGTCTAATGTAATTGAGAAAAAAAATTTCTCAATCCCCCAAGAACACAATATCTTAAAAATCTTTTCTGACAAGGCAATACCATTGTGAGGTGGAGGCAAATAAGAGAAATTTAAAATCCTCTTTTGTAAATTCCATTCCTTGTCAATAAAATGAACTGTGAGAGACATATAACCATCTGTAGCAATAGAGGTCCACAAATCAGAAGTTAAACAAATTCGGCCTGGGCATTCATTCAACATAACTTTCACCTTCCTAGCTTCATTAGCATAAATTTTTAAAACATCCATTTTAGCAGTATTTCTGGTAATATTTTTAATATCTGTGCATTCAAGTACTCGAAAACTTCTCTAATCCAATTATACTCAACAAATGAGAAAGGCAAATCATGCTTTACGATGGCAAATATAAGTGACTCCCTAAATTTCTCTTGATCAATCTTAGGACTTTTAAGAGAACCATCCTTGGCATCAATAAGTGTTTGTTTGATGTCTACTGTTTTGACCCTAACACATGCATTAAAATGGCGTTTCATGTTTCCAGTTCCATGACTATTTTTACTAAGATACTCCCTACCACAATACTGACATCGGCATTTTTAAATTCTATCAGTACCAACTGGTAGTTCATCAAAGTGCTTCCATACGTATGATCTTCTCTTCCTTCTCTTTACAACTGATTTCTCTACACCCTTTTCCTCTACAACTTTGTCACTAGTCGAACTTGATTTTGATTCTTGAGGACTATTATGTGGTAGCAATGGTAAATCAATCGTAGTTTCATCATCATCTTGATTCATTTTATTTCCTACAAAAGAATTGCATGTTTAAATTGTTTATTTGTCAAACAAAAGAGGACAACTTTTGCCATAGTTACTTTAATGAAGAAAATAAAAATAGAAAATAATCTAAACAAGTAAAAAACAGAAAACTATTTACAAATAAAGTAGATGTGTTAAAACAAAAAAACTATATAAATAAACTTGGACCACAATTGCTCAACATAGAAAGAAAAATACTTTAGTAAAGAAAAATTGGAGAATATGTTAATCCAAAAAAAAAATCTCCATTTATAAATATGCAAGAGTCCAAAATTTAATTAAAAAATTCATCAAGTATTAAAAAACCATAAGAACTAATTAATCTAAATAACTATAAACATAAAATTATTTACAAATAAAAATAAAAGAAAAAATACATATAAGCCACATTAAGAGATATAGAAAGAGCGAGAAAAAAAAAATCATAAATTATAACCTGAAGCTGGAGGAGGTAGTTTCAATGGTGGCATAGTTTGATGGCTAATTCTGCACCCCAAAAACAAAAAATAATTTCCATTAACAATCACATAATCAAAGATAAATAAATAAACAAAGAACATTGGATTTTTAGCAGAAAAAGATGAGATTTAACTAATAAATAGACAATAGAGAGCTAATTAAAACAAAAAATCAAAGATAAATTAATAAACCTAGAAATCGATACTTAGAAAATGAAAGAAAGATCCGCAATGTGCCTTATGAACAATTAGAAAGAAAAAATCAGTGGTGAATCTGATGAGATTTGGATAAGAATGATTGAGAAGAGAGAGCAACAGCTACAGAATATTGAGCGACGGATTTGAATAAGTTAGAATGAGCAGCTGCTAAGATTTGTTCTTTTTAGGATTGTTAATATATTGTAACTAATACTAAGTTACCATAATTCCCCAACAACTATGTTAAAACTATAATATTATAACAGGTTAAATAAATGAGTAAACGGGTCGTGTTATAAATTATCGGGTTACCTGATAATTTTAACGGGTTGTCGTGTCAATCCATTATTGATCGTGTCACTATCGAGTTAGTCACGATAATGACCCGATTAAATTCAGATCGTATTTATACTTATTAATTTCGGATTGTATTCCTACCGTATTCTCGTGTCGTGTATGAAATTGCCACCCTTTTAACACTTTCCTTTTGGTAGTGAATCTAGAATCCTTATGTCAAGCAAGTGGTGAAAAGATTGGCATGGAAGCTTGGAAAGACAGATCTGTTGATCTATCATTAGATGTGGCATGCTGTAAATTTCATTGTTCCTGATTTGAAAGCACGGGAACTTGCATTGTGTTTAGCATTGTAAATTTGTAATAAATCATTGAAAAATAGGGCAAGAACAATCCCTTTTGCCCTTCCTATTTACTAATGTGCTTTAATGTTTATCAAAATTATATTTGTTAGATTACTCTGAGTTTGCATATCAAGCATGTGATTTAAATAATGATATCATCTAATCTGTAGCAATTGTTTGTTTTGACGCTAGGAAATAAGCATTTTGTAGTCTACACGATTCATATTTTTATAAGAGATACTGCAATTGTTTTAGTTATGCACATAATTTGTACTTGCACTATTACACTTGGTGTCGGTGAGTCATTTCTCACAAATTATTGACTAATTAAGTGGAAGAGGGAGACGCTAGTTAAGGATTATTAGTCTATTCTCACCCTGTACAGAGACTGTATTGAGACCGCAGACCATACAAGTTTCACTCTAATACCAACCGTAACACTTCCGTGTAGAAATTACATGAGATTCGCTCTAATATTAACTATAATACTTTAGATCATGAGTTTCCTAAATTCTAAGTTGACTCAATAATTTTTAAATAAAAATAACATATTTAAAATATTTAATTCAAATTATTAATAATTTAAAATTTAAATTATTATAAATAATATAATATATTTTTCTATAATTAATGTGGGACCGAACGGCATGGAAGAAAAGAAAAATGGAAGTTCACGTATGATTTACTTCTGCTATGTTACTGGATGCTTTCTAAATTTTTCTATCTCGTTAATATTTTTATCTGAGATAGTGGTGACCACTAACCTCCTATGACTTTATTGCTGCACATGCTCTTTCATTGCAGAACAAACTAATTGATCTTGTTCGCGTCATTAGTTAGTTAGTGTAAAAGAGTGAGGCTCTTTAGTTGTTCATTCTCATAAAGGACCTGTATAAATTGTTTATAATATGTGCATATGTTAACTCCAGTTCAAGGTTCAAAAGGATCCCACATACTATGCAGATTGCAGTGCGTGTCTGCGAGGTTCATTTAAGCTTAAAGTCAATCGAAGAGACCTCGTCTAGTAATGACTTCATCATCTTCATAGGTTCTCAGAAAAAAGATGAATGACACTGTCGAGATGGAACTCAACTATACACTGGATAGAAAAGCATTTGATAGCTCTCATGTGGCCAAGTGGCAGAAAACAATTAGAGAGCACTACAGTACACGAAACTAGTTAGTGCCATACTTGTTAGAGTATTGATTCAATTCTTACTATCATACGATTCTATGATTCAAATTTACAATAGTATTTGATTCTGATTTTAAAGTTAAGATGGTTATTATAGATTAGATGTTAGTTAGACCATTAGAATTTTGTAATTTATGTTTATATTTAATATGTTAAATTAGTATTTTGATAATTTTTTATTCCAATGCTATATTTCGTACATTTATACTATTATATTATTATTTTTTAATTCTTACGATCTTATGACCCGATCTTATAATTTTCAAAACGATTCTAGTTAGGATCAAGATTCTACAAACTTTGATTATTGCCCATAAAATTGTGTCCCAATTGATGTAACAAAATACACGGTTCGTTGTGATACACTATATAGGTACAAATACGAGTTATAGTGATTTTTATAATTTGTAATATGGAAGAGATAGATTTAGTCGGTATGCATTTTTGTTTGCAATACAATGTATTATTCATACAAGACTATCTAATACTAGAAAAATTAGGTATATACTTAATTGTTGCTAAAATTATATAAGTTATTTAATTGTACTAGAATTTTAGCCGTAATTATAGTTTTAATTATAATATCTTTAATTATATTATAATTTTAGTATTATAATTTTAGGTATGTTTGTCTGATTGAATTTAATTTATTATGTTTTAGCGCGAGCGTGTTAATACGAAAATCGAAAACCTAAAGACAGTATTAAGTAAAGCTCCGAGTTTGGTCATACTATGGAGTTTCGATCTGAAATCCGCCACCAAGGTGGCAGCCTAGTTAAGATCTACTATAACGTATTGTATATTTAGTTGGAGGTGGCAGCTTAAGACTTAGTACTAGAACGTATTGTGTTTTCGGTAATATATGATCCATTTTGTAACTTTCAAAATGATTATAGTTGGAATCATGACTCTACAAACTTTGAGTAGTACCTGTAAAATTCTGTCCCAGTTTGGTAATGTCAACAGTATTTGGGCAGAAAAAACAAGAAATCTTGCATTGATTGGCGCCACAAACTCTAAAATATTACTATTAACCTAACTAAATGGAGAGAGAAAATACTATTTATAGCAATGACAAATGCATTGAGGCCAGAAGAGTCGTAAGCATGGAAGTTTGATTATCTCCATAAGCCATATGGGCTTGCAGCATTCATTCGGGGAAGCCAGTGAGTGTCGACAGCGCAGGTGCACTTAATTCCCACTTTTCAAGCTTCTGTTTAACAATCATTGTTCCTTGTTACTTCTCATTTTCTTTCTATATAAACCTTGTACTTTGCACTGGTTTATTCATCGATTCACAACACTCTTCAGCTGTATTGTTTACTTCTTCTTGCACTCATTGCCCTACATACAATGGCCCTCAAGTCTCTGCTCTTTGTTTTCGCCTTCGTGCTTCTAGTTAGCACCACCAAGGTACGCCGTAGCTAGCGTTACTCAACTATCTCATTCTTAATTAGAAAAGAAATATGTAACCTTTTTGCTTCAATTAATTTGAACTACCTAGTAGTGTTTATCATTCATATGATTGATCCTGTACTTTGTACTTGTAGGTCACATCAACGGAAGAGGATGCATCAATAATATACCCAGACGTAATTTTAATCGTGTTTCCCTTAAACTGCAATTTCAATTTTTAAATAGTAATACTACATTATGTAGTGTCTGATCAAATCTGGTCAATATTTATATGGTAATACTACAAATTTCTAGTGTCTGATGAAAAATGGTCTGGTAGTTGATACCTTTACTGCATTTTTTTTATTATGTTTGCAGCGTGATCATCATCATCGTCATCATCATCCTCATGAACATCATCATCATCATGACAAATCCCCTGGTCATGGATCAGAGAATCCGCCAATGAAGTTCCAAACATATCCTCAACCCAAGGCTCCTGCATACCCTCCCAAGCCTGCGCATCCTTACCACGGTATTTATTCTGATTTCTTCATCCTACTACATACAGTTCAAGTGACAAAATGAAGTGTAGTTCAAATCGTAAAAAAAATATACTTCTTTATAATCTAAGTCATGCGTTCGAATAACTAAAGAGTAAATGAAAAAAGAGTGATGAAACATCCCTTTGTATTAGAAACTGAAAGAAATCCATCTATTTTTCTATTTCCTACTAGTACAGCCTTCAGAAAACTGAGCTTCCTGATTGCAATGCTCCTTTTTTGTTTTTCAGTTAAGTGCGATCGAACATGCGAGGAATATTGCACAAAGGCGGAACATGAAAAAATAGAATGCAAGAAGAATTGCGAACACTGCTGCCGGGAATACAAATGCGTCCCAGGACATTACAACAAGTGCGCCGCCTGGGCCAAAGTGAGGCACCATGACAAATGGGTCGAGTGCCCCAAATATTAAACATCCGGAAAGCCCTTTCAAGTTTTTACTTTCTAAGTAATACTCGATTATGTGTGTGATTTCTGTTGTTTCATTTGCTGTTGCATTATTTTAATCATCATGCAATAATCCCTTGGTTAAATTATGTTTCCCTGGGACTAGTTCTTTGTAACATTCAGTTGCTGTTTTGTGGAGTTTCGTTTCGTCGCTGTTTGAGTTTATTTTTTATTTTTCCTACTTTCAATAAATTTCTGTCATTTAATGTTGTGTCTCGTGTTAATGTTAGTACGCGATAGTAATTGTACCTTCAAGAGTTTCTCATCAACAACACGAGAGATTAAAACGAAACATAATTAAAATAACTTTATTGAATTATTAAACAATTCATATCAATAATGACTTAAATATACAGCTAAACAACTTATACTAAACTATCCAATAATTCCAAGACAACACAAAATGAAATCGAGTTAATAATACTAATTTTCTTGGAAGCATTAAAAAGAAAACTAATTGTCGGTATACTCCAATTTCTCTAACGCTTGATCGTCCTTGTAAAGGTCTAATTCATAAAATATTATATTTAAATAAAATATTATTAAAATACTAATTTAATAAATATAAATTATAAGATTCTAATAGTCTAATTTAGCAAAAGGCCTATAAATCAATAATATTGCTGTAATTTGGTGTCACTAGGCCCAACTGGTCCTTAATTGGCATCCAACCCACCTGATGATGACATCTTAGGAAAATTTTTGTATGGATCGGGTCCATGACATCTTGATTTAAAACACTCCACATCTGCTAATGTGGAGTGTTTTGTACCAAAAAATCGATGATACTATACCATGTTCCATGAATCTTGTGACAAGTCTATTGTGATATTAGAGACAGCAAAGTTCTATAGTCATTGAGAATTATTATGTTAGTTTTAAAAAATTTGTACCTTGCAAGTTTTTAAGATAAACGGTATTTTATTGTACAAATTTTTAAAATACAATAAATATTTGTCAATGAAATTATAAAATTTTCCATTAATTTATACAAGATTAACCCTTTTTGCTGAATGAAAACCATCATATTCTCTCTCTTTGACCATTTTTTAGCCTATACGGTGGAAACTGTGATGCTTCGTTCCATATCAAAAGTGGAAGGAAATATGGTATTATTTATAATATCTTGACTTGTGAGTTACTTACAACTTGACTTAAACATTTTGAACTCGTTGATTTCGTTCAAAAGTTGTTGGGCTAGCCGACAATACCCGGGGTGTTACAGTTAGTATCAGAGCGAATTTCGTGTGAATTCTGCACGGGGTGAAACTGAGCCAGTGGTATTGGGTTAGCTACGCAGTGTATATGATATGTTATTGGGCCCTAAATTGGGATTTGTGAATACGCAAAGCCTAAAGGAGAGGTGAATGTAATGTCTCGTCCCACATCGAAAGTGAGAGGAGATATACTATTATTTATAACACATTGGATTGTGAATTACTTATAACTTGGCTAAAGTATTTTAAACTCATTGATTTCACTCAAAAGTTGTCGAGCCAACCCAAGTCTCGGGGTGTTACACAAACACTTTTGCTCTTTTTTTTTTTTTTTTAAAGAAAAAAAAATTAGTTATTTATAGTATTATATTTTTATGCAGAGTGGAGACACTTTTGTAATTTGACATAAGCCCCTTATTTTATTCTATTCCACAGTTCCAAGATTATTATTGCTATTTAATAATGTATCGCTTGGAGTGTACTGTTCACTGGCATTTTATATTCCCCCCGAACCTTCGATTTGCTTGCTTCATCAGTCACCACTAGGCGGTCTCCAAATTGCTTTTTTTCACTTTCCTTTTATTAGAAAGGGTTAAATACATTAAACTCCCTTAAAATTTAGACTGTTTTGTAGTAAATTCTCAAACGTTATTTTTTTCTCACTTTACCCTTTCCATAAGCAATTTGAATATTAAAAAGTCAAAAAAGATATTTTTACCCCTAGACACTACAAGAATATATAAAATTAACCCCTTAAAATTTATTATATTTCTCATTTTAGTCCCTAATTCAAGTTTTATATCAATTAACCTACTTTAGTCATTAATTAATATAAAAATATTATTAAAACAACTAAAAATTTAATGATGTCCACTAACACCATTGATTCTTTAAAAATACTTGTGAAAAAAAATTTAAATATAAAAATTTCCCAACATTTTCGGTATTTTTTTGTCTTTTTATTATATTTTATTTTCATGTAAAAATAAATTTTAAATGTAAAAGACTTATAACCATCTATTAAAATGATATCATTCTATTTTCCTTTTCCTTTTCCTTTTCTTTATATTTATTTAACATGATTTTCTTCTTACTTTTTTCCGTTGTTAATATAATTTAACTAATACCTAAATTATACAAAGGAACTTTATTATATAAATAAAAACTTAAATTAAAATAATTTAGATGAAATACCTTTAATAATTTATCAAAAGTTTTAAAATTAATTATTTCATCGTATTTTTAAATTTTAAACATTAAAGAAAGTACAATTCGAGAATTAGAATATTAGTAATTAATTTGGAGTATATTTATATTTTTAACAATATTGGTAACATTATTAAATTTTATTTTTATATTATTAATATATTAAATACTACAAAACTTATCTGAGGGTGTAAAGTGAAATTTCGCTTAAATCTTAAAGGGGTTTACCGTAATTGATCTTTAGAGGTAAATTTGTTTTTTTGAAAAAATTAATTGCGGAGTTACATTTGACCGTTAGTTAAAGAGACAGAGTATGAGAAAAAAATAACGTTAGAAAGTTTAGTGTAAAGCAACCCAAATCTTAAGGAAGTTTAATGTATTTAACCCTATTAGAAACAAGAGAGTCACATAAAGAAAAGCAGTATTTTCTCTCTCATTCTGCTTTCTAAATGTCTCTTTCCACAAACTGCTTCTTTAGTGGTGCCATTTGCAACTAAAATAACAGATGATAGGATCAAACCCGTATTTCCCTACTTATGGTCTTATAGTTATTTTTTTGTATAGGCTAAGGTCTACATCAGTGATGTTAAGCGGACTTGACCCCTAACAAAAGGAATTAGTAAAGGAAAGATGAAGTAGTGTGGGACGAATGAGATATCTGTATTGATTGGGGCAGACAAGACCTGTTGTCCAATGCTTTCGCTTCAATTAAAGAAGGAAGAGTCAATTATGTACCCTTTTGCCCGGTAAGATGACTTTACTGCTGTTCCATATAAATTACTCTTTAAGGTCTTGATTTGACTGGAGGTTGACTGAGCTTTAATGACTCATCCTCGAGTCCTATGGGTCGCCCTTGGCTTATGAGCTTTTAACTTGAGAAATATTAGTCATTCAAAGCTCATTAATTCCATCAAACAACACTCCCTCTTAAGTTCTTGAATTCTGTGTCTTTCTCTTCTTTTTCCTTAAAGTAAAAAATTGTTGATTGAGAATGCGTAAATCTCAAGTCTGAGTTAATGGTGTCCACGGTTTCGAAACCGGCGGTTCCGGTTACGAGCAAAGATAGAACCGGAACCGGAACTGTGGGCTCAGGTTCAGGTTCCAGAACCGGCGATTCCGGCCGGTTCTCCGGTTCCGTCCTGTTCCAATCACGGTTTCAATCCCGGTTCCGATTTCAAATTTTTAAAAATAAAATAAACTATAATACAAGTTAATATGAGAAACAAAAAATTATATTTTATTTATATGTCAATTGTTGATTTTGTTTTTAGAAAAAAAAAAGTATACGATTGCATTATTTATTGAAATATTAAAATTGAAATAAATATACATTTTGACTAATCTATAACTAAAAGACGATAATTTAAAGAAAAATTAAATGTATCAATTACATTGGCCTATAAGACTATAATAGGCTACGGTCATTAAGAATTTCTTCAATGTCCGAGTTTGTTCCACTTGAAGAAGTAACTATAGTACTCTTATCACTCTCGTTCATATCTGCTTCGATTTTAATCTCGATCTCCTGATCCCTGATACTCGCATTGTACCAATCTGCTAATAATACTTGAATCTCCAAATGGTCGGGGCTCAATTGAGACCGTCCCTCGTCCAAAATGCTTCCACCCGCACTGAAAGCTTGTTCGACCGCTATAGTTGATACCGGAGTTGCTAAAATCTGCTTTGCAATAAGAGAAAGGATGGGGTAAACCTTTGACTTATTACCTCACCATTCCAGTACGAAGAATTCTTTGACTTCCACTAGCTCCTGGCTATCATCATCTTGGAACTCAAAAGAAGTAGTTAGATAAATATCAAATTCTGTACTACTAGAGCCATCCCTTGACCTTTTCAAAGCTCTATATGTAATAGTTTTTTAGACGAAGGAATATTTATAGTATTAGTAGTACTAGTAGTATTTCGTGGACTACTACTAGCACTATTATCACTACTACCGGCACGAGTATACGGAACTTGAGTTTGATAATCACTATATAATGTACGAATACACTTTTTAGTCATTTCAACAATTTCAATTGGATCTACTTGGTTGTTTTTTTTTCTTTTTTTTATCCGGTTCCGATTTCAGTTCCAAAAAATAGTGAACCGGAACCGAAACCTTGTATGCGGTTCTGGTTTCGGTTTTGGAACCAGAACCATGGTCACCACTAGTCTGAGTTGTAAGGTTAACCTACCATTGCTCAACAAAATTGAGTTGGGGGCAGGGGCGGATCATAGGGACGGGAGGTACGGCGCCCTCATGATTTTTAAATATATATTTTAAAATTATTATTATATTATTATAAAAATTAAATTTTACCTCTTAAAATATTTTAAAAATATAAAAAATATTCCTTATGTATGTATTTATATAATGTTTATTTTTCAAGAGTTTTAAAAATATTTTATTTTTCTTGATATTTTTTTTAAAAATTTCAATAACTTCTTTTAAAAAATTAGATTTTATCCTATTAAATTTTTGTAAAAATTATAAAATTATTTCTCTAAAAATATGTATTTATAATTTTTACTCCTCAAAATTTAACTTGTGAATCCATCCCTAATTGGAGGGTCACTTTTTTGATTGACTTTAGAATTAAGGGAATAAAAAATGGCACCAAGCTCTGTAGTAGTCACAATTGAGAAACCTAATGGAATAGCCCTCGTAAAAATCAATGATCCCAATTCATCTTTATTGCAAGACAAGCAGAAAGCTGCCTGTCCCAAGGAATTTACATGGGCTCTGTTTCTCAAAGCACAAAGAGCTTTGGGGATGTATTCCGTGGCATGCCACGGCTTTGCTTGGAATACGCATAAATACAGATAATTAAACTTAACACCTTACATAAATACGCATGGTATGTTATCAGATATAATTTTTTTTTGGATTACGTTACACAAACTTTAGGAGAGCATACCATCTGCAAACAGGCTTAAGGTTAGCCTATTTATTTTTGAGGTTTAAATAATTTATTTCATTTTAATTATTTAATTAAATTATATATATAGTTGTTAATAATGACTTTTAATTTGTTAAATTATGAGTTGGGTGATTAGTAGGTATATATATTGAATCGCTTAATGATTTCATGATGATTATGGGTTAGGAAAATTTAGGAACATATATTGTATTTGCTAAAAAAATGAATGAAATTGTTTTTGAACTTGAAAAGTAATTTCTGGAGTGATTAAAATAATGTTTTCTGGAAAAAGGAATTTTACAATATATATTCAAAAAAAGGATTTCATGGAGGAGTTGTTTTGGTTTTGGGCTGGTGAAATATGATGGTGGATCTGGCTGATCTCTAGGCTCTGATGAAGATTGTTGGAGATTGATGGCGTTGTCGCCGTCGATTGTAAGTTGAAGCCGTGGCTTGGCCACAGGCTGGCGAGTAATCGAATCATCGAGGTCATTTGATCAATAGAGGGAAAAGGGTCTGGTGAGTTGATTGGGGATGGAGATGAGATGGAGAGGTTTGATCAGAAAAATAGACGTTGATCGGAGAAAAAGAATCGGGCAGAGAAGAAATCATGGAAGAAAAGATGAAAATGATTACAAAAGTTTTTGAAATTACAATATTAATCTCTCTAGTTATATAATATTATAGTATGACCTAAAATGTTTTTAACCACGTCAAATTGAATCTTTTTTAACCTCTATAAATTTTGATTTGGCCCAAACAATTTTATAAGGTCATGAGTAGTCTGGGGATATTTCTGGAAATTGCAGAATAATTTCACAGCTTGGGCAAATACTATTAAGACCAAAAAAAATCTGAAAATTTTAAGTTTTGACCCCTAAAACTTTAGTAAAACTACCAAATGACCCCAAAGGTATTATAAGGTTCATCGAGGTTTCAATAGTTTCTTAAAATTATCAAATTGCCCTCAAGTATAATTTTACAAGTTACTTTATGCCTTCAATGTTTTCCTAAAAGTTATCATAAAACCTTAAATGATTTTCTAAGTTGTAAAGAGTCTCGAAAGATTTCATTTAACTTTAATAAAGGTTTAGGATATGGGAAACTATAAGACACTATGTTTAAGATGTGTTGCGAATAATTGGGTCAAATTTAGGCTAAGTGTATAAGCGGGTTACGTAGAGAAGTTATTTGTAAATGTTGATAGTCAATCGATAATAAACTAAGTAGTGGATTATAAATTTCTTATAGGTGAGATTGAGGACGAGTCAACACAAGATGAAGGTGTTTGATTTTGTATTTCAAATAAGAACTAATTAATCTAAATAACTATAAACAAAAAATTATTTACAAATAAAAATAAAAGAAAAAATTATATATAAGCCACATTAAGAGATATAGAAAGAGCCAGAAAAAAAATTAAGAATATTATGGCTAAAATATTATGTACACAAATATATTAATATATTATTATAATTGGTGTACTTGTTTGACCAGTATTTGACCGGCCAAGTCGAATGACTTGTTCGACCTGTAAACCAGTCAAACCAGTCAATCTATAAATTGGTATTTGACCGGTAATTTAACTTGAAAGTTGAAGTCAAAGTCAAGTCGAAAAGTCGTTTAGTTAGTTTGATTTTGAGTAAAAGTCGAGTCAAAAGTCGAACAAGTCAAGTCAATTTTTTTTTTTCGACTTGACTTACTTTTGAACACCCCTAAAGATTGGTATGGAAACTTGGAAAGACTATTATTGGTTCTTACACGGACCTATTCCATAGATCCCTTGGTTCATGTTAAGATATCCCAGCATCACTTCAAATGTTGAGGTGTCTTAACATGAACTACGGGATCCATGATATTATACTATAAATTCAATTCATGGAAAAATTTCCCTAATCTAGCATTAGATGTGTTACGTTGTAAATTTCATTGTTCCTGATTTGAAAGCATAGGAACTTGCATTGTGTGTTTAGCTTTGATAATAAATCAATGAAAAACAGGGCAAGAACAATCCCATTTGCCCTTCCTATTTACTAATGTACTTTAATGTTTATCAAAATTATATTTGTTAGATTACATGAGTTTGTACACTGTTTCTAGGTAAATTTCAGATTGATTTGTGCATTTCAAGCATGTGATTTAAATAATGATATCATCTAATCTTTAGCAATTGTTTGCATAGTTATTAAACCCGATCCGGAGGAAACTCGTCGAGCGAGGTGGATCGACGGATTACTAGTTTAACAGTAGGTCACAAAATATATATTATTTAATTAATATGTATAATAATTTTAAATTATTAGAAACTAGATATATGTTGAGAAGTATTTATAAAACATATTTACCAAATTTTAATTTATTCTTAAATATTTTAAAATTGTTAATTTCTCTAGAACTACAACGAAATAGACTAAAATAGATATGTTTAAGTTTTTGTAAAATAATGATGTATAACAAATACATAGAAAATAATTTTTGCATTATGCTTATTAAATGTTTGTTTTGTCATAATAGCCTATTTATATAAAATTATATCTATTTGTTTTGATTTCTTGTGATATATCTTATTTATTTTCTTGTTATTTGAAAATATTATAAGAGACATTTTGAAAATAAAATTGTAAAAATGTATAATTTTATTTGAAAAAGAAAGAATAAGGATAAATTTTACAAAGATATTATAAATAAAAAGAAAGCTCTTATAAGTTGATAAGAGGTCATGGGATCGAATCTTTATAAATGGAGTTCTGCCATTAATTTTGGAACCCATCAATTCCTAGAAAACCAGTTGGGTCACCAGATATTCCGGTTCAATCGATGGGTTGATTGAGTTTCACCGGTATTTTCCTTGTTTGATTAAATTAGAAATCTAGCCCAGTCTAATGATCGGTTCACCTAATTGATCTGTTGAACCGCCGAACTGAGTTGAATTTCATAGCTATGATTGTTTGTTTTGACACTTGGTAATAAGCATTTTGTATTCTACACAAGATTCATAATTTTTTAAGAGAATTGTTTTAGTTATGCACATAATTTGTACTTGCACTATTACACCTGGTGTCGGTGAGTCATTTCTCACAAATTATTGACCAGGTAGAAGAACGAGACTCGAGTTAATAGATGGCTTAACTTTTTTGGCATATATAGTGTAACACTTTGATCTGGACTGACTTAATAACTTTTGAATAGAAATAACGAACTCTTTCACAATCAATATGGGACATGACGTTACAATCACCCCTTCTTTAGGTTTTTTGCGTCCCAATACCATTTCACATACAAACCATATCATAACCCAATACTACTGGCCTAGTCACTCATCCTTTAGATTTTGCATCCTCACAAATCCTAAAGTCGGGGCCCAATACCATATCACATATATTGTGTAGCACAACTAAATACTATTAGCCCAATCTCACCTCGTGCAGAGACCATACGAGATTCGCTTTAATACTAACTGTAACACCCTGTACCTTGGTTTGACCCAATAACTTTTTAGCGGAATCATACAACGAGCTATACTTAAGTCAAATTGTTAGTAGTCCAAAATCTAAATTGTTATAAATAATACAATATCCCCTCTAATAATCAATGTGGAACGGGACATCATATATAATGATACAAGCAATGACGAACCATTGAAGGGCGAGGGATGGCGGCCGCCCCTAAAATGTTTGAGGACCCATGAATATTACGTGTATTTATAAGGGTTGGGTATTAGAAAGTGTAAATTTTGTCCCTCCAAGGGTTTTTTTTAGTGTTATTTACCCAAACTTTTACTTTTCATATTTTTCTACTTTAAAATTTTTAGAATTTTAGTCACAACCTTATAAAATTAGACTTTAAACTCCTAATATATTATACAATTATAAAATATCCTAAAATATACGTATGTGTAATCTTATGGCAAAGCTATTATAACTAATATCTATACTAACTTAATCAAAATTATAATAATATGATTTAACCAAGACAGTTTTTATATATATTGTTCTTATTATCTCTATAGTTATTGTTTTAATCTCATTAAATAGAGTATCATCCTCAATTATTGTAGAAATTAAAATTTTTTTTTTTTTACATTATTATCATTTTTCATGTCAATTGTTCATTTGCTTATTTACGTTAAACTATTAGAGACATTACTAAAATTATATATTTTAATATAACATTTATTTTTATTTGAACTTTAAACTAAAATAAATAAATATGTTGTCTACTTATAGTTTATTTTATTTATAAAATATTTAAAATTCAGTGTTTGTTTAAGGTCTTAATTTGACTCATTTATAAATTACAAGTGTCTAAAATATTTTAACAATACGTAGTGTAAATTATCTAATTAATTTTTATTGTTAATAATTTGCAAATTAAGTTATTAGAATATGATTAAAAACTTATATAATTAACTATTAGGGTATTTACAAATTACTCAATTAAATTAACATTGTATCCAAAACAATTTATTCTTTTTAAAAAAATAAGTCATTAATAGAATTTCATTAAATAATAAAAAAGTGTTTGATCTTAGTATTTAAATATTATTTTGTAGCGTGACATTTTAGTAAAATATTTTTTGATTGTATGACATGGAGGTCGCGGATTTAAGTATGTGTCTCATGAAAAAAAATGCAAGATAAATCTATTTACTGTAAATTAAATGGTCTGACACTCTAACTCCTACTTATAACTTTATGCAGTGAACAATCCGTTTTTATATACGTTTACCCCCAAACCTTCATTCTTACATCTCCTCCTAGTTAAAAGAAAGGAAAGAAAAATGGAAGTTCACTAATGATTAGTGCTTCTGCCATGTTACTAGATGTAGGGATGTCAATTTTAAATACGACATGATAACACAATACGAAATTAATAGGTCTAAGCACTACCCAAATTTAATTGGGTTAGAAACGGGTCGACCTACTAATGACTCTAAATTAAAAGAGTCGTGTCGTGTCAATCCACGGGTTGACCCGATAACCCGTTATCTTATTGGATAACCCGAGACAACCCGTTTAACTCGTTAAAGGTCAAATATCAGATAACCCTATTGACCCGTTAATTAATTGAGGCATTTATGAAAATTTGACACAATAATATATATTTTTTAATGGCATATAGTATTATTTGGGTCGTGGGTTAATTGTGAATTATCGTGTCATCCAAGTAAATTAAGTAACTTTTATATTAGTGTAAAAAATTTAACAGGTTAACGGATCGTGTCGGGTCAACTCATTAATAAATGGGTCATGACACATCTAGATGTGTATAAATATTTAATGGGTCGAGTTCGGATTGAAATTTTCTGACACAAACGACCTGACACGATAAGGACCTAATACCACCTATTAACGCCCATGACTAGATGCATTCTATATTTTTTATATTTCGTTAATATTCAGAGAAGTGATTATCGGGGATAGTGGAAACCTCCTATGATTTTAGGAAAATATTTAGGTAGACTCCGTCTTTAACTCCACCTGTAGACCTTGTGGTCAGGATTAAATCTTAAAAAATCTTGCTTACATCAACTGATGTCATAGATTTTCTACTAAATTTTAATCCACACCACAAGGTTTACAAGTGAGGTCAAAGACTGAATCTACCTAAATCTTTGCCATGATTTTATTGTTGCTGCACATGTTCTTTCGTTGCAAAACAAGCTAATCGATCTGGTTCCGGCAGTTTCTTACTTGGGATCTTTAGTTAGTGTAACAGAGTGAGAGCCTCTTTAGTTTGATTTGTTCAGCTAATTATGTATAAAGCATAAGAACAACTCTTTTTGGTGGAATGTCAAAATTAATGTATTTTTATAATTGTTTTTATAATTTTTCAAAATTTTTATTTTTTATTTTATCTATTCCAAATTTTAAAAATTTATCATTTTTTTAACCATCTGTACTGTCTTACTGTCTATACAACTATATACAAGGGGAGGAAATATTTAGTGTTTGTCATTATTTAAATTTTTTTTTTACCTTTATTATATGTATAACTATTCATAACTACCTATAAGTTCCTTCTCATCCTCTGCCCTCTATATTATCCTTTATTTTTTGTATAAATAATCTTTTTCTGTTAACATTTCTACTATCTTTTTTATTAAAAAAAAAAAAATTTTTGTGCAAATTTTTTAAGTCACACCTAAAAGGTGTGCTTTTTCCCACTAATTCTCACAAAGAACCGGTAGGTAGTAGATTGTTGATTATGTGTGCATATATAACTCCATAAGTTTGACTCAAATCCCACATACTATGCAGATTGCAGTGTGCGCCAGCGAGGTTCATTTAAGCTTAAAGTCAATCGAAGAGACCTCGTCTAGTAATGACTTCATCATCTTCATAGGTTCTCAGAAAAAGATGAATGACACTGTCGAGATGAAACTCAACTTTATACACTGGATAGACAAGTATTTGATAGCTCTCATGTGGCCAAGTGGTAGAAAACAATTAGAGTGCACTACAGTACATGAAACTAGTTAGTGCCATACCGGTTAAGAGTCTCATTCCTATCGTTACGATTTTGTAATTTAAATTTATAATTTTTATCATGAGATGTAGCATCACTATTATGATATATATAAATACTAGTTGAATCATTAAATTCTTATAATTTATATTTATATCTATTAAGTTAAATTAGTGTTTTGATAATTTTTTATCAAATGTTATATTTCATGCATTATACCATTCACATTATTATTTTTTAGTTTTTAATTGAAAAATAGTATTAAATTTAGAACTTTTGATATTATAAATATATAATGTCAAATGTTATAAATTTAAATTAAAGAAACTTATTTTGTAATGAATACTAATATTTTGCGTTTATTTATATAAGTTTTTGTTGAATATTAACTTAAAAATAATATATATATATATATATATTTATGTTTTTGGTAATATCTCACGATCTTAAGATTCGATCCTACAACTTTCAAAACGATTCTAGTTAGGATCCCAACTATTATAAATTTTGATTATTGCCCATAAAATTGTGTCATAGTCAATGTGCATAATACGCGATTTGCTGCTGTACACCATATGCGTACAAGTACGAGATACGATAATTTTTATAATTTCCTAATACGAGGAAAGTAAGTTTAGTCGATATAAAATTTTTGTTTGCAATACGATGTATAATAAATGGCTGTCTATTATTAGAAAAATTGAATATATACTTGATTGTTGCTAAAATTATATAACTTATTTACTTAATTGTACTAAAATTTTAGTTATACTATAATTTTAATTATAGTAGCTTTAACTCGGTTATAATTTTAGATATTAATATAGAAATCGGAGGCCGGAGGCCGTATTAAGGCCCCCAGTTTGGTCATATTTTCGAGTTTCGATCCGGTGGCAGCCTATAGTTAGGATCTAGTTACTAGAACGTATTGTAAATTGTATTTTCGATAGCATTGAGGCCAGAAGAGTCGTAATCATGGAAGTTTGATTATCTCCATAAGCCATATGGGCTTGCAGCATTCATCCGGGGAAGCTGGTGTCCACAGCGCAGCAGCACTTATTCCCGCATTTCATGCTTCTGCTTAACGAGGAACGTTCCTTGTTACTTCTCATTTTCTTTTCTATATAAACCTTGTACATTGCACTGGTTTATTCATCAATTCACAACACTCTTCAGCTGTATTGTTTACTCCTTCTTGCACTCATTGCACTACACATAATGGCCCTCAAGTCTCTGCTCTTTGTTTTCGCCTTCGTGCTTCTAGTTAGCACCACCATGGTACGCCGTAGCGTTACTTAACTATCTCATTCTTAACTAGAAAAGAAATATATGTAACCTTTTTTGCTTCAATTTAGAACTACCTAGTAGTGCTTATATCCTGCTACTTTGTGCTTGTAGGTCACATCAACGGAAGAGGATGCAATAGACACAGAGGTAATTTTGATCATGTTTCCCTTAAGCTGCAATTTCAATATTTATATAGTAATATTACAAATATCTACTGCAAATATCTAGTGTCTGATGAAAATTTCTCTGGTAGTTTAGACCTTTACTGAAATTTTTTTTATTATGTTTGCAGCGTGATCATCATCATCGTCATCATCATCCTCATGAACATCATCAGAGATGTGTATAAGATCATCATCATCCACATCATCATGACAAATCCCCTGGTCATGGATCAGAGAATCCGCCAATGAAGTTCCAAACTTATCCTCAACCCAAGGCTCCTGCATACCCTCCCAAGCCTGCGCATCCTTACCACGGTACTTATTCTGACTTCTTCATCCTATTACATACAGTTCAAGTGATAAAATGAAGTGTAGCTCAAATGGTAAAAAGATTATACTTCCTTATAACCTAAGTCATGCGTTCGAATAATTAAAGAGTAGGTGAAAAAAAAAGTGATGAAACATCCCAGGTATAGAAACTGAAAGAAATCCATCAATTTTTCTATTTCCTACTAGTACAGCCTTCAGAAAACTGAGCTTCCTGATTGCAAATTCGCAACGTGCTCCTTTCTTTTTCTTTTTTTTCTTTTTCAGTTAAATGCGATCGAATGTGCGAGGAATACTGCAAAAAGGTGGAACATGAAAAAATGGAATGCAAGAAGAATTGCGAACACTGCTGCCGAGAATACAAATTTGCGTCCCAGGACATTACAACAAGTGCGCCGCCTGGGACAAAGTGAGGCACCATGACAAATGGGTCGAGTGCCCCAAATATTAAACATCCGCATGTATGAAGAGTATTACTTTTTAAGAAATACTTGATTGTGTGTGTGATTTCTGTTGTTTTATCTGCTGTTGCATCAGTTTAATCATCATGTAATAATCCCTTGGGTAAATTATGTTTCCCTCGGACTAGTTCTTTGTAACATTCAGTTGCTATTTTATGGAGTTCCGTTTCGTGACTGTTTGAGTTTCTCTTTTGGGAAACTAAACTTAATAGTCCCACATTTTACATTTGTACTTTTTTACTCCCTCACATTTAAAATGATGTATTTTAGTCCATCACAAACATAAAACGTACCATATTGGTACATCGACACAATTATAGGCATATTTTAGTTTGAAATATTCACATGCGTATTGAATTTTACATTTTTTATGAGTAAAATTTTATGGGCAAAATTAATAACACAGTAAATTTTAAATACTCAACGACACTACCTAAAGATTAGCCAACACCATCCCAAAATTCTCACCTACCATTACTGTCCATATTCCCTTCCCACGCTGGTTTTCCTCCGCTACCCCACTCCAACAGCCCCAATCATTTTTTTGTGTGGATAATTTAGTATTTACAGTTATGCATTGTCAATTTTGCCCCGAAATATGTTATATTCGATACTCACGTGAGTATTTCAGTGCAAAATATGCTCGTAATTGTATCGAGGGACCAAAATGGTGCGTTTTGAATTTGTGAGGGACTAAAATGCATCATTTTGAATGTGAGAGACTAAAAAGTATAAACGTGAAATGTGAGGCACTATTAAGGTCATTTTTCCTTCTCTTTTTACTAAATAAATTTCTGTCTTTTATCAAATAGTATTTGAATTCATGATACAATCTCAACTTACCTTGATCCATGGTTTTGTATAATCGAGATTATATGCAATATCGTTTTAAAGGTACCAAAATCGGATCATAAGTATAGAATCATATAATCTTAACGAAAATACAAAAATATAACTTTTATTTATTTTTATAGCTAATATTCGATGAAAATTTATACAAATAAACATAAGATTTTAATATTCATCACAAAATAAGTTTTGTAAGTTAAATTCATAATATTTGACATTATATATTCGTAATATACAAAATTCTGTGTCATAGTAAATTTAATATTATTCTTTAATTAAAAACTAAAAATAATAATATGAACAGTCTAAACTCGTGAAATATATCATTTGAATAAAAAATTATTAAAATACTAACTTAATAATTATAGACATAAATTATAAGATTCTAATAGCCTAACTTAGCAGAAGGCCAAAGTCACATGGTGAGGCAAAATTTTCAAGAGGGGAAAGACATGGCTCGTCCTGTAAATCAATAATATTGTTGTAATTTTGTTGTTACTAGACAGTTAGGGTATTTATCCTAACCCGCTGACTCACTTGCCGAACCAAACTGACTCGACCCGAACCCAAAAAAAGACACCATGGTACTCGAACTGTATTTTGAAACCGGGTCGAGTCACTCAGGTTGAGGGTTAGGTATCGGGTCACATTTTACTAATCCGTAAGGTACCCGACCCGATCTATTTCATGGGTAATTTTATAAATTTTGTTAATTGGGTTTTATCAAAAATTAATATTGAGTAGGATTATTGACAGTCTTGCACCTCTTCTTCTTTAGTTCTTCTTCAGCCTCTCACCTCTTCATCGTCTTCCCTTCCTCTTCCTTAGTTATATTGTAACGTTGTTTGTTTAATGTTGTTGTTAAACTTTTAAACTTGTCTGTTGTCTGTTGAGATATATTTTCTGAGTTAATTGTTGTTAAGCCTTTTAAGCTTACCTGTTGTTTGTTGTCTATTGGGATCTTTTTTAAAGAAAAAATTAGTTCTTCATAATTAGGCCTGTCAACGGATCGGGTCTAGACCCGGATCCGATCTGGACCCGATCGTTTATTCGGGTATGGATTTAAACTTAGATCCATTAACCCGAATTCGATTAGCCTATTCTATAAACGGGTCATATTTGGATTTTCCTGTTTTGATCCGACCCCGACCCGGAACCGGATCCGATTATATTTTTTAATATATATATATATATAGTAATATTCATTAGGTTAAGATTTAAGGGTTTTTAAGAACACCACAAAAAGGCAGCCGTTTCTTTCTTATTCATCTTCTTATCCTCAATCCTCTTCTCCTTTCTTCCTTTTTCATCTTCTTTTCCTTATATCCTCATCTCAATCTCCTATTCTCACCACCCACCATCCATTCGCCGAGCCACAATTCATCTCAGCCAACCATCGCCATCCATTCGCCGACAGCCACCAGCCATCTCAGCTGAGCCACCATTCAACGTTGACATACATCAGGTAAGTTCATGTATTATTTTAATTTTTTATTTATTTAGTTAACTAGATCTAGACTCTTTTTTTTCCCGTCAAAACTAGATCTAGAGTTACAGATCTAGATTTATAGAAAAAATAAATAAAAATGTTTAGGGTATTGATCATATATTTAGGAGTATTATATATTTTTTAACTAGTCGCAGAAGATCAAGTATAATATAATGCTCTTAATAGCTATTCTTTTTTTTTTTAATGGAGATTCAATCATATATGAGATTAATCAACGTATGTGGATCAAATATGAGTAATCACTTTTAGATCCAGATTTGACTAATCCGATTCAGAATGGCAATCATGATCAGACCTAAACTATTTCAAGTCCTTGAGAAAGCAATTGCCAATGAATCGTTACCAGTAGTACCCACAATGTCTAGTTAGGGTTGCTTTCTTACCCTTTTTGGGTTGTTTTATAATATGTGTATTATACCCTACAGTTAACAAACGAGGATAAATGTCCCAATAAACATAATTTCCTGCAAAAGTGCAGATGTCTAACATTAAGAAGCAATAATATCATTCTTGATTTTGGAGAACCTAGTTGAATTACAGATAGAAGTTCTAAGTTAGCAGTGTAATAGATCTTGCATTTGCTGATTGTGAGCTTGGATAACTTTACAAGTGCAACTGATAATCAGTTTTGCTGATTGATAAGGGTATCTTATTTTGAGGTTTTAACGCTCGTCCAAGTTATACCTCCCAAAAAAAAAAATTTCTTTCCAAGTATTCTTACTATTTATCCATGGCCATATTCAAAATATTTGCAAAAAAATGTACTTTTTGATTCAAAAAACTCCTTGTTTCTATTTTTCCACAACTGTCAGAGAATGTTAACAGTGAGAGTGGCTAAGTTCTGAGCTCTTTTTTCTTCAGTAGCAGCCCTAACCAATTCCCATATATGGTTCAAAAAAAAGTTCATGATAATTCATCGGCACAAGTATAAAACGTTTAACTTGAAGCTAATTAAATAATGGTTGATCGACTTGAGGCTAATTAAATAATGGTACCTTCATCAGAAAAAATTGAACAGCTTAAGGCTGTTTTAAGTATTGATCATTTTCTTTTTCATTAATTTTTTTGGTGGTTTTTGTGCTCATTGTAGAAAATGGATGTTCAGGTCTTTATGAATGATAATGACTATAATTGGAAAGTCATCGAATATTTGTCTTTATGTTCTTTTGTAATTTTCTTTTGCTTTTAACGAACTTTGATGACTAATTTGGTCATAGATTTGTGAAACACATTACCTAATTTTGTGTCTGATTGTTTCAGAAATGAATGCTTATATGTTTTTCTGTGTTTCATTTGATTGTGAATAGTCACATTTCTACATGTTTTTAGGTACTAATTTCTGTGTACTTGTTGACATTTGCCTTAGTTCTAATTCATGCCTCATTTCTACGAACTTTGATGGCTAATTTGGTCACAGGTTTGTGAAACACATTACCTAATTTTCATTATTTTGTAGGATGTCATCCTAGCCAATACCGCATAACACAGCTGATGGAAATGACATACTGGTTGTCTATTTGGAAGAAGGAGGAGGAGAACGTGACAATGATCAACCTAATACACGGGTTAGAAGACTGACTTCAAAGGTATGGGATGATATGACTAAATTATCAGGTCCTAAGGGTACTATTGCTATGTGTAATCATCATGTAAGAAAAAATTTGTGGGGGATAGTTCAAAAGGAACAAGTCACTTGAAAAAACACATAGATAATTGTGTTGCTAGGAAACATAGAGATGTGGGGCAACAATTACTTCAAGTTGCTAAGAATGTTTTGGATGATTCTGTTAATATTGAAAATTTCAAATTTGATCAAATGAGAAGTAGATTGGATATGGCAAGAATAATAATTAAGTATAACTATCCTTTTAACATGGTTGAGCATGAGTACTTTGAGACATTTATCAATAATTTGCAGCCAAATTTTAAGATTGTGTCTCGGAATACGGTTAGATCATATGTAATTAATGTGTACAATGAAGAGAAGGAAAAATTGTACAAGTACTTGGATGAACTCTCTTGTAAAATCACTCTCACAACTGATATTTGGACATCTGATCATTCCAATTTTGCTTATACTTGTGTGACTGCTCATTATATTGATGATGATTGGGAATTGAAAATAAAAAAGATTCTTGCTTTTAAGTCTATCTCCATATCCTCATGATGGTGAGACATTTTTTAGATTCATGTCAGATATCATTTTGGAATAGAATTTAGATAAGAAATTGTTCTCTACGGTTGTGGATAATGCATCTTCTAATGATTCTATGGTTAGGCATTTGAAATCATGGCTTTTAAATAAGTCATTACTTAGTTTGGGTGGAGAAATTTTTCATATTTGATGTAGTGCACATATTCTAAATTTAATTGTGCAAGATGGTTTGGCTCATATTGGGGGATTACTTCATAAAATTTGAGACACTTTAAAATATTTGAAGAAGTCTCCTTCTGCTTATCAAAAGTTTGAGAATGCAATTAATCAATGAAAACTGAAAAATAGAAGAAAGGTAGCCATGGACGTACTAACTAGGTGGAATTCAACATTTTTAATGTTGGATTCTGCATTACCCTTAAAAGAGGCATTTGGTCGTTTGGAGCAATTTGATAAAAACTACAAGTTGAATCCTTCGGAAGATGAATGGGAAGTGGCATCTGAATATTGTTCGTGATTGTTTGAAAAAATTTTATGATGCCACAAACCATTTCAGTGTTAACAGTTTTCCTACATCAAATGTTTTTTTTCCTGACATATGTAAACTACAGCTCAAATTGAAAGAATGGGAAAACAGCGATCATGATTTTATTAGAAATATGGCTGGTCCTATGAAGGAAAAAGTTTTAAAAGTATTGGGATGAATGTTGTTTGGTATTGGCTATTGTTGTGGTATTTGATCCTAGGTTCAAATTGGCTTTGGTAGAGTATAATTATAATGCGATATATGGGGAAAATGCTAAAAAGTATGTGGATAGGGTTCGTAGTGCTATTTTTGATTTATTTGTTGAGTATGGAGGTGAACTCTATCCTTCTTTTGGTTATGCTTGTGGTAGTGATGTAGAAGAGAGTAATTTTACTGGTGCTAACAAGGAATCTGATGATATAAGTGATGATATGTTTTCTAATTTTGATAAATGGTATTATCGCTCCAAATCTTCCACCATTATCGTGCCTACCAAAAATCTGAATTGCAAGTTTATTTAGAAGAGCTAGTGTTTCCACGAGAGGACAATTTTAAAATATTAGACTAGTGGAAACAAGTAGTCCAAAACTTCCTACTCTTGCAAAGATGGCACGTGATCTCCTAGCAGTTCCAGCTACTACTGTAGCATTGGAGTCCACATTTAGTGTTGGAGGAAGGGTTATTGATGAGTCAAGGGCAGCTTTACTACCTGATGTTGTTGAAGCATTGGTGACAACTAGTGATTGGTTAGAAAAAAAAGAAGAAGAAGTGAGTATTTCATTATTTTAAATTTATATAATGTACTTTGCAATTGGTTTACTTGAAGTTTTTGTTGATTCTTTCTATATATACTGTTAGAGCTAACTGATGAAGACATGGGCGGTAGCTCCTCTAAATTCTAAAGCATGGGTGAGTTGGAGGCTTGGAGCTGTCAAGATGAAAAGTTGAAGTCGGAAGTTATTAAGTTGTATTCTGAAATTTTTACTAGCTATGTGATTAGTTTGACTTCTTTGTATTTCCTATGAATTCAATTGTGTAATTTGATGTGTTTCACTGTCATGTGTACTATTTTAATATTTGTATGGAATTGGAATGATGAACTTCTTCTTGTTATTGTATTTTAATGATTTGGATTAAAGTTTGGATGGAATTTTGGAATGTTTGAGGATTGGATTTCTATTTGTGTTCTGGAAAATATGTTAATTGGGTATATCGGGATCCGAATCCGATCGGATCCGGAGATGGGTTTGAATTTTTAGATCTATCAGGTAATCGAACCGGATTCAGATTCAAAATTTTTAACCGGAATTTTGATCTGAAGCCTACCCGTTTACAAGTTATTTTATGTTGAGAGGAGACACTTTTGTAATTTGACATAAGCCCAGCTTGTTTTATACTATTCCGCAATCACAAAATTATTATTGCTTTTTAATAATGTATCCCCTGGAGTGCACTGTTCACTGGCATTTTATATTACGCCCGAACCTTCGATTTGCTTGCTTCACTGATCAGTCAGTCACCACTAGGTCGCCGCCAAATTGCTCTCTTCACTTTCCTTTTATTAGAAAGTCGCACGAGGAGAAGCAGCCATTTTCTCTCTCCCTTGGCCTTTGAGCTTTTAACTAGAGAAATAATAGTCATTCATAGCTTATTCCATCAAACAACACTCCCTCTTCAGTTCTTGAATTTTGTGTCTTTCGTTCTCTGCTGTTTCCTTATAGTAAAAAATTGTGGATTGATATGTGTAAATCTCAAGACTGAGTTGTAAGGTCAACCTATTATTGCTTAACAAAATTGAGTTGGAGGGGTAACTGGTTTGATTGACTTTACAATTGAGGGGAAAAAATGGCATCAAATTCTGTAGTAGTCACAATTGAGAAACCTAGTGGAATAGCCTTTGTAGAAATCAATGATCCCAATTCATCCTTATTGCAAGACAAGTAGAAAGCTGCACGTCCCAAGCAATTTTCATGGGTTCTAACTTTGGGATGTATTCCATGGCTAGCCACGGCTTTAGGCTTGCAATGTTCGCTTCAGTCAAGAAACGCATTGCTCTTTCGAATGCAACGGATGAAGAGTACGAATACTGATAAGTCTAAAAATTTGGTGATAATTTATTTACTATGAACCCTAATTTAATGTTTTGTAACCCTAATTTTAGATGTTTTGTGTGTGTTTTAGGATTATTAGTTTAAAATTAGGTTTTGTGTACTTTTGATGTATTTTAGTATTTTTTTTAGTGTTAAATTTGTGTTTAAATTATGTTAGTAATATTAATTTGGTTGTGCTATGCAGCAAAGGATAATTTTAGAAGTTCCAAAATGGAGATTTTCATTCTTGAACAACGAAAAAAAAAAGGGATAAAGCCAGGCTCGTTTGAGCCTGGCCAAATTTCACTTTGGTAGTGGAGAGCCTGGCCAAATTTCACTTTGGTAATGGAGATCCTTGCTGCAGCAAGGATAAATTGTGCTGCAGCAAGGCTTAAGCAAAGATGGCAGGAGTAAAGTCAAACGTGGGCCACATCTAAAGGGTACAAGGATTATGATTGCATCAAGGATCCTAACGTGCAAAAGCCAACAAGAGTCCAAACGCGTGTGGGCCACAAATTGATTATTAAAAGAAAAGCCCACATACTCCTATAAATAGCCATTTTTCTTTAGACGTTAGTAATAGAGAATTAGGGAGAAGTATGTTTTAGGTATTTTGAGAGTAGCCGCTAGGGTTCTCTCTGGACAATTGTATATTTCTCGCATTAATTTCTTTAGTACTTTTTAAATTTTCAATTTCAAGAATTGGTTCAAGATTTATTACGATTCGTGATTTTTGGATTCGTAGATTCTCCAAAGAACTTGTGACAATCTTCGGAGGGTTTGAGTAAGTTTTATTAGTTATTAGTTAATTATTTTCACTTTAATTTTGCCATTTAATTATTTAATTACTTTTTGCCCAGTTTAGTTAATTTTAATTTAGGATTAATTCTTAGTTTAATTTCATTATTTATTTTAATTTTCTTCCGTTAGATTTTTATATTAATTTTAGTTAGGATTTTTTGTCAATTAATTATTTCATAGTTAAGTTAGTTATTTCATCGTTTAATTGATGCAAATTTATTTATCGTAATTTTCTAGGGTTAGTTTGTTAATTAATTTATTTTTATAAAAAAATCCAAAAATAATTCTTTTCAATTTGTGATCATCTAAATAGTGATTGATACTAAACATTCGGTAATTGACCAATTTGATCCTCGTGGGAATGATCCTTATTACCTATATACTACTACCCGACCCGTGCACTTGCAGAGACGTGTGTTAGTACGTAGTTAATTTGTGAATTTATGGTTTGACATATCAAATACAAAGGGAGGTTGTATAAGTTTATAAAGGCCTTTCTTCCAATTTCTGTGGTGGCATGAGTGTTGAAATTATTGTTTACTTTCAGAAATGGAATTTGTGTGAAACCCTAAATTTTTGAGCTTTTCTTTTTAAAAAATATATAAAAATAATAATAAGTCATAATTAAGGAAATAAACTAATTTAATGTCTTGATAACTATCAGAGTGTAGTATATATGCTATAGGTAATTGGATTAAACAACTTATATAAATGCGTATAGTATGGTATTAGATATATTTTTCTATGTTACACAAACCTTAAAGGAGCATATCGTCTTGTCATGAGCCAACTTTTCGTGCCTCACCAGGCACATCGCAACGGATGTTTTTCTCCCTTGTGGCGTCTTCGGTCCCACCAAATCAAAGACCTCACCGGTTCCGCCTCCAAATCTCTACTATTTTACGGGTACATGTTTCGGCACAAAAGCTTGCCAACAAGATCCACAAAGGTTCTCATGCCTATGCACATGTTGCGTATGACACTCGTCCCTCACTGTAATCCTCTGTCTGAGGTTCCCCATATAAGGCCACTTATGAACACGAGAACGCTTCATTATATCCCATTCCTTAGCCATCGCCTAGAATGCACTCCGTCACTAGCACCCCGCGTGCATAGTGTACATTTATCCATCAGTTACACAACCAAGCAAAAGTCACCTACAACCATCAACAAACCTGTTCCTCCGCATGAGATATGTCCGCATCTTGCAAGGCCATGGCATATTGCCATGCCAACCAAGCACCAAGGGTTGCTTTCGCACTCAAGGCACAACTGGCATACTACTACGCTCGAATAGGACCAAGGAAAATGTGAACGCCCAAGGCCCAATCCCCGTGCTCAACACACCCATGCAAGTCCTGTCGGCATTCGTGTGGCCTAGGCCTTTCTTACTCCTGCCTCGCCCGAGTAGAGCAACGTTAAATCCATAGCTCATTTGATAATGCTTCTTGAATGATTTCCATCATACTAGAATGCCAACGCTTGGGTAAAGACTGCACAACAATTATATACACCATAGCATTATGGATTATGCCTACAGTACAAGTCGTTTCTGGCCACTCATGCATCATTGCCCCATTGTCGCATGCTCTTAGCAAATAGGCCCTTATAACCAAGGAAAGAACCCGAAGCCAAGGCCATAAGTTAGCACACAAATCCACTCGCATTAGTGGTGCTTCGATAGCTTAATCATCCAAATCGTCCACCATAGCAGATGCCATACCTGAGTCTTCGGCCCAAACAGATGGCCCAACACAAACCCTAGGCAAGTGCCATTTGTAAGGTTCCCCACTCTTAACGAAGACCTTAGACACTCCTTTGAGGGCCAAAAGCCAGCCCCTAGGAATTCCCTAGAGAGTGCTCACTTAGTATCACGGTTGCCCATAAGCACAAGGAAAACTAATAGCTAGCACACCTTGCATGCCTCCTTTATTTAAGGTTTGGAGAAAATTTCCAAAGTGGCAGCAGTAGATACTGTTTTTTCTGAAAACAAAGAACTACCATAACTTTTTCTCTAGAGCTCCGAATCATTATCTGTCAGTTGTGTTGGTTTCATCTCCAATTTCTTTATCATACTACCAAGTCCCACAACCATCCAAGCTTCTTACAAAACTCGAGTCTCAAACGTGCACCCCGTTGTGCCAAAGCTTGTGACCGATTGTGTCGTTCTCTGGTAACTTGACCAAACAAGCACGGATCAATCCCAAATTTGGCGAGGGATCCTCCCACACCCCAAGCAAGTGTCCCATAAGAGATCATTTCAAAACTCCACACTTTGCTCGATGAGTTTCGGTCCACCCGCTAGCCCTCTTGGCGCCCAGCTAGCCCGTCTAGGCTAGTCGGTCACGGGTGGTGGCATTAAGCGAACGGCCAGCCCGTGCACGCTCAAGGTTAGCCTATTTATTTTTAAGCTTTAAATAATTAACTTTCATTTTAATTATTTTATTAAATTATATAGTTGCTCACAATGACTTTTAATTTGTTAATTTGTTATATTATGAGTTGGGTGATTAGTAGGTATATCAAATCGCTTAATAGTTTCCTAATGATTATGGGTTAGGAGAATTTAGGAACGTCTATTTGCTAAAAAATAAATGAATTGTTTTTAAACTTGAAAAGTAATTTCTGGAATGGTTAAAATAATATTTTCTAGAGAAAGGAATTTTCTAAAATACAATATACGATTATTAAAAAATGTGAATTTCATGAAGGAGTTGCTGTTTTGGTCTTCAGCATAAAAAATGATGGTGGATCTGGCTAGATCTATAAAACAAATCATGGCCAGATCTCAAATGGCTCTGACGACAACTGGTGGAGATTGTTGGCGTCGTCGCCATCGATTGTTTTCTGAAGTTATGGCTTGCCCATGGGCTAGCTTGGAATTAAACGGCCTAGGCCATTTGATCAACAAAGGGAGAAGGGTCTAGTGAGTCGATTAGAGATGGAAATGAGACGAAGATGTTCGAATCATATTGATGTATGTGTCGCTCTGGATGTATGACTTATGGAGTATAAGAAATTAAAAAGGAATGAAAGTGATTGAGAATATTAATGACTTATTTTATAAGAGTTATAAGCATTGTAGTTTAAAAGAATCACGTTGGAACATTCGTACCATTTTGTTGGTGGAATTTTAATTAGTTACTTGTACATCAATAATTTAAATTTCTTTAAGTGGCAATACAATCGGTAGTTTATTTTGTTTGATAATAAAGGTCCATCAACAATCCTATTTAGTTAGAAACTATAATCTTGATGTGTATGTATAGTTCCTCATGGTGTTAGTAATTTTGAAAACATACCCTTGTTAGCACTTAGTTTGATAACCGAGGGGCATTGGACTAGATACTAAGCCTATGATTCTAACATGGACATAAAAATTGGGTCTGATTGTGAACAATTGGAAATATCTCTAAAAGGAAAAGTTAGTATGGTAAACATCTGTGGTTTCAACTTAAGAATAAGTAATCGACAAGGTAATGAAGCACTGGAATTACGTGATCAAGTGATATATCGGACATTATTGGAACACATATTCAAATATTCTAGGTTCAGGGATTTAATAACCTTAAGACTGTGATAAGCCCAATTGGAATTAAAGTCATACGCTGATATGAATGGAATAGAGTACAGATAGACAACATATGTCACGTTTAAGGACTAAGAGTTGGAAAGGAACCAAATAATCTGATATACTTGATGTGGATAGATGATTTCATTCACCAAAGATCGACAAAACAAAAATTAAGAACAACAGTTTGAGCAATAGTAAGAAAAAGTTTAGGAGGAGAAAAGTTACTCATCTTTTTCCAGTTTAGGCCACGACACATAGTTCAGCAGTTTACTCGCATTTATGTAATCTATAGGAAGCAAATGGCTGTTTGGCTTTTAAAGAAGCCTTAGAAGAGGTTCAAGCTAATTACCCAGAACATCCTCTAGACCTTGCCTCTTTAAAGAGGTAAGATCCAAACGTGATTTGCAATCTAATTATAGATTTGGGGGAGAGGTTCGTTGAGCCCCGTACTGATAAGGATGTTCTAAAAGAGGGTCTGGTCGAGGATGAGGAAGAAGACAAACCCAATGGTTAGAGCTAGGAGTGTTCAAACCCAATCCAAATAAATTTGGGACTAAATGGGTTGGGTTATTGGTTTTCGAGTTATTTGGGTTGGGTTACCCGAACTTAGTTGGATTGATAAGGGTTGAGTTTTGAAAAAAATATCCAACCTAACCCGATAACCCAAATATAATTTACTTATAATTTTTTCCATTGTTTTCTTTTTAATATCAACTAACTTATAATCTTTTTTTCTTTTCATTCTTGACATAACATTCATCTAATATGTTATATAATTTCTCTTCTTATTCTTGATCTAACCATTTCATTTTTTGACAAAAATATATTTTTCAATAGATGTTTTTACAACAATATATATATATATATATATATATTTGAGATTTTAATCCAAATAAACCCGAAAACCCGAGAAACATGCCCGAGTACATTTGGGTTAGATTTATTTGGGTTTTAATATTAGTTAGGTTGGGATGGGTTTTAAATTCTCAATCTGCCAACCATTTAACCCGAATCTGAAAACCCATCAACCGAATAACTCAACCCATGAATACCCCTAGTCAAAGCTTTGATGGGTAGCTTAGGTTCTTTTTGTAATAGTGTAGAGTTCTCTTGTAATGGTATACTTGCTTGTTAACAAAGAAAGTTGTTGTTCAGGCAAATGCTTTTTAAGCGCCTTTACAATATCCATCATGCTAACCATCACAAACACAGCAACCTTGCGCACTTCGTCCAGGCGCTTAATTAAGCAGTTTGAAGCCGAGATAGAGGAGACGCAATCCATGGCAACTCGAACATAAAGGTCATAGTCCGAACATTTCTCTAGAAACTCTATCTCCTTTGGAGGAAAAGCGTGATGGAGAAAGTTATGGACGAGTCTTGGCATGTTCAGATGGCTGTGAGTGGTAACCTCTCAATTAGGAGCATGCTTCTCAATAGCAGAATCCTCCATTACTGAGTTGGATAGATGCACCTAAGGAATGACTAACTAACGTTCTAGATTCTGAGTAGGTCGATAAAAAAGGAAGATTTTTTCTTTTCTAAGGCAGGATTACAGCAACTTGTGAACAAGTGAAATGAGAATAAGCCATTATTACTGTCGAATGAGAAGGGACAGTTACTGCGAAAAGAAGTTACTTAGTGCAAACAACTAAAGTCGCCTGACTAGCAACTGGGAAAATCACGGGAATGGAAGAAGAGGGGGCTATAGGTCCAGAGGTATTTGTTCTTCTTCTAGACCCATAAATACTTTTCCCCAGTGAAAATTTGGGATAGGCAGGATTCGCAACGGTCATTTCTCCAGATTTGTCTTTTTGGTGGGAAGTCATCAATTTCCAAATTCACTTTTTATTTTAGAGAAACTAAGTGTCTTGAAAACGAGTAATGGGACAAAAGAACAAGATCTATGAAAATGGCCAATAAAATTTGAAGACTCGATTGTCAGATCTGGAAATTGGATTGGACAAATAAACCAAGTATCAAAGTGACAATCTGGTGACCACGAAAGTCGAAGCAAAAAGAGAGCACAAGTAAAGGGAACACAACCCCTATCTGGCCCGTCTGGGAACACGAGTTAGTTAAATAAAGCCCCAAGTGTGGAAAGCATAGAATAATTGAATGCTCCAGTGACCGATACCATTGGGAAGAGTTCTAAGTTCATCCTGGAGATTGAACGAGAGTGCAAAAGATTGGCTAGACTTGACCTAAGTTTAGATTCAGCTGAGGGGACTATTGATGATACATAAAACGTTCACCTAATAGACTAGTGACACGTATCATGTTAAGTCTTATAAGAGTAATTATATAACACAACAATATCGCTCGTGTATAGTTGCTCATAAAGGTGATCGAGTGAGATAGGTCAGCAGACCGAGCAAAGCCTGCCCCTTCTAAGCTAAAGATCCCGACTTTAGAGGTGGAAATCTCCGCCTATAAATAATAATCAAATCCATGTAAACAAACAATCACAACAAGCCAAATCAGGCCAATAATCAAGAGAAAATGCCCCTAAAGAAATACAAACCTACAGGCTATTTATACACTTTCTCTTATTCTCTCTACAACTCTATCGTTGACGGGACGCTCCTCCGGAAAATCCGACCATGTTCCATCATTGCACATGCACTTTCATTGCAAAACAAGCTATTTGATCTAGTTCCCGGTTCTAGTTTCTTACTTGGGATCTTTAGTTAGTGTTAAACAAAATGGGCTTCCATCTCAAAACTAATTGATAATAAGTGGAGTGGCCCATGAACCTTATTAATTGGTCTAGGATCTCTTCACTAGTCGATATGGGATATTTGAACTTTAATACCCCTTCTCACATATGACTTGTTAATACCCCCTCTCACACATGAGAGGGTTGAAACAAGAAAACTTGAGTGAAAGGGTTGAAATAAGAAAATTGGAGGCCCAGGGACGGATGCAGGAATTGTACCTTGAGGGGGCAAGACTTAATAGTTACATAATTATTAAGGCTAATTTATATTTCTCTCAAAAATTTAGGGGGGCGAAATATAATTTTATAAGGATACAAATTAAATTTTTAAAATTTTAAAGGGTAAAATTTATAATTTCTAAAATTTTGGGCGCCCCCCCTAAATCCGCCCCTGTGGAGGCCTAACCTAAACCAGTGAATACAGGTATTGACATGACTAATACCCATGAAGTCAAGCCCAATACAATAACCAAGAAAAGTATTGGCTTAGCAGAAAGAAACCTACGAAGCCAAGTCCAATGACGTCATATGTGGATAGGAAAACACTTGAAACTAACTCTGATACTATGTTAAAGAACATTGACTTCTATCTCAAAACTATTTGTGGTGATAAGTAGAGTGACTCATAAATCTTATTAATTAGTTCAAAAAATTTTAACTAATCGATGTGAAATATTTGAATTTTAACCGTTAGTATAACAGTATGAGCCTCTTTAGTTTGATTTGTTCATTCTCATAAAGGACCTGTAGGTAGTAAATTGTTTATTATATGTGCATATGTTACTCCATAAGTTTAGGGACTCCAATCCCACATACTGTGTATATTGCAGTCTGTGCCAGCGAGGTTCAGTTAAGCTTAAAGTCAATCGAAGAGACCTCGTCTAGTAATAACTTCATCATCTTCATAGGTTCACAGAAAATGATGAATGACACATTGACACTGTCTAGATGAAACTCATAACTATATACTGGACAGATAAGTATTTGATAGCTCTCATGTGGCCAAGTGGTAGATAACAATTAGAGTGCATTACAGTACATGAAACTAGTTAGTGCCATACTTGTTAGAGCCTCATTCCTATCCTTATGATTTTATAATTTTAATTTACAATTTTAATATCGATCTTAAATGTAAGATTGCTATTATAAGTAGATACTAGTTTGATTATTAAAATCTTATAATTTATGTTCATATTTTTAAGTTAAATTAGTGTTTTGATAAATTTTTATTCAAATGTCATATTTCATGCATTATAATATTTATATTATTATTTTTTAGTTTTTAATCGAAAAATAGTATTGAATTTACGATGGCACAAAACTTTCTATATTATGAGTATATATAATGTCAAATATTATAAATTTAAGTTAAAGAAATTTATTTTGTGATTATTATTAAATTTTGTGTTTATTTGTATAAGTTTTTTTTTTTTAATATTAACTTTAAAAAATAAATAAGAATTACTTTTATTTTGTATTTTCGGTAGAATTTTAGGATCCCACAACTTTCAAAACAATTCTAGTTAGGATCTCGATTCTACAAACTTTGATTATTGCCTGTACAATTGTGTCCCATTAAATGCTGCATAATACGAGATTCGCTGCAGTACACCATATGGGTACGGTGATTTTATAATTCGTAATACAGAGAGAGATAAGTTTAGTCGATATGTAATTTTTTGTTTGCTATACGATGTATTATTCATATACGACCGTCTAGTACTAAAAAAATTAGATATATATTTGATTGTTGCTAAAATTATACAAGTTATTTACTTAATAGTATTAAAATTTAGTTGTACTATAATTTTAAATGATCTGTGATTCCCGTCAGCTTCTTACTTGGGATCTTTAGTTAGTTACTGTAACAGAGTGAGCCTCTTTAGTTTGATTTGTTCATTCGCATAAAGGACCGGTAGGTAGTAGATTGTTTATTATATGTGCATATGTTACTCCATAAGTTTGACTCAAATCTCTCCACAAACTATGCAGATTGCAGTCTGTGCCTGCGAGGCTCATTTAAGCTTAAAGTCAATCGAAGATGAATGAGACCGACTAGATGAAACTCAACTATATACTGGATAGATAAGTATTTGATAGTTCTCATGTGGCCAAGTGGTAGAAAACAATTAGAGTGCATTATAGTACATGAAACTAGTTAGTGCCATACTTGTTAGAGTCTCATCTCATTCCTATTTTCGAGTTTGGATCCGGTGGCAGCCTAGTTAGGATCTAGTTAATAGAACGTATTGTATTTTCGATAGCATTGAGGCCAGAAGAGTCGTAAGCTTGGAATTTTGATTACCTCCATAACCATATGGGCTTGCAGCATTCATCCGGGGAAGCTGGTGTCCACAGCGCAGCATCACTTCAATCCCGCATTCCATGCTTCTGCTTAACAAGGAACGTTCCTTGTTACTTCTCTTTTTGTTTCTATATAAACCGTGTACTTTGCACTGGTTTATTCATCAATTCACAAGCATTCACTCTTCACCTGTATTGTTTACTTCTTCTTGCCCTCATTGCACTACACACAATGGCCCTCAAGTCTCTGCTCTTTGTTTTCGCTTTCGTGCTTCTAGTTAGCACCACCAAGGTACGCGGTAGCGTTACTTAACTATCTCATTATTAATTAGAAAAGAAATATATGTAACCTTTTTTGCTTCAATTTAGAACTATCTTGTAGTGTTTATCATGTTATTGATCCTGCTACTTCGTATTTGTAGGTCACATCAACAGAAGAGGATGCAATAGACACAGAGGTAATTTTGATCATGTGTTCCCCTTAAAATGCAATTTCAATATTTATATAGTAATACTACAAATTTCTATAGTGTATGATGAAAAATGGTCAATATTTATAAAGTAATACTACAATTTCTATAGCGTCCGATGAAAAATGGTCTGGTAGTTCAGACCTTTACTGAAAACTTTTTTATTATGTTTGCAGCGTGATCATCATCATCATCCTCATCATCATCTTCAAATCATCATCATCCTCATCATCATCTTATACACATCTAGATGTGTATCAGAGAATCCGCCAATGAAGTTCCAGACATATCCTCAACCCAAGGCTCCTGCATACCCTCCCAAGCCTGCGCATCCTTACCACGGTACTTATTCTGATTTCTTCGTCCTACTACATACAGTCCAAGTGATAAAATGAAGTGCAGCTTCAAATCACCAAAGATTAGTTGAAAAAATAAAGTGATGAAACATCCCTTGTATTATAAACTGAAAGAAAACCATCTGTTTTTCTATTTCCTACTAGTACAGCCTTCAGAAAACTGAGCTTCCTGATTGCAAATTTGCAATGTGCTCCTTTCTTTTTTTTTTCAGTTAAGTGCGATCGAATGTGCGAGGAATACTGCAAAAAGGTGGAACACGAAAAAATGGAATGCAAGAAGAATTGCGAACACTGCTGCCGAGAATACAAATGCGTCCCAGGACATTACAACAAGTGCGCCGCCTGGGACAAAGTGAGGCACCAATGACAAATGGGTCGAGTGCCCCAAATATTAAACATCCGCAAAGCCCTTTTCAAGTTTTTACTTTTTAAGTAATACTTGATTGTGTGTGTGATTTCTGTTGTTTTATTTGCTGTTGCATCAGTTTAATCATCATGTAATAATCCCTTGGGTAAATTATGTTTCCCTCGGACTAGTTCTTTGTAACATTCAGTTGCTATGTTATGGAGTTCCGCTTCGTGGCTGTTTGAGTTTCCCTTTTTACTAAATAAATTTCTGTCTTTTATCAAATAGTATCTGAATTCATGATACAATCTCAACTTACCTTGATCCATGGTTTTGTAGAATCGAGATTATACGTAGAATCGTTTTGAAAGTAGTAAAATTAGATCATAAATAGAATCATAAAATCTTATCGAAAATATAAAAATATAACTTTTATTTATTTTTCTAGCTAATATTCGATGAAAACTTATACAACTAAACATAAGATTTTAATATTTATCACAAAATAACGGCGCAGAAAAGAAGCCATAATGAGCTTGCAGTCCCAGTATGGAGCTGAGTTCTTCGCTTGGCATTCCTTCAACCTCTTATCATAGTCGGCTTCGGGAGAAGATTTATGGCAAGGGCCTTTAGTTCACACCATGTCTCTTCTCGATCACATCCATCTTGTCTACTACTAGTATTCATTAACGAGACACACACAAACTCAATTAAGGAAAGCCCAACTAATCCATTATGGGAACCTCACCTCGTAACTTTGCTTTGCAGTTTCTGTGATCATATAATATGAGTTCGGAGTTCTTGTTGTTATGAGTTAATTGAGGGAGGGGAAGGGGACTTAGCCCTCGGCGTTTGAGAGGAAAGCCCTCGGCGACAATGTTTTGAAAACCGGACCAGCCATTGAACCGGTGGCCTGTCCGGTTCGAGGTTCAACCGGTCAGACCAGTTGAACCGGCCGGTCCACTAATTTAGGTTTTTTTTTACCAAAGTGTGATATAATTTAAAATGACCTAAAATATATTTATATAAAATGCTTAAAATAGAAGTGAAACACTATTTTTTGGAGAATTATAGTCCTAATATCCAAAAATACTAATCAAATTTCTAATAAGAAAAGTGAAATTTATACAAAAATAAGTATAAAAAAGATGAAAATAATAATAACTTAATAGTTTAGGCTTTGGCGTGTTCAATGTTTTGCCATTTTGGAGTTTATTTCACGTTTTTTTAATTTTTATCTTTATTTAAATCATTTTTTATTCTGAAATTTAAAAAATCGATTTTTTACCGGTTCTCGATTTTTTATCGGTTCCTGATTGGAAGGTTGGTTCTATCCGATTTTATGGACAGACCGGATATATAGTGTAACTGGACCGGTGGTTCTTCCAGTTCAACTATCCGACGGGTCGAACCAGCCGGTCCGGTCCGGTTTTCAAAACATTGCTCGGCGACTGAGAGGATTTGTAACTTAAATTCATAATATTTGACATTATATATTTGTAATATACAAAATTCTGTGTCATCGTAAATTTAATATTATTCTTTAATTAAAAAGCTAAAAATAATAATATGAATAGTCTAAACTCATGAAATATATCATTTGAATAAAAAAATTATTAAAATACTGACTTAATAATTATAGATATAAATTGCAAGATTTTAATAGCCTAATTTAGCAAAAGGCCAAAGTCACACGGTGAGGCAAAATTTTCAAGAGGGGAAAGACATGGCCCGTCCTATAAATCAATAATATTGCTGTAATTTTGCTCTCACCAGTAGCTTCCAAACTGGCACCCAACCAACGATATGAATCTTGTGACATTTGCTTATATCAGATCTCTTTTGTCACAGGCAAGTGATTGTGATATTAATTTAGCAAAGTTTTACAAGTCAATTGAGAATTATTATGTTAGTTAAAACTTATACCTTATCAGTTTTTAAGATATGTGATGTTGTATTGTATAATTTTTTAAAAATTTAATAAATATTTTTCAATAAAGCTATAAAATTTTCTATTATTTTATACCAGATTAACCCCTTTTTGCTGAATAAAAACCAGACAGGATCATATTCTCTCCCTTTGGCCATATTTCAGCCTATACGGTTGAAACACTCTTGCTTTTTGTTTTTCTTTTTTTTTTTTAAAAATTTTGAAGTTATTCATAGTACTATATTTTTATGTAAAGTGGAGACACTTTTGTAATTTGACGTAAGCCCTGCTTGTTCATTTGTTCACTGGCATTATTGCTCCTTAATAATGTATCCCTTTTAGTAGACTGTTCACATTTTTATATTTCGCCCGAATCTTCGATTTGCTTGCTTCATCAGTCACCACTAGGCTGCAATGTTTTTAAACTCAGACCGGATTGGGCGGTTCGACAGGTCGACTCGCAAACCGAAAGAGCCTCCGGTCCGGTCCAGTCCAAATGTATGGCCGTTCGCCAAGAAAAATCGGAAAGAACCGGTACAATCCGGGTTTCATTTTTGGCCTTTTAAAAAAAAAAAATTTCCAAAATCTCATCAGCAGCAGCGTGACTTCAGTCCATTCCAGCAGTAGCAAAACAATAATCTTCTCGGCAGATTCTTCTCAAAGTCTCAAACCCTCGAAAGCTCAAGCTCAAATCAAGCCACTAGGCCCACCACTCTCAATCTCCTCCATTATCCTCCACAACTACACCTCCTCCACGCCATTTTTCTCCATCCTGTCCAGATCTGTGCTCTCTCTTCTTGGCTGCATATTTTAGCTCACCATACTAGTAAGTTTATATTCTTCTATTTTGATTTTTTTTATTATTTCATGAAATTTTCATGCTTGTTTTTACTTTTTTTATTTGGAACTATTATTTTCTCTTTTTTTTCTCTAGTTTTCCATTTTAGTTTTTTTTTTTCTCTTTTTTTCTCCTTTTTTTTCTCTAGCTTACATTCTAGTTTTCCTATTTTTTTCGTTTATATTTGCTGTAAAGAACCTTAGGAAGTTGAAAAGCTTGATATAAATGGATCTATAGGCTTTTTATTTGATATTTATATGAAATTTTTTTTTAAAAAAAAATAGACATTTTTTAAATATGTCAAAATTTGATATTTATATGAAAAATTAAGAACCTTAGAAAGTTGAAAAGTATGATATTAAATGGATCTATAGGATTTTGATTTGATATTTATATGAATTTTTTTTTATAAAAAAAAAAAAAAAGAGATTTTGAAATATGTCAAGATTTGATATTTATTTGATATTTATATGAAAAATTAAGAACTTTAGAAAGTTGAAAAGTATGATATTAAATGAATCTATAGGCTTTTTAACAAATCTTTTTTTTTTAAATAATATTAATAAGTGACCCGTTTGACCGCAACCCGGACAGGGCACCGGATCAATGCCCGGTGTGGGTTTAAAAACATTGCTAGGCAGTCTCCAAAGTCCAAATTGCTTTCTTCACTTTCATTGTATTAGAAACTAGACAGTCGCAGAAGAGCCTAGTGGAATAGCCCTTGTAGAAATCAATGATCCCAATTCATCTTTATTGCAAGACAAGCAGAAAACTGATGTATTTCGTGGCTAGCCACGGCTTTGATTGGAATGTTCGCTTCAGTCAAGAAACGCATTGCATCTTTCGGATGCAACGGACGAAGAGTACAAATACAAAGGGAGGTTGTATAAGTTTATAAAGGCCTTTCTTGCTATTTCTGTGGTGGCATTGGTTGTTGAAATTATTGTTTATTTCCAGAAATGAGATTTGTGTGAAATCTCGAATTTTCGAGTTTTTTTCCAAAAAAATATAAAATAATAAGAGTAAATTAGATTACAGAAATAATTTAACTCAATAACTAATCAGTTATAATATATATTTTATATATCTTTTAAGTAATTAAATTTAACACCATTTTATAAGTAATTGAATTTAACATTATATATAGTTGTTCATAATAACGTTTAATTTGTTAAATTGTTACATTATGAGTTGGGTGATTAGTAGGAGTATCGAATTGCTTAATAGTTTCGTGATGATTATGGGTTAGAAAAATTTAGAAATGTATGTTGCATGTGCTAAAAAATGAATGAAATTGTTTTTAAACTTAAAAAGTAATTTGACCCAAAGAATTTTATAAAGTCATTAGTAGTCCTGGGATACTTTTGCAAATTGTAGAATAGTCTCATAGCTTGGGAAAATATTATTAAGATCCAAAAAAAATTCTAAAAAATTCAATTGGCCCCTAAAACTTTAGTGAAGCTAGCAAATGACCCCAGAGGTTTTATAAGATTCATCAAGGTTTTGATAACTTCCTAAAATTATCAAATTGCCCTCAAGTACTTTTACAATTTAGTTTATGTCTTCAATATTTTCCTAAAAGTTATCAAAAGATCTTAAATGATTTTCTAAGCTGTAAAGAGTCCTAAAAAGCTTCATTTAACTTTAATAAAGGCCTAGGATATGGGAAACTATAAGACACAATGGTTAAGATGTGTTGCAAACAATTGGGTCAAGTTTAGAATAAGTGTGTGAGCGGATTAAGTAAAAGAGTTATTTATGAATATTAATAGTCAATAAATAAAAAAACTAACTATTGGATTATAAATTCTTATAGGTAATATTGAGACCGAGGACGAGTCAACACAAGGATGAAGGTGTTTGATTTTGTAGTGACATAGGTGGTACTTACTTCTATACTTTCAAAATTGTTTTCTGAAATATATGTTTTTCTGAAATTGTTTTATGACTATGCATGATCTCCAAAAGTCATTTATGAAAAATTTTTATGACTGCATGATCTCCAAAAGTCATTTATGAAAATTTGTTTTATTCAAAGAATTAATTTATTAGAAAATCTGTATCATGTATGCATATGTAATTGCTTGATTTTAAAAGTATATAAATGTAATATATGTAGAGTTTTAGATATGTTTGATATGTATGTGTTGTATGGTAATAATAAGAGATAGTGAAGTTAAATAGACATGAAATAGTCAGTATGGATTATAATCCTAATACAGTCAAGAAAAAATTGACACTATAGCCACAAGAGAGTTGGCACTGCAGTTAAGAAAGACTTGAGACTATAACTATGAGAGAATTGGCAACGTAACAAGAACGTCAATGGTCACCGAAAACTTTGACACTTTTTCTTCTAGTAAGATTAACCAATAGTTTGAGTATTAAGAAGTCGATGACTACCTGTAAATTTTAAACCATTTAAATAAATACATGTTTTCTGTTATGAATGTATTTATGTTAGTTTGAGTATTAAGAAGTCGATGACTACCTGTAAATTTTAAACCATTTAAATAAATATATGTTTTCTGTTATGAATGTATTTATGTTAGAAGAAAGCTCATGTTAAGAAGAATGGCTACATGTTATTGATGTATGTTACAAGTAGATAAATGTCCTTTGTTACATGTTTTGCAAAAGAACGATTTTGGTACAAGCATGAGCATGTGATAGTATGTTGTGTGTGCTTGAATTATTTATATGTAAAAACATGATCTTACAGATTACTACTAGATGACTTGTCGCTCACTCTATGTTTCTTATATTTTTGTACAGATGATGAATACAAGTATGTATTAATTGAGAATGAGGACTAAGCATACGAAAACAAAGATAGAACTAAGGTTGTCACTACCTTTTAGAAAATTGTTCCCTATCATTATTCATATTTAGTGGTTGTATGATTTAGTAAAAGTTACATTATTAAAAGTTAATATTCTTAGAGATTTGCTTCCACTTTTATAATTAAGTGTTTAAGATAAATATTATATGTTATGTTATCTTGTATTCTTTAGATTGATTCTTGAGAATACAGCGATAACCCGTGTGAGTTAAGGCGTGACAATTTGAGCTTGGTTCTTCATCCTTGGGAGGTTCATGGTGATTTGCAATGGTCATATAATGGTCTGGCTGTCCTTGAGAGTTGATTATGCTGCTCCTTCTCTGGTACTGCTTTCCAAGTTTTGCATTGTTCTTTCCATGATTCAATCGTTGGATCGGCTAGTGCTTTGTGTTGGATGCTTCTGGATTAAGTTGAAGAAGTTGGTGCCCGTAATTGAAGGAAAAGCATATGACATCGAGGATGCCTAGAGTTTCCCTATGGTTCTTTTACAAATTCACATGTGCAATGAGAAAGAGGTCAAAAGGACAAAGCCCAAATCGCTAGTTCCATAAAATTCTACTTGTTTGATCTTTGATTGAAGTCGTTTTCTTGCCAATTCTTTGAGACCCCTTTTGCCTAGTGACATTAATTTGGTATCATTTTCTTTGTATTGAAGGTCTACGAACAATCAATTGGACCTATCTGCCAGCTAGATTGGCCAAAGATCAAATTTTAATTCAAGTATTAGATTATTCTAATGATGAAATTGCAGAGACTGTGATAAGAAACGAAGTGTCATCATGGACAGAAAAAGGCATGAACAAAATATATAGACATGGGTTAAGTTCGAATGAGAGCTTGAGCGTGCTATTGTGCGCCAAGAGCTTTTCTTCAATTTACTATCTTACGCCTTAATAATTCTTACAAGCTCTGGATTTCTAAGCTGTGATCGCATCTGGCTTTTGGGTCAATTAACTCAGTTTCGTTTCTGCTCCATTTCTACCGATTTAGATTGTCCTTCTCGGATGTGATTGGGTATAATTGGCTTGGGGGAGTATGCTAACATGGGTAGTTACTAGTTGAACAGTAGATTACCATGGAAGCATCTACGTCTGGTATTCGCAAAAGCCTATCTCCAATCTTAGTTAGGTCTATTGTAGGTCTTGACTCCAATCATATTAACCTGCTGGAATCATAGTCGCACGGGCCTGGTCACTGCGACCCCCTTTGTGAGGAGGCACCCCTTCTCCCGAAGTTACGGGGGCTTGGTAGTAGATCTGGCTTCTCTTCGGTTGAAGGATGATGGAGTTGATAGCAAAAGGGAGCAATTCCCAGCGTTGACCAGAGAGATTCAAGGGGCAAAGGAGAAGAATGTGATGGGATATGAAGTGATGTCATGGGCTGATGTAGTGAAGAAAAATCATGCTGTTGGGGGAATGGGACTCAATTATGTGCCTCCTATGAAGATCAACAATAAACCTGTGATATGCTTGTCTCATGATGATGCGACGGAGTCTTGTAAGAAATGGAAAAATGCATTAGTAGGACGATCCTTTGTATTAGGCAAAGTACCACCATGTACAGTCATGACCAAATTTGTAGAGAATCGTTGGAAGTTATTTGGGAAAATTGAAGTAACCTTTATTAAAATCTGACTGTTTCACTTTTATGTTTGAAAATAAGGAATATAAAAATCAGGTGTTGGAGAAAGGTCCATGGCCTCTTTTTTTTTAGCAAAATGCTATATGTGAAGGCATGGGCTTCAAACCTTGATCTTACACAATCAAAGGTAACTCATGTTCCAATTTGGATAAAGTTGTTGCCTCAATTAAAATTTCATTATTTCAATAAGGGTACTCTTAGCAAGTTGGCTAGCTATATTGGGAAACCCCTGTATACTGACAAGATAATGTTTACTCAAGAGAGGCTATCTTATGCAAGAATTTGTGTTGAAGTTGATGGTAATAGCACATTGCCAAATGCTATGACATTTATAGATGAATTTGGGAACAATGTTATACAAAAAGTTGAGTATGAATGCTTGCCACAATTTTGACCAAAAGCTGTCAAACTTTTGGTCATCTTGAATGTAAGGCCAAAACTCAAATGATTTGGAAACCCAAACTTAAAACTAATGCTGTAGTGGAGCAAAAGAATGATGTAGCAAAAGAAAGTGGCAGAATGGAAACACAAAAGGAGAAGATAACTAAAGATCAACATATACAGAAGGAGAATTGTCTACATATAGAGAAGCTTAAACTATTACTAAAGTTGGGATTGGAACACCTTTAACTAACTCTTTCGCAGTATTAGAGCAAAAACCACAGAAGGCAACTCAATACGAAGTTGAACAAAAAATGGTATATAAACGAGGATCCACACAGTGTCTTTGAAAATGGATGGTGCAGTGTTAGAATCTGCTAAAAAGTTTGGCCAGAGCATACTTCAAAAACAAACATCTATATAGAAACAACAAGTTAAAGGAGGAAAAGCTACGAGAAAAAAGAAGCCTGGTATTGATCCAGGTAATTTTCTATTGTACTAATGAATCTTACAACATGTATAATGGAATATAAGAGGGTTGAATGATCCTCTAAAACAACAGGAAATGAAAAATTTTATACATAAATATCATTTACAAATTATTGGTATTACTGATCGAAATTAAAGTGAGAGAAAAGAATGTTGACAAGGTGTTGAGTACTTGTTTGAGGAGTTGGCAATATGTTCATAATACACCAAATATGGGAGTTGGGAGAATTTGTGCGGCTTGGAACCCTGAAAAAATGAATGTGCAGTGTTTGAGAATTTATAACCAAGTTATTACTTGTTAGGTGGAAACTGATTTTGGAAAAAATTTCTTTGTCTCTGTTGTGTATGGCTCTAATGATAATGATGAAAGGAAACTTTTATGGGTGGAATTAAATGGAATATGTCGTATTGTCCAAAATGCACCTTGGATAGTCAAGGGAGATTTTAATATAATTTGGTATTGTAATGAGAAGATTGGAGGTGTAGGGTTTGAATTTAATGCAATGGAGGAATTTAATCAGTGTGTGGATATTGTTAGATATTGATGGTGTACCAACCAAAGGGATTTTTCTCACGTGGTGTAATCATAGAGATAATGATGTAAGAATTTATAGCAAGTTGGATAGAGTTATGGTGAATGTGAAATGGCATTTTGAATTTGCAAATATAGAGATGGAATTCTTATGTCCAGTCATTTCTGATCATGCTCCTGCTCTTATAACTGCTAAAGAAGATTTTAACTCTGGACCAAAACCTTTTTAAGTTCCATAATTTTTTCATGGAAAATGTGGAATTAAAGGATATCTTGAGTAGAGTTTGTTGAGTAATGTAGCTGGAAATCTGATGAAGCAAATGTGTCTGAAGATAAAACTATTGAAAGGTGAACTACGGAAGATGAATGCAAAACCTTATAGTGACATAACCAGCAGAGTACATCAAGCAAAGCAGAAAGTTATGGAAATACAGTCCTTGTTACAAAGTTATCCTTTTGATGTTGATCTACAGCAAGCTGAAAACAATTTTTAGTACAGTATACAGCTGACTTAAGGAAAGCTGAGGAACAATTTTATAAAGCAAAGTCCAGAGTAAAATGGTTAGCTGAGGGTGATTATAATGCTGCTTTTTTTCATAGAACTGTCTGTCAACACCAGGCAAGAAATAGAAGTCACAGCATTACAACCTTGGATGGAATAAGGCTTACTAACTATGAAGAGGTTAAACAAAAAGCAGTTAGGTACTTTTCTCATGTTTTAGCTGATGATCAATTGCTGAATATGGATGCTCTAACCATTATTGACAAGACAATAGAGAAAAGGTTGATCGCGGAGCAGCAACAATATCTTGAAAAACAAGTATCTACAAGTGAGATTAAGAAAACTTTATTCAATATGAAAAAAAGAACTCCCTAGGCCTGATGGCAATACAGTTGGTTTTTTTGTTGAAAATTGGGAGATAATTGGTGATGAACTTACTAAGTCTATACAGTACTACTTTGATCAACAGTATATGCACTATCCACTAAACTCAACTATCCTTACTCTAGGACCATAAGGATTCCTAAAATTGCTACTCCAAACACAATGAAGGACTTTAGACCAATCTCTTGTTGTAATATCCTGCATAAATGTTATTCCAAGTTGCTCGCTGGGAGATTGAAAGCTGTGTTACCAACTATTGTTGGAAGCCAACAATCTGCATTTCTAAAAGGAAGACTTATTTCTGATAACATACTTTTGATTAGGCATGTCAATGGGTCAGGTCTAGACCCAGATCCGACTCGGATCTATAACAAATTTCGATTATTCAGATCCAATCCAGACCCGTTTAGTTATTATAATAAACGGATCGGATCTGAATCTTGGTGTTCCGATCCGATTAAAATATTTAATATATAATAAAATTATTGTATATTAGTGTTATTTTATATGTATATATACATATATGTTGGGTAAATTATCCATGTAATTTATATTTAATATAAAATACATGCATAAATATTAATTATGAATTCAATACTTTTGTATAATTAAAAAAAAAGAAGAGAAAATTAGATAAGTTGTAATAGTTTTACATATAATTTTTAAAAAAAATTATTAAGACCCGGATCCGACAAGACCCGACGGATCCGGATCTGGTTATATTAATCGGATCCGAGTCTGGATATGCTAGATCCGACCCGAATCCGACCAGTTTACAACCCTACTTTTGATGCATGAACTTATTAAGAAATATCACATTTCCACAGGGAGGTCAATATGTGCCATTAAAATAGATTTGATGAAGGCATATGACTCTGTGAAGTGGGAGTTTTCTCTTTATAGTTATGAAGAAGATAGGATTTCCAGATCGATTCAATGCTTGGGTGTGGAACTGTGTGGTAAATACAAGTTTCTATATTAATTTTAATGATACATCATTAGCTGGATGGTTTTTTCAAGAGTGGAAAAGCTTTAAAGTAAGGTGATCCTATTTCACCTTATTTGTTTTTGTTGGCTAGAGAGACATTCTCAAGATTACTTGAAGCAAACATAAGGCAGAATGGGTTTGATTACCATCCTTAATGTGTCTATAAACTTCATATATCTCACTTAATGTTTGCTAATGACTTATTTTTGTTAGCAGCTGAAACTGAAAGGTCGTGCCAGGTGTTTAAGAAGACTTTGACTGAATTTCACTCTATTTTTGGACTCCAACCAAATTTGAAAAAGAGTGAGCTTTTTGTTGCTGGAGGGACTCATCATGAACAAATTAGTAGTATTTTGGGAATTCCCCTAGGTAATCTACCAGTTAAGTATCTAGGGGCTCTCCTGATATCTACCAAGTTTTCTACAAAGGTCTGCAAAGTGTTGATTGAGAAAATTAGTGCTAAGATAAAAAGATGGACGTCAAAGAAGTTATCATATGAAGAAAAGCTGCAGTTGATCAAGTCTGTCTTGGTAAGTATTCAGATGTACTAGAGTAATCTTTTTATCTTGCCTAAGGCAATTATAAAGAAGGTGGAAAGTATGTTAGCTATGTTTCTGTGGACTGGGGGAAAGGATAACAAGTATAAAGCCAAAGTTTCTTGGGAAGCTTAATGTGTGTATCCCTGTGAAAGAAGGTGGATTAGGATTGAGAAGATTGGAAATATGGAACAAATGTTTTATGATGAAGATATTGAATGTTGATCAAGTGGTGCAACAAATCATTAGAGATGTCCAAGAGATTGTGGTCAATTGGAGAGGGATAAAGAGAACCAAGAAAAACTGGGAATTATGCCTTGCTTGTAACTTGGATCAAGTGATTTTTGTGTAATAGCTAGTATAACTAGTTTAATTCTTAAGCTGGTTTAGTATGCTCTGACTTTAAACCGGTTATTCAACTTGTCCAATAATTTCTTGCTTAACTTTAGTATCAATAAAATTTACATATTTACCCAATATATATATATATCGGTTCATTAGAGCAGGGTACAAAGCTGGCAATTTCAAATCGGCAATTTCAAATCAGCAATGGCCTATGGCTATGTCGAAGACTATGAATTTGTTGCCATATTCGATGTAGACTTTGAATCCAATCCCGATTTCCTCAAGCAAATACAATTCCTCATTTCGAGATATCAAAATGAACCTGACCATCAAAAATGTTCTTTTTCTTAAGTGTCATTATGCTCATCCTGAATAGTTTACACAATCTCTCAGCTTGCGTTTGGATCGATAAATTTCACTCATTTGTTAGGGGATTTGTGAGGCAATAAATTTCAAATTTATCAAAATTAAAAAGTTATTTGAAATCTTTCATGTTACACTTTTTGATTTGGGTGAATTTAAAATTCATATATTTCAATTTTACAAATCCCTCTAACAAATAAATAGATTTCAAATCTTTATCTAAATCCATCGATCCAATCGCAACCTTAGAGAAAACCCGATGTAGGATTTATTCAGGCTCGCTGGTCCTATCTGAATAAGGATGAGAATCTACTAACTAGACTCCAGAACATCAATTTATGCTTCCATTTTGAGGTGGAGCAATGAGTAAATGGTGTGTTTCTCAATTTCTTCTGGTTCAATGGCACGGCTGGTGTATGGAGGATCAAGGAATCCCTTAGAAGATTCAGGAGGATGGCTTCGAAGAACAACAGTAGAGGACGCATGGATATTGAAGTCAGAGCTCACTTGCAAGGCTGGAAATTTATATTCCTCAATGATGTTAGGGTGCTTTGCTAGCTGCCTGAATCTTATGAAGCCTACAAAAAGCTGCAACATCGTTGGCATTCTGGCCCTATGATGCTATTTAGATTACGCCTACCTGCCATCCTAACTTCCAAGGTACATTTCATCAATTTTATCACTAAATTTTGCATCATTCTGAAATTCAGGACCATAACTTATTATAAGTTTCCGTAGTACCCTGCAGATACCAATCTGGAAGAAGGCCAATATGATTTTTCTCACAGTAGCAGCAAGAAGCCTGCTATCTGCACATGGAATTTGTTAACATATTTAACATATTTACCTTTTAATATATATGTTAGGAATATATTTAATTGTATATATTTGTTAAGTGTATATTATATTCCTTAATTATAGATCTTGATTAGCACAGACATTCCTTATTTGTTTCATAGAGTATTCTATTTAAGAAAATTTCTTGTATTATTATACTCAGACAAGAAATATAATTCTACTTCAAAATTAGTTCATGGTATCAGAGCCACATCTGGGGATCTGATTAGTTCATTCTCGGATTATTATCATCGAAGTTTTTTTTCTTTTCTCCTCTTTTTGGAATTTTTTTTCAGTCTGTCACCCCGGTTTTTCGTTGTTTTATCAATACCTATCATCCAAAAGAAGCTCCCCAGTCCTAGGACTTGTTCCAGTAATTTTTCAACCGCCAGAATCAACCTCACGCGATCCTAGACAAAAGGTAAAAGCGTGTTCCACAAACACGCCTTCTTCAGTTTTTCTAAAAGTGTGCTTGTGAAACACGCTTTCTTCTTGTTGGGAAGTCTTTTGCCAAGTCATTAGTCACGTTAGCGACAACGTGTCGCCAAGTCACTCATCTAACCCTACCCCTAGAGCCACGTCACCTGGCACGTGTCCATACACGTCATCTGCCTGACGTCAACCCAACAGTGACACGTCAGTTGCCACGTTACCCAACATTGCCACATCACCTGTCACGTCATCCATTTTGTCCTGTTATCTGCCACGTCATTGCCACTTCAGCGCTTTACTTGGTCTGTCTCTTCATACACATTGATTTGGTATAATTCACTGGTCAGTAATTTTTTGTCCTGTTCAGGCTATTTTTGATCTATTTTCTCCTGGTTTAGTCCGATTTTCTACATTTTTATACACATCTGAATTCAACCGTGTACTTGATTTTCTGTGATTCTTCTCAGAAAGCAGTTTTTCTTTATACCGTTACTTACTTTATTTTTTATTTTTTGGCTTTCAATTATTATTTTCTGACCATGGCTCAATCAGATGTGTCTCATCCTATTTCAACTACATTGGATGGACCTAATTATGTTTCATAGGTTCAAGTTATGTAAAATTTTCACAAAGATCGAAAATTGTGGCGTGTTGTTGATAGATCTACAATTGTTCCAACACAACTAGAAGACGAATCGATTACCATTAAAGAAATTCAATGATCGCTTTGAATATTGGGACAGTAAGAATCATCAAATTATTACCTGGATCCACAATACCACTATTCCTTCCATACGTCAACAATTAATGTAGACATAATACTACCAAGAAATTATGGAATTTAAGAGCCCATCGATACACTGTCTAAGGTCCTGCGAGTCAATATCATACTTTGACTGCCTTATATCATATGAGAGCTTTGTGATCAATTGACTCTTATCGCTATCTTAGTAGTCTTGATCATCAACTGTCTCTTTCGGATCCAAAATGGGAAGAGACAGATGAAAATGTTATGCAAAGTACTCCGCTCTTCAAAATAATCAACGCTTGATGATATTTCTCATGGGTCTTCATGATAATTTTGAGCCTATTCGTGCATCATTATTACATCGGTCTCCGTTACCTACTCTTGAGACTGCCTTTTCAGAAGTTATTTTTGAAGAAACTCATCTTCGCTCTCTCAAGACTGTCAGTTCTAATCCTGGACATCACTTCACTGACAACTGTTTTGCCCACATCAGCTCTTTCAAGTTCATCTCAACCAAGAAAATGCCGTTACTATCATGATCTGGTTATTGACTTTTAAATTGTCCTATTCGCATTTGTCATATTTGTCGCAAGAAAGGACCTCGTCATTTTCCATCCAACTGTTCCAAGAATCTCAATCGCACTTCAGCAAAATTCGAACAGTTCCAAACTAAATCTGGTCCATATCGTGCTACTGCAACCACTGATGTTGGTGATATGCTTGCTGAATCTTCTTCTCCAGCTATTACCCTCACCGATGTTGAATCAATGCTTAAACAGGTTTTGCTTAAATCTGCTCCATCTACTGCCCTTTCTGTCACTCCAAGTACTTCATCTTGGTATTTTGATTCTACTTGCAGTAATCATATAACCTCCGATTCTCGTATTTTTTCTTCACAGTCAACAAATTCTTCTTTACCACCTATCCATACAGCTAATGGTTCTGCTATGCATGTTAGTTACATAGGCCATATCTCTACATCCAAATATTTCTATTCCTGATACTTTTCTAATTTCCCAACTCAAACTTAATCTTGTCTCTGTTGGTCAATTATCTGATTTGGGTCTGCATTTATTCTTTACATCGTTTGGATGTTCTGTGCAGGATCCCCAGACGGGGCACATTCTTAGGATAGGCCGTAAAGTTGATCGTCTATTTGAGTTGATTCACCTTCGATTTCCGCCTCATTTATTTTCTACCTCATATTCTGCTATTTCAACATCATCACTTGATTTATGGCACTCCCGCCTTGGTCATGTTTCCATTGGTTGTTTAAGAACTTTAGTTTCTTAGGGCCGTTTAGGTTTTGTTAAGAATGAACATTTTGAATGTGTTTCTTATCAACTTGCAAAATATCATACTTTATCTTTTAATAAAAGTGATTTTGTTGCTACTGCACCATTTGATCTTGTCCACTCTAATATTTGGGGATCTTCCCCTACACCCACTATAGGTAGTTCCAAATATTTTATTATTTTTGTTTATGACTATCAAATTTCATGATACACTTGAATTTATCTTATGAATCATAAATCTGACTTATATAAAATGTATTATGATTTTGCCACTATGATTCAGACTCAATTCTCTAGTATCATCAAAGTTTTTTGTACAGATAATGCCATGAAATAAAAAGAAATGTCCTTTTTAGACTTTTTTCACCAAAATAGTACTGTTATTCATAAATCTTGTCCAGATACCTCTCACCAGAATGGTCGCGCTGAACGTAAACATAGGCACATCCTCGACACTACTCGTGGTCTACTAATTTCATCTTCTTGTCTTGAGAGATTTTGAGATGAAGCGGTACTTACTGCTATCTACACTATTAATAGGGTTCCTTCCTCTACCATTAATAATCAGACTCCATATGAACATCTCTTTAAATCCCCTCCTGATTATACACCGGTTGCGCTTGTTTCGTTCTTCTTCAACCCCATGAGCACAGCAAGTTAGAATCTCATGCTCGCCTCTGTTGTTTCTTAGGGTATGGAATTGAACACTTAAAGGCTATCGGTGTGGGGATCCCCAGTCTCGCAGGCTTCGCATATCTCGTCATGTAGTCTTTTGGGAGCATCAAATATTCTCTTCCATGTCCAAGTTTCATCTTTCCTTTATTTTCTCTCAACCCTTCTTTACTAGTCCCTCATTTGATCTTTTTCCTGATGAGCATGCTGTATATTATCCAGTTGACTCCATCTCTGAATCTGCTCTTCATGACTTCCATGGCTTTGAAGATCATGCCCCTGACGGTGATCCTGTCTGGCTATATCATCTAGATGTGTATCCTTCATCTCCACCTCCACCTACTTTTCATCGATCTAATCTTGTAAGAGATATTCCTCCTCGACTTCGTGACTTTCACTATTTTTCTACTATCTTATCTTTACATGAATCCATTTCTTACCGAGAAGCTAGTTCTAATCCCATTTGACAACAAGCTATGTTAGATGAGTTGCAGGCACTTGATAAAATGCACACTTGGGATCTAGTCGACCTACCTCCTAGAAAGTCTGACTATTGGTTGTAAATGTGTCTATAAAATTAAGACTCATTCGGATAAAACTATTGAGCGATACAAAGCTCGTTTAGTTGCAAAAGGATTTTTCAGGAACAAGGCATCGATTATGAAGAAACCTTTACTCCTGTTGCACGTCTTAGTTTCGTTCGTAATTTACTTACTGTTGCTGCTATTCGCAGATAGTCCCTTTTCCATTTGAATGTCAAGAATACTTTCCTTAATGGTGATCTTATTGAAAATGTCTACATGAAACCACCTCCTGGATATTATCATCCGCCGATCAAAGTCTGTAAATTTCGTCGAGCTCTCTATGGTCTTAAACAAGCTCCTCGAGTTTGGTTCTCCAAGTTTAGCTCTACCATTTGTCAGCTTGCGTTTACTTCCATCCCTTATGATTCAACTCTATTTCGTCGAGTATCTGATTATGGTACTATTCTTTTATTATTGTATGTGGATGACATAATTATAACCGGCGATGATATTGCTGGCATCACTGATCTCAAAAATCATCTTCATCAGTATTTTGAGATGAAGGATTTGGGTCTCTTGAATTATTTTCTTGGCCTTGAGGTTTCGTCCAACTCTGATGGTTACTTCCTCACTCAAGCTAAGTATGCTACTGATCTTCTTGCTCGTGCCGGCCTCACAGATCATACTATTGCCTCAACTCCTATTGAAGCTGATGCTCGTTTTACTCCTACTGATGGATCTTCTCTCTCTGATCCTACTTTATATCGTCAGCTCGTGGATAGTTTAGTCTATCTTACTGTCACTCGCCCTGACATTGCTTATGTTGTTCATGTCGTCAGTCAGTTTATGGCAACTCCGCAGACAACTCATTATGCTGCTGTTCTACACATTTTGCGATATATCAAGGGTACCCCTTTCATGAAGATATTTTTCTTCCCACTCTCCGCTTGATCTACATGCATACTCTAATGCTGATTGGTCTGGCGATCCAAAAGATAGACGATCTATTACTGGTTTCTGCTTCTTTCTTGGTACTTCTCTTATCTGTCTTAGAGGAGCAAGAAGCAGACTGTCACTTCTCGTTCTAGTATTGAATCTGAATAACCAGATAATCAGATAAATCTGGATCGCCAGAGCAATTTGAATAGACTGGTTACTTATCACATGAGTGTTACTCAAGAGAATTCTTCTTCGTTGTGATAATTGGAGTGCTATTCAAATTGCTCACAACGATATTTTTCATGAGCGCGCTAAACACATCAAAAATGACTGTCATTTTGTTCACCAGCATCTGTATCATGACACTCTTACAATCTTAATCTTCCCTGAGAAGACTAGTGATATCTTAACTAAGGCCCTCCACTTGGCCATTTTCATGCTCTTTGTTCCAAACTCCAGTTGTGTTTGCGTTCAACCGCCGTGAGATGCGGGGGGATGTTAACATATTTAACATATTTACCTTTTAATATATATGTTAGAAATATATTTAGTTGTATATATTTGTTAAATGTATATTCTATTTCTTAATTATAGATCTTGATTAGCAAGACATTTCTTATACATTGTTTCATAGAGTAGTCTATTTAAAAGAATTTCTTATATTATTATACTCAAACAAGAAATATAATTTTTCTTCAAAATTCGTTCATCATTTATATTGCTTTCTGTTTCGGGGAATGTCATTCCCAGTGGTTGGCCTGGATTTAATCGGGGAATAAGTGAAATTATTATGAGCAACACAAATAACAGTTTTGTGTGTTTTTTGGGTGTTTTTCTCGAGTCAAAAAAGAACAAATTTCCGGTTCTTGAGCATTGTCCATAAACTGGATGTCATAGAATACTAGTATAATTTACTGTCGAGATTTCAGAGGTAGTATAGTATTATCAATTTTTTTAATTATAAAATTACACTGAATCATTTTATACAAATTTTTCCAACCCAAGTGGGGCTAGCAAGATTGACTGCCCCTTGGCTATAGAATAATGTAATGCCCACAAATTTTGACACCCGGTAATAAGCATTTTGTATTCAATGGCACGGTTGGTGTATGTTCTTTAATGTTTATCTTCTGGAAAATCATATTAGTTAGATTACTCTTTGTTAGATTCCTATGAGTATGTATACTTTTTGTAGCTGAATTTCAGATTGATTTGTGCATTTCAAGCATGTGATCTAAATAATGATATCATCTTATCTATAGCAATTGTTTGTTTCGACACTTGGTAATAAGCATTTTGTATTCTACAAGATTCATATTTTTATAAGAGAATTGTTTTAGTTATGCACATAATTTATACTTGCACTATTACACTTGTCGGTCAGTCATGTCTCAGAAATTATTGACTACAAGGAAGAGGGAGACTTCAGTTAATAGATGGCTCGACTTTTTTGGCATATACAACAACGTACACACCCGAGCCTGCAAAAGCAACCGATTTACATTAAATTATTATAAATAATATAATATTTTCTCCCAAAATAACTATTCGTTTAACTTTGCATGCTTGCAAAGTTCAAAGGGCGGGACTCAATATCATGTTATATACATTACATTGCACAGTCTATTAACTGTAACTGACCTTAAACCTTGTGTTAGTTCAATAAGTTTTAAGAATTATAACATTTACATTTTAAATTGATCCAATAAATTTTGAACGAGAATAACAAATTTAAAATGTTTAAATAAATTATTAATAATTTAAAATTCAAATTATTATAAATAACATAATATCTTCTTTCCACAATCAATATACAACAACACATCACATATAATGTAACAAGGAAAGAAAAATGGAAGTTCACTTATGATTTACTTCTGCCATGTTACTAGATGCCTTTTAGATTTTTCTATGTCGTTAATATTCGGGGAAGTGATTTATCGGGGATGGTGGTAATCTCGTATGACTTTATTGCTGCGCATTCTCTTTCAGTGCAAAACAGTTAGTGTAACAGAGTGAACCTCTTTAGTTTGATTAGATCATTCTCATAAAGGAAGTGTTGGTAGTAAATTGTTTATTATATGTGCATATGTTACTCCATAAGTTTGACTCAAATCCCACATACTATGCAGATTGCAGTCTTACTTGCCAGCGAGGTTATCAATGCTTAAAGTCAATCGAAGAGACCTCGTCTAGTAATAACTTCATCTTCATAGGTTCTCAGAAAATGATGAATGACACTGTCTAAATGAAACTCAACTGTACATTGGATAGATAAGTGTTTGATAGCTTTCATGTGGCCAAGTGGTCGAAAACAATTAGAGTGCATTACAATACATGAAACTAGTTAGTGCCATACTAGTTAGACTCTCATTCTTATCCTTACTATTTTAAATCCTGATATTAAATGTAGGATCACTGTTATAAATAGATGCTAATTGAATTGTTAAAATTTTATAATTTATATTTATATTTATTAAGTTAAATTAATATTTTAATAATTTTTTATTCGATTGCTATACTTTATGCATTATACTGTTCATGTTCTTATTTTTAGTTTTTAATTAAAAAATAGTATTAAATTTATGATAACGCATTTTTTGTTTACAATATGATGTATTATTCATATACGGCTATCTAGTATAAGACAAAAAATTGGATATATATATTTTATTATTGCTAAAATTATAAAAGTTATTTACTTAATTATACTAATTTTAGTTGTTATATAATTTTAATTATAATAGCTCTAATTATAATATAATTTTAGGTATATTTGTCTAATTGAATTTCAATATGCTACTATGTCTTGTGTTTCTGTACGAACATATTAATACCCAAATCAGAGGCAAGAAGACCATATTAAGTAAGGCTTCGAGTTTGTTCATATTTTTGAGTTTCCATCCAAATTCCACTGACAAGGTGGCAGCTTAGTTAGGATCTAGTACTAGAGCGAACGTATTGTATTTTTAATAGAATAACACAATATCATTCAAATATACGATCCGATCTTATAACTTTTAGAACGATTCTAGTTAGGAGCTTAATGGTACAAACTTTGATTATTGTCTGTAAAATTGTGTCCCAGTTTAGTAATATTTTCGAGTTTCAATCCGAAATCCCGCCAACAACCGGCGTAGTTACGTGTGAAACACACAGAAAACTAGTGAAGCAGTTGATCAAGAAGTCAAAAAGATTTGGTCAGAAAAACCAAGAAATATTACATTGATTGGCGTCACAACTCTAAAATATTGCTATTAACCTACTAAAATGGAGACAGAAAATGTTAGTTTAGCAGACAGATGCATCGAGGCCAGAAGAGTCGTAAGCATGGAAGTTTGATTATCTCCATAAGCCATATGGGCTTGCAGCATTCATCCGGGGAAGCTGGTGTCCACAGCGCAGCAGCACTAATTCCCGCATTTCATGCTTCTGCTTAACGAGGAACGTTCCTTGTTACTTCTCATTTTGTTTCTATATAAACCTTGTACATTGCACTGGTTTATTCATCAATTCACAACACTCTTCAGCTGTATTGTTTACTCCTTCTTGCACTCATTGCACTACACATAATGGCCCTCAAGTCTCTGCTCTTTGTTTTCGCCTTCGTGCTTCTAGTTAGCACCACCATGGTACGCCGTAGCGTTACTTAAATATATGTCTCGTTCTTAATTAGAAAAGAAAAATGTAACCTCTTTTGCTTCAATTAATTAGAACTACCTAGTAGTGTTTATCATTCATGTTATTGATCCCGCTACTTTGTACTTGTAGGTCACATCAACGGAAGAGGATGCAATAGAAACAGAGGTAATTTTGATCAAGTTTCCCATTACGCTGCAATTTCAATATTTATATAGTAATACTACAAATATCTTTAGTGTCTGATGAAAAATGCTCTGGTAGTTTAGACCTTTACTGAATTTTTTTTTTTTTATTATGTTTGCAGCGTCGTCATCACCATCACCATCATCATCATCACCATCATGAGAAACCACCAATGAAGGTTCAAACTTATCCTCAGCCGAAGGCTCCTGCATACCCTCCCAAGCCTGAGCATCATTACGGTAATTATTCTGATTTCTTCGTCCTATTACATACAGCTCAAGTGATGGCTCAAATGGTAATAAGAATACACTTCTCTATAACCTCTATCATTCATGCATTTATCACGAATCGCTATACCTATATCATGTATTCAAATCGCTAAAAATAAGTGAAAAAAAAAAAAGTGATGAAACATCCCTTTTATTATAAACTAAAAGAAATCCATCTGTTTTTCTATCTCCTACTTTAGTACAGCCTTCAGAAAACTGAGCTAACTGATTGCAATGTGCTCCTTTTTTTTTATTTCTTTTTCCAGTTAAGTGCGATCGAAGGTGCGAGGAATACTGCAAAAAGAAGGAACATGAAAAAAAGGAATGCGAGAGGATTTGCGGACACTGCTGCCGAGAATACAAATGCGTCCCAGGACCTTACGACAAGTGCGCCGCCTGGGACAGAGTGCGGTACCATGACAAATGGGTTGAGTGCCCCAAATATTAAACGTCCGCAAAGCTCCTTTCATGTTTTTACTTTTGAAGTAATACTTGATTGTGTTGTGTATGTGATTTCTGTTGTTTCATTTGCTGTTGCATCAGTTTAATCATCATGTAATAATCTCTTGGGTAAATTATAAGTATGTTTCCCTCGGACTAATTCTTCTTTTGTAACATTCAGTTGCTGTTTTATGGAGTTCCGTTTGGTGACTGTTTAAGTTTATCATTGTTTTACAAAATAAATTTCTGTCATTCAATGTTCTGCCTCGCGTCCGCATACGTTGGCACTTCCAAGTGCACAGGACATCAAAACTAAAACATAATTAAAATAATTTCATTAAATTACTAAACAATATATTTCAATTATTAATCGGCTAATAATACTAACTTTCTTTAGAAGAAAAGAAAAAAACTAATTATCCACGTGCTCCAATTTCTCAAACATTTAATTGTCTTCGTAAAGATTTAAGTCATGAAATATAGTACTTAAATAAAAAATTATTAAAATAGTAATTTAGTAAATATAGACATAAATTATAAGATTCTAATAATTTAATTTAGCTAAAAAGTCCAAAATACATGACTAAATTTTTTAAGAGGGGAAAAACATGGTTCGTGTATAAATCAATAATATTGCTGTAATTTTGCTAAATTATATAACTTGTCATTAGTGACAGCTTCCAAATTGGTCCTTATTGACAAGTGATTGTGATATTAATTTAGCAAAGTTTTATAGTCAATTGAGAATTATTAAGTTAGTTTTAAAAAATTTGTACCTTTCAAGCTTTTAAGATATGTAATATTTTATTGTATAATAGATATTTCTCAATGGAATTATAAAATTTTCCATTAATTTATACAAGATTAACCTTTTTGTTGAATAAAAACCATCATATTCTCTCCCTTTGACCATATTTCAGCCTATACGGTGGAAACACTATTGCTTTTTCTTTTTTTTTAAAAGAAAAAAATTAGTTATTCATAGTACTGTATTTTTATGTAGAGGGGAGACACTTTTGTAATTTGGCATAAGCCGTGTTTTATATTTATTTATATTTTTTAATTTTTTTAAAAAAATTAAAAAATTAAAATATTTTATTCACAAATTAACAAATATAAATAAATATAATTATAAAGTGTATAATAAAATCGTACCATACAAAAAAATTTTCTTATACAACACTCCCTCTTCAGTTCTTAAATTCAGTGTCTTTCTCTTCTGTTACATGATTAAAAAAATTAAAATATTTTATTCACAAATTAACAAATATAAATAAATATAATTATAAAGTGTATAATAAAATCGTACCATACAAAAAAATTTCTTATACAACACTCCCTCTCTTCAGTTCTTGAATTCAGTGTCTTTCTCTTCTGTTACATGATTACATCCTCTACTGTTTCCTTATAGTAAAAAATTGTGGATTCAGATGTGTGTTAATCTCAAGACTGAGTTGTAGGTTAACCTATTATTGCTTAACAAAATTGAGTTGGAGGGGTCACTTTTTGATTGACTTCGCAATTGAGGGAAAAAAATGGCACCAAGCTCTGTAGTAGTCACAATTTTGTGGAATAGCTTGTAGAAATTAATGATCCCAATTCATCTTTATTGCAAGACAAGCAGAAAGTTGCCTGTCCCAAGCAATTTACATGGGCTATGTTTCTCAAAGCACGTCAAAGAGCTCTGGGGCCTGGGGTGTATTCCATGGCTAGCCACGGCTTTGCTTGCAATGTTCGCTTCAGTTAAGAAACGCACTGCTCTTTACTCTTTCGGATGCAACGGATGAAGAGTACAAATACAAATGGAGGATGTATAAGTTTATAAAGGCCTTTCTTGCTATTTCTGTGGTGGCATTGGTTGTTGAAATTATTGTTCATTTCCAGAAATTGGATTTGTGCGAAACCCAAATTTTCGAGCTTTTTAAAATATATATATATATATATATATATATATAAATAATAAGAGTTATAATCAAGATAATATATTACAAAAGTAATTTAATTTGAAAATTGTCAAATTGTAGTATATATTTTATAGAAAAATAATATATATAATTAGATTTAATACCTCATATAAATACTTACAGTATGGTTTAAATATATTTTTTCACATTACACAAATTTTCGAAAGCATACAGTCAACACACATGTTTAAGGTCACCTTATTTATTTTTAAGTTGTTTTTAAATAATTTATTTTCATTTTAATTATTTAACTAAATTATATAATTATTCATAATAACTTTTAATTTGTTAATTTGTTTATGAGTTAGGTGATTAGTAGCTAGGTATATTGAATCGCTTAATAGTTTAACGATGATTATGGGTTAGGAAAATTTAGGAACCTATGTTGTATTTGTTAAAAAATGAATGAAATTGTTTTTAAACTTGAAAAGTAATTTCTAGAATGGTTAAAATAATGTTTTTTGGAAAAAGAAATTTTCCAAAATACAATATATTATTCTAAAATAAAAGGATTTCATGGAAGAGTTGCTATTTTGGTTTTGGGCCGGTAAAAAATGATGGTGATCTAGTCGGATCTGTAAAACAGATCCATGGCCAGATCTCTACTGGCTCTGACGACGATTGGTAGAGATTGACGGCGTCGTCGCCGTCGATTGTAAGTTGAAACTATGGCTTGGCCACGGACTAGCAAGGAATCGAACAGTCGAGGCCACCTGATCAGTCAGAGGGGAAACGGTCTGGTGAGTCGATTACAAATGGAGATGAGACGGAAAGGTTTGATTGGAAAAGTGGATGTTGATGGGAGAAGAAGAATTGGGCAAAGACGAAGATGAAAATAATTAGAAATTTTTTTGAAATTATAACATTAGTCTCTCTAGTTATATGATATTACAATATGATCTAAAATACTTTTAACCATATTAAATTGAATCATTCTCAACCTCTATAAATTTTGATTCCACCAAACAATTTTATAAGGTCATTAGTAGTTCAAGGATAATTTTTGGAAATTATAAAATAGTTCCATGGCTTACAACTTAAAAAAGTTCTTAAAAATTTTAAGTTCACCCTCAAAATTTTTGTAAAGCTAACAAACGACCTTCAAAAATTTTATAAGATTCATCGAGGTTTCAATAACTTCCTAAATTGGTCAACTTGCCCTCAAGTACTTTTATAAGTTACTTTATGTCTTCAATGTATTCCTAAAAGTTATCAAAAGAGTTTAAGCTATAATTTTCTAAGTTGTAAAGAGTCCCGAAAGGGTTCATTTAACTTTAACAAACATCCTAGGATATGGGAAATTATAAGACACTGTGAGTAAGATGTCTTGCGAACAATGGGGTCAAGTTTAGTAAGTATATAAGCAGAACCCACTCCAGTCCTTCCTCTGTATATCCCTGAATCGATCCTCTTCCTACTCCACCACTCTCTGCCGCCCTTCTTCCCTATACCCCCACGTCTTCTACCAATATCCTCCGCCAACCATCCAATTAAAACCAGAAAATTATTAACAACAACAAATTACATAATATTGATACAAAAAATCTGAGTAGGGTTAGCTCATGTGCAGTGTCGACCAAAGCAAAAGTTGAGCATTACGTGTAGTACCCATGTCTGGATCACTTGAAAATAGAAAAGGTAGGACTTGGCTCCCCGAAATAAGTTCCAACGTTCAAGTCAGTACTTAAACCAGAGAATAAAGTTTAATAAGGATTCAGAGTTTATGAAGTTAGGGAAAGTAAATATTGAACCTGACTTGTTATTTTAATATTTATATTTGTGACTATTGGGTCTGATTGATTCATGGGTCGAATATATAATATTTGACCCGTTTAGATCTACTTAAATCCCGAGAATAAAATTATTAAAATGTCCCTAGTAAACACCGAGCCCCTGATAATACAGGTTCTTTTAATTTTGATTATAAGTATTATCTCAATATATGTTCAAACAGTTTCTATGTTATCTCCGTTATGTTCTTTGTAGTTAACAAAGCAAACAAATGCACAAGCTACAGGCATGGCTGTTGAATTTTCTCAAGTAATAGACCCAAACAAATATCAAACAATATCACGCTAAACATATTACCACAAATCTCTTAAATATTACACCATACATTATACACATGAGACACTAGAATAATAAACATGAAGACCTAACACTGCACTTGAACACTTATCTCACATAACAATTCAGAAAATATGACTTACCCCTTGCAATTACAAAAGCCCTAAGACTTTCTATTTATACTACTCTAAAAGTCGGTTAGGACTATTGCAGAACATTCTAGTCTATATTTTTCTAAGGCATATTGGTGAACTAATCATCTAGAGAAATCACGAAGCAAATGGAAAAATTCTAGAATGGTAATACAAAGGCTTTAGCCCATGGAATAATCTAGAAGAGTTCTAGTAGTAGTTGTTGACTTCAACACTGGCTTCAAGTTTGGTTGAGATAATACAAAGTAAAGGTTTCAAGTTACAGACGTTGAATTTGAGCTTCCAGGATGAAGAAGACTTCAGATAGATTGATGTATGATGATTTTTCTCATTTGTTGCTGTAATACGTCAATTTCTCTAGGTGTCCAATCTGAACTTGGGAATGCTCCATTAAGTGCATTTGTAAGAATTAAATGGTTTTTCCATCTAATTTCTCATTCAAAATTTTGTATTTTCAAATGTAATACATTTGATTAATGTTGATTGATGTATAACCTGTTGATTCCCATTTGCTTGCGGCTAGGATTTGTCACTGCAGCCCTTTGTTTACGTTCCCAACACTTTGAACTATTACGTTAAATACAGAGCATGCATGGTTGCTCAATCATCCATGAAACTCTTCGCGATATATATTGTATGGACTTTCTAAAACATCAATCATGCAATTATGAAGATAAAATGCTTTATTTTCTTCTCTTTTGTCATGTAATAATCATGTTGGACCGGTTTGTGTATGTACATGTTTTATACCTAGTAAAAATGTTAACTTAGAGGGTCCCAAATCTGGCAATGTGTTTTGCTTGCAAGTACCCTTTGTTGCTTTAAATTTCCCTGTAAAATTCAGTATCACTGACCACTTATTCCTTTAATTGCTTTTGATATATCTAAAGTTATTTTCAGCTGCAATTTTGTATTAAAATTCTTTAATTATAAGTTGTGTTGGTAATCAGCTTCCTGGTTATTGAAACCATTTGGTTTTCACTTTCTGGAAATTTAGGCACCAGATTTAGCTACACTTTTCTTTTGGTAGTGAATCTAGAATATTTATGTCAAGCAAGTGGTATAAAAGATAGGATATTGGTATGGAAATTTGAAAAGACTGTTTTCTTGATAATCATTAGATGTGTATGTAAATTTCATTATTGATTTGAAAACATGGGAACTTGCATTGTGTTTATCATTGTAATAAATCAATGAAAAATAGGGCAAGAACAATGCCCTTCCTATTTACTAATGTGCTTTAATGTTTATCAAAATTATATTTGTTAGATTACTACGAGTTCGTTTACTGTTTGTAGCCACTAAATTTCAGATTTATTTGTGCATTTCATGCATGTGATTTGAATAATGATATAATCTAATCTATAGAAATGGTTTGTTTTGACACTTGGTAATAAGCATTTCGTATTCTACAAGATTCATATTTTGATAAGAGAATTGTTTTAGTTATGCACATTATTTATACTTGCACTATTCATTTGGTGTCGTGGGTGAGTCATTTCTGCAAATTATTGAACCAAGTGGAAGAAGGAGAATCCAATTAATAGATGACTCAACTTTTTTGGTATAGATAATGTACCACTTTGAATTTGAGTTAATCTAATGATTTGAGTACAAATAAAGGATTTAAAATATTTAAATTAAATTATTATAAATAATACTATATTTTCTTCCACAATCACTCTAAATAATACAATATCTTTTGCAATCACCTTTTTTTTTCTTAAATTTTGTGTCCTCACTCAACCCAATAATTGTCACACCATGTCACACACATAATATAGCACAATTCAATAATTACAATACCTACTTTTAAGAACCGAAACACTTACGTCCTGAATTGACGTAATAATTTTTGAGTGAAAATTATGAATTAAAAATATTTAAATAAGTTGTTAATAATTTAAAATTTAAATTATTATAAATAATATAATATATTTTTTTTTACAATTAATGTGATACGGGACGTTACATGTAAGGAATGAAAAATGAAAGTTTACTTATGATTTACTTCTGCCATGTTATGTAGAGGCCTTTTAGCTTTTTCTGTGTGGTCAATATTCGGAGAAGTGATTTATCGGGGATGGTGGTATTCTCCTATGACTTTATTGCTGCACATTCTCTTTCGGTGCAAAACAGTTAGTGTTACAGAGTGAGCCTCTTTAGTTTGATTTGATCATTCTCACAAACGAAGTGTTGGTAGTAAATTGTTTATCCATAAGTTTGACTAAAATCCCACATACTATGCAGATTGCAGTCTTTGCCAGCGAGGTTATTTATGCTTAAAGTCAATCGAAGAGACCTCGTCTAGTAATAACTTCATCATCTTCATAGGTTCTCAGAAAATGATGAATGGCACCGTCTAGATGAAACTCAACTATACATTGTATAGATAAGTATTTGATAGCTTTCATGTGGCCAAGTGGTCGAAAACAATTAGAGTGCATTACACTACATGAAACTAGTTAGTGCCATACTTGTTAGACTCTCATTCTTATCTTTACGATTTTAAATCCTAATCCTAAGTTATCATGTAATATCACTATTATAGATAGATGTTAATTGAATTATTAAAATATTATAATTTATATTTATATTTATTAAGTTAAATTAATATTTTTATTAAGTTAAATTAATATTTTAATAATTTTTTATTTGATTGCTATACTTCATGTAGTATACTATTCATATTCTTATTTTTAGTTTTTAATCGAAAAATAGTATTAAATTTGTGATGACGCAGAACATTCTATATTATGAGTATATTATGTCAAATATTATAAACTTAAGTTTTTATTAAATATTTAATTAAAAAATAAATAAAAATTATATTTGTATTTTCAATATAATTTTACAACCTTTCAATCCGATCTTACAACTTTCAAATTGATTTTAATTAGCATCTCAATTTTACAAACATTGATTATTGCCCGTAAAATTGTATCCCAGTTAATGTTGCATAATGCGTGGTTTGCTACAGTACCATATAGTTACGATAATTTTTATAATTCATAATACGGTTGGAAGAAGTTTTGTGAGTCGGCACGCATTTTTTGTTTGCAATATGATGTATTATTCATATATAGTTGTCTTGTATTAGATAAATTGGGCATATACTTGATTATTACTAAAATTGTATAAGTTATTTACTTAATTGTACTAGAATTTTAGTTGTACTATAATTTTAATTAGGAAAATACACCCGGTCTTTGACGCCATCTGTAGACAGGATTAAATTTTAAAAAATCTTACTAACATCAGTTGATATCATAGATTCCCTAAGGTTTAATACACACTACAGGATCTACAAGTGGAGTCAAAAATTGGATCTATCTAAGTATTTGCCTTTTAATTATAATAGCTTTAATTGTATTATAATTTTAGATATGTTTGTTTGATTCAATTTCGATATATTACTATGTTTCGATACGAGTATAGCAACACAGAAATCAAAGGTAAAAAAATCAAAACGGAAATCAAAGGTGAGAAAACATATTAAGTAAGGCTTTTAGTTTGGTAATATCCAATTTTATAACCTTTAAAATACAATTCTAGTTAGGATCCTAATTGTACAAACTTTCATTATTGTCTGTAAAATTATGTCTCAGTTTGGTAATATTTTTGAGTTTTGATCTAAAATGCCGCTAGTGTCTGTAAAATTGTGTCCCAGTTTGGTAATATTTTTTAGTTTTGATCCGAAATCCGGCTAACAACGTGTCAGGTTAGAGCAAAAAGATCTTCTATCTCACATTTTGTATCATTTTCTGTCACACTATCAAATAAACGATTAAAATTCTATGAAATAATTTTAATAGGATAATTTTAACTATTTATTTATTTAATAATATAAAATGTGAAACAAAAAATTTTTAACACAATCTAGTTACTTGTGAAAACAGACAACTAGTGAAGCACTTGATCAGTTGATCAAGAAGGTCAAAAGTATTTGGTCAGAAAAACCAAGAAATCGTACATTGATTGACGCCATAAACTCTAAAATATTGCCATTAACCTACTAATATGGAGGCCATTAACCTACATATATAATATGGAGACAGTGTATATTAGTTTAGCAGACAGATGCATCGAGGCCAGAAGAGTCTTAGGCTTGGAAATATGATTATCTCCATAACCCATATGGGCTTGCAGCATTCATCCGGGGAAGCTTGCGAGTGTGGACAGCGCAGCAGCACTTAATTCCCACTTTTCAAGCTTCTGTTTTAACAATCATTGTTCCTTGTTACTTCTCATTTTCTTTCTATATAAACCTTGTACTTTGCACTGGTTTATTCATCAATTCACAACACTCTTCAGCTGTATTGTTTACTTCTTCTTGCACTCATTGCACTACACACAATGGCCCTCAAGTCTCTGCTCTTTGTTTTCGCCTTCGTGCTTCTAGTTAGCACCACCATGGTACGCCGTAGCTAGCGTTACTCTACTATCTCATTCTTAATTAGAAAAGAAATATGTAACCTTTTTTGCTTCAATTAATTAGAACTACCTAGTAGTGTTTATCATTCATGTTATTGATCCTGCTACTTTGAAACTTATACTTGTAGGTCACATCAACGGAAGAGGATGCAATAGAAACAGAGGTAATTTTGATCAAGTTTCCCATTAAGCTGCAATTTCAATATTTATATAGTAATACTACAAATATCTGTAGCGTCTGATGAAAAATGGTCTGGTAGTTTAGAACTTAACTGAATTTTTTTATTATGTTTGCAGCGGCGTCATCATCATCATCATCATCATCGTCATCATCATGAGAAACCGCCAATGAAAGTTCAAACTTATCCTCAACCGAAGGCTCCTGCATACCCTCCCAAGCCTGCGCATTCTAACGCCGGTACTTATTTTGATTTCTTCATCCTAGTATCCTACTACATACAGTATGAGTGATAAAGTGAATTGTAGCTCAAATAGTCATAAAACTAACTTTTCTATAACTCATGTCATGAGATCAAATCATCAAAGAGTAGGTGAAAAAAAAAAAACAGTCCCTTATATTATAAACCGAAAGAAATCCATCTGTTTTTTTATTTTCTACTAGCAGTACAGCCTACAGAAATCTGAGCTTCCTGATTGCAATGTGCTCCTTTTTTTTATTTTTTTTATTCCAGCTGAGTGCGATCGACTGTGCGCAAAATACTGTGACGAGGAGAAACGTCAAAAAAGGGAATGCCAGAGGGATTGCGGACACTGCTGCCGAGAATACGATTGCGTCCCAGGACTTTACAACAAATGCACCACCTGGGACAAAGTGTGGTACCATGAGAGATCGATCGAGTGCCCCAAACACAAATATTAAACATCTGCAAAGCCCCTTTCAAGTTTTTACTTTTTAAGTAATACTTGATTGCGTTGTGTGTGTGATTTCTGTTGTTTCATTTGCTGTTGCATCAGTTTAATCATCATGTAATAATCCCTTGGGTAAACTATGTTTCCCTCGGACTAGTTCTTTTGTAACATTCAGTTGCTGTTTTATAGAATTCCGTTTTATGGTTGTTTGAGTTTATCTTTTTTTGCTAAATAAATCAAATAGTATATGAATTCATGACAACTACAATCTCAACCGACCTTGATCAAAACTAACTAGTACTTCCCCTACAAGAGAACTTCAGAAGCACCACCATGTGGTCATTTACAACCTTACTCCTCTCTTTTTTTCTTGGCGGGTTATAAACTATACACGAAGAGACGAGAAATTATAAAAGCTCAACCATGATCAGGATTTTATGTCTTAATGACACACGAAGGATACAAATTTACTATCTTTTCGAAGTATTATGTGGTTGTTTTTTATTGTGAGTAAGATGATCAAGTCGTATAAAATGTTACAAATTTGATTCTCGTTCTTATCTTTTTTTAATAATCAATTTGTAAAGATTATCATAAATTATTGAAGTATGATTGGATGAGCTATTGTAATCTTGTATAATGAGTAATTTATCTCTTAAATTTTTTCTCAAAAAAAAAAAAAGAAAAAAATTTATTGAAATATATATAATGAGATGTTTGGTTCGTATGCAAAAATCAAAATTAGAATTGAAATCATAATTCCACCGTCAATCTTTCTTACTTATTCTTTTTTTTAAAAAAAAGTATAAAATCTATTATATATATTAAATTAATAAATTTATGTTTTAAATTACAAATAAAAAATAAAAATAAATAATTTTAACGCTTTCCTTGTAATAAAAGATTCCGTAGTGACTGTAAAAAAGCAGTGTCCAGTTGTGCTAATATGTCAGTCACTCACAAACAAGGCCATATCTCTTTTTCTCTTATAAATATTTATCCAAGCAGGAGCTTAAAATATCGTCTTGGTTAACTTTCATTTCAGTCGAGATCTATCTGGGACAGGCAAATTTGACCAAAACTGAACACACATGTGGTAGGTGCTACCAAACGAGTAAAGAAATACAGAATACTGTATCTGACTTTCACACTCATTATGTTTACAAGTCTCTAGGCGCGCTGTTAGATGGCAGTTTAAAGCTTTTTGTACATATCGTTTAGATGAAACAAGATTAGATCTGAATTTTTTTTAGAGAGAGTAAAGAGTAAATTAAAGATATAAATATATATATAAAGGTTGATCGTAGGATTTAAAATTGTTTGAACTGATCTCATTTAAATCGGACCATATAAAATCCAAACTATTGTATAATAATTATGTATTTGTCTTAATTGAATCGTATTGAACTAACCACATTTAATACATTATAAATGTGACTGTTTATGTATCATGAGGTATCTCATTTTCTTTAGTATTAAATATAATTTGTTAGGAATAAATTACACTATTGTCGTTATAAAAAAAAAAACCCTCATTCTATACGAGACTACGCCTCCCAGATCACTTTTTCAAGGTAGGAGCCAACTCATCAGTCAAAATCTTAACTTCATTCAGTAGAAAAATACTGTAGAAAACTAAGAAGGAGCCAAGATGATTGTACACTAGTCTTAAAATTGTGGACGCAGTTTCTCGTAAATGATCAAGATCCAGAATCCCAGATGCTAGTTGCCATAGAATATCACACGTAAATATGGATGTATGCTTCATTCAAAAACAAGTAATTATTATAATCTAAGGCTTAATTACAATTTGTCCCTATATATACGAGACGGTTATAAATTATACTTATATTTATTTTATTTACAAATTATTCTTAAAATTTAAGAAAGTTAAAATTTTTATTTTAAGAGAATAGTAAAATATTATAATTATCCTTAATATTTTTAGTTACACTTTGTGAAGTTCTTTACTAAAATTTTTCTCTTAAATTTGAAAATGATAATGAACTATAATTTATTATTCTATTTTTTTCCTTCAGTAGTATGAGTGAGTGAGTTAATTGATTAATTTAAATTTATTTAAAATATATATTAATTATATCTCAATGTAGTATATTTACTCAAATAATGTGATTTTTTAAATATAAAGTAATTAATTAATTATTGATAATAGAGAAAATACAAAATAATAAAACTAAAATAATGTGATTAATAAATAAAATACTTTTTTCTAAACATAAAAATAATATTGACACAGAACACGTATGTCATGGCATGCTAAAAATGGATGCATCAAGAATAAAATATTATTAAACTAATTCATACAATTAATATTGAAGTGGTCAAAAAAACTTCAATAATGTTGGATGAAAAAACGTCGTTGCTTTTGAATAACGAATTACTTATAAAATAAAATCAGATACCAAAGTATAACTCAACCTATTTTTATGTTGGTTAAAGCAATTAAAAGATTAAGGGCAATTATGACATTTAACTACTCTTTTGGATGAAAATTTTAACTTCATTTAACATTTAGGGTAATTTGTAAATAAAATAAAGGAAAATTCTACAATTCCTCTTAGGAACCATTCTCTTGTGTTTTAAATGTTTGTACAGTATAGCACCATATGCTTTAAATATTTATATTATACATGTTTTTAAAACTAAGGGAATAGTTCCCTAAAAGGAACTATAGAATTTCCCTAAAATAAATATAAAGAACAATTTTAAATCGAGAGAATTCTACAGTCTCGTTTAGATAACCATCTTAGTTTTAAAAATTTGTGTAGTACAAGTTTTTAAATCTCCTATATTGTATTGTATTGTACAATTATTTAAAATACAATAGAATGATTTTATAAAAAGATCATAAAATTTTTCTTTAAATTGTTCTCTATTCATATGGGACAAATTATAATCAAGCCTTAATCTTGTTAATTAGTATCTAAAAGTTTTATGTTAGTACTAGTTTCCAATGCAGGCACATTGCATGTCCACATGTTTATGTCGGTAACTAAAGTATCTTTCCCTGTAGTCTAACGAGGAACGAGATAAGATATATTATCTCCGTTTTAAAATAAATAATTTGTTTTATTTCATTTATTTATCATTTTAAAAAATTAATAAACTATTAAATGATATTTTTCTAACTTTTAACTCGTTGAGTTAGTAAGAAAATAAAGTTAACTAAAAATATCATTACCCAGAATGTTATTCCAAGGAAAAAATTTCCTTTATCATGTTCGACGAGAAACGAGATAAAATATATTCTCTCTATTTTAAATAATTTATTTTATTTCATATTTTTTGTCTCTACACTACTTTAAAAAATTAATGAACTATTAAATTATATTTTTTCAATTTTTACCCTTAGAGTTCCTTTGTTGACAGGAAAGTAAAGTTAACTAAGAATATCATTACTCAAAATTTTATTCCAAGAAAAAAATTTCCTTTATCATGTTTGGATACTCATAAAAATGTAGACAGGAAAATTACATAAATGTACTTTACATTTTTTTTAGATTGTCAAAAATATCCCTACAAGCATAATATATAGAAACAGTTTTTATTCAATAATTTTGTATTATAATGCAAGCAAAAATTAAGAATAAATTAGTAAACATTCTATTTTTTGTTTCTTTTTACTACTCTTACAAACAAAATTATTTATTGTGATAGATAAAAAATCAATTAAGTAAAAAATTCTTGTACTTCTAATTTTTGCAAATTATAAAAGTTCATTGCAACACCTACGCATTTAAAATTTTATATGTATAAAAAATCATGAAACTAAGAGAAACAAAATATGGAAATGTATAAATGAAAAAAATTATTGGGAGATTTCTAAAAGAACATCCAACATTTCAATCAGTAAAAATTTCTGATTAGTCATTTTGCAAAAATTATTTAAAACCTGCAATATATCATCATGTTGATTAATATTTAATATTTTTATGTGAGCGAGTAAAACAAATTGCCTTAGCTTATCTTTGAATTGATGTATTTAATTGGACAACGTTCCTATTCATGGATTTGAATTCTTCCAATGATATGAGTTGCATATTTAAGAAAAAAATGTCATGACCTCTATGTTTTGTTTTTATTTAAGATGGAGGAATTCCGCAGATGACTACTCCAATTAAGCGATGATTCGTGAAGACTAAGCATACATTGATATAAAAATGATGTATCTTACTCTTGGATGTGTGTAGATCTGATATTCTTTTTTTCCTTTTTTTCTATTAAAAATGATGTTATAAGGTGTGGTATTTGTAGGGCTTTTAAACAAATTGTGTGTTTTTATGTAGAAGATAAAGGAGAGAGGAGGGAGAGAGAGAGATATGGGTTAATAGTGTGTAGAGTTTGTTTTTAGATTAAACTCTTTAAGAAAGTATTTAGAATACCAATTAAAAAATGAGGATTTCTTATAATTATGCAATTACCTTCATTATTTTGGGGAAAGTTTTTACTTTCCCCACAAGCCAAAATGAAACAGACATAGGAATTTAAATTTTGGAAAAAAAAATATTTTCTCCAACAAGAATCCTTTCCTATCAAACGAGGCTTTAGTGTCACATTGATAAATGATGATTATATAGTTGGGATATTAATACAAAAGAGTAATTTAGTCACTTTAAACTTTTTTTTTTTGCAAAATTCATACAATTTAATAACTTTCTTCATCCATGTGCATTAACCAAAGACGACAATTATTTTGAATTAGAGGGAGTAGTAATCTGTTTGAAGGAAAAAAATTTCACTATTGTTCTAATATTCCCTTCGTTTCAAAATAAGTAAACAACTATCATTTTTAGTTGTGCACACGAATTAAAAAACTATTAAATTGCATCAATTTCGCAAAAAAAAATAGTTCAAAATGACTAAATTATCCTTTTACATTAATATTCCAACTATATAATCCTCACTTAATTAATGTGGCACTAAGAGTAAAAGTTAAAAAAATATCATTTAATACTTTATTGATTTTCTACATATGACACAACATAAATTGTTTAAAATGACAGTTATTTTGAAATAGAAAAAGTAATATTTTATAATTATTTCATAATATATGTTTAATCACCTTTTTATTCATGTACGTTAAATTAAAAAGAATTATTGCAATAATTATTTGAATAATAATTTTTAAAAAAATCTTAAATAATTGTTATTCAACCGAATCTGTAGTGCTATCTGCTAGTGCTACTTTGATCGACACTATGCTCCAGGGAAGCAAGCTGGGCCCTGCAGCCTACCTTGCTTTAGATTAGATTCAGCACAATGATCCATGACTGATGCTTTCTTTTGATTATGATCTGGTGAATTAAATTGGTTGGCAGGCCCTCTTAGGGAGATAAATTCTTGTGTACACAATATATGATACATTGAAATATAAAATATACGAATCGAATTCTATTACAATTCGTATACAAGCCCTAGTCTTGTATATAGATAAAGTCTCAAATTTCATATTTTAATACATTATATACTTTTGATACATACAAAAATTTACCTTTTAAAGTACATTAGTCACCACTTAACTCTCTTTATATGTACCATGATACTTGGAAACTGCTCATTGCTCACTCAAAGCGGAACTCTTCCTGCATCTTTTTGTTCCCGGAGCAAGCAATGGCTTCAAAGGCTACTAGCATTATACTTTTTGTGTTGGCTGCTTTTCTTCTACTCACTACAAGGGTATGCTTTCTGTGTATGTGTGTGTACATATATTTCATGAACTTTGCAATCCTATATTTAGTATTTTAGCTAGTTCTTTATGGTTCCTGAATTTTAACTGACTTCTGTGTTAACAATTGATCATTTTTAGGTTTCATCAAACAGCGAGGAACTTTTTAGTTAAGGTAATGCTCGAACCATTTTCTAGCTCCTTTTAGGCCTTTCTCTGCAAATGAAAAGTGAAAAGTAGCTAAAACACTAATGGCATTAAGTGTTCCCATATTTGGCTCACAACTTATCACTTGGTAATATCACTAATGGTTACTAAAAGAGTTCCAAGTGAAGTGCAAATGTGCAAGGCATACAAAAGATAAGTTTATTAATTTAGTGCCCTTATGCAATAGCTGAGAAAATATCATTCTTATTAATAAATAAAAAATAAATAAAAATTGAAGGTCTACTAATATCTTTGCATAGATCGAGTCTTGTAACGGTGGTTTGCTAGAGACTCCGCTATGAGCACGCTGGCTAGTGACTAAAAGCAAGAATAGCTCTTGTTTTTAGTTGATCTATCGATAGATCTGCTCACATTGCAACGTGACTAGTATGAAATTACTTCGAGCCTTGATGTAATTCTGGATTCTATACAGGATATATACCAAAAAGTTCCTCCACCACCAACCATCAACGCATCTCTATCTCCACCGCCACCCCCTGCAACAAAGACTCCATTGCTGTCTCTTCCTCCGCCACCCTACAAGCAGGTTCCATCTCCGCCAGTCAAGAAACCACCGCAGCCGTCACCCCCTCCTCCGCCAGTCAAAGCACCAGCTCCTCCTCCTTCCCCCATCAAGCCCCCACCAAGAAACACAAAAGGTGAGCAGAGCAACCCTTAATTAGTTCCAGGCGATTTCGTAGTTTTCTTCAATAATTAACATCTAATGATGTTGATGCTTTAAGTATATATGTTTGTATATATGTACTTGCAGAATGCTTCCCCTTGTGCGTGGTTAGGTGCAAGTTCCATTCGAGGAAAAATGTTTGCTTGAGAGCTTGCGTGACGTGCTGTGACAGATGCAAGTGTGTTCCTCCAGGGCAATACGGCAACCGGGAGAAATGTGGCAAGTGTTATGCTAACATGACCACCCACGGTGGCATGCTCAAGTGCCCCTAATTAAGTCACTCGTGCAATACACTAGTCTACTTGTACTAGTAGACTAGTAGTAGTTTGGTTGAGAGGATCGTTTGTCTGTGTGCTTCAAGCAGAATCAGTAGTTTGGTTGAGAGGATCGTTTGTCTGTGTGCTTCAAGCAGAATCAGTACTATAGTTCTGATCGTGAAAGTGAATGTTCATTGTATTTGTTCCCATCATCATCATGACCATGACCATCGACAATAAATGCAATTTCAGCTTGGCAAAGTAACTAAGTTGTGTTTTGTAGGGATTTTGGAGCCCTTTGCAGTTATTGCTTTCCTTATTCCTTTTATTGGCTAATTCGGCTTAGCTAAAAAGGTGAAAATGGAGTTCTTGACCTTAAAAATCAATGAGAAATTAGTTTTTTTTTAATAGTTCTTTGTTAATTGCGGAGTCTGACTCTCTATAAAGTAAGCACTCATCTAAAAAAAAAAGGGGTTTTCCATTTTTTCATCTTTGAAACAGGAGTATATTAAAAACTGATTTGGTTTTCTTAAAAAGAAAAATAATAGATTAAAAACACCCAATCCTAAACTCTATTGAATGATTGGTCTTGTTTGCTTCCCTATTGTCACCCAAGTATCTTGTAACAGCAAATGCCAAGAAAGGGAAAAAAACAAACATATGCATCATCATCAATCTTTGGTGTATTCGCCAGAGGGAAGGCAAAACGCTTCCATTTGTTCAGCATGTTAGTACTAATATTTTCCATATATGCATCCTAGAGATTTCAGAAACCAGGCTAAGAAGTATTTCTATCCATAGGCTAGAGATAAATGAAAGAGATATCAACCATTCTATAGCTAGCTAATTAACTGTTCAAATATTAACAGCATACATACTCCATTTGATAAAGAAATCACCACAAAAATTTTCTCGTACGGCTTCCCTTAGGATTGCTGTTGTGTATATTGTCGGCATGTGGTTTGCCTTCGCGGCATTGTCAGTGAAGGCAGAATGGGGGGGTCATATCGAGCCCCTCTTCTGGCCCATCTTTTGACAACTCTATGACATTTGCACCAAGCTGCATTGCATCCTTTGAATCTTTTTTACTTGGATTATTTGCTGTTCTCTTTTCCTTCTTCATCCTCAAGGAGGTAGTTTGAGCTATTTATGATCGTCTTTGGATTCCGTGGGATAAAGGATGATGATGTTCTCCATTGCTTAATCAAATTTTATTTTTAATCCAAGGTGTATTTCTGGAGAATATATTTTGATTACTCACTTTGCAATAATAACTATTAAGGTGTACTTTTATAGATAACTATTAAATGACTAAATAAAATAAAAAAATTATTATTTTTTAATTATCTAATAATTTATAATACTTACATCCTAATAAAAAAATTTTCATTCCTGGTAGCTTCATCATATGTTGTCCTATTACTTAGCAAAAATGCAACGAGTATGCTGTTTGATTCCAAGATTTGCCACAAACTATCTTTTGTATTACTATACGTGAAATAAAAAGTTACAACAAAGGAGGTGTTTGCTTTATAGGAATGAAGGAAAGAAATCAGAATTAAAATTAATGATATTCATAAATATTATTTAATTAATTACTATCGAAATCATTATATGGGAAAAAAATATTAAAAAATACTTACTTTTATTTTTCACTTGTAATTGAGGTTTTAAATTAATTAAATTATCAATATAATAAAATTTATTTCTTGTTCAAATTAAACAAATTAGAAAGAATAAAATAATCCTCATTTCAATTTTGAGTCCTAAATACGAACCAACATCTCCTAAGTTTTATGTGCGATTTGAATATTTTATTTTATTTTATTTCTTTTTATTTTGAGTAAAGAATAATGTATTCATTTGATCAATCCAAGTAAAAGTTAAAAGGGTTAATAACACTTTGCCCCTGAACTATATGAGTAATTACATTTTATCATCCCGCTCCGACGATGGTGATCATCCCAACTCCGATGACTCTTATATCATCTAGATGTGTATAAGAGCCTAGCTTACTGTATGTGAGGTACCAAACGTGCAGAAGTACAAAATTTTTGTTTTTTTTTTTTTCACTAGCAAAATCTCTAACAAATTTGGTAAAATTCGTTGCTCCAAATTAGGGATTTATCCACTTTGATTTAGATTTCTCCAAGAGACAATTATTTGAGTGTATATTTTCAAAGGATTTAGGGTTTTCATTCGAAAAATCTTTATTTTTTTCTAAAATATTTCTTTCTTTAATTGAATTGATGGAATTTCTTGGTATTCTATAGATGTTGCAAAATTTATTCCCTAAATTCCATCTTGCCTGCCTATTTTCTGTTCGGTTAGCTTATTTTTGCTAATATATTTTCTAATATGTTTACCCAATTGTTCATTCCTCGGTGAATTGATAAAAAAAATAAAAATAAAAAAAAACATATTTTCTTGCATAATTTTGTAAAAGATGCTCCATATAAACATTGATGGGATAAGTGCCTGATATTATTCTATTGAAGTTAAATAAGATATATCCCAATGATAGGTGGGGGGCAAAATGTCAGTTTTATTTCACTTTAACTTGTGAAGTTTTCAAGTTATAAATTAGAACAAATTATTTCACAACTTTGACAATTCAAAATTGAGACAGCGTGATTATGGCCTAATATTGTATAGACTACCAACAATCTGATCAACCGGATTTAATTTGATTGGCCTTTTTCATTTTGGTTTTTGAATACACTTGGATGCCCTATCAACTCCTCAAACATAAAAAAGGGGTAGCTTTTATGTGGTGGTTATGGCATTATTCATTGCTAGTAAGTGATATTCCTTGCATTATTTACTGAAAATTGCAAAGCTCCATACTCTTATCGTTCATTTATCTATAGCTTTGTTCAACATAATTCATGGAATCGCTTTGAATGTTGGGCTCTTGTTTCCATTATGTTGTCAGAGGTTTTGTCACACAAGGTGGTGACTTTTCTACTGGAAATAGAACTGGTGGTGAATCCATTTATGGACTGAATAAGAGAAATTATATGCTCAACTCAGTTTTGAATTTTAGCTTATTTAACTTATAATTTGGTCCTAATACTAATGGTCCTCTATTTTTCATACAACATCTTTATGACTCAAACATCTGATCTGGATAGAAAACATGTTGTTGTATTTGGAAGGTTTGATCAAGGGATTCGTTCAATTGAGCATGCCACTAAGAGAAGATGATTATCCCAATCTTTGATGTCATAATGGTTGAAGTTCCTGAAGGGCCTGATTGCGAGACAAGCAATTTCTTTAAAAATGGTGATTTTTATCCTGATTGGCCAGTTGAGCTTAGCATGAAATCAGATGATATTTCCTGATGGACGAGTGTTGATACAAGGTGCCTGCCTAATTCAAGGTCCTTTGATGTATGCTATACGGCTTCAAAACTTAAGCAAGCTGGTTTAAGTATTTGATTTAGTTTATATCTTATTTTTTTGTATTTAGAAACTAGAATGTAGAATGATCTTCCTATTTACTCGGCAAAATTTTGTGTAATTCTTCAAGTTGCCAATGCATGATCTCTTGAACTATGCTGGCAATTGAACGAATCCCTTGATCAACTTTTATATCTGTTTGATTAAAGAATTTCTAGTGAAAAAAGCTCTATTTTGATAGAATGAATATGTGGTTTTAGTGGATATTAGGTAAATTTGATTGTAAATGGAGATAATATTTTGAAGCTAAAAGAACATTTGCAACGTTTCAACAAACACTACAAAATGAATTTGGAAAATATTTCATTAGACTAACCAAACACCTCAAAATTATGAAAAGGAAATTTTTTTCCATGAAAATAACTTCATTGGAAAATATTTTCCTAGAGAAAACATTTTACATCCAACCAAACAGACCCTACATTTAGACATTAATGAAATCTAAAAATCTTAAAAACTTGACCAAGAAATATATTAGTATAAATTACATTGAAATATTATATAATTTATTTTTGTTTATTTTTAAATAATTATCACATCACTATCAAAATTTAAATACAAAAAAAACAAAGTATAGTACCAATGGTATTTTAGTCATTTAACTAGATTATTTTAATAATTTTAATATTTATGATAAATGTCAATGGGGATAAAGTATATGTTATTTTTATAGTTTAGGGGACAAAGTGTAATTCTTACTATAATTTAAGGGGTAAAGTGTTATTAACCCAAAGTTAAAATAGTATCTTTATGTTTGACTGCTTGACTAACTCAAAAAAATAGTAATGGTAAATTACCGTAAACCCCCATGTAGTATGGCCTTTATATTCATAAATCCCATATGTTTTGAAAATATACCTTAAACATCCATGTGGTCTAGACTAAATGGTAAACTAGATGGAAAACATCCAAATTAACACATTTTGGATGAAATTACGTTCTTACCCCTATATTAAATTACGATAAATTACTATAAACCTCCATATAGTATAACTCTTGAACCCATAACCTTCATATGTTTTGAAAATATACACTAAACATCCATATCTTCGGAACTGAATGATAAAATAGAAAAAGTCATCCAAAGTCATGTTTTTGAAATTACATGTTTACCCCATATACAATTTAATATCAAAACTTTCAAGTAATTAATCTCTCCCTATTTATCTTAGAAATTTTAACTTTCAATTCGCATGATGAAAAAATGAAAAAATGATATTAATTTTTTATTACAATTAAAAATCTGTATATTAATGCATAAAAAAGAAAATTAGAATTACGGAAAATACCTCATGCATTCTTGTAGTTGTACCTTTTGATTGCAAATGATACATAAGTATAGTAAATTTGAGAATAAGTTTATGTAGGTAATAATGTGCGTAGGTTGGGTATATAATGTTTTTTTTTTTTTTTTTTTTGGAGGGAAAACAAATTTTCAATCAATGACTCGCAATAGGTGCCCATGTATAATTAAATATGATTGGTTTGGATGATTTACATTTGTTTTACATTTATCTAGACCTTGGTTTGGATTATTTATGTTTGTTTTACATTTATCTAGACCATATGGGAGTTTACGGTATATTTACAAAAGTGTATAGGGGTTATGGGTTTGAGATTGATACCACGTGAATGTTTATTGTAATTTATCCTAAACTTTTTGAGACAAAATTATCAGTAAGTTTTTCATTAAACACTCGCTTCACGACGCATTTTTTAAACACCGTTAATTTGGATAGTTTTCGTCCATTTTACCTTTTAAGACAAACCATATAGGGGTTTAAGGCATACTTTCAAAATATATGAGGGTTATGGGTCAAAAAATTATACCACACGAGGGTTTACGGTAATTTACCATTTTTTAAAAAGTGACAATTGCACATGCTTACCCGTAGAAAAAATTCAGGTATACCTAGTTTTTAATCCCACTCATAAATTTGTTGGTACAGATTAAATGTTATGAAATTTATGACATTAACTAATGTAAGTACAATTTTATAAAATTTAATATGAAATATAAGTTTAATAGGTAAAATTCAAAACTGAGTCTATATGAATATTTTCTCTTGCCCTTAACTTATGAAAAGGTTAATGCAAAATACTTTCCTAGAATTATCACTGATTTATACTTTAAGGGAATCATTCACTTAAGTTTAAAAGGTTGTGCAATATATTATTTTAAATCTTACATATGATATTGTATTGTACAACTATTTAAAATAAAAGAAAATAGTTTCTTAAAACAGACTGTAGAATTTTCTTATACTTTATCCTTGAAACTAGTATTGATTTTACTATTTTAATACCTTATGATATCAATTTGTGATACATTAATTAAATCATTTAAAAATTAATAATTTTTTCTAGTTATTTTGAATAAAAACACTTGAATACTAGTAATTTAGTATTAATTTACAATTGTTTATTAAAATAATATAATTTATCTAATAGTATTAAAGTGTTTTATTTATTTTCCACTAAGATAAACAATTTATTAAAAGTTACTAATAGTATAAGGTAATTAAGGAGGTGGTTGGTTCACATCATAATTAGAATGAAAATAAAAATCATAAACTTCATTATTGGTATGAGTTTATATCATTTTTCCTTATTTGTTTGGTTTAACATAGGAATAAGTTTTATTATATTAATGAGTTACTCAATTTGAAAATCATGTCACAAATGAACTTATAAATGAAAATATGTATTTTATAATACTTTTATTCTCATATAATGATTATAATTTTAACCAAACAACATTTATGAATATCATTAACTTTGATTCCCATTCTCCTCTTATATATATAAACTAAACACCTCCTAAGTGTACATAATTGATAGTTTAGGACATAAACTGCAAATCAATGATAGTTGATGGGTGCAAATGGCAAATAACGCAGGATGAAAATTTCAGAACTAGGACTACAAAGTTTTGACATTTCACTCTTCAGAAAATCCCGCCGTCGTAAGATCTAAAGACTGGCGAGCAGTAAACTGTCCAACTGAGAAAAGACTTGAAACAAAGATGAGAGGCGACGGTGATGGGATCTTGGGCGGAGGAAAGAGATCAGAAACCAGCTTGAAAGTTAGACAAAAATGGCTGAAGAGGAAGGAGAAGTGGCTGGTGGTTCTTGGGGTGGTCTTGCACGCCGTATACATGCTCAGCATTTTCGACATTTATTTCAAGACCCCCAGCTTAATTGTTCACGGCATGGAACCTGTCACCCCTCGCTTCAAGGCTCCAGCTAGACGCCTCGTTCTTTTAGTTGGTACTACTATTTGCCTGCCACCTGTTTGATAATTTACCCCAATGAGTTTTGTTCTTGTGCATGTGTGTCTTTATTTGCATTGATTGGATATTTGTTGTTGCAGCGGATGGTTTAAGGGCAGACAAGTTTTTCGAGCCCGATTCAGATGGGAATTTCAGGGCTCCATTTTTGAGGAGTGTGATTAAAGAACGAGGTCGGTGGGGAGTTTCGCATGCTCGTCCTCCTACAGAATCTAGACCTGGGCATGTGGCTATTATTGCTGGCTTTTATGAGGATCCAAGCGCTGTCACAAAAGGTGGGATTCCTTGTAATTACTGTATTTGTTAATATTTGATTTTTGGAGCAGCTTAGGCTACTACTTTATACTAGAGACTGATAGCATGTAATTACTTGGAAGGGTGGAAGGCAAATCCAGTTGAGTTTGATTCAGCTTTATTTAATCGCAGCCGTCACACAATCTCGTATGGTAGTCCTGATATCGTTCCAATATTCTGTGGTGCTGTGCCGCATAGCACATGGAATACTTACCCTCATGAATATGAAGATTTTGCAACTGGTTCGTAACCACATTACTTACTCCCTTGAGTATGTTTATACGTGAGTTATGATTCTCTTGAGTTGAATGACTGGTATTGTATTGTATTGTAAAACTCCAATTCTTGGTTTTAGACAGAACAAAAGCTTTATGGAGAAACTATATGTAATTACCTGTGCCTGTAAATTTGTCTCTAGTTTATAGTATAATCACTATCCCTGAAACATTAGTATATGTATGAACTTCATAATCAGGCTAATATTGTTGCCTATGACTTCTATATTGGGACTTTGGAGTTACAGATATGGTGCTTTTGACATGTTAGAACTTGACTATGAGAAAAGATGCTTACATGCTCCCTACTTCAGAAAAGATCGATAGATGTGAAATGTTTTTCCAATTTTCAAGATTTATTTTTATATTTCACTGTTTTATAGGATGAAATATGTCTTTTATGTGTTTTACTATTCTATGCATTGAAAGCCTTAAACATATATAGAACATTTTTCCATGCAAATCTATATGAAGTTGGCACTCATACGTACGATGAGATCATAATCCCAAGAGGATTTGCAAGCAAATGAATAGCTATTGTCACGCTCTATAAATTTCCAATTCTAGTGGTCGTCGTCCTTATAATTCCAATTTTTTCCATGCTTTATCAATTCATTAGTGTTCATGCAGATGCATCTTTTTTGGATGAGTGGTCATTTGATCAATTCGCAAGCCTTTTGAATAGGTCAAATGAAGATCCAAAGTTGAAGCAGCTGCTTCTACAGGACAATCTTGTCATATTTCTTCACCTGCTTGGTTGTGATTCTAATGGTCATGCTCATCGGCCCTATTCATCAATTTATCTCAATAATGTTAAGGTTGTTGATCGTATTGCTGAAAGAATCTACGTTTAATCTCATTCAGAGTTACTTCAAGGATGACTTGACAGCCTACATTTTTACAGCTGATCATGGAATGAGTGACAAAGGTTAGAAACCTTTTTGTTATCTTCTTTTATCTTACATGAATAGTTCCATCCTTCCCAGGCACATGTCGCACATATAAATTTCCTATGCATTTTACTTAAATAAACACCCAGGCAAAGAGAAAAGGGATATGGTCACTTGGATAATATCAAGCACATACCTTAATTTTTTCTCAACAAACTTTTAACGCCACCAATATAGATTCTTTAACTAAAGAAAAGCAGAAGGATTTCCCATTTTCTCTATGTAATACTTTCTTCTATTTGGTCCTTTTATGTGTTAAAGCCTACAAGCTTAGCATGGTTTTCATTTTTTATTTTCACTTTCTTGAGTTTTATTTATCATTTTATGTTGAGATATTTGATTCAGGATATTCTTTTTAATGTTAGATCTTGCTTTTTGTATTTCTTGCTCCTATCTACTGATTTGCCAATAGACTTCCAAATTTGTTTTAGGAAGTCATGGAGATGGGCATCCTTCAAACACTGATACTCCCCTTGTTGCTTGGGGTGCTGGTGTTAGACATCCCACACATAATTTAGCTGGTGATCATTTGGATGATGCTGTTCGATTTGTTGATGAACATAAGCATGAGCCAACTCCTACAGAGTGGGGCCTCGGGGGCATTGAGAGGCTGGATGTTAATCAAGCTGATATTGCTCCATTGATGGTTGTTCAGTTGTTCTTGATTGGTAGCTTTTTGTTTCGTGATTATATATTTTTTACACCCCACAAATCAATTTCTTATACGCTCATCAATTCATCCGCAGTCAACTCTTCTCGGTTTGCCATGTCCTGTTAATTCAGTTGGAAACTTGCCCCTTGGTTATATCGATTTTGAGAAGGTAAATTGCAATGAATAAATGCCTTAACAAAAGTTTTGTGCCTTGTGACAGTGGAAACAAGGTCCCTTCTGTGGTTATTCATCATTTTCCTAGTCTCAATTGACATTGACTGCACAAGTTAACTAAGGTTTATGTGGATTATTGTGCACATAAGTTAACTAAGGTGTATGTGGATTATTGTGTTCAGGTGGAAAAGGTTGAAGCTGTATTCGCTAATACAAAGCAAATTCTCAATCAGTTTCTTCGCAAATCACGTATCCTTCCTGAATGAAAATGAAATACTGTTGATATGGATAGCAAGTGAAATTTTGTGAGGTGGGGAATGGGAGGATAAGCATCTTAAAGCTTTTCATGGTTATCCATGTTAATTTTTCTGTTCTTTCCAACTTCTCTTATCAACTCTACTTCTTTGGTGTTTGATTGTTATTACCATATCAATACATTTTGAATTGTGATAAACTGAGTTTGGAATATGTTTTCTAATCTTTCAAGATTTTCCTTGACAAAGATAGAATTGAAGCAGTCAAATTCTCTGCATTTCGAGCCTTTCAAACCTCTGACAAACTACTCCTTGCTATTGGAACAAATAGAACATCTCAATATCCATTAGACATTATGAAGCTGCAAGGAAGCTATCTGAGCAACTACGAAGCTTGGCACTTGAAGGACTTCATTATTTTCAAACTTATGATTGGTTAATGCTAATGACTGTTATTACTCTTGGCTACATTGGTTGGATGATCTACGTTCTGCTTCATTTCTTGCAATCTTATACATCATTCCTCGAAAAGCTTGTGGAAACAAAGCAAATGGTTCAGTTGAGAAAGAATACGTGGAAGGTAATTCAATTGTATTAAGGTTCTTCCATAATTAATCATGAAAGAACATGATTTGTTGGGGAAATATGGGGCACTTGAGTGAGCAGTTTCTGAATAACTAGATAAATAATATACTCCTACTCTTCTTAATTTTTATGTTACATATCAAAAATGAAAAAAAGAAAAAGAAAATCTCAAACCCTACTGTGCTCGTGCGGGTGGAGGGGAACTTTGAACCTGTGCAAATGCAGAGAACTTGAATTTCCTTGCCATGGAGTACGTTGAATAAATGCGACTTCTTATTCCAGATTTCATCTTAACTGTAAACTTGAAAAATGACGAATAGAACTTTTGGGATACCAATGGTGGTTTCACCTTTTACTTGAACTGAATTAGATTGCCTCGTCCCGTGTGAGTTGAATAGTTTTGTGTAAGGTGTTAACCCGTTGTTTTTGTGTGGTTAAATTTGCATAAGAGGACGAAACTATTATGTCCTTTCATACCATTTATAGTTTCTCATTTCTCTACTTATCTCCTTTTATGTGGTAGGTGCATTTTATTGGATGTCTGTTATTGTGCCTAGTGTCCTTTCTACTGTTTCTGGAACATTCTCCTCCACTTTATCATGCATACGCTGCAATGACAATATTTCTTTGGACACAAATATTTAGTGAATATCAGTTTCTAAGAGTAATATGGAGGGAACTACAGAGGAGAGAATCTTATTACTTCATTAAACTCATCGCAACCTGTATTGTCTCAATACTCATCCTTGAAATGCTAGAGCAGAAGGTAAGGTCCTCTAATATGTTGTAGTCATATTCTTATAGCAATGTAAATTGTTATGTAGCCAGGATATAATTTTATTTTGTGTATCATGTAGGTAAAAAGTTTCACGGATAGGAAATTATATACCTGGTGTTTCTGGACTGTTGGGCTTGCTGCTTCTATTTATCTTTTCCGCTCGATAGCCTGGAAATCTAGAGTGCCAATTGTAATTCTGCTGGAATGCTGGTTCTTGTCCATTTTCACTTTGATGCCAGCTGAAATTCCAGAGAATACTTGGCTAGTGTATGTCCTGCCTCGTTTTCTTTTCTTCAGCTATTAGCTTCTTACCTTTAAGTTAATTAGTCATGCTTGGACTTGAAAATGGGTCATGTGGATGAGCAACAACTTAGAAGCTATTTGAGCTCGGTCAAGTAGCTGGGTTCATAGTGCTTGTCCTTTCCTCGTTGATAAGAACTTAAGCGAATTGTTCTCATGTTCAGTAGTCAAAGCAACAAAACAGTTTTCCTTCAGTAACCCCTGAAGCCACTGATTGGCCTTTGTCAAATCCTTTGTGCATTTATGCAAAGAATAAACATTACACTGCTTGGGCATTTCATGTTAGTACCCCTTATCTTGCTGACCTTAGTGGCCTCTGATATGCAGGAAATGTAACCTTATCATGGATCTTTCTGATAGATGAGACCAGTGAACAGTTAGTGACCGAATAATTTTGAAAAAAAAAAAAAAAAACCAACTTTTTTTGGGTGAAAGAACCCCCTTTTTTATGAAGAAACAAGTACTGCTGATTGATTGGGGATTTTGTATGCTATAAATTATCATGAAATTGTTTATTGTCAAGGTTCTTTTACATTCATTTTTATCAAAAACTGCCTCTTTGTGAGCCTGGCCTTACAGCATTTATGCAAGTTCGTGCGGCTTTAACCAGTCTGCCCGTCTGCCATCCTTTTTTCCATGTAAAGCTCGAGCAGTCCAAAGCACAATTTTTGCTTAGCACTGACTACCATAGTTGTTGCAGTACACTTTTCATTTAATTATGAGAAACTTGGAAGGAAGTGAGAAATTTAGATACTTATGTGAAGTCTTTTATATGGATACTCTAAAATTTGAGAGTGAAATGGAATGAGTTGCAAAGTGTGCAAGACAATTCCTGGTTAGATATAAGTTATTTCTCTCTATAATTGTAATTATCTGCTACTGTAGTGTCATTAGTGGAGTTGTCATCATGATGATTGGAGGAGTTGCAAGATATCTGGATCTTCATTCTGAAGATAATAAATATTGGCGTAATCTTTGTACTCATGACACAAGCAGACCTAAGTTCCCTATGCTCTTTCACTTGCAGGTAATAGTAATCTTTTTTAACTTCTATTGAACTTGTCTTCAAAGATATCATTTAGGGATAAATGTAACTTGTTTATCACATTATAAATAGATTATTTTGGTCGGCCTATCATCAGTGATGGTGGTGTTATCAACATCTCACAGAACCGAAAAGAGGAATTGCATGCAATTCATCCAACTAATTAACTGGTCCACTGCTGGTATTGAATCTTTTTTCTTCTCATGCTCGCATTTTATGTTATTCTTTCTTGTCCTTCTTGGGGATTTACATAAGTTTTTTATGTCAAGTTTCTGTTTATTACAAATGTCAACATCATTACCCTATTATTATAATATTCATTTTCTTGATGAAGTTTTTCGGTTGTATAATAAAATTTGGTTTATTTGTCACTGGATGGTGCACTTTCTTTCTAATTGTCACGGATAATATTCAACGATCAATCTTGTAAGATCGGCTTATTCAAAGGGGTAAATCTGGTCCGAAGTTGTTGGAACGAATCGTTTGCTTTATCAAAAAAACCTTGACTCTAAGGGGTCTTGGTGGCTGTTCGACTGAACTCGTTGGCTCCCCGTCCACCAAACGTCAGTAACCTTCATCACCGTTAGTTAGGATGCTCTGCTCCAACTAACAAGAGTAGGAAGATTCCAGCTTTGAATCTTGTGCTTGACGGTGATCATTTCGACCACCATGGAAGTCATTTAGTGCTTTCTATTTCAATGGGGCAGGGCCCCTTCTTACTTTCAGGAGCAGTTAAGCTTGTTTTCATCGTCTCAGTTATGTTTCAATCATAGATCAATCAATCGTATTTTGACGAAGTCTCGACGTGGTAGCCTAGATAGATACTAGAATGACCTGCAAAGTATGTTTTGAAGTAATGGTAATTGAACTATTTCCCCCATAGCCACACATATGAGGAAGCTCTTGCAACTCCAGTAGATAGAGCATGAATGTGCTTTCCTGAAGAATCTGCTTGCTTTGTTTTGTTTCTAACAATAACTGGTCCATTTTATTGTGATTTTAACTTGTAGTGTATGCTCAATTTCAAAACTCTAGTTGCTTAAAAGTGTTTCTGGAAAAACTTGAGTTCTTTCTGGGGTTCCTAAAGATCTCTGTTTTGATATAAGAGCTGATTGAGTTCTGTTGGTATCGAATTAGCTACATTGGATTCTTTGCCTTTCCGCAGTATTCATGGATGCTGACTTTCTGCTTTGCTACAGTTTGTTCGATGGTCCTTCCACTATTTTCAGCTACTGGTGTCTTGTCACGTTTAACTTCCATATTTCTTGGTTTTGCCCCAGCATATTTACTTCTTTCTATTGGGTATTTCTCTTGGAACTTGCTTGAAAGTTTGATCGAAGTGTGAATATCCGATACAAATAGTATAATTATTTCTAAAACCTTGCAGATATGAAGCTCTCTTCTATTGTGCTTTGGCACTTGCACTAATGGGCTGGATACTTTTTGAGAATGCATATCTCTATTTAAGTAAGGGAAGTATATTTTCAATGTCCGGAAAAGCTTTGCAGGACAGCATTCTAAAACATGATGAGAGATACCTACAGCTTTCTGATATGAGAATTGCTTTGACATTTGTAAGTAACAGCCTACTCTATCGCTGTGTTCTGCAATAACATCTGAAAATTTGAATCTTGTCCCTATCCTCTCATGGGCGGCAAGAAAAGAACGAGGAAGCTAAAGGGAGTTGATGCTACCTTGCCAAGTTTCATATGTTCATTTTTCCCCTTCCCATTCTTTTAGATCAGACTACACTAACTCCTAGTTTTGTAGCTTTCTCAGCTTATCCTTGTTTCTTGAGGTTAATTAGGTTTCACTGTTTACTCCATCAACCATGTGCCCCTTTGGAACCACCTGCCAAATTCTTGCTTCCTTTGATGCTTTCTATTCCTTGTTTGTGATCTTGATCGAACAGTGCAGATCAATCTCCTTTTTCTGATTCTGCAACTTAATTTTTGTCATACCATGATTTCATTCCTTGAAAAACTTGATATGTCCCTTTGTTAATTGGAACATCTAACTTGTTATACAATCTTTTCTTCTATTCCCTTCTCTTCCTTTTTGAAGTCAAATTTAAGGTTGCTACTCATGTTTTACGGATCTGTTCTCTTCTTTGCAGTTGGTTTTCTTTAACATCGCATTCTTTGGGACTGGCAATTTTGCAAGTATTGCAAGCTTTGAAATTTCTTCTGTCTATCGTTTCATCACAATTTTCAACGTAAGGGAACAAGAAATTCTTTTTTCTACCACTATTTGTTTGGTGCTATACTGCATATTTGATACATCTGCTCTTATTTGCAGCCATTTCTGATGGCAGCTCTCCTTATTTTCAAACTCTTGATACCGTTCATGCTCGTCATGTAAGTATATCTGTAGCATCTATTTATTGCCAGTTTTCAGACATTGGTTTTCTTCTGCTGCAATTTGGTTATGATACTACATGTGGACCAAAGTCACTTGTCAAATTGTCCTGAATCATAACTCTGGAGTGTCATGGTGATGAATATGCTGGAGTATTCTATGGATTCATGTAGAGAGTAGCATAGCAAAGACCAGACTTGGCTCGAGAGTTATAGCAAACGTTATAAGAAAGCACACATGTGTCTGGGTATTTATTTCTTGCGACTAACCAAGATTCTTGGATTCAAAATGTTGTATTCTTGCAAATGTCGCACTATTGAACCATTTTTCTTTATAGTCTGATGTTGTCTTCAGTTCAAAGATTTAATATAGGAGAATCTCATTATACATTTGCTGGTTTTTCATTATTCAGCTTGTATGAACTGATCTCATTTCGATCTTCAATGCAGATGCGCATTCAGTTCATTAACCAAAGTAATCCAAGTTCCACTTTTGGGGTGCTATTTTCTTGTCATATTGTGTTCAGATGTGATGACAATCCATTTCTTTTTCCTGGTATGGTTTCCCCCCCATCTAATATCTTCATCCTTGAACAAATGTCATATACTTTATCTCATGTAGCAAGTACAAAGTTGGAAAAACTGATTTTCTTTGGCTTTAGTGGGATCTCAGCTATCCGCCTCCCTTCTGTTCTCCCCCTGTTGTATACTTTATGGGATTTCCTTTTCCTCAAATAACAACACAAGCACACAGACAAACATATTCCTCCCCCCCACCCACACAGCGGGTAGAGAGAGAACATTCTTCGAATTTGGTGTAGGTTGATGTCATCAAGATTTATGTCTACATTATTGATAATGGTTTGTGAATTTGGTTTGATGTTTGACAGGTCCGAAATACAGGGAGTTGGATGGAAATTGGTAACAGCATCAGTCATTTTGGAATAATGAGTGCACAAGTTGTGTTTGTTCTCATGCTTTTCGCTCTCACAAATGTATACACGAAAGGCATTCAAACTAGCTCAGCTCAGCATTTGTCTCGCAAAGCTTTGTGATTCATTTTAATCTGAGATTTTTGGTTGATTGCGTATTTGTGTACTAACTTATTCGTTTTTCAGGATAAACCAAGCGATTCATTGTAACACATGATTTACATAGCATAGTGAAAACTACTGGTTATTCCAACTAGTAGAAAATCTTGATTTTAGAGAGGTGGGTAGGGATTGAGTGGAGAATCTTTGGCAAACCCTAAATATGTGGAACTAGATTTGACTAAATACATGAATTTTCTTTATTGATTAGATTAGATTAGATTAGATTTATTCATGCTACACATCTAGATCTTGTGGTGCGCTTTATAGTATGTTTTATTATTAAAATAATTTGTACCATTCCAGTCCTAGATTTTAATTGATAGCTGTAAGCACACAAAATTCCTTCTCCACCCAAGTCCACATCCAACTACCACTAACAGAAAAATCACCAATCAGCCATTACAACAAACGCGTCAGGGCATGATTGAATGATTTTTCAATTATAAGTTGATGGTACCTCCCACGATCACTCTTCTATGCCGGCCTATCAATATGAAGCTATGGAATGAAGATATCAATGATAGATTGATAGATTTTGTTATTTTTTGGAAACAAAAATTTTAATATTATCCTTCTCTTTTCAAAATTAACAAAAGGCAAATTTTAAATAGATTAAGAAGCTGGAACATTATTAAAATTGAAAAAAGGTAGCCCCAAATCCAACTCTCAACACATCCGTGATTGATGGTAACTAAAACCCATTGGATGCGTGTCCGGCGTCTCTCGTTCAACCCCACAATGCACATGCATATTCCACACCCCAATATTCTTCCTCTCCCTCCCTGTAAAGAGTAAAACCATTCGAAAGTTGTTAGTATCGAAGTTTTTAACCTAAATTAAACTTCTCCATTTATTATGCTCACTCCTCCTCACAACACAGTTCAGTTCTAATTCCTCTTTCTCTCTCTATAGATCCGAAGAGATTTGCAGTAGTCAATGTAATGGCTGCTATGCCTCTGACATTCTTGACTATTTTCATATCTTCTTCATCACTATTATTCATTCCCTCATTTTCACTATCCCATTACCTCACCGCCGACTATTACCAGAAAACTTGTCCCAGATTTGATCAGATCATACAAGACACCACCACTAACAAGCAGATCACTTCTCCCACCACCGCCGCCGCCACCCTCCGCCTCTTCTTCCACGATGCTCTCATCCAAGGCTGCGATGCTTCCGTTCTCATCTCGTCCACTCCCTTCAACAAAGCCGAACGCGACGCCGACATCAACCTCTCCCTCCCTGGGGATGAGATACCTTCGACGTCGTCGTCCGCGCCAAGACCGCCCTCGAACTCGCTTGCCCTGGAGTGGTCTCCTGCGCCGATATATTAGCAGGTCGCCACCCGCAACCTCGTCACCATGGCCGGCGGCCCTTATTATCCAGTTAAACTTGGCCGGAAAGATGGTCTTGTCTCGAAAGCATCTGCCGTCGACGGAAATCTCCCGCTTCCCGGAATGTCCATCACGCAAATCATCAAAATCTTCGAATCCAGGGGCTTTTCCGTTCAAGAAATGGTGGCATTGTCTGGGGCCCACACAATCGGATTCTCGCATTGCAAAGAATTCAGCTCAAACATCTACAATTACAGCAAGGAATCCCAACCCGATCCCTCGTACAATCCGAGGTTCGCCGAGGCATTGAGAAATGCTTGTGCGGACTATCAGAAGAATCCCGCATTGTCGGTGTTCAATGATGTGATGAGTCCTAACAAATTTGATAATAAGTACTTCCAGAACTTGCCGGAGGGATTGGGGTCTTTTGTCGTCGGACCGAGCCCTGTATTCGGATCCGAGGACGAGGCCGTACGTGGAGCTCTATGGCAAAGATCAGGATGAATTCTTCAAGGCATTTGCACTAGCAATGCAGAAGCTAAGCGAGTATGATATCAAGACTGGACGGGATGGTGAGATTAGGCACAGGTGCGATGCTTTCAATCACTGATCAATATTTATGTAATGAGTGATCTTTTGTTTGGATAGCTTGATTCCATTTTTTTTACTAGTATTTTTTAAAAAAAATTATCACTGTAATATCAGGTAGTACAAATTACAAACCAAATGCATATGCAGCATATGGATATCAGTATAATCAATGTAGTAGTACAATTGCAATATATAATTCCTTGTTTTGAGATTAATCTTACATTGGTAGACTTTTGTGCTCAGTGAAATTGTTGGGCAATCTTTTCTTGGAAGTTTACAACAATAAAGAAATGATGGCTATGGACAAAAAATTTATTTTCTATTATTCTGAGAAATGGATTCTAACCTTTGTCTTATAAAATAAAATTTTATAATTATTTTATAGTACCATATTTTCAATTAATTTTTTATGGCACATCTAAAAATTATTTTAATAATATTTCAAATAATATTCTGAATACTAACTGTCTATGCGAAGAGTTGGGATATGTTGAAAATGGAAAGAATCAGAATGCTCTTTGCCTTCCATATCTGAATTTTGTATAGTGTAGTATGTAGTAGTAATAGTAGATTACTTCAGTTTGTCAGTGAAGCTAGGAAGGAATTTAGAAGGGTAAGGAAAGTTTTGATCCATGTTGGGTTCCACTAGTAAATTCAACCCTGGTACCTTGTAAATCAAAATAGCCCCGGGGCAAATAAGTAATCACATACTAATAAACATAAATGGCAGCCAACTTGCAAATTGCAATACATCAATTTGTCTGATTAATCGGATTAATTCTTAGTTTAGGAAGAAAACGGAAAGGCCTTCTCAGCTTGGGAAGGAATTTGGACCGTTTATTAAAAGTAACAGATTTGAATGTGGCATATACGACTATATGCCAAAGTCATATTGAAATTTTTCAAATCGTAATTGTTTTGAAAATGAGTTCTTTTTGTATGCTAATTGAAATTGGTATTTCTGATAAAAGGAACTCAAATTAAACAAATGCGAGTTCGTGGAAAAATAAAATTGTTAATTTTTTTGAGGCTAACATTTTATTAAAAAAAAAAAATTGACTGACCTCCCATCACTGAATGCGAGGTCAGTCAGCATTAAACTGGGTAGAATCAAAAAAGTCTTCATTTTGTTCCTCCTCCTCCTCTTCGCGATTGCAGTCACAACCTTACCATTTCCATTTCTATCCTGCTCTACAAGCACCACTCTGACATAGAAAGTTAGGTATAAATGTTGGCAGGGAGAATATTCGTAAAATAAGCGGGGTTATATCAAAATTTTATCAAAAAATATGATAAATTAATACGACCGAAGCTGATATGATTTTGGTTGTATATGTCACCGTACGATTTTAACCCTATTTATAACCTCATCGGCGCCCTTTTCCTATCCTGCCGTTCTCCTCCTCTTTTCTTTCTCCCCTCACAATCGAACTCGCCCTCTTATCTTTCTCTCCACTAGCCAACTCCCCTTTTAGTTTTTTTTTTTAATTTATCAAATAAGTTCTTCGTTGAAGAAAGAACAATTGCCACTTTAGTCCTCTAAGGTGCTTTCTTTATACCTTTTAAATATTTAAGTAATTTAATTTTTTTATGTATAATATTTAATGTAATGTCTTAGTTAACCTTTGTATAATATGTTGAATAATAAAATAGTTTAAAAAATTTGTGTACATGGATATGTTAGATAAATTTGTTTAGTAATGAAATGTTATTGTTATTCAAATGTTTGTATTTTGTGATAATTAATATGTTAGTTTATTGTTACATAATTTGTTCATTAATATGTTAGTATAATATATATATTTTTTAAGTTTATATTATAGATAATGTTTGTAGTCATGACTATGTAATTGAATTTTAATGAATAGTTTAATTATGTATATTTGAATGTCGAGGTGAAGACACACTCAATGTGTGTGCTAAATAAAAGAAAAAATATTTTTGAAAAAAAGAAGAAGAGAGAAGTTATTTGAAGTTATAATGGGTTAATGGTTAATCTTGATAGATTCGAGGATAATAATGAAAATGTATAAAATGATAGATACCAAATCCTGCTATTGCTTTATATATTATATAAATAATTTAGTTGTAACCATTTAATTAATTTATATGTTTAATAAATTGATTTGAAATAGTTTATTTTATTGTTAAAACATAAAATGCCAATGCAACATAATAATGTAAAAAAAAAGTAATAATAGAATTTTTTTTTTATTTTTTATTTTTGTGGCAATACATTGGAAAAGATATTGAAAAAGTAAAAAATTTTATAAAACTCACAACATTTATTGTAATTTATTTCATTACACCAAAATCCTAATTACCGATATATGTGTATAAGAGACATTTTAATCATCTCGAAAATTTTTAAAGAGCTCTAATCCAATGCCTTATCATATTAAAATTCACAAAAATATATGAAATATAACAAAATAAGTTTTGAACCTGGGATATTCATAAAATTATTCTAAATTGTTTACCCCAATTTTAAATTAAAATTTTTAAAAATGCACGAAACTTTTAGGGAATATTTATAGGGCATGAGATTCAAATGAATATTAAAGGTTATAAATGGATGATAATTTTGAAAATGAAAACTAAACATAGATCATTGAAATAAATTCAAATTGATAAAAATATATCAAATCGTAAAAGTGATTTATAGTTTTATATATTTTCATCCGACATATTATCTTCTGATGCATAATAAAGATTAGTTAATAACATTGAAATTTCTGAGTTGATCAACTAATAGTTGATTACAGCCATCTAGTTTTGAACCAACTCTATAGAATGATATCAGTAAATGCGATTAACCATGTGGTTGTTTTCTCTCCATATAAGTTGAACAGCTATATCGTATTTTTCCCGATTTCTTCTATTAAATAAGATGCTCATAGTATTTTGGTACAGAAACACCAAAACTCTGTAGAATCTCTCTTAACCAGTCAAACTCTTGACGATGGAATGCCTACTTTTATCGATTTTCTCAATAATATTCTTTTGGGTCAAACTCATGACAGTAACAAACGTGAATACGAGATGATGATGTTAGGTTTTATGTGACTGTCTTGAATTTGACCCAAATTGACACCAAAACTAGAAAATACTTCCAAATTTAATGTGCCCCACTTGAAAGCCAATCGTACCACAGTCCTCGCAGCTTGCAAGTTTCCCGGACTCCACTGCCACAACACCTCCTGAAGTAAAAAAAATACCGACCCATCAACCACCAAGATTTTGTAAAATATTTAGTTCGTAATATAAAGTAATTTTAAAAAATTAGTAGATAAATGTTGAAATTTTAAAAAAAATAATTATACCCTACACGGATGTAGCACACATGCACTACAAACAGAATCAAGTTGCGAATTGAAATTTTCAGTGCACCTATGTTGTGACAACTGTGCAGCGTATGTGCGCAAGTTATTAACAGTCGGAAGTTTTCAAACAAAATACTTCAAAATAAAGAAAGTTTCAACTCCTGGTTAAGGAGATGTATTCCAATGGTTGCTTTTGCATTTCAATCTCTATAAAAGTAAAGTAGGCATTCTCACTATTTTAAATATAACAACAACATTATTAAATTTATCACTCTATATATATAGTTGTTGGGAAGATTTCTAATTTTCACTATTAAAAATTTTAAAAAATTTGTTGTATTCTATAAACAGATTACTATTAACTTAAAAACAAACTATTGAGTATAGTAAGAACAATCAAAATCTTAAGAAAAATATTATACACGTTTAAATTCTAAATTTTAATTTCCCTTTTATTAATCTATATATAGTCTATTTGTTTCCATTTAACCTTTTATTTTATAAACATACTTTTCCTCCTCCCCTTCTTTCGCAGCCTACTCCTTCTCTGTATCAAACAACCCCCCCTCACGAAACCCATCTCAGTCCTATAACGTCCAACAAATCTACCCAGAAAACTGGCTTGGGTTAATATTTTGAAGTCTAGCAGGAAAAATTGATGATACTTGGCCAAAAAAATAATAAAAAATAAAATTGAATGAAACTCCAGTAAAAGCACATTCACGAGAATTCCACCATATTAACAGAAATCAAACATCCAAGGAAAAGAAACATTTGAAAAAGAAAGATACAAGGAAAAGAGATAAGGTTGGAAAAAGTTAGATGAAATTAAGTTTCCCTTGCCGTTGCAGCTCTCGAACTCTTCTCCAAAGCCCAATGTTTTAGCTCGCTTGCCCTCTATTATTATTATTTTTTATTTTTTTGGGGTTATTTTCCCCAACTCCGGGTGCAATGAAGCTTTGGATCCTTCATTAACCACACCTTTCTATGGTCCTAAATCAACATCAAATTCTACCTTATTTGCATCCTGAGAGAGTACTAAAGAAAGAAAAAAGAAGACGAAAAAAATGGAGGAGGTAGGAATGAGAGGGTCATCAGAATTTGTCAAAGAGTACAACAAATGAACAAGGTAAGGATTTTGAGGAAAATCTTATATGAATTCGGTTTATGATAGTTAGGGTGTATATTCATCTATGTTATTTTAATTTATTAAAAATAAACTTTTTTTAAGGTAGCGGTATTCATGGGTCATGTTTTCGAATTAGCGGGTTTTGAAGTTGAAAAATAAAATTCAATTCAACCCAACTAATATAGAAATTCAAGTAAACCCAACTCAAATATTAGTCGGACGGGTTACTTGAATTTTTGGGTTAAAATTTAAAAAAAAAAAATCTATAATTATAAATTCATTCATTAAAAATATATGATTGGTCAAAACTAAAATGGTTAGGTCAAGAATAAAAGGAAAAAAATAAACAATATGATAAATTAGATGATATTTCAAAAATAAAAAGGAAAAAATAATATAAGGTAGATGAAATAATTAGAATAAAAATAAAAATTAAAGAAAAAATATAATTGAACTTTATTTGTTATTCGGGTTACCATTCGGATTGGGTTGAGTTTTAAAAATATAACCCAATCCAACCCTACTAAAGTCGGGTTACCCGATCCAAATAGCCTGAAACCAGAAAACTCAACCCATTTAGCTCCAAATTCATTCGGGTTAGATTGGGATTTTGGGTTGGGTTATTTGAACACCGCTGTTTCAGGGTGATGTGAATGAATATGAACCAAGGGGTCTATCTCATCTTCGGTAGATTAAATCAATGTAAGAATTTTCCAAGACTTGATATGTTTGTGGGACCCATAGAATTTTGAGATTAACTTAATTTGACTCTAGAGGGCAATCTTGATATTTTACTTATGTCATTACCAATTTTAACTCTGGCAATATCATTTGCCATAAATTTGGTTAAACAGATACCAGGGAACCCATATTACAACTAATTACCGGCAATTAGACTGCTTTGTGCTCCGGATCCAAGTTCGACATTACAAATAAGAACTGGTATAGTACAATTTTATAGTACAGCACAATTTTTCCTTCCATATAATTTCTGAATGCTCCGAATAACTCTGGAAGTATTTTTTTTTGTGGCCTTGAGCCTCGGGATGGATATGGATCCTAAGCAGATTGAGCTTCACAGCCCAATTTACACAATTCCTCTTAATAGATCTATTACATGTCACGTAAATTGACTGCGTATCAATTTGTCATTATTGTGTCATTCCTGATATCATCAGAAGTCATAGATCAAACCTATTAAAATATTTTCCATTTATTAGTAGTAACTAAAGTGTACAAGTCATAAGAACACAAATAAGTAGTACTATATAAGAAGTTAAATTGGAAAAACAAAATCAGTAAGTATGATAGTAATTCATATTTTGCCAATTTTGTTGTACAGATTTTGGTATTTTTTTTTCTAGTTTCCAACCCCCAAATTCTTTAGTTATATTTCTCATAATTTTGGCTATTAGTATTAATGACTGCGGCTTTTGACCAATGTTTACATACATAGTTATTAAATCCGAACCGGGAAAGAATTCGGTGAGAAAAAGGTAAGTGAATGGGTTATTGATTTAAGGCGATGGGTTATTAATATATATAATTTTGTTACTAATATATAATAATTTTAAATTATTAGATATATAATATCTGTTGAAAATATTTATTAAATATATTTATTAAATTTTAATCTATTCTTGATGAGTTTAAAATAACTAATTATTTAAAAACAAAAAAAACATATTAAAATAGTTATGTTTAAACTTGTGTAATATAATAATGATATATAACAAATATATAGAAATTAAGAGTGAAGCATGAAATATAAAAATGATAAAAGAAATAAAAGTTAAGATAGCAATCAAACAAGTAACAAATGGTGTAATACTTGAAATTTCATACTCATTCACTTGGAGGTTTAGAATTCGAATCTTGGCAAATTTTTTTTTTTTTTCCAATTTTTGGAACCCCAGGTTCCTTAAAAAACTGGCCAGATTCTCGATCTCTCTAGTTTAACAGACGGATTCTACAGGTTCAGCTGGATTCTCTTCTTATCCGGTCAGAAATAGAAACTCAACCCGATCTAATAATCTGATTCATCGAATTAATCGGTTAAACTGCTAAATCAGACCGAGTTTCATAACTATGCTTCCATTTGACGATCAAAATGATCCCTTCCTAGTTTTCAAAAGCTTTGGTCAAAAATTAAGGTTGAACTCAAAAGTTAAAAAGGAGATAGAGAGTGCGTTGTGACTACAATGCGTAGACAAAGTGTCATTATTAAGTATCCTTGTTCTAAACCTTAATTGCTAAGGTTCTCAATAATCATATGTAGTTATTGTATTTCTTTGAAGGGAATTTTACAGTTTATTATAAGGAATTATTTCTTTTATTTTAAAAATTTATATAGTATAAACTTTTAAATCACATAATATTATATTATATAAATATTTAAACTATAAAAGAATAATTTTTTAAAAGAGACAGTAAAATTTTTCTTTTTTTATCCTTTTTCATTTCAATGCTTATACTTGCTAAACGTATTGGGGTCCAAATGTCCTTGAAGCATAAAATAGTAGTATCTGCAATTATCATGTAAATGTTAAACTATTTTAAACCAATGCAATAATTTAAAGGCTCTTGTCTATTCTAAAGCGTTCTGTATCACAATAGTACTAGAACTAAATTGAGAAATTTTATGTCGGTCAAGAATAATTATTGAATATATTTAGTAGTTATTTGTCAATTAATGAGAGTATTTTATTTGAAGTGAGGGGTCTATATTTCTGAAAATAAAAAGGCTATGCTATCAAGAAAAATAAGTCGTGCATTTTAAATGACAAATTCTTATTAATTGAGAAATAACTACTGACATATCTAATAGTTACTCTTGATCAAAATAAAAATTTCCATCTAGATCCATCTTTTTTCCCTTTTTGTTGTGGAATTATTTAGGGGGCCCTTATCCAATTGCATACAATTAATAGGCAGTTTTTTGGATGGATTGATGCACATAATCCTTCCGTGATGGCAATTCAAAAGACAACAATTTCATAATGATGTGTATGTCATCCTCCTACAATTGTTATACAGCCTCTCTTTCATACGGTTCTCTCCTGGAAAAGTAGCCAATTTGGGTGTAGAAAGATCTTGAGTGGGATTTTATTTGTTTTTTTTTAAAAAAATATGTAAAAAATACACTCTACCTTTTGTTCATGCAAAAGCAAGCACAAAATAGACACCTGTGACAATTAATGCTTTCAACTTTATAAAAGAAAGACGAGAAAATCGCTGAAATAGTCCTTAAACTTTTTTACTTTAGCCAAAATAGTTCTTCAACTTTTTTTATAGTTAGAATGGTCCTCCAACTTTTATTTTTTAGCCAAGATAGTCCTTTCATGTGAAATTTATAAAAAAATAAAAAAAATTTTATGGTGACTACACCATAAAAGGACTTTTTTGGCTAAAAAATAAAAGTTAAAGGACTATTCTGGCTAAAAAAAAAGTTGAAGAACTATTCTGGCTAAAAAAAAAGTTGAGAGACTATTCTGGCTAAAGTGTAAAAATTGAGGGACTATTTTGGCAATTTTCCCAAAGAAAGACTATATTTTTCCCTCTTTACAAATTGGCACCGAAACCATCTACCTTTTTGTTTTCCGATGGCATAAGAGAATAAAATTTTTTTATATGAATTCGATCTAAAAAGAATCTCTTAATCAACATTTATTCACGTCACTAATTTATTAAAAATAAATTTATTTAAAACAATGTAAAAAAATTTAAATTAAAAAATTTATAATACTTATCATAGATCGAGTTTATATAATAATTTTCGTAAGAGGATGAGATGGAAATTATTATTCTATTCAGTGAGCTCTCCAAGCTTTCAGTGGCTGATGAGCTCTCTTCATAGTTTTAGGTTGGTGTGTCAAATCAAAACTTTCACCTGGCCTCTCCATGCTTTCAGAGTGGCTGATGATTTCTCTTGGTTTTCATGATTTTTCCCTGGTGGCCCAAGCACTTTTTGTCCCTGAAAATTATCTTTAAAAAAAAAAAAAGATGAAAAAAATAAATAAATGGAACATGATGTGACGTAGGTTAATTTGTTCTGGGCACGATAAGATTTTGCTAATCAGTGACCTTGGAGGGGACGGTTAGATTTGGAAGAGGCATGGTCGATTGGAGATGCACCCAAATTTCTTGGGCTTTGTTGCATATATAGTATCCTAGAAGAAAAGAACCGAAATACTGTCCCAATACCACTGAGGTGACCCATAGTAATCAAAGAAGAAGTGCTAACCTCCTGGATGTCTTAAAGGGAGGCCCCAACACATGAAACTTCTAAACTTATCTTCCTAACCAGAAAGATTATATATTGGGCTTTTGCCCCATATCCAAGCCTTCAACGGTTTACATGATGCAAATTTACCAAAATACAACCATATATATTGGTCAAACAAGTACACATTTTTATCCTGTAGCTTTTGAAAACTTTTTTTTTTTTTTTTTTTTGGTGCCTAATACTAGGGAAACAAAAAAATAGCACATTCCTTGAGTTTAGTTTCCTTGATTACATCATAGGTGGCACTTCATACAGCAGAAGGTAGTCCTGCTACAGGTCGTTTAGTCAGTTCGGGCCAACATAGCTATTAGGATCTTCTTTCTTGGTCCCTGAAAGGCAAACAGACTTTATGAGAACAATGTTATTGCAGATGGAGATGGTAAGGAAGATGAATGAAACATATGTGCAGCGTAAACTGGATGTTATCAATTATTTCGCTGTACAAGAATAACAGATGCTGTTGGAAAGTCGAGCAAGCCAAAAATACATACACTCAATAACCCAGAAGATGGAAAAGGATAAAAGAAAAAAATAAAGGAAATAAGAATAGGAATCAAGAGAATATCGTTAGGGTGGAAAAATCTGTGTCCATTAGCCTACCTAATTGATACTATCAATCATCATTGAACCTACCTAATCTACTTTAATAGGCTACAATTTCCTGTTGGATCTCTGTTCTCTTAGGTGCAGTACCTAGTTGACACTATCAATGTCATTAAGCTAAAACTGCAAGGAAATCACAGTATCCAGCATAGAAAAGTTTAATTACCATCGGTATACCCAATTCCTTCAGGGTCGTGGTCTCCCATTTGCTTCAGTGCAGCCATGTCCACCTACAATGAAAATTAAACATGCTAAAAACCATAGTACTAATGCATAAGCATTATGTGGTAGCCAAACATTAATTGTAGTAGGCAAAGCATATTCTTCGTCCTCTCAATTTCATGGCTAGAACAATGAAGAAAGGGGTAGTTCAATTGAGAAATAATCCTGTGGACAAGCTTGGCAGACCTAATATATGGTATCATAGGTTGAGAGACAACGTTTTATGTAATGATTTTGGTCTCTCATTTCTTGAGTATTGTCTGCAACAGTTCACATCTTATGCATGAAACTCATGACTCCATATTTCTGCTTGTTTCTGGGTAAACATATAGGTGGGGGAAGCAAAGAGGGAGAGAGTGGACAGATATTTTTTCTCTCATTTTTCTTGTATACTACACCATGTTGTTCATAAGAGACAAGTTACGTGGAAAAGCATAATAGTGGGCTAAGATTTAAATGTTTATTAAACATCCATCCACAATGATTATTGGTGATGAGGACTTGAAAGCCCTGGAAAATGCATAATTAGTGAAGAATGCTTATACATGCTGTAGTTTCAAATATTAGAAAAATGGCAATGTAAAAAAAAATCAAACAGTAAATCTTCCAACTATTTGCAAGCATTCATAGTATAAAGTCCATTTGTTTTGCTGATCTTCTGTTTATGCTTGTTCTAAAAGAAATTTTAACAACCATAGAGGATGGCAAGAAATAGACTTCACTAGCCAGCATTGAAGACATTAATTTGTTATTTCCTTGCATCAGCATGGAACTTTATCCTTCTTTTTCTTCTTTATTAAAAGAAGAGAAAAATGAAGAAGAGAAACTCAAGTTCCCAAAAACTCACCAAAGAATGGATGCTGCTACAAGTGTTCAATGAAGAAAATTCCTTACCTCCTCAGCTTGAAAAAGGATGGCATACTTGCCCAAACCAAGTGAATGCAACAAGCTACTTACGGTGAGATGTTCATCCTGTACCATACAACAGGAGTTCATTAATTGGACATTGACCATGGAGCCCATGGAAAAAGAGAAAAATAACTAAAGAACTAGATAGTACACTTGTATTGAATCGCATAACAGGTGTACTGTTAAATGGTGAAATTGCAGAGAATGACGTGAAATCTGCTTGGAAGGTTTAAAAAAATACTCGAGCAAGATTTTTCAAAAAAAAGAAAAAGGATTGCGTGTAGTATTCTGAACAAGACGAGTATCTATGATAAAATCAGCTAATAGAACTATATGTTAAGCATTTATTTGAAAAGCTTGTGTATCACAAAACCATTATGAAGGAGAGTCCCATTAATCATTGTCTCGCTGGTCTAAAAAACAGAATCTCATTTCAAATTCATTTATTCAACTAATTCTTCAGTATTTTAATTGACTAGTATAATTGTTTTTTTCATTACAAATTTGATTATTCCCAATCAAGTACTTATAAGTTAGCCTCCAAACTCCTGCCTGCCATAATACTGTCCTAGAAAAAGACATAGTTAGAAAAGCAGAAAGTGAATACATACAGTGTATGTGTTTCTCAGCATACTGCTACTTGCTGACGGAAGTTCCTTCAGAGGCTTGCTAGGATTCAAGCTGTTCCTTGTTCTTGGAGCCATAACCATCATAGTTCTGGGGCCCTTTGTACGAGAAGGATCCAAGAGGTCAGAAGACACCATACGTCGAGTTCTAGAAGCCAAAATTGGCATTGGTGATTTCAGCACCTCACCAATAGGCCTTGAGGATGGCATGCCTCCAGAAACTTGTGGATTTCCACGAGGGGCTTTCCTTCTTACGGGTGCAATATTTCTTGAAAGAGATCTTTCAGGTCCTTCTGAAGATTGAGTAGTCCTCGACATATTTTCCAGTAATTCCTTCTTCTTCTCCTCCTCAATTCGCCTAGACATTCTTTTGCGCAACAGTTTCAGACGGAGGTCATTTCCGCTAAGTCTTACATCTTCATATAGCGAGTTCAATTAAAGATAATAGTTAAGATTGATAAGACTCAAAGATACGTGAAAGTAATCTTATAAAAAACAGATAAATGAAATTACCACCAGGGCCGCGGTATCCTGAACTCCTTGCAATTACATCCACCTGGAGTCTGAAAGAGTGACATTAAACCCGCTAAAATCAAACTGACACCAATTGTCCCAACCACTAAAACACCACAAAACACTTCAACCTGACTGATGCACTATTCTAGTAAAGAAAGAAAATAGATAACCTTGATACCTAAACAAAATGTAGCATCTAATTGCACTTTTAAGGGAACCCCAAGTACTATAATTTATGTAACACTAAGCAAGAGTATATTATAGGCTAACAAACAGATATTGAGCTTTAGTTATTGAAGAAATAATGAAGAGTAAAATGGGATAGAAGCAAAAGCAATAACCTCTTATCGGTGTATAATAATGACTCTCCAGCATTGCTTTCTGCCCTATATCTTTTGGTTCCTGATAATGGCGGATCATTACTAACAGACCCATTATCCCACGGCCTCTTAGTCCTGCTAACCACCTTCTGCACATCAAAGTATAAAAGATTAAATATTTTTCATTCACGAATTTACAATAACTATGAAGTTGATCTATTTGATCCAAACATTTTTTTCCTACAAATTCGAACTCATATCCCCCCTCCTCCTTCAACCCATAAATACACCCCCCCCCCCAAAAAAAAAAGAAAAAGGGAAAGCTCACCTGACCAGAGCGACCCAGAGTGATGGTAAACTGGGGTCTTGCCATAATAATTTGATCTTGATCGCCAGCCAGAATTTGAGTGATGAGATTTTATGCAAACAAGTAGGAGTATTTCTTAATTTGGTGTGTATCAGGCCGGAGAAAGAAGCAAATCTCTAATTTAATTTGGTGTGTGGAGTGGAGTCAGGTCCTTAGCAGCGAAGGTAAAAGGTACGGTACTACAGTGTAAAGACCAAAAGCGTGGTGGGGTGGACGTGGACTGGACCGGGGAAGTAGAGCTACGAATTGATTCATCCCTAATTAAATTTGGTTGTAATTAAAAGGTTAATACTAGGGTTAATTGTATTTTGCATCTCCAAACTATCTAAACTTTTATACTTTACACTTTAAATTATCAATTTTGGCAATCAATCACTTTCAACTTCTAAATTTTTGCACCAATTGCTTGATGGTGAATAGAAAATGATTCACAAATTCTACCTACTAAGTAAACAGAAATTTAGGAATTAAAAATTGACACATTGATTTCAATGATTATTGATCGGATAATGATTTCTTGACATTGTCCCTAAACTCATGAATTTAATTAACTCAAATTTGGACCCAGATTCATTTTAAAAATCCAAAAGTGTTATACTGTAATATGGTGTGTGGTTGAAAAAAATATATTTTCAAAAGTTGGGTAAATTAGTAGGGATACATTAGTCATTTTACGATTTATCTTTGAATAATTGATACAATGTGCAAAAATTTAGAAGTTGGAGGTGGTACATTGCCAAAATGATACTTTTGAGTGAAAAGTGCAAAAACAAGATACCTGTTCAAGGGTGTAAAGTGCAATTAACCCTTCATATTATTTATGGTATGTAAACCTGTGTTCTTAATATGATTTAATATCCAAAAAAAATATATTAAAAAATTTTACATACATTTTATTTCATTAATATGCAATTTCATAAAATAAAGATGGAAAAATTTAAGAAGTAAAATACAAATATATGGCCACAAGTATTTGGCTTCGTTTGAACAACTACTATTTTAGATATTATTTAAATTAATAATGCAACAATTTTTTCTAAAATATAATTTATGTGAAATAAAAAGAGAGTTGAACATTATTTGAAGAAAAATTTATAATTGTTTTTATCCTAACAGAGCTGTTATCACCTTAAATGTAGCAGCTCTTTTTATTAGTTACTTAGATGTGATCTTCAACATCTTTCATCTTTTTCTTTTATAGCGAGACAAGAACTACCATAGGATGCACCTTAAGAGCAAAAGAGGAATGGGAAACTCAAAGACGTGATCATTGCCATGATGGTAGTCATGAAACGTACAATTCCCCTTGAGAACACAGGAAAATGATCAAGGATCCTTGAACCAAAAAAATGAGATCGCGAATATCTCAATACATGAGTATTTAAGTTCTTGCCGCATTTGTTCGGGAAAAATATTGCATAGTCTGCATTTTTATTAACCAAAATTGCAGAACTTGAATTCCTCCACTGGAATCTTTCAAATCACCAATTAGTAATATGATACAATACGGTTCACCTTTATCCGATACTAGTTATGAGATTACCTTCTTCGAGAAGTGCGGAAACTTTGGTAAATCAAGATATTACAATGCTACTATTCTTGATTTGAACACATTTATACAGAGGATAAGATTCATTAAACAGGTTATCACAACGAGTTTAACCATCACATATTTGCTGTTGTTTCCCTGATCTCCTCCAAAGAAACGGTCTGCAGAAAAGAAGCCATCTAACAATGTTAAACGGGAGATGGATGCAATAAAACCTCAAGCAACTAAAAAAAGTAAAGTTTTCTTGAAGTATATTCGAGTCCAAAGTATTCCTACCACAAAAATGTAAAGGCAAAACTCAAGTTACCTGTTCCTTCCCAGCAAAATCGTTCTCAGGTGTGAGGAAAAGCATGCAGTGGCACTCCTTCCTGCCCAAATGATCTTATAATTTTACTACAGTCTAAAATCAATACAAGTATGAAGAAGCTGAACAGGAAAAAGAACACAGTAGGGAACACCAAAGAGGTTCAGGAGAACATTGGAGTTGGGCCCGCAAGGATAACTTCCCTTCCCCACCTCTCCTCCCTTTTTCTCTTTAAACACCCTCCCCCTAAAACTTTTGGATCCTTGTGACTGTCAGCTACAACAAAAATAATACTATACGAAAGGAAAAAGACGGGAAAGTTCGATGTAAGATCTGGCTCATTCAGTCTGAAGGACTATTTATCTTCACTTCTAAAGAGACCAAGCCAGTTTTACTACTCTTCCGGCTGTGACAGATACATTAATCATCAAAAATATCCATAGGATCTGTCCTCTAACTTTGAACTCTTGCAAAACCTCACTTCATTTAATTGTTAGCAATCTTTATTCATGGTAAACCATGACTTGAACCACCTTATATGTATCCCTTCAATTCATGGTAAACTATGACTTGATCCACCATCAACAGTCATTGTAAACTTTATCTCAATGTTGAGAACATATTAGTTCCTCAACCCTGTTTTCTTCATCCCTTCCTCTGTCTGTTTTACAATTTAATTATAGTTTAAGAGAAAGTTGATGATTGCTTAGTTATTCAAGTTACAATCATTCTTGGCCTGAGAATATAATAGATTGAACTATATTAAGTCCCCATCAAAGAATTACAAGTTTACTTTTTAAAAATAAAAAGAAAAAACCCCTAGCAATTTGATTACAGAAAAGAACAGAATCATTTAATATAGGTTGTACAAACAACGGAATGGAACCTACATCTGACATCTTACCTCTCTCTCATTGGAACACATGGGCAGTTCCAAATCCATCCTTGCTGCACCTCTGCAGCTTTATCATCATAATGCCTGAAATTGAATAAACAGACCATTCAGTATAACAACACAAGATTGGTACAAATGATTTCATTAACAATTTCAATCATGAGAAAATAAGAACAAAGGAGTGGCAGGAAAAGTAGCTCGAGATTGGCTATTTACCTACAGGGGCAAAGTGGTGCTCCCAATGTATCCCTGTGCTCTGCCAATCCCTGATAATATTCCAGAAAGAATTTAGCCTACTGTGTTACTGGAAAAATGCTACTTCCAATGACTTCAAAGTAGATCAATTGAGAACCCGTTTTTTAACGAAAATGATTTACAACGGGCATCGAGGCGCAATTGCAGCTTTGTATTCTTTTTTCCCCAAACCATCCTAGTTATGCACCAACTTTAATTCGAACCACTTCTGTGATTTTAACTTTTAGTAGTCAGTAGTTGGTACATGTTATGTGCACAAACTGGAACACTCTATCTTCATTTTGGAGCAACATGTTTAGCTCATTTATCTTTCAAATTAACAGTTGATGTGAAATTCCTAATTCCTTAACTTTTAGAAGACGCTGATCAGCCTTCTTTCCCTCCATCAAGGAAATCAAATATAAAGGCTAGTGGTTAGAACACAAACCCTTTTTTCTTCTTAGCATTTTATCTCAAACCACAAGAAATTATCCACTCATAAAAGAACCTGCCAAACAGAACTTTTCAGTTCCCAGAGCATGAAGACTGATAGTAACATCACTAGAGCATAATGGCACGTAGTTCAAATTGTGCGTGTTGTACAATTCTCTTTCTAAAATGCCATACTCCAAATTTCCAATATTACATACAAGTAATAGATTCTCCGATGGACACAATGCCATAATATGCAAATGACACCACGCCTTGAATTTAATAAGATGCAATAATAGACATCTAGACCAAAATATCCCCTATCATCTAGTACTCGAAAACATATAGGATATATTCCACTTAAAATCGGCCCAATTATTAAACCATGTATCAAAATTGTACACCTATTATTACAAAATATAAGTTGCATCAGCACAATATTAATTCCTACAAAAGTCGGAATAAAGTTTAAGAAGCACATGAATTGTCGACAAAACCGAATAAATAAATAAACAAAATATATATTTAAAAAAAATAAAAATATAAGTACCTTGATAACAACAGAAGTAACGCCTTTATCCATACAGAAATAGGTTCCGGATCTCCGAGCATACTGCTCCGAGAACTTCCTCATTACTTCCACCGATTTATCCGTTGGTTCCACTACCACACATATATAAATTAATAAATTAATTTATTAATTAACAAAATCGCTTAATTTAAATTAAGAATGTTTTCTAATTATAATTCCAAAAAATATAGGGAGTGAAGATTGAGCTGAAACAAAACAATAATTTTAAATTACAGTCTTCCACAATTTCAATTTTAGGGCCAGAAATTAAACATAAAAAGTACACCAAATTGATAATACATATTCAAGCCGTAGCTGCAGTTACTTTTAAAGAGTAGTACCTTGAGCTAGGACGAGAGTACGTTGACGAGAAGGCCTTGTTGAAGGAGGAGGAAATGATGAAACGGCAAAACCGACACCGTATGAGGTTGACGCCTGAAGAGCTGCTGTCATGGCGGAGAAAAAAAAAGATAATATTTTATTTTTTATTATTATTTTTTTTTTGAGGTTAGAAAATACGACTATGAGAAAATGCTCCAATAGATTTTTATGGTTATTTTCAGGATGAAGAAGAAGACGACGGAATAGGCGAGTGAGGGCCACTCGTTGGCAAATATAGTATTTATCTGCCTACGAAATTACCAGAGCCACTCGGTTGAGGTTCCAAGTTCTTCTATCAAATGGACCTATTTTTAATATTGGGCTTACATGGGCCTTTTCTTATCTTCAATATGTTGGGCCCATAATTTGTCTCACAGTCTATTGTCCAAGTCCCTTGTAGAGGTACATCCGAACTTTGTTTTGAGAGGAAACTTAAGTGGACTTGTTGAATATAAAAATGCTTTATTGTAAACCTCTGGAATTCGGAGTTTCTTTAAACTGATTATTAAAGAAGCTTTAGACCCGTTTGGGTTGCGGCATTGTTTTTTAAAAAAAAAAGTTTTTAGATGATAAAAACATTTTTAAAGCGTTTGTTAAATATTATTCTACAAATTTAGAATTAAAAATTTTTGTTTCAAAAGAACTTTTAGTTCAAACTAAAAATTGATGCTTTTGGATTAGTTTTTTTTTTAAAAATAATTAAAGATAAAGTTTAACTATTTTATCATTAATTTAAAACTAAATAAATATAGAAATACTTCTAAAAAATTCAAAATCATGCATTGTCACATACAAAAAATACTTATGGACTTTCACTCCCATTCAATAAAATTAAATATTTACAAAGTACTTTCTTTCAAAAATATAACAAATAAAATACTTTACAATAAGTTACTGTAATTCTAAACGAGGCCTTAGTAATTGAAAGAAGCTAAAACTTAAAAGAGACCATTACCACATCAGCTTCTTTCACAATACTACCACGAAGATCACAAATGAATTAATTAATTTATGAGTGAGAAAGTACAAAGGAATAAGAACCACCAATGAGACTAAGAAATTAAATTCAGATTTAAATTTAACTAGACCATATTATTTTTAGCACCAATAGTGATATCAATATTATCTTTTTATATAAGAGTATATAACAAAACAACTGATACGTAAATAAAATTTAATCGTTTATCTAAAATCAAGAGGTTAGAATTGGCAATTAAATATAATTTTGTCATGTGAATTAATTTGACAAGTGATTTTCAATTCTTAATTTTGTAAATTATTTTCATTCATATAAGAATATTGGCTTTTCAGGATCTCAAATATTCGATGATTCGTGATAGCATACACACGCATAAAAGAGTAAGTTTGTATTACTCATTCCACAATACAAAGTGAATTTCACAGTCATTAATCTAACTAAAATACAGACAAATTTCATTACTTTTTAATTATCTCATGTTATAAGATCTCAAATACATTCAGCATTACAGTAGTAAAGACTTTTTGCCACATAAAATACAGCTACTTTTTAGCACAAATTGTTTATCAATCTCCACATCCTTGACCAGAAGATGTAAACGGAGGTAAAAATCCAGGAACGGCCTGGTTGACTTCTCGTGTTGATATACATTGTTGTTTATTCGCGAGATTATATTATAAATTGAATTTATATAAACTTTTTCCTTCCGTTATAGGTGAGTCGTAGTGATAGTAATGATTAAGGTCTAATAATGCAAAAGAATGCAAGTTTAAACCTTTATTCACCAAAAACATTAATGATGACATGACAATGGTTATAGTGGAAATTCAAACCTTTATTCATGAATGCAAGATTAGAATATGGTACTGCTATGACAAGGTCTGTATCTGATGTAAGGTGTTCATCGCCCAATTTTCGATAATTTAATTAAAAGTTTTTTTTTTTTTTTTTTTTTTAAAGGCAAGAAAATCAAAATAAAATTCAGAATCAAACTTTTTCTTGTATTGGTTAATTAATCAATTTTGTTTTTAGTTTATCCTGTTAACTAAAATTCACTAGTTAATTAAATAATTAAGTAGTAAAATTAAACACATAGCTGTGAAATTAATAAACAAAAACCTAAAACTAATAAAACTATAAACTAAAAAATAGCAAAAAAATAATAATATGAAAATGTTGAATGAATAGAAATATGAAATTAATTATTAAAAAACTAAAAACTAAACCATAATAAAATTAAATTTTCGATTATTCAGTTATTAAATCAATAACCAAATTCGAACTATATAACTAATTTCTTTATTTTAATTTATTCAAATACCAAAAATAAAACCAATTTGATTCGACTAATTTGTTTGATTAAACTAAACTATTAACACCCCTAATCCTAAGTGTCATCCCTTATTGGGTTTAAGAATAAAAAATACTTTTAGTCCCCAAAGTTTAGTTCAATGATATTTTTGGTTCTCAAAGTTTATCAAAAAACAAATCATCGTGACTCATCTTTTAGATTTCAACTCTATTATGACAATTGACATAAAAATAACATAATTTTTTATTTCTATGCCTCTATCCTAACAAACATTTAATTTCTTATGTGATAAAACCTAAAATTTTATCGTCTATTTCTACTTTCTCTGGGCTAAATCAACAAAACTTGCTCTTTCTCATAAATTTTAACAAAAATATATGCTATGAATCTATCAATTATCTTAATCCAGCAAAAATATGAAAGATGAGAAACGTAATTTATTTTTTATAAAATTTAAAAACCAAAAATGTCATTAGACTAAACTTTGGAACTAAGAAGTATTTTTTACCCTTGGGTTTAACATTTCACGCGTGAAAAGTAATCCCACAGACTCTGTCATTTCCACATAAATGTAATGAAAATCAAACTAGTCAATACCCTGTATATAATGTCTGAAATTGTGTATGTCGAAATGAATTTAGAGATGAGACTACACAATGGTCAATCACAATGACATTGGCAAACCCATTTCAAATGATGAATACTTTTTTGGTGTAATACAAATTAATGATGAGAACTTCTAAAAGGTTAGAAAACTTTTTTCAATTTAGTAACCCCAAGATGACTCTTCTGTCGCCTCTCCCAGTCTTCCATCTATGAACGCTAGGAATCTAGTAGAAGGGAGTGGATGTATTAGAAAGGGTTTTAGGTTTCTATAACACTTATCTGATACTATTTGGATGACTACTATGTGTTATGTTAAAAATATATGTCACTCATTTAAATAGTATCACACAAATATTACGTCATAAATGTCACATAAGACCCTAACTCATTAGAAAGTTTCCAAGCTGGTCCTTGTCAATTAATTACAAAAAGTGTTTAGTGCTTTCCCAGTTCTCACAGAACTCGAACTGCAAAATCTGTCAATCTGAGCTTAATTATGTTTTTTAGCATATTTACTAATCAAACATTGCTACATTACTAATCTATCTACTGTAAAAGTTACATAAAGTGTTAAAGATCAAATATTTTTTGCGCTTCCCAACAATAGAATAAATATTCCCGGTTAATATCTGACAAAGCTTGTGCTATCACGAGCTCACACAAAACGACCATACACAAACTTATTTAAAGCTAACACTTACTGGTTCTTTACATTAGATCATTAAAAGAAAAAAGAAATGCCTGAGAAGGTCGAAGGAACATGCAACATGTAAGGATTAGACTACCTTAACTGAAACTCACTAATCTTAGTTTGGAAATGCTAAAGAGATGCATAGTTTCAGTGTAGTAGAAACCCTTCTTTCCAAAAGTAAATAAACCATGATAACAATTGCAACAGGCTAGATCATGATACATTAATTGTTGGTTCAATATAATAATAATATGTGTACTATACTTTTTATAAAGGTAATTCTGTAATACAGTTTGAGTGTTGATGTAGACGTACATATATATACGATCAAACATATCCGATCGGCTAACTTAATCCGACCCCATAGAGGTCAGAAGTTCCAACTATAAAATTCGGAATTTCAGTCCATAAAAGAAGAGGTCAGAAGTTCCAACTATAAAATTCGGAACTTCAGTCCATAAATAATAGATAATAATATGTAAATATAAAAAAGACAAAAGTCAAGAAAGATAGTACACACGATATAATACTAAGTCTACAGGTTATATTCATACACTCATCTTTCTATCCCTAACTGCATACTCTCTCTGTTGCACCTCGTGCGACGTCACTAGCCAAATTGATAGGCCATAAAACACATATATTATCTTACAAGTTCCAACTTGGCTAGTGAAGGTAAACTAAATTTCTCAGCAAACAAATAAGACACTTCCAATTCCCTACCTAAATTCAACATATCTTAAAGGGTACAATTACCAAGAAATTAAAACATACCATCAATGATAATTAGAATAGAAGAGAAGAAGGTACGACTGTATAATATATATGGCTATCTTCACAAATCACAAGGAGATTACAAGGAATCTATATTTTTGTTTAATTAATTAAGCAAGAGCTCCCGAACGCAATTTCATGCTACAATCTAAAGGCTAAACAAGCAGCAGTTTATGAAATTAAAACAGCATATACTACAGTAGTTAAAAAGAGGGTTTTAAACTTGAGACTTAACTTGTGCTGAGATCTTCTATCCCATATCCTATTCTGCTTACTATCATACTGTCAAATAAATCGTCAAAATTATTTTATTAAAATTATTTTACAAAATTTTGATAATTCATTTGACAACAGTGATAAAAAATATAAAACAGAGTGTGAGACGGAAAAACTTTTCCAGCCTTTTAACTTGGGGATGTAGACATGTAGATATGTACCGTCTCTGAAGATATGAATCTGAATCATTGTAACGTAATTATCCAGGCACAAGCAGCCAAGACGTAGTTCAATGTATTCATTATTCTCCAGGTAAAATTCATTAAGAACTTTGAAGTAGCTTAAATATTTCTAAGCCTCTGAACTTGCAAATGCAATAAACACTCATACCAAGCTATGCATACACGTAAGGCATCCAAAGAATCGTACAAGAAACCAATTCTAAAATTTTAAAAAGAATACGAAAAGAAAATCAATTCTGACATCAATATATTATATATATCTTACATATATCACATATCGTTGCTTATATATTTCAATAATATTTCGAATAATATCTGTCGAACGCAATCAATGTCAAAGCTTATAGGTAGTTTTGCTAGCTAAACGTAGGCTATATGCATATGACTGTAGATAAACATTCAACGAAGAATTCGAATAAGAACGGAAGCTTATAGAAGAAAGAAAAGCTGGTAACCCTAATCACCATGAAGCCATATACATGAACCTTGTCCATCAAAGATGTATCGTTACGTTGGAGAACGATAGCGAGAAAACAAAAGCGCCAAGATTACTTGCAGATCCAGTTAATGATTGAGGAGGGTTTTAGTAATACTACAATGGTTTCTTCAAAAACCATTTAATTAGACATATTTAAAGAAAACAAGATTCACTTCAATACAATAATTAATAATAGGCATCAGCTGAAAGCTTAAGAAATCAAATTCACATAACATATCTAGTACAAGAGAACGATCGAGAGAGATTCATAAATCATAAAAATAAAAATAAAAATAAAAAATACACCCCGAGTATCACAATCTTGTCTTGATGAACTTCCAATAAAGGCTGATAAGCAAATTTAGAAGCACAATTAATATAGTACTCTAGATCTTTTATTTAACAAGATCTAGTAATTACCTTTTAAGTTCAAACCAAAAGGGCAGGCACCTTGTTGATAGATAGAAAGAAAAGCTAGTAAAGAGGCAAAGTAGTAATTAGTTTTGCTTGATTGATCTAGCAAAATGATGATCGGACCAGGATGCTTAATTCCCCAAAAGCAAGAGATGACTTTGATCAGCAAAGTCTTCATAAATAGTAGTAGAAAGTGAGAGAAAGAACAAGACCCTTTCGCTTTTGATGAGTCTGAGTTTCTTCTTGGTCTCCAACTTCATCATCAGCTAACAACAGCCCTTGATGTCCTTCTTGTTTGTGATTTTTATGTGTTTCTCTCATCATGATGTTTGTCGTCTTTGTTGGTGAGGGTAATGATGATAGTTTGAGTTTTTCAGCGTGGTTGTGGGAACAATAATGATGGCTCTGGAGAAGGTAAGGTGGTACTATGGCCACACGGAACATGATGATTACTTTTGGTTTCTGGCGTTGAAATTATGGGATAGAGAGGAAGGATATAAAGTGGACAAGTAATAGAAAAGAGAACACAAACCCTCCAGTGTTTTTAGTGGCACAAATTTTCTATCTCACATTTTATATTATTTTTTATTATATTATTCAATAAATTATTAATATTAAAAGATATAATTTTAGTAAAATAATTTTAATCGTTTATTAAGTAACATGACAAAAAGTTACAATGAATATAATGCTTAATGATTTTTAGTGCAATCCCTTTCTTGCCCTTAGAGGTTTTGCACCTGTGCCTCCTGATAAGGATAGAGGATTTTCCCTTAGAAATCATTTAGGAGGTGTTTGGTTTATGGGTATGAGAGGGGGGAATGGGAATCAAAGTTAATGATACCCATAGATGGTGTTTGGTTGAACACTATGGGAATCATTCTATGGGAATGACAGTGTTAGAAAATACCTACTTTCATTGTGTACTTGTGACATGGGTTTCAGTTAAGTAACTTATTAACATAATGAAACTCATTCCTATGTTAAACCAAACAAATAAGGGGGAATGATATAAATTCATACCAATAGTGAGGTTTATGATTCTCATTCCGATTCCGATTCCCGAATGTCTCTTAAACATCTCCTGTGTATAAGAGACAGAAAATTGTAAATCTGTTTAATTTTATTTTGTAACAATATTTTATACTTAATTTTTATTTTATATTCTGAATTTTAGTTTTAAATATTTTTCTTAATTTTCAAATTTGTTTTACGTTAGTCTTTTTTTCACACTGTTAAAAAAATTAACGGAAATTTTATTTTCTCTCTTAGAATGTTGATGTATATTCTGCTGAATTTATTATATATACGAAAAAAGTTCTGTTAATTTTTTAGACGAGGTTAAAAAGACTAAAATGAGACGAATTTGAGAATTCGGGATGTAAATTAAATAGGGTTGTAAATGAACACAAGTAGCTTAGTACTTGACATCATTTCGATTCGAGATAAATTCCTTCAAATTTGTTCATTAAATTATTAATTCGTTCAAAACATCTATACAGAATATGATTTAAATTATGAATAATTTTTATTTTTTATAATATTTTTTAAAGATAAAATTATGAATGGAGAAAATTCTTATTTGTGACTTTGTGTTCTAGTCTAGAAATTAGAATATGTAACATAGTATATGGGACTGATTGACAAATGTACCCAAAACTTTTCTCTTCAAATGTGAGCCTTGACTTTGTATTTTTCCATTTTTATATACGTATAGCTTGATAAAAGTCTATTCACAATTTCTTCTTTCCAAATTGTTCTCCCCGATCATTGCTATTTAAATTTTGAAATTTTTTAGTTAATTCCGTTCATTCTACTGCCATCATACCGCTTTAATAGTTATTATTCTTAAAATATTATTTTAAAAAAAATAGTGTAATAATTTTTTGATGAAAATATATATTGGATAAAAAAGTTATTGAAAAACATATACAAAAAAATTACAGAATATTATTTAGAAAATAATGAAAAAAAAATATCCAAACAGATTATTTTACAATTATTGTTGAGATATATTTTTCAATTATCTTTCTATCTCACATATAATACATCTCAAAAAATAGTTACAATATTGTTCCAAATAATATTTAAAACAATATCTTAAATAATACATCTCAATTGACTAATTCCATTTTACAATCTTCAATTGTACTTGATTCTTACTTTACACCTCAAGTTTTAATTTTGGACATTTTGCACTAAGGTTGTAACCGAGTTTTATCAAACCGTTTGATTCAATTATTTTTTCAAAATTTAAAAAATTTTATAAGTCTAAATGTGACATATAATTCAACAGTAAAATTTTTTTCGAATGAATTATTTTTAAATATAATGATCTATTCAATGGAATAAAACTAAGATTGATATATTCATATTATTTTTTAAATTTAAATTGCTAAATAAATAATAAATATAGAAATTAAATAGAGAGAATTCAAATCTCAAAGTCATAATGTTGGAGTCTTACTTAATTGGGTTTATTTAACGAAATAAAGTATTTAATGGGAAAATTACAAGTAGTTGCAACTGTCTATGGCATCATATAGTAAATTTGAGTTTATTATTTGGAAAATAATTTTCTTTTATTTATTATTAGTACAATTAAATAGTGTGATAAAAACGAGATAAATACACATTGCTAAGTATTTTGTCGTCAGCGTGATGAGAATAAGATGCAAAAACTTGTTTTTCGTTTCCTTTTCTTACATGGTCATAAGGTTCCTATCCCCGCCGAGGCCGTCGGCCGAATTTCATTACTTTGACCGCTGAATTAGAAAGTCCATATGTTTTCTGTGCCAGTGACCTTTCTACAAGAACGAGGCATGTGGGACTCTATCTGTATTATTCAGTGTTAATGAGAAATATTTATGAAATTTTATCACATCAAGAAGGTTTATTTAATGAGAATTTTTTATTTAAAATAGTCTGTTTATATTTTTAAAATATAAGAATAAAAAATAGATTTTGGATTCTAATGACAAATTGTTATTTGTTGAAAGAGTAATTATTAAATATATTCAGTAATTATTTCTAATTAAAATAAAAATTTTCTTTAATGTAGGGTTAATTACACTTTCTTTAGTTAACTTTGCCTCTAAACCTTGACAATGTATATTTTGTCAACTTTAAAAGATTCTATTATATAAATAATTTAAAATAAGTGATTTAAACATTTATTTTGATATTATTACCCTCTAAACTTTTATGCACAAATTACTTTCTCTTTATTTCATTTTTAATATTTCCATACAATTTTTTTTTTAAAATTTTGTAACAATAAGAGGTTTCTTGAATTATCATATTTTTCTTAATTAATTTATATATTACTTTTCTTCAATCTAAAATTAAATACAAAAATGGCAAACATTTATAGCTACAAATGTTTTTCTTTATTTTCTTTGTAGTATCTAAATATGTTAATAACAAATAATTAAGTAAATTTATTTTATTTATACATATTTTATACCTACTAAAAAATTTGTGTGTTTTGATGCCATACAAAAGAAAAAAAAATGTATTTATTTAGTTAAAAGATATTATTTAGTTTAGTTCATGCAAAATGAAAATGAATAGAAAATAGTTATAAATAAATTTCCTACATTTTATATTAAAGAAAATAATATATAAATTGATTAAAAAAATTTGACAATTCATGAAATTCTCTCATAGTCTCGAAATAAAAAAAATAAATAAAAAGAATATATACAATCATTAAAAATTAAATAAAAGAAGAATAACTTTACACACAAATTCTTTAGAAGGTATTTTTGTCTAAATAAATATTTACATTATTTTTTTTAAAATTTATTTATATAATAGAATCTTTGAAAGAAGGTGAAGTACACATTATTGAGATTTAGAGAATAAAATATAATTAAATTGTTAAATTGTACCAGGTTCAAGAGACCCCATCAATGTATTCTCCCTTCCCGATGACAAATTTTCAGAAATGAATTATCAAAAGCATGTGGCGCACGCTGTGTGCACGTCCATCCCACCTGTGGAAAATTTCACATTGGGCTGTTCTCGTAAGAGCGCTTAAGGTCCACCTTTTTTCTTTTTTTTTTTTAATAAAAAGCTTAAACTGATGGTAGGCTGCCCTTATTTTTCTTTTAGGTAATCCGTCAATAATTAAAATAATTACTACTGTATATTTTAACGATTTATAGTGATTTTAACATATCGTTTACCATATTAAAATAATGAGGCTGAAATCTAAAATATTTCATTTAGTCTCATCGTCTTATTTTAGAGAGATTTTATTATACGAAAGTTTTATCTAGTGACATATCAAATGGTATATCTAAAAATAAAATTTTATTATTTAAAATAGTGAATTTAAAAATAAAATAAATTGGTAAGTCACTATTTAAAATATTAAAATTTCATTAATTTAAAGATAACACTTTATATTAACATGTCACTTGATACGATTTTTTTTATAATAAAGTCTGTCCTTATTTACTATCGGCGTCAAACCCATTATGAGTAGGAATTTTTCTTATCTAGTCCCGTAATACTTAATTTTTACATTTCGAGGTTAAACTTCTTCAATCTTTGAAAATTTTACAGTTCCTTTTAAAAAATTATTTTTTGAGTTTAAAAGTTTATATAGTATAAATTTTTAAAATATATGATATTATTATAAATATTTAAAATATAAGAAAATAATTATCTAAAATGATCTAAAATTTTTCCTAATCTTTATTCTATCTTTCTAATGATAGGCCCAAGCCTAAGTTGAAGAAAGATTATTCTAGCCTAGGCCCAATCCAAACTACAAGAAAGATAATTCTAGCCTAGGCCCGATCTTTTTTTTTTTTGGATAGGGAAGGAGACAAAGTAGACAATTCAACAAAATTGGCATATGAAGAATGTCAAAATCAAAAGCTTAGCCCCCGTCGTCGAGTTCAAAGTCTAAGCCCGACTGACTATTCAAACGAGAGACAGTAACAGTATCCGGTTTGACCTGAGACCCTCCTCTTCCGCTAACCTCCTTCCGACACTTGACCTTCAAATCAAACCCGTTGCCTAATTCTCAGATCCAATTCTTCATTTTTTTTTTCTTTGAAGAACTCAAATCACGCGCTCATATTTTAAAATATTATTTAAAAAAATAAAAAATAAAGAATGGGACTCTTCAACTACACAGTAGCAGGCGGCGCCTTCATCTTGATCGGCGCTTGGGAATCCCTCGTGTCCTCTTCCGAAGCTCTCCGAAACAAACCGCCGTCTCCGCCGGTCTCAAGCCCGGACTCCGTTGCAACGATTAACAACAAGAACAGCAGTCTAACAAAAAAGGGCCCGCTTTCTTCATCATCGTCGGTAACATTCCTATCAATCTCCGTCCTCTCTTTCCTCTTTGTGATAAACTCTCTCATCTCTCTCTCCGACGCCCTCAACTCCAAGGATCACATCGGTTTCGCCTTCCAATAATGTTATAATAATAGAGGTAATCGCAATCGGTCTCCTTTTCTTCCTCTACTCCATTTTGGGTCTGTTCACGCATATCAAGAGTTCTTTTCAACTGCCTTCAGCAATCCTCAATATGCTTTCTCTTTTCGCTTTTGGTGAAGAATTTTTGTTCTTTTACGTCAGAAGAAAGGACACCAGTGGAATAGAAAACCGTTACTATGATCTCTTCCTTGTGCCAATAGGCATTTGTCTATTTTGTACTTTTCTTGAACTGAAAAATCCCAAATCGAATTACGCAAGATTGGGACGTGGGGTTGGCTTGATTCTACAGGGCATGTGGATTGTTCAAATGGGTTTCTCGTTTTTCTCCGATTTGATGATGGTACACGGATGTTCTTTGCAAGGGAAGAGTAGAGGAAACTACACGATCAAGTGTAAAGGGCACCCTGAGTATCACCGCGGTCGAGCAATTGCCACGCTTCAATTTAACTGCCATCTTGCACTTTTAGTGACCTTGATTGTTGTAGTTTATGTGGATTGTTTGCAAGAAGCATGGGATTAGGCGTGATTTAGACTGGTATAGGCCATCGGGGCAGAGATGCAGCATTTGGATGGCCAGTCTCAGTTTACATTGGATTCTGATGATGATGATGTTGATGATGCTGATGAAAATGGGATTAAAGAAGAGAGGAGTGTTGAAATGCAGAAGGCTATTGTAGCAATGCCTGCTTCAGAGGTCAATGGTCATGGTACTCATTGATGAGGTAGATATTACACTGTTAGTTTTGTTAAGCAAAGCATTTAGATTAGTTCTTTTGTTGAATAGTTTGTGATATAGAATTTGGAAACCTGAAATGAGATAAATTTTTTTATGGGCTGGTCTTGAGGATATTGACCTACACGGTTCATTCTGTAGTGAATTGTTCTATGTGATTTCAATTGTGGTGTTTCACAATATTTTCGCTCTTGTTCCTGTGGATGTTAGTGATGGTAAACTACGAATTGAATACAGAAGTACTATAATCCTTTGGCTCGATTTTCTATGTGATTTCACTTGTGGTGTTTCACAATATTTTCGCTCTGTTCCTGTGGACGTTATTGATGGTAAACTATGAATTGAATACAGAAGTACTATAATCCTCTGGCAATTACTATATGAGACACTGTTAATCCTTTAAGTTGTTAGTTGAACTTGTTTACTGGTCCTTCGTACTCTAAATTTTGTGTTTTGTTTGATGAATGTATTGATATAAGGTCACACTTTCATGAGATATTCATGTCAGTGGCAGTGGTGAATGGACGGTTGGAAAATGATCATCTGTTAGTACTCATTGAACAATTAGCAATGAAGCGAAGAGGTTACTCTGAATTCTCATAGAATTAGGATGGTTTGTTTTGGCTCTTTTGTAATGTTTCAGACAGGGTTAACCTATGAATTGACTATAGAATTACCATAATTGTTTGATTCTCATAATTAATAGCCATGATTATTCTTTTCTAGTGGTTTAATCAAGACTTATTCATAGGTCCTGCTAATATTAGATTTTAGTAATGCTAAAGTTAATGAATCGGTGGCTATAAGGTCACAATATGGTAGGACTTCCATATCCGTGATAGTGGTGAAAGGAGAAAAGATCGTGAAATTAGTAATGTCTGAATGTTCTCATTGAACATTTAGCAAAGAAGCTATAGCTTTCTTCCAAGACTTCTGAATTAGGTTGGCTTATCCTTTGAAGTCCTAGATCAAATGTACCTGACATGGATAATGCCGAGAAATGGCATGTAGATTTTTAGTTCTTTTCTCATTTATGTTCTTATTCTCATTACTCCTACAGCTAAAGAGTGCAATATCATCACCATTTGAGTTTCTCAATCATTTGCAAGGGTGATAAAAGATGATGGAGAGGCGCTAAAGGTGCTTCAAAACTAGAATTATCTTAGAATCTGGTCATCCGAGTTTTCAGCATTTGTGAGAATAGACACATGCCATTATGAGCATTATGACTAATGGGGTTTTTTCGTTTCTTCTGTGAAGTGATACCAAAGATGTGGAAACCTTGGTATCGGGAGCCAGATTTATTGGATGGACAGCTGCTGAGGCTGCGTTATATCTCTGATTTGTCTTTGCTGTCTCTCATATTGCTTTGGTCAAGGTAGGCCCTGCATCCCTGCCTGGCTTAGCATACAAGATTAGACTAGTATAAAGAGACAACCTTGTCTTACCTTATAGGTCATAAACTTGTACCTCTAGGACTGTCAATTGGGCCTTGTTAGCCGTGTTTTGCAAAGTTCAAGCTCGGCTTATAAATTTATTTGGGTTTCGGGTATTAATCGGGCTAGACCAAGCTGACAAAAGTGAAGCTCATACTCAACTCACAAAATTATTCGGATTTCAGACTTTAATCGGGCTAGCCCAAACTCACATTATCCAATAAAAATTTTATAATTTTTTTCTTAAAATTTTGTTTTTTGCACCTGGTCAATACAATATGGAATAATATGTACTAGTTATGTCAATAAATAACTATTAACTATATCATTGAGCCACAATATGACAACTAAATTGACTAATGAGATGTTAGGTTATTATTTTTAATTACTCGAGTTTAGGTAAGTTAATAGAATACTAGAATTATTAATCATTATCCACATAAAATTAAGTAGTATTATCTAATGTAGGATGAAATTAGTGTTTTATATATATGTATGGGCTGGATTTTAATCGGGCCGGACTTAATAAAGTCCAAACTCGACTCATAATTTAATCGAGTTTAATATTTAAACACAAATTCAACCCAACTCACTTTAATATAGACTCAGTCCATTATTTTTGGGCCGAACTCGGGCCGGCCCGGCCCAATTGACAGTCCTACTTGTACCTCTAACATGTAGCATTATGTGGGCACACCTAGAGCTATTGGCTAGATGAAGAACGGAAGCTCTATGTTTCATGTTTACATGGATTCACGATAATGTCGTAGACACCAGTGGAGAGAGAATCAGCTAACTGTCAAAAAACTTTATCTAATAAATTTTCTGAAAAAATATGGTTGTGTACTGGTGCAATTTGACTGAAAATATGTAAACACGGACGATATGTTTTTGGAAACAATAAACATGTTCAGGCCATTGGGATTACAAGAAAATCAATGGAATATATACAATGCAAAAGAACGCCGGCTACGACTAGGAACTTAAGATAATACAATATGGTGGCAACAACTTGCTTCACCAGCAATTAATGTCATGTTCTACTTGTATAGAATCTACAGAAAATTACAAATGCTAAAAAGCTTAGAGCACCGAGTATGGCTAGTAGCCAGTAGTAATTATCTAGACGGGAATTTCTCATGTCATCAGTGAACCAACCGTGTTCTCTTCCACCTGAACTTGTAAAATATTCCACGAGAGAAATAAGCAGGGCACTTAAGAAGCTTCCTACCCCAAAGACACTGGTATACAAAGCTATCCCCATTGTTCTCAATGTTAGAGGAACTTCAGAATAGAAGAACTCTTGCATCCCAACCACCGTGAATATATCAGATATGCCCAGCAAAATGTATTGAGGAAGCAGCCAAAAGATACTCAATAGTATGGTACAGTTTCAGATTGTAAACCAGAAGCTGCCATATTTCTGCTCAGCTCAAGCCTCTTTCTTTCTGTTAAAGCAGCAATCACCATGGCTATGACAGATAGAAGCATTCCAATTCCCATCCTCTGCATTACAGTGATGCCTTTCTCGTTGTGAGTGAGAATTCGAGTTAAGGGTATGAAGAGAATGTCATACAAGGGCATCAAGAGAATTATAGAGACTGTTATTGCACTTTGAAGTGCTGCTGGTGGGATCTTGAATTTGCTGCCAATATTCCTCTTCATTGTCATGCCTTGTTTGGTAAAGAATGTTGCAGGTTGTTGAAAAATTACAGCAAACATTAGAAGCATAGTCCAAACTGGCAGAAGAGGTAGCACTAATTTTGCAATTTGAAGAAGACGATTCCCATTCTCAGAGCTCTCATACAAGCCTTCCATTCCTTGAGGATCTTCATCACAGAGTGGTTTCTCCTGAAGTCTAAGGACAAAACATAATCGTTAGTACTGTGGAATGCTGCAACTCAAAGATAATCACAGAACTATAAAGAAACACTTACTCAAGCTCAACCACATTTGAATTTCTTTTTAAATCAATCTTGCCGCTGAACAACCTGGACAGAGTTGCTTTGACAGTTTGAATCAGGTTCTCTTGTGACTTGGTATCAACATTTTTGGCCTTTTTATGCTTATACAACCGATTCCCTAATGAAAAGATTGCAATTGATGCTACAAATGAAATGGCAGGGATGGCAAATCCCAATCCCCACCCCCGAGTATCTTGGATATATGACATGAAGGAGACTCCAAGCAGGCTGCCACAACAAACACCGAAGTACCACCATTGGAAGAACAATCTCTTTTTATCAGAACTCTGGTCAATTTTGTTGTTAGGCAGTTCATCTCCATTTTCTAAGTGATCAGCTCCAAAGGCTTGTAAGGACGGGTTATATCCACCTTGGCCTAGTGAAATCAGATAGAGCGACCAAAGAAGGAATGAAGAGGAGTTAATTTTATGTTCATCGGAATCAAAAGCCATCCCAATGCCGTGGACGTTAATATTATTAGCCCCTGATCAATGAAAGATTATTGTTATCATCTTGATTGTATGCCATACTCCTATTTCTAAGTCATACCATCAACAGTGCTGGCTTAGTTTCAAATTCATTTGTAACTGTCAAAGATTTTTTTGAAGATTTCAAAGAAAAACCAAACCAAGTTAAAGCTTGAGCAAGATACTTTTAACAAGTAATTGTTACATCATTGATACACTAATTACTAAGTAGTGCTAGTAGTACCAATTTTAACAAAAGCAATTTCTCTTGGCAAAAGAAGTGGGAAATGACTCGGGTTCCATCAGCCTAGTGACCAGACCTTTGTAAAAATCCCAGCAATCCTACGTCAAATGCCACTAAATAATCGACCAAAACTTAGCAAAGGAGACACAAGCACAGTAACATAGCAGTACTAAAGAAGCAACAAGCATCTAAATTCGTAACGCAACAGCTAAATTGAGCCCCTATGGGGACAAAACAGACACAAGTGCGCGCTGATATGTGAAAGTGAAAAGGAAAGAAAGATCAAAGGCTTCACCAAAGCATAGAGGAGGGAAGCGGCTTGTATGGTGGAATACCGGTCCCAGTAAGCGTCTGCAAGGGGAGCTACTAGCAGTGGCACCATAGACGTAAAACCGCACCAATTGTTAACCATCTTCGCCGCCGACGAGTTGCTCATTTTAAAAACATCAGTAAGATAAGTCACCAAATTGGATGCCACCCCCTTGAATGCAAACCTCTCCACACCAGCTAGGACTGTTCATGACATTAATTTGGATAATTAACTTAAGTTCACATACGCCTGCAATCTTTGTGCATTTCAAGAATATTATGGTTTAAAAGTTTCGGTCGAATCGTATCTAAAACGCCTTTATCAATATGCCGTTACGAACTATATACATCAAATGATATGAATCTCGAAATATGGACTAGAATAAATCTACAAATCATTATTTGTAATTTTAATTCTTATCGCGACATGTGGGATGGTCACCACCGTAATCACAACCAGCTTTGAAGTTTGAACATGATTACAAGTAGCTAATTTGTTTCTTTAAACGTGGACAGTTACAAAAAAAAATACGTACTACTAACAAGGATCAGCAGATTATGAGAACCCAAGTGAAGATGAACATGCAGATGAAGAACTACATACCAATGAGAAGTATACATGGCTTGTTCAGTCCTCCAGTTAGTCTCTGTCCTCCGGCGGCCATGAGAGTGAGAGTCGAATGCGACAACCAAAGTTGGGCTTGCTTCTGGATTCTGGAATTAACAAAAAAAGAAGAAGGCAGAAATGGATGAATGACCAAAATGAAGGAAATATCGCCAGATTATAGTCAGATACTGACTATTCTATCAGAAATAGCACTAGAATATATAGAAATATGTTTTATGATATTGATAAGTTTATAAATTTAAAATTTATGTTACTAATAAAAAATTAAAGTGATTATTTTTTAATATTTTTGATTATTTTTATAAAATTATTTTTATAATAATTAATCAAATAATATCTATGAGTATTATTAATTTAAATTGTCATTCCTTCTTCTTATATATATAAACCAAACACCTCTTCCGTATTTCAGTTGGCACGTCAAAACAATTAGTGAGCATAGAAATAATTTTAGAATTCACTTAAAAAGTTAAAAACTTTCCCATATGCATTTGTTGGTTCCACAAGTGCACGTTGGAAACTACTATACAACTTTGTAATTTTATGGATATACACTGGACGATCACTATATATATGACTATTAATAATCCCTAATTGCTTGGCTAATTAAGTTTTTATATATATATAAAGTAAAAGCAAAAGCTAGCATTCTCGACTTTCAGTTGGCAAAATCAACACGGCGTCATTATCTAAGATAATACTATGTCCTCATGCAACAAATCAAACAATAAAATGTAATTTAAATAATAATATATTTTTGTCTATCATCTATATTGGAAGTAAATCATGATTACTTTATATAATAAATATGACAGTTATTGACATAATTGAAAAATAAATAGATCACATAACTTTTTAATCATATAACTAGGGATGTTCATGGGTTGGGTTGGCGGGTTTTCGAATTTTTTGATCCAAAAAATAAAATCCAACCCAACCCAACTAATATAGCAATTCAATTAAACCCAACTTAAGTATTAATCAGGCGGGTTTTCGAGTTTTCGGGTTATTTGGGTTAAAAATTCATATTAATAAAAAAATTAAAAAATCTAAAATTACAAGATTATCTATAAAAAAATATTTGTTTATGTAAAACTAAAATGATTAGGTCATGAATTAAAAGAAAAAATATACAATATGATAAATTAGATGTTGTTTCAAGAATGAAAAGAAAAAAATATATAAATTAAATGAACTAATTAGGACAAATATAAAAATTTAAAAAATATATAATTAAAGTTTTTTGGGTATTCAGGTTATCGGGTTAGGTTGGGTTTTAAAAAATAACTGTCCAATCTAATCCAGCCAAATTTCGAGTAACCCAACCCAAATAACCAGAAATCTAATAACTCAACCCATTTAACTCCAAATTTATTTGAGTTGGGTTGAGTTTGAACACTCATATATATAACTATGTGTAATATTTATTTCGCATTATAAAATGAGTAACAAAGGTTAAACAAAGAAAAATAACACCCGAAAATTCTTTCATGCATGCTTTGGTCATTGCAGTATATCCCTTCACACATCTGGCAGCATATATGGCCAGACGGACCCTCCGTGAATCTGCCGCGTAGTCTTAGCCTTTTGCTTCGATTGGTGGATGATTTTGTCAATTTATTTTACTAATAACTTTTATTTTTTATATCAAAATTATTGGCAAAAGCTTAAAACTCTTTTAGATTTTTAAGTTTATCCTCGACCACTAAAATTGTTTTTTATAAAGTGAATCTTATAAATTATTAGATAATTAAAAAATAATGAAATTTTTTTATTTTTAATTATTTAATAATTATTATACTCACACCGCATTACGTAATGAGATTATGATCGAAACTTACTCCCACCACTAATCAAAACTGATATAATTGGCCTAAAACAAACAAACGTACAAAAGTTGGTAAATTATTGCATGAATATAACCATTTTTGGTGCCACCCAGAGTTTTAGAGGGCTAAACAACCTAATTAATCAGCATTATTGCAGCACATTCGAGCGTTATGGAATTCGCAAGTGGTTGCATCTGTACACGCGAAAGAACAACGTGAGCGAACAAGGATATCCCCACTCCCGACTCACGTCCATCGCGTGCCTCAAATCTGACGTTACAGATATACACACAAACAACAATAATAAGATGTAGTACTGCGAAGTACGTACAAATGATTCTGCTACGCCTACTTATTTATTTTTTGTTACCTTTGATGTAAGCTAGGTGTTAACAAATTAAGGTATTTCAGCGGTTTGGGGTAACGAGTTTCGAAATTTTAAATTTTTTACTTGACAAGTAATTAAAATTTTTTATTATTTTTTAATTATCTAACGACTTGGTATAATACTCATTTCGCTCTACAATACGAAGTGAATAACGAAAAAATTTCCCTTTACGTTGACGTAATGATACATAGAATGACAATGTAGATATAAATGAGCACGTCAACAAATTTAAGTCGAAACACAGGAGAGGCGAAGTGACATACGGATCCATTATGATTAGTTAGTGTAAGCTCCCTCACCATAAAAAGGCTGTTATTGCAAACTTGCACTTACCTTTCTGGGACAAATATAAAGATGTCAATTGGGTCAAGCACCACACAATGTGTCTGCTCTGCTGCTCCTGCTTTTTGTGATATACTGACATGGAAATCACTAATCATAATCAATTGCATCAATCATTGAATTATTATTGGTTTAATAAAATCAAAGTTTAATTAAAATAAACATATGCAGATAAGCTGCTCTTTGGCACCCAAAAAATATTAGTAAATCATAGGTATTTAATTAGCAGTTAATTAAGGTGCCAAATCAAACCTGTATAAACTCTGTTGGACGGCTTGCAAGCCTCATTGCACCGGCTTTATCACCGTCTTCAATACAATAAAGGAACGTGATTTCTTTTTACTTGCTTAGTTGTGGTGATTTTTCAGCTTAATTGAGGAGATACAGCAGTCAGTTATGAGTCACTGCAATTGTTTTTCCGCCAATTAATGATGCTTATTGAAATCCTCCAGAGCTAACTTCTGCGAATTTATAATGCAGTTATAAGCTTATTATAGCATGCAACTGAGAATACGCGACTAACTCCAGTTGTCCTCAATCTCTCTGTGACTTGTTCGAACACACTCAAGAATAGTGATAACTTACCTTTCTTTTAAAATTTTTTTCTAATAATAATAAAAAAAATTGAATACAAACAAGAAAATGAAAATATTTTTCACCAAAAAATACTTAATTAGATTCGATTTTTTGACCTTATACGTGACTTTATAATCACGATTTAATTTTATAAAATTTTACTTACATCAACTAATGTCACATATTTTATAAAATTTAATTTACACCAGAGTGTATAAGATAATATCAAAAATCGAATATATCTAAATATTTAAACTTTTCACCTATATAGTTTGCCCATGAATGGTATTATTACTAGTAAAGTGGCATCATATAACCCGACAAATGAATTTGAATCCGCTTTAGATCAGAAGAGACCAAGACATGTAGAATATGTAATGGTGATACAAATTTTGAGATACGGAAGGGGACATGCAACCGCTCACGTTTGTTACGCAATATATTTGGCTTCTTTTGGGAATCTTTTGAATCGTTCGAACTTTCAGTTACTTATTTCTAGCATAAAATCACATTTTCCACCCTTCTTCTCTTTTCTCTTTTTTTCTTTTCTTATATTTTTTTAACTTTCTTTTGTTTTTTACTATCAAACTTTTGACAAGGGTGAAAAATGGCTTGTTTAATCCTTCAACTTTGTAGCTCGTTCTTAAATATAACAACAATAATGGCATTGTTTGGATAACCAATATTATTCATTATTTTTTAAATAATTTTTTATAATTATTATACACACGCATTTTTCAATTATTTTTTTATTTTATATATTTCACATAAAAAATTATTACATTACTTTTATAAATAATATTTCAAAAATAATGACCGTCTAAACAATACCATTATTAAACTAATTTTAAAAAGAATGGACAAAAACAGGAGGATGTTGAGGCTGAGGGAGGCTGAGGCCACTAAAACCGATTCCTATATTTTCCAATTGATGCGTAGACAGAAGTGGATCACCTAATCTAGATCATGGGCTTCCGAGTGTCTCTTCCCAGTTGGTTGGCAATACCTATGCTACGGCCTATGGGCAGTGCAAACTGCAGGCTACAATGAATTACTTCTAAAGCCCAATATCTAGTAACTCAAAAGCCCAAATATCTAGAGATCTTTTGGCAAAGTTGGCCGAGTCGTCTTCAACCCCGTGGACGATCCAATTGCAATCCCACTTAATTGAAATTTGCATTCTCCAAAGAGACGAAAGAAAGATCGGGAATTTCTTACATGTATCAATTCATGAGATAATATAGTGTTATGTATCCCTTAATTCATATAATTTACTTAGATGATATGGTGTGATTTGGTTCAATAGGGAAAAAAATTTTGCTACTCACTTCTCATTGCGGGCGGAGTGAGTATTCTTGACCTAAAAGTAGTAATATCTCTACTTTTTAGTTATTTCATTGAGTGTCATATCCACTCCACAAGTAAGTAAGCAAAACTTACTCTTAACATGAATTGAAAGGTTATGAATTGGTCATAAAATTTTTTTCCCACAAATTGTATTTCTCTCCCAACCTTCAACTTTCCTCGAATCAATGAACTTCTGATTGCTTAATGTAAGATCCAACAGATTTTTGTGGGAGTAGATTCGATGAAGAGGTGTTTGTTGACCGTTACTCGATACAAGTTGAAAACAGAATGTGTTAGTGATATGAAAGTACATCACATGAATGAACATGAAACTCAAATTTGTCGGGCAGATCATACAAAAGGACAAAATTAAGTTGAAAGTGGAGAATTCCAGAATTCGGGCTACGTTTTGGGCCCGCTACAAATCTATCTTTGAAGTACGGCGTTAGATGGCCAATTTTTGATTCACAAACTTTGTGAAATTAAATAATTTATAAGATGTTTGAAATGTTTGAAATTTATTTATGTTTTAAGAAATTTGTATAATTGACATAATTTTTAATTTAATTAAATTTAAAATTTATTTATTTTCATTTTATAAATTCTTACAAATTTTAATTTTTTTTAATTTAATAAATTCAAACAATAATAAAATTTATAATTAAGAATCAAATCTATTTAAATATTTTTGATTATGATGTTTGCTTCAAGTTTCTAGACCTGGATAATTAGTAATGCAAATAGCAGCAACCGCAATTACTAATAGATGAGTCCCGCACGGAGTTCCACGGCGTCGTTTCGAGCACTGTAGTTGCCACATATCTCAATTTCTATGCTAAACAAAGTTATACAGTCAATCTCAACTACAAACAAAAATAACCTTCCAACCTCCACCAATCACACCTTCCACTTCTTAATATATTGGCAATTTTACAAATTATAAAGTAGAGGGCTTCTGAAGAGCAGAAGATATGGGGAGCTCAGAGGAGAAGGTGGTAGCTGTGATAATGGTTGGTGGTCCCACCAAAGGTCTTGGCTTCTTCAAGAATTCCTCCTTGTTTTCTGATAAAAATTTTTTAAAGTAATTTTTTAGCATAAAATTTAATTTACAGTATTTGGTTTTATAATATTTATTTGACAAAAAAAAAAATGTTGGGCAGGTACTCGATTTCGGCCACTTTCTTTCAATACTCCAGAACCCCTCTTCGCCTTGGCTGGTCAGCCTATGGTTCACCATACTATTTCTGCTTGCAAAAGGGTATCCCTTTATTACTGCATTCTTTAACTTGATTTCTACCTTTAAATAAAATCGATCGACAACTATAGAAGTTAAAGAAGAAGAATTCTGCATTTTTGCATAGTGATTCTGGATTAAAAAGACTACTGTTTATGTTGTGCAGATGTCAAGAACTTGGCACAGATATTTCTGATTGGATTTTACGAAGAGAGAGAATTTGCTTTATATGTATCTTCAATCTCCAGTGAGCTTAGAGTCCCTGTCAGGTGAACTTTGGCCATTGGTTTCTACTAATACTTGATTGTATGTATTTTTTTTTCTTTTTCTTTCACTGTTAGCTGCCTAAGAGACAAGTTCAAATCTTAAATGTTGGATTTGTGTGTGGGTTCGTGTTTGTTTGTTTGTTTTTTTTTTTTTGGCAGATATTTGAAAGAAGACAAGCCTCATGGTTCCGCAGGGGGGCTTTATTACTTTAGAGATATCATCATGGAAGATTCTCCTGTATGCTATCCCATTTCATGTAGTTCTTGTTCCTTTTGATCACCTTAATTAGTTAAGATATTGTGTTACCATCTCGAATGGGGGAGCATATGATGATGTTGTTGTTTGCTATGTCCAGGGAGCTTGCATTCTCTTTTCTTCTTTCCCCCTTTGGAGCTATAAGAATTACAGCATTCGTGTTAATTTGTTGTCCATTATTATCTATTGGTTTCAATAACCACTTGTTTGAAGTTTTTATGTGTTCTTTTGGCAGTCCCATATATTTTTGTTGAATTGTGATGTCTGCTGCAACTTTCCATTGCCAGACATGCTTGGTAAGAAAGATGGGATGCCTAGTACCTTACTTGGTGTTTTATTTTTCTCATATTGTGGTTTCATTCGCTTGAATTTTGGACGCTATCTCTTTTTGCTGCTTCATGTTTCCTTTCCCAAATAGTAATTTCTGCAGCAACATTCTGTTTGCAGACGCCCATATGAGATATGGCGGGATGGGAACATTGTTGGTTATTAAGGTAATCAATAATTTATTTAAAAATTAAATCTTGATATAATTACCAGAGAATATCATTAGTTAAAATGGAATTATCTCACTATTGATGTCTTAATACATTTGAGACAGGTTTCTGCTGAATCAGCCAACCAGTTTGGTGAGCTGGTTGCGGATCAAGTTACCAAATGAACTCCTGCATTACACAGAGAAACCTGAGACTTTTGTATGTAATATAAGTGGAGAAAGAGATTCTGCTTTTCTTCTTATGAAAGTTCTTGTTACTCACCACCTTATAAAAGCACATTGTATTCATCTACTATAGTTCCTCATTTTTTTTTTTTTAATAATTAATATGCAGGTAAGTGATCTGATAAATTGTGGTGTTTATGTTTTCACTCCGGAGATTTTTGATGCCATCCAGGATGTATCCTCCCACAGGCAAGACAGAGGTGAGCATGGATTGTAATTGTCTTTTTACATCAAGCACGGTTTTTGGGTGGACTGGGAAGGTCTGTTTCCAGATATTTTATGTGCCTGGGGGTTCCTGGTGTTGTGCTAGTGTCTTTTTATCTTTTGTTCTGAATTCTGATGCCGAAGCATGTATACCAGTTGCAAATTACAATTATACTCTATTTGAAATGTTTTCCAGTTTTATTCTGCATTAAGCTACTTAATTTGAATTTTAGGGTGTGTTCTGCAGAGTGTTGTGCAAGTGTCTTTTTATCTTTTGTTCCGAATTCTGATGCCAAAGCATGTATGCTAGTTGCAAATTACAATTATGCTCTATTTGAAATGTTTTCCAGTTTTATTCTGCATTATGCTATGATCCAATTTGAATTTTATTAAAGATTTCAAGTGTTGACATAAAACAAGCTTACTACATTTACCATTTCTTTCCTGCAGCTCATCTACGCCTTAATCTCCAGCTTTGAAGCCCTCCAATCAGCAACGAGGTATGAACTCTTTCCTAAGAAGGTTAATTGCATCAGATCAAACAACAAACATAGTCATGTTTGTAAATAAACATATATATGAACCACATGTGGATCATCGCTAAAGACTGCATCATTTACTAATCTATTAGTTTACCTCCATTTATTTTCTAGTACTCACATTGATGCATAATTAGCGAACATCTGTTCCAGCTTAGTCCATAGTAACATTTTTTGTTGATCAAACTGTTTTTGCTAGGTCTCTTCCTAAAGACTTGCTTTTGTTAGGTTGGATCAAGACATTTTGTCACCTCTTGCTGGGAAGAAACAGTTATACACATATGAAACCACAGATTTCTGGGAACAAATAAAAACGCCAGGGTGAGTAATTTTGGTTTTCATATTTGACACTTGAATGTTCTATCTATAAGCTCAATAATCATACTGAATCTGCATTTTTCTTCCAGAATATCTTTGAAATGTTCTGGCTTATATCTTGCTCAATTCCGATACACATCTCCTCATCTTTTGGCTAGTGGAGATGGTACTGAGAATGCAACAATTGTTGGAGATGTCTATATTCATCCATCTGCAAAAGTACATCCTACAGCAAAGGTAGGTTTCTTTCATTGCATCTTATTTGTCATTGTAATTTGTAAAAATCATTATACTTTTACTTATGGCAACCCTCGTGCACGTCTATTAGTCTGATATTGACTCTTTTCGTGCGTAAAGGTGCATATAGTCCATATTGATCACTCTGGCTAAATTATTAAGTTTTCCTGAGTTTCTGTTCCATGTGATTGAATGTTCCTGAGTACTTGTAGATAGTATTAGAAATAAGAACACCATTGCTAGTCTTGTTGCTGGAAAAAATGCGTTTATGATTCTCCTGATGTTGCATGGAAATTCTTTGTGGCTCTTTGAGCAGATTGGGCCTAATGTTTCCATATCAGCAAATGTTCGTATAGCTGCTGGCGTGAGACTTATAAGTTGCATCATCCTAGATGATGTAGAAATCCAGGTATGATAGGACTTCAGCTTGAAAGTTGCACTACGTACCAAATGAAATTTGGCATGACATCTTCTACTTACAGGAAAATGCAGTTGTCTTGCATTCTATTGTTGGATGGAAGTCATCTCTTGGGAAGTGGTCTCGAGTCCAGGTGTGTTCTTTCTTGGTTTTTCATGGTTCAGTTAATTTAGTCACTTAACTAATGTGTAAGTGCATGTCCTATTTTCCTCTATGAGGTACTTTTCAGTTCCCTTGAGTTTTGGACTAATGCTACCAAATTCCAAAAGTTCCGAGTACTCCATTTTTAAGGTTTTGGGAAGATTAGAATCTCTTGAATCTAACCATGTCTGCCTGTGCAGTCGGTGTCTGTGTCTCTTGAGTTTCTTACATGAGACTACCGGGATTAGTGGTTACTTAAAAGATTTTTTATCACTATCAACCATGTTAGTTGGCATGAAATACAGTACACAGTAACTCGTCTATGTTATTTCTTCATGCTTGCAGCACTGGTATGAAGTGTCATGACTAAACATCATTGCAAAACCATAAGATGTTGACTAATTGGAAAGACGCCTTTATGTGACAAGTTTAATTGATGTTGAATCCTATTGTCCTTTCATCTTTTCCCATTTTTTATATTGAGCAACTTTCATGCAGTTGGTAGTTAATCATTTTGGCACATCTGTAGTATATAGCTATACCCTATTTTGAAATTTGCCACTCTGTGCAAAACGAGTTAAAAGTACTAAAGCAAGATCCAATATTGTGTTAATAGAAGAACATTCAGCATTTTGCACCAAGAACAACTGCAATCAATTTTTGGACAAAAAGAAAGATTTGAATTATAACAAGCTAGTAAGCAAACAGATTTATGTATCGGATTCCATTCACCCAACGGTTGGGAACTAAAGGTTGGCTCTGTCTACGAAGATTTTGGATTTGTTCATAATGATCAAATTGTATCTAGTCTTGTTTCCACCTTTCCAGTCACTCCCCCTTTATATCTCGTATCTATAGTATTTTTTCCCTGGTGGCTCTCTCTCTCATTTAATAAAAGTCTGGAGTCTTGGGTTACTAATTGGTCAAATTCTCTCTCGATACGTTCCTCAAAAATTCTGATTCATGTGGATTCTTCCCCCAACTAATGCTTCGAATCATTGCTATTTGACTAGGACCTTTTTTTCTTTTTCGGTGCTTAAAAAAAAAGAAAATCATTTGTACTCATAACTCAAGTTTAGATAACTCTTAAGTACTTCATTTTATTTAATATTTTTCCTCCCTTTTTTTCTTATAGCTCATTCCTCAAGTCACATAGGTTTGATCCTGTAGAATTTGATCCATTTCTCAAATAGGTTGTTGAATTCCACTGGAAACTAGAACGAACTTAGAGGTCGTTAAATAGTAGTAGTTTATATATATAAAAAAGGTTATTCATCCCTAAAATTGGATAATTTGTCAGGCTGAAGGAGATTACAATGCAAAGCTTGGAGTTACCATACTAGGTACTTGTGTCTTCGGTGAATTTTATGTTCTTCATACCAAGGAAATGGACATGGATATAAATGTTCCTCTATAATTTCTTATACAGGGGAAGCTGTAACTGTTGAAGATGAGGTTGTAGTGATCAACTCCATCGTTCTTCCTCATAAGACCCTTAATGTGAGCGTGCAGGAAGAAATCATTCTGTGAGATAATGAGGCTGTGGTTCGGAAGCTGCATTACCCTGCAATATATCTTACATTTATGTCACAACTGCTCATACACGATAACTAAATTGTAGTACTATTAGATAGAGGAACTATCAGAAAGTATTCATTCTTGATTTTCAGATTATATATTGCTACCACAAAAACCCATTCAAGAATCTGAATGTTCATCTATATATTGGCATCATTTATGATGCAAGTCTTATTTGGTTTGGCACGGCTAAATGAGCATTAAGTGACTGTGTTTCAATTGTATCAAATTCTACCACTCTTAGGTTGTAAGGGGTGTAAACGAACCGAATCGAGCACGAATAGTAGTATCCAACTCGAATTCGAAATTATTTATGATACTTGAACTCAAGTTTGAGATCGAACGAGTTTTAAAATTTGAGCTCGAGTTTAAAAAATTTAACGTAGTTTGAGTTCGATTCTCGAAATTGAGTAAAATGAATTCGATCTCAAACTCGAGCACGAATGGTGTATTGCTCGAATTTGAAATTTTTTATGATATTTTAATTCAAACTTGAGCTCGAACGAGTTTTAAAATTTGAGATCGAGTTTGAAAATTTTGACATAGTTCGAATTTAATTCTAACTCGCTTGAAAATGATTGTAAAATGAACTCGAGCTTGAAGTCGAATAGTTTAACTTTTTCGTCAGTAAAATATGTAATTTTTTTAAAGATTATAGATATTTTAGTAATTTACATATAATAAATTTTTTTAAAAAAATTATATACTGTTCGAAGAGTTCGACGAGCATTCGAACATAATATACATATCCTCGATATTGATTCGTAAAGAGTTTCGAACTCGAATCGAATTCGAGTCGAGTTTTTAACATAATTACTTGCGAATACTAACTAATCCTAGCGAGCAGTTTGGTTCGTTTAAAGCTTTAGTTATAAAAGTGTGTATACTCCTAATAATATTTTTTAAAAAAAATGATAAGTTATAAGATAGTAATGGTGAAAAATCTTTGGGGTAAGCATAAAAAGTGTTAATGACTTTAACACTTCTCTAAAAGCTTTATGACGTCAAAAAGCTCTATGACTAAACTACTCACGGATTAAATTCTTGCACCAAAAATGTCATTCAATTTTGGCACATTTCCATCTTTACCGAAATTTTTTAATATACCAAGTGGTTTTTTTTCTATTGTTATTCATAATCAACTTATTATACCCAACAAAATAAAAAGCTTTAATTTGCCACAACTATTTTCTTAATGTTTCTTCCTATAAGGTAATGGAAAAAAAAAAAAAAAAAACTTGGTCTTAATTGTAAGTAATAGAAAAGTGCTTCTTTCTAAAATTTCGATATCTTGTAAATAATATAATTGTCTTTGTTAAAATATAACAATCTAATCTAATATTGCATTATTTGTTACCAAGTATTTTGGGCCTTAAATTTTTAAAGAATCTTAAATACAGTAAATATGGAGTTTCCTAAGAGAAATTATTAATAAAATATCAAAATTATTGGCTAAAAAATCTGGAATTAATTTCAAATTGCATCAAGTTCCTAGTGCATTATTGAGGTGGTAACAACATAGTAGAATAGAATAAAGAAAAGAGAGGAAAAACCAAACAAAGTAACAAATCTCTTTACAAAACAAAACAGAGGTGCGAACTCGCGAACTGCGAAATCTCACTTTATTATCATCTCTGTCAATCAGATCTCCCGATCCATCGGATCCAATACGCGAATTCACAGGTAAACCTCCATTGCTTCTGCTCTGATTTCCTTTAGAAAACTATAGATTTTGATGTCTAAGAAGATCTATGAATTTAATTTATACCTTTCTCCGCATCGATTCAGGCTTCTTAAGTTTCTCTGTCTAATTTCGTTTAAACGGAATTTTTCTATTTGGATTAAACGACATAAAAACCGTAATTAATTATCTGTTCGGAAACGCACAGATAGATCTTTGTGAATTCAGGGTTTGAACTACTTATTTGCTGCCTACAATTACATCACTCTTATTTAGATTTCTGGAGCTTGTGAATAATTTTATAATTGTATGCTTAAGATTGCCATTGATGTTTCTTTTTCATTTGGGAATGATGTTGAAGGTAATAAAATGCTCATTTTCTTGTTTCTTTTTGGTTTGATGGGCATAATATGTTTTAGGAAAATTTTATGACGCCTTTAGATACCATATTTGTACAGAATAATATCACAAATAATATCATGTGTTTTGGATACTTGTATAATACAAGTTTTAAAGTACAACGGTATGCTACCCATCGAATTCCCCTATGTTTTAATATATAGAGGGAACATGGTACTTCTGGGATAATTCTTTAAATTAGTCTAATGATAAGAATGAAGCATCCAATTACAGATTCATTGTATTTGTTCACTCATCTTTTTAGGGGGATTGTGGTAAGGCAGGGTTTTAGTTAGACTAAATTTTCGCTGGTATGTTGAGTTAGTAGGATGATGAAACTATTGCTAGGGCTTTCAGTTGTGCCTGTAATTTAACATCGGTAGTTTCAAATTCTTAATGATATAGCAAAATGCCTCTTCTTCTAATTTACTGACACCGCAACTGTCATGTGTAGACTATAGAGCTGTCTTCTCTTTATTTTCATTTTTTCAGTTAGCATACATGAGATCAGTTTATTAAGCAATTAGACTGTTTGTCTATTTTGTCCACCCCCAGACCCCAAAATTAACATTCCTTTGTCCTCTCTTTCTTGGCATCAAATGATATTTATGACAATCAAATACATCGTTTCTTGAGCGTTAACTCTATGAAAATTATCTGTATTGAGTTGGATGTTTGGTTAAACAAGTTTCTAGTGCTATAGATCAAATTGCTGCCCTTTTAGATTTTTTTTTATAATTATAGTACTGATTTTGAACTAAAAATGATACAGTTGATTGTATTTTTAAATTGCAGTAGCGGACAACAGCAATATAACAGTGACTTTGAGGAAATTTTGAACGTAAAAAAGTAGGCCTGAAGTTATCAAGAAATAATAGTATCATAATGCCTGCACAGAAGATTGAAACAGGTCATAATGACACAGTTCATGATGTTTCCATGGACTACTATGGAAAACGTGTGGCAACAGCTTCATCTGACTCCACAATAAAGATAATTGGTGTGAGTAACAATAATACTTCGCAGCACCTTGCCAACACTTTGAGTGGTCATCAAGGTCCTGTTTGGCAGGTTGCTTGGGCACACCCTAAATTTGGCTCGCTTCTTGCTTCTTGTTCCTATGATGGTAAAGTTATCATTTGGAAGGAAGGTAATCAAAATGAGTGGGCACAGGCTCATGTGTTCAGTGACCACAAGTCATCAGTTAATTCTATTGCATGGGCGCCACATGAACTTGGGCTCTGCTTGGCTTGTGGGTCCTCTGATGGAAATATTTCGGTGTACACTGCCAGGTCAGATGGTGGTTGGGACACCACAAGAATAGATCAAGCTCATCCTGTTGGAGTAACCTCAGTTTCATGGGCTCCTTCAACAGCTCCCGGTGCTTTTGTTGGAATGGGTATCCTTGATCCGGTCCAGAAGCTAGCATCTGGTGGTTGTGACAATACTGTGAAGGTGTGGAAACTCTATAATGGCATTTGGAAGATGGATTGCTTCCCGGCCCTTCAGATGCATGCCGATTGGGTGAGAGATGTTGCTAATGGGCACCTAACTTGGGGCTTCCAAAGTCCACTATTGCCAGTGCTTCACAAGATGGTACTGTTGTCATATGGACTGTAGCTAAAGAAGGTGATCAGTGGGAGGGTAAGGTTTTGAAGGACTTCAAGACTCCAGTTTGGAGGGTCTCATGGTCTCTTACTGGAAATTTGCTGGCTGTAGCTGCTGGAGACAACAATGTCTCTTTGTGGAAAGAAGCTGTTGATGGGGAGTGGCAACAAGTCACCACTGTGGACCAATAGATTTCAGATCCTTCTTCATTGGTACTTCTATTTTGGTTTTGTTGGACGATCAGTTCCATAGTTTTCATTACCCTTTTATTTTGTTTGTTTGGGTGTCATGTGATTACTAGTGGTTTTAAGTTAGAAAATGAACGGAATTGAAATTTTGAACTACTATTTTCTTATATTCGTTAGATCGAATTAATGTATGTGATTCATATTTATATATCAAATTTTCTTATGGCATTTAGGGGCCTCGTGTGGAAACCATCAGTACACCAAATCGAGGACAACTATCTGCGAAGGCTCATTTGGCATAGATTTCTCATAGTTAAGAGCAATTGAACGGCTCAATAATACTAGGAGAGAAGGGTTACCATCGAGTAGCTGCAATTAGATGCAGTTGCAAGCATTGCCTTGAATGATTTCTCAACTTGTCTTACAAAGGCTCTACATTTTGCTTTAATTTTCTCTAAAATGTAACTCAACCAAGAAATGTTGTTTATATAAGATTGAAATTGATATGTAGTAAATTAATAATAAAGAAAAATTTTATATTCCGGTTAGGCAAAATGTGCACTACACTTTTCACTAATTTCGTGTAGTTTCATTTATTAACGGGTTGATTTGATACGATTTATTAACGCATTAAACTTTTACACTAATACAAAAATAATTTAATTTAACTTGAATAATACGATAACCTACAATTAAATTATTTGTCCATTAATTTGAATGACACAATATATTATTAAAGGATGCATTGTTGTAATGTTAAATTTTTAAAAATATCCAAATTAATTAATAGGTTATTTATCGGATCAATTGAGTTGACACAATAGGACATGACCCGTTTAATTTTGGGTCATTAACCGGTAATAGGGACTTGAAATCGGCAAAACAGTTGAAAATCGTACTAGCCTAGTCTCCCGGAAGATATTTAGGTTTAGCGCGCCCAGGTTCCAATTTGAAAAAAAAGCAGCAAGGCAAATCTCCCTCCCTTCCTTTAATCCCTCAAATACTCCCAAACGCTCCTCCATATCTCAATCTGAGACGAGATGACCCCATTTTGAATACTGCATACCTCAGAATTTCTCATCTCCTCTGATAGCTTGCATTAGGAGCGAAGAAATGTCGTCATCCCAGATATCTAATGATTCCGAAACGAAAAACCCCGCTCCCTTTTATTGCCGGAAGGAGAAATCCCTCGGTGTCCTATGCTCCAAGTATGTAATACTACCACTTTATTCTGCTTAATTCATCATATCACAGATTCTTATTTGAGCATGAGGATCAATCCACTCTTTTTTTTTTCTTGTTTTTTGGCTATCAGTTTCTTGAAGTTGTATAACAAAGAGGGTGCTGACTCCATCGGTTTAGACCATGCTGCCTTTCAATTAGGTTGTCTTTCATTTTATTATTTATCTCCTATGTTTCCATTTTTCCATAATTTTTTATTTTATACTAAAATGTTATTTCTGAATGTTATACTAGTATTTATTTTATTTTTTTTTAATGGGGTTGCAGGTGTCGAGCGAAGACGAATTTATGATATCGTCAATATATTAGAGAGTGTCGGGGTAAATCTTTTCAATCTAACTGATTTATGACTCGTATTTCTTCTTCTGATCTAAGCTGGGATGGTATAATTTTTATCTTTATTTTTTTTGGTTTTTAATATAAAGGTTTTAACTCGGAAAGCTAAGAACCAGTACTCCTGGAACGGTTTTGATGCAATTCCTCAGGCTCTGAATTTGCTTGAGGTGATCTGTTCAGTTTTTGGTTAATCCTGTCTCTGTGATGAATGAATTATCTCCGAATCTTTTAAGCAAAATTTCGTCCATTATCAGGAAGAAGGAATTAAAGAGAAGTTCAATGCATCCATTCGCCGCGGTGTTGTAAGTGTGTTCGATTGAGTTTTGTTTCCTCTTTGCTTTTTTTTTGTTCATGTTGTTTGGTTGCATGAATATTAAAGATGTTTTGTTTTACAGTACATGTATTTTGTGCATTCCCTGGTGATCCATTCTCTAAGTCTATGGTGGAAATTTTGATTGGTTTGCGATTTTGTGTTGAGAAATTTCAGTGATATTCTTGGAAATTATGTCTTCTGTTTATAGTTCAATTGAATATGGTACAAGCTTCTTTTATCAGGTTGCAACAAGAAATGAGCTTAGTCAGCCTCGGGACTCGAATGTTGGCAAGAGTCATAGAAATTCTGAAAGAGTTGGTGAGTCTCCCTTCTGAAGTCGGTTCACTTGTTTACAATCTTCCCCAAATTAAGTTACAATTTCACTGAAACCACAGCACCAGATACAGGGTTGATTTCGAAATTTAAGTTACTTATTCTGGTTCTCATGCTTGATTACAGACAACAGAAAGGAAAAATCTCTGGGGCTTCTCACGAGGAATTAATCAAACTTTTTCTTTGCTGTGATGTGAGTGAGCTACTTAAATTATGTTTCCATATCAAACTCGTATATCTATAAACAGTTTGATCCTTGTCCACATTTATCTCTTCTAGGAGGAGTTGATCTCTCTTGATACAGCTGCATCAGCATTGCTGGGTGATATTCATGATCCAACTGCTATGAGATGTGATTCCCGTCCTTTCTTTTTATACGTAAAACAAAAAATATGATCAAATATTATTGTTCTTTCCTAACCAAGGTAATTCTGCAGCAAAGGTGAGACGCTTGTATGATATTGCGAATGTATTCTCATCCATGAGTCTGATTGAGAAGGTGAGTCATGTTCCCCATTTTGAATTATTAGATAGACATAGAAGTAAAGAATAATTTGTTCATTTGTTCCCTTCTAGCATTCCATCTGATTGTTCTAACAAACTTGTAGATGCGTCACCCTGAGAGTGGTAAACCTGCATTTAGGTGGATAGGAGTACAAGGACAACCCCTACGTGGATTTCGTGCTGCTTTGAACGTGAAGGATTCCAAGAGAAGAGTATTTGGATCAGATATCACTAATACAGGTATCAAGAGATCTAAGGCTGATGATTCATTGCATTGGAAGTTGAATGAGAAGGAAAACATCCAGACGCTTGCAAATTGTGAAAATGTGAAAGATGAGAATGCCAAGAATTCAATTGAGCAGCATCAGAAACTTGGCACCAAAGATTTTGTATATGGTCCTTTTACTCCGGCAAGTTTGTTCAACAATAAAGTTTCCGAGAACAGAAATGTAGCACAGATTCAGGACTCGGATAATCTGGCTTCTTTATGTCACCCAAGATACTGCAATCAAGGTACATTCTAATGGTTGTCTTGAATATTCTGAATGATCTTCCCTTCTGTACATACATATCTGTCAACTAAAATGTCCTAGCTGAAATATTATTATGTGTATCTTAATTACTGTAAGCTAATTGTTGAACTTTATCGCAGATGTCTGGATTTTCAGTTCTCTTTGACAAGTTTATGCCTGTCAGATTGTTTGATAATATCTGTGTTGCTTCTAATTTCAGGAATTAGACAAGAGAAGATAATCTGAAAGATTATTTACTTGAGAAACAAACCTTTATTCTGTAATCCATTAGAACTCTAGATTGTCTTATTTCATGTGGTAAGCATCTGAAAAATAACAAACGAGGATCAGTGGTTTTGATTTTCTCATGTCACAGCTTTGAACGATCTGTTCGGGCATTATGTTGAAGCGTGGAATATGTGGTACGATGAAGCTGACCCGAAGAAGAAAAGAAAGCATGCATCCTGATGCTTAAGCTTCATGTCTCCTGTGTATTCCAGGGCAAAGATGTTTGTCTCTTGAAAATTTACCAGATATTAGGAATAGCAGCTTTGAACTCTAGATGTATTTCCTTGATACATTGTTGAAATAGTGATTAGAACCAAAGTATTGACATACTAAAGCTTTCAGCATCGTAGGAACGTTATGGTTCCTGCGTAGGAAAGTTTCATTACTTGCATAGTAGTGATTCCTTTACTCTTAGCCTCTTACATATTTTGGTGATTAATTTCAGTGGTAGCAATTTTACATTCTTCTTACCCCTTTTTCACCTCATGTCTTCAAGTATATGCATCTTCACGTTATAATGATTGAACTTCCTCCTTGGTAATACAGATCCTTACATCAAGTTAGCAACTCCTGCTGGAGGAATCAGTAGGATAGTGCTTAGGATAAGCATGACAGCTAATGAATCCAGACAGTGCTGTTGAAGATAAATATTGAGGAGATGCTTGCATTTTAGAGTCATGTTTCTCCATTTACACTGCGTTGCTTAAAATTGTTTGAGAATTGCACCTAAATTCTCCACATGGTGAAAAACCTTGGAGAAAAAGATGAAGACAACAATATGATCGGGTTAAATAGTTACCAATGGATTGAAAGAGACCTTTCAAAGAGAAATGACTAAGGAGAACTGCAGAATTTCTATAAATGGATTGAAAAAAGAAAAAGAAACCAGAATTTCAAAGAGAAATGACTAAGGAGAACTGCAGAATTTCTATAAATGGGTTGAAAAAAGAAACCAGAAACTAGTCATGCTTTAGTACATTTATTCTAACTTCATATCAAACTCTGATATGTTCAATTTTAGAGTTGCATGATTTGTATATGCTTTGCATTCTCAACCAATCACAATTAGTTGCAAATTAGAGTGGCATCAATGAAGAAAACAATTGTGAAAACATGAGAACTCTCAAATCTGCGGCTTTGAGAAGAAACTGTTGACAGAAGGCATGATCTGGGGAGCCCTATTACGAACATACTTTCTGAGGGCATGTTCAGCGTACTTCTCCCCTTCTGCATGATTTTCAAGAACTCCAGCAGCTCTGTTTTCCTTGGTTACCCTTAGGAATTCCATACACAAAATGTTGTGTTCAGTAACAAATCAAGTGCTTGTTAAATTAGTGGAAGCCCATGCAATCATATTTGAAATGTATAAAAGAAGATGCATGTCCATGATAAATCAAGACCAAAGATTCACTACAAAATGTCACTTTCATAGGCATACAACATATTGGTACTAAGCTAAGGATAAAATATCAAACTGAATATAGATGTATCTTAAAAGATACATCTTTGAATTCCCACCATTACTTCTATGAGCAAACAAAGCCATGAGATACAAAACAAGCAGGATAATGTAATTCAAGTGGCATCCAGTGGTCATTTCCCCATATTTCATTAAACACTAAAGGTATATAGCCTGGTAAACATATTAAAAATATCCTATCCCAAGCAATTAAAAGCTGATACACAGAGAGAGAGAGAGCGGAGGACATCTTCCACCGCCTGAGTGTTTCTTACACTTCAGTCTGTGAACTCTCGATGAAGTGCAAGAAACTAGTTCATGCTACACAATGCATGACGGTAATTAGAAACAAACAAAGCTCCACTAATATGAATTTTAAGATTTCTAGGTACAAATGTCGAATGATTTCATGAGAAGACAGGATAAACGGGTTTCTGTTAAGATTCTTGTCAGATTCTCTAAATTCATAACAAAGCTAAAAAAGAATTAGCAGAGCAAGACTTTTGCATTCTGTGCAAACTGAATAATCAGTATTGAATTACACTAACAATCTTACAAGAATACTCGGCCTCAGAGAAAAACAAGGACATTAACTATAAATTTCATTATCAATTTAAGTTCATCGTGGAACAAAACCAATAGCTACCAAACTAAAATACCAGTTAATGAGCCACAAAAACACAACCAAACTTTGGCAAAAAATATAATATGAAATGCAGGCCTGTTCTAAATAACCATATATAGAATAGCTAGAATACCCACAAAAGTTACCGTACAGATCCCATAATCTTTGGGTCAAATTTGTTAAAGCCATCAAATTCAGAGTTTCAAAATTATTTTAGTCTTCAGTATTTAATTACTCCAGCCCCCTTTCTAAAATTCTTTTTCTGAAAAATGGGTTTCCTTGCAGCACTCCCAATGTTATTCTCTAAGCCTTTAAAGCTTCATAGTATCCAATTGGGTTAAATACATTAAACCCCCTTAAGGTTTGGGCTGTTTTACACTAAACCCCCCTAACGTTACCCCTTTAACTAATGGTCAAATGTAACTTTGTTGTTAATTTTTTCGAAAAACAAATTTACCCCTAAAGATCAATTGCAGTAAACCCCCTTAAGGTTTAACCGAAATTTCACTTTACCCCCTTAGGTAAGTTTTGTAGTATTTAATACATTGGGATAAAAATAAATTCAATAATGTTATCAATATTGTTAAAAATATAAATGTGCTCCAAATTATTTAATAATATTCTAATTCTCAAATTAATACTTTCTTTAATATTTAAAATTTAAAAATACGATGAAATAATTAATTTTAAAATTTTTGATAAATTATTAACAAGGTATTTCGTCTAAATTATTTTAATTTAAGTTTTTATTTATATGATAAAAGTTAAATTATATTAACAAAGGAAAAAAGTAAGAAGAAAATCATTTTAAATAAACATAAAAAAGAAAAAAAAAAGGAAAATAGACTGATATAACTTTAATAGATGGTTATAAGTCTCGTATATTTAAAAATTTATTTTTACATGAAAATAAAATATAATAAAAAGACCAAAAAATACCAAAAGTGCTAGGAAATTTTTATAGTATTTTTAAAGAATCGCTGTTGTTGGTAGACATTATTATATTTTTAGTTATTTTAACAATATTTTTGTATTGATTAATGACTAAAATAGGTTAATTGATATAAAACTTGAATTAGAGACTAAATGACAAATATAATAAACTTTAAGGGGTTTATTTTATATATTCTTGTAACGTCTGGGGGCAAAAATGTCTTTTTTGACTTTTTAATAGTCAAATTGCTAACAGAAGGGGCAAAGTGATTAACGTTAAGGTTTAGTGCAAAAGAGACAGGCTAAACCTTAAGGGGGTTTAATGTATTTAACCCTATCCAATTAACCCCTAAAGTATAAAGCATAAGGGTTAAATACATTTAACCTCATTAAGGTTTGGACTGTTTTACACTAAACCCTCGTTATTTTTTTTCTCACTTTGCCCCTTTGACTAACGGTAAATGTAACTCTGTCGTTAGTTTTTTCAAAAAGATAAATTTACCCTTAAAGATCAATTGCAGTAAACCCCTTAAAATTTAAGCGAAATTTCACTTTACCCCTCAGGTAAGTTTTGTAGCATTTAATACATTGGGATAAATAAAAAATTCAATAATGTTATCAATATTGTTAAAAATATAAATATGCTCCAAATTAATTACTAATATTCTAATCTCGAATTATACTTTTTTTAATATTTCAAATTTTAAAATACTATGAAATAATTAATTTAAAATTGTTGATGAATTATTAAAGGTATTTCATCTAAATTATTTTAATTTAAAATTTTATTATATGATAAAGTTCCTCCGTTGTATAATTTAGGTATTAGTTAAATTATATTAACAAAACTAAAAGTAAGAAAAAAATCATTTTAAATAAACATAAAGAAAAGTAAAATTGAAACTTAGATTGCTATAATTTTAATAGATAATTATAAGTCTTGTATATTTAAAAATTTATTTTTACATGAAAATAAAATATAATAAAAAGACCAAAAAATACCAAAAGTACTAGGAAATTTTTATATTTAAATTTTTTTTCACTAAGTATTTTTAAAGAATCACTGGTGTTGGTGGACATCATTATATTTTTAGTTGTTTTAACAATATTTTTATATTGATTAATGACTAAAGTAGGTTAATTGATACAAAACTTGAATTAGGGATTAAAATGACAAATATAATACACTTTAAGGGGTTAATTTTATATATTTTTGTAGTTTCTAGGGGTAAACATGTCTTTTAAGACTTTTCAATAAAAGAATTGCTGACGGAATGGGCAAAATGAGAAAAAAAAATAACGTTAGAAAGTTTAGTGCATAAACAGTCCAAACTTTAAGGGTGTTTAATGTATTTAACCCAAGCATAAAGGATAAAAAAGACTAGTTCGATGGAGATAAAATGAAACATTGAGGGCTTAACTGAAATAAATAGATTCCAGTGAGATTCCAGTGAGAAAAAATAAAAATACAAGATATAATACCACCAGAAAATGACTTTGCATGTTAGCCATTCACTTATTTGTGTGTGAGAAGGGATAGGAGTGCGTGTATGTGTGTGTTGGGGGATAGTAATACCGGACTTCCGGGTTGGTACAGATGTTGCGGATCAGTTGCATCCCGCAAATACCAACGGCCACTCCAACGGCTGCGAACAATGGATATACCTACACCAATACACACAATAATACCCCCATCACACCAAATAAATCGCCAGATCCGAGAAGAGTATAGTTAACCAAAAAAAAAAAATGATAATAAATTCAAAAGAATCGCAAAATAAATAGGTAAATGAGATGAGTATAAGATCCAGAGAGGAATAACATTAGAGAAAGAGAAAGAGAGAGAACGGACCTCGGGCCTTAGCCATCGGTTGACGGTTGATGATGCCATTGGACCAGGAATTCAGAAAACCACTGCGCACACCGAATAAATTCCAACAAGTAACCAACAACTTTCGGTGGAAATACGAACAACCTCCGCAAACTCCTGTTAATATAGGATGGCTTGTGGCGGCGTCGACGCGCTGTCTCTTTAACTTTTCTCTTCGAAAAAAAATTATTTTAGTTCCTTATTTTTTGGGCGTGTCCCAATTTAGTTTTTTTTGTTTATCTATACAAAAAGTTAATTTATTCTATTATCTTTCTTTTAAAATATTGAAGAATTCTATAATTCTTTTTAAATAATTATTTTTTTAATTTTAAAAATTTATACAGTATAAGTAACAATAAAACAAGAATATGTTAATGGTAAAAAGTTTTATTTCCCTTTATCCCAATATTTTTTTTCCTTATCTTATTTTTCTAACACTAATTTTGTCAACATTTTCTTCTAACAATCTTGAGTGACATAAATTACTGAAGCAGATTTCATCATTTTTAATTTTTTAACACTAATGAGTTCACATGATTTATATCATTAATTTGTCTAATTTTTTCGTAAAAAACTCTACATTAACAATGATGAGTGATGACCGACTAAATAAACTTATTCTGATATATAAAAAATCAAATTGGGTACACCTCAAAAATAAATAACTAAAATGATTTTTTTTCCTCTTTTCTCTTCTCCTTTTTCTTTTTTATATATTAGACTCCAATCAAAAAATTTATTATGGAAAGACTTAAACAAATCGTGTATTCTTATGCCTCAGCTATAAACTCTTATTATTATTATTATTATATAAATTAAATCGTATGAAATTTTACTTATATCTTTAGTATACAATCATTGTATATAACTTGATCCATTATTACCTGATCTTACAGATTGGATGCTTATAAATATTAGAAAACTCTACAATCCTTTTTAGGGTCTCTTGTACTTTATAAATATTTGTACAATATAATATCATGTGCTTTAAAAATTTGTATTGTATAAGTTTTTAATGATAAGGAAATAGTTTCCTAACAAAAATTATAGAATTCTCCATAAATATTTCCCTTTTATTATATATAATAGGAAAATAATTTTACCCAACAATATAAGTATAACATCACATGTTTAAAATATTTATACTTAATAAAGTTTAAAATACAGAGGAATTGTACAATCCCTTTTAGCTTTGAATGTTTATATAGTATAAATTTTTAAAATATATAATATTATAATGTACTAATATTCAAAATACAATAAAATAATTTCTTAAAAGGGATTACAGAATTTCCCTAAAACACAACGTATATTCTTAAGGTACTAAAAAATTTCTTATCATGAAATATGAATCAATTATGAACCGTTCATTGTGCCAGTGGAAAATGAATCCGGTCGTGGAGCACGTTTAATTATTTTATTGAACCACAGGTATTGGCTTTAATCACCTTTTTTGGGAAATAAAATTAAATTACGAGGGAAAATTTAGTTGTTGCAATTTGCAAGGCCTTTGCCATCTAAGCCCAATACTATCATTGCCCTTCTAGTTCTTCCATTTTAATTTTAAAAGTAGTATATTATTTACGGAGAATTCTACAATATAATTAGCCTCTAAATTTTAAGTGCTTTTTCAATACTGATAATTGCAAAATGAAAATTACGACCACACACAAAACTGCATCTTGGATATTTCAACGTCAGTGAAGCCCAGGGGAGGAACAAGTACAAACAACCCTTGGATTGTTCAAAAGCCCAGCAAATTAAAGAAATCCTAAAATAAAATACACGACAAATCATTCCCCTGCCCACCACCACCACCCAGCACTCTCAGAATAAATTTGAGAAGCCCAAAGACCTCCACGTCACTTATCAAAAAGAAAAATTTTTTATTACTCATTTTATAACGTAAAATAAACATTATAAATTGAAAAAAATTCTATTATTCTGTTGAGAGAATAATTTTTTAACTTTAAAAATTTTAAATAGTATAAATTTTTAATGTGTATAATATTGTATTGTACAAATTTTTAAAGTACGTTTCCTAGAAACAATTATATAATTTTTCTATATATCATTAGGAAAGGGATTTTTTTTCTTCTTCTGTGATAGAAAATCGAAAGTGGTCTAGATATTTATCTAATTCATCTCATTCTTCCTTATAGTACACAAGTATGTTGCTTCAGTAAACTTCGCTTCATTTAATTCAGTTTTAATTTATGTTTAAAAAATAAAAATTTTATAAATATAAACTGTCTAAACAAGAATTCTTGAACAGTTAACAACTAGTTTAGATATTCACAACCAAGAAATACTAGATTCTCTTCTCTTTCGGATAGGCCCTGAAATGAGAAGGAAGGCTGGAATGCTTCTATTATTTATTGAATTCAAGTACTCGTTTTGGCACTGGACGTTCCCAAAATGGGTAAGTCGCCAATCCCTGGATTATGTAATGTACTTTATCTACTGGGTTACGTTGCGGGCAGACTATATTTTACCATATGTTTTGAATCTATGATTCATGTTGAAGCATAGACTCGGGGTAGGTGCAAGGCAGACGATTTTAAAGTAGACTCCCATCCATTAAATTAGAGAAGATCGCCAAGATTTCGTAATCCACTACTGAACTTATTCTAATTCCAAGAGTTCCGATTGAATCGGTTAGACGATTAAAAAATAATAAAATTTATCTATTTTTTAGTCATTTCATCAACTCTCATATTTACTATATATTGTTGAGTGAAAAAAAAACTTTATTATAGATCAACGACTATCATATTTATCCAATATTATTGAGTGAAGAAACACATTATTATAGGAAGGTAAGTAATATTCCAAAACAATAAAATTCTACTATTTTATTTTATTTTAAATTTATCATTTTAAATAATAAAATTTTATTAATTTGGAGTTAATACTTGACCTGCCATCCTCTTGTTAAGTGGGTAACCAAGGTTTAATCAAAAAGCCAATGGTGAATCCGTAATTAATGCTGAAGTAACAGTGGCATTCATTTCACAAAGTAGAAAAAAAAAATGCAAACAAAAATAAAATGAAAATTGGTGGGCAGAGAGAAATCGTTCGAGAGGGTAAGAGAATCTGACAACAGAGACAGGCGAGTGCGGGTGACCGCTCCGCCGGAGGCCACACAAAATTAATACTACTACTATTACTTACTATTTTGCTATAATTACAGTAACAGCTTTTGAGATCCAATTCAGATAAGAGTTTTTAACTCTTCCTATTATCTCATCTCCATCCAGCTGTTCTCTTCAAAATCCTTATTATTATTTTTTTATGGCAGCCTCTACAGCTAGGGCTTTCTTAATCTCGACGGTCACGGACCTGTCACTCAGACCTTCCCCTCCTCCTCCTCCTTTTGCCCACCATCTCCTCATCCGGCCGTTGCTTCCAGCCATCTTCACGGCCAAGCGTAGAGGATTCTTGTCCGTCTCCACCTCCTCCTCCGTCGTTGTCAGCTGCTTAATTTCCGGAGTGGACGGCGGTGGAGTCTCCGACGTTGTTATTTCGTTTCTACTAGGAAGTCTGGATTCAGCCGCGAATTCTCCGTCATCGCTAACATGCTTAAGCGAATTGAGCCTCTCGACACCTCCGTCATCTCTAAAGGTGTATCTGACTCCGCCAAGGATTCGATGAAGCAGACTATTTCTACTATGCTGGGGCTGCTCCCCTCCGATCAATTTTCCGTTACTGTTAGGGTTTCCAAGCGCCCTCTCGACCGCCTCATCGTTTCCTCCATAATTACTGGGTAATTAATTTAATCTCCTCTGAAAAGTTGATTAATTTTTACTCCAAAACCTGAATATTTGGACCACTTAGTTAATTTCGAATTGGTTGGTCAAAATTGTTTAGGTATACCTTGTGGAATGCGGAGTATCGGATTTCGTTGATGAGGAATTTTGACATAACTTTAGATAACACAAAAAGGTCTGAACTTTTGGAGGAAAATGGAATTTCCGAGCCGAAGCGAGAAGGGAGTGAAGGCGGCGGAGGAGGAAGTAGAGTTGGATGGTTGTATGGATGATTTGGATAGAACAAATCCAGAGAGCCTTGGAAATTTGTCGCCAGAAGTTTTGAACTACATTCAGCAATTGGAGTCGGAGCTGTCTAGTGTCAAACAGGTGATGAATTCTTTAATTTTCCCCTCTTGTTACATTCATTTCATGAATCTTTGATTGACGTTAGTCCACTGGTTTCCCAGATACTGGTTTGCAGACTTTGAACTTTACAGCATGCGCCTCGATATAGAGAACTTATTTTAGTAGTGTTGTCGAGCTCTGTAAAACTTCAAATTAGAATAGACTCTGGTAGAGTTTACAGTAGAACAAGCTTGTAATGGAACTTCATTTGACATCGTAATAGTCATTCTCTTGAAGTAGTGACTCATCCCCTATGAGGGTCATTTAGATGTTTGAAGTTCATTGCTCAGCTGAAATTAGATTAATAAATATTAGAAATGTTTGTTCCATCCTTCAGGTAGCTATTTGTCTGGATTGTGAGGAATCTCAGAGGAGAAACTCGTGTTATGTGCACCTAGGAAAACTTTCTTAGGTAGCTACTTTTCTGGATTATGAGGAATCTCAGAGAAACTGGTGTTATGTGCACCTAGTAAAACTTTCTTAGGTAGCTAATTTCCTGGATTATGAGGAATCTCAGAGAAACTCGTGTTATGTGCACCTAGTAAAACTTCCTTTCTATTGTTGACTAAAGTCTATTGTGATGTTTCAGGAACTGCATGCCCGTAAACAGGAAAATTTGCAAATGTTGTATGTCAAAAAGAGCAACAATGATCTGTTAGAGTACTTAAGGTCCTTGGAATCTGACATGGTAATTTACCCCTTGTATGCTTTCTATTTTAATTTGTAATCCATCCTTATTGCTGCATTCTTGTGATCGTTTCCATTTCTCATTTGTCTGCATATTTTATTCGGAACAGGTTGTTGAATTGTCAAGACCTTCATCTTCAGAAGTGGAGGAATTTATTCACCAACTTGCACAAAATATATTGCAACAGATTTTTCAAAGAGGATATTACCTCCAATTGTGAGAAGGATTTAAGTCTCGCAAGCATAGAGAAGTACGATGATGGCAATGAATGTTCCAATACTATTGGCACTTCCCGGGATTACTTGGCTAAGCTTCTTTTCTGGTAAGTAATTTCCGGTTTGTTTTTTTGGAGGAACTTTGGGCTTTTGCTGTTTATAGCAAATCTTAACTGTTAAAGTATGCATGTCACCTGAAAATCTAGATTCATGAAGTATATCCCTTTCTACTGACAGGTGTATGTTGCTGGGACATCATTTAAGAGGCTTGGAGAATAGACTGCATCTAAGTTGTGCTGTTGGCTTGTTGTAAGTAGATGTAGGAGGGAGTGTATATTCTTCTTTTTTTCTTCCTTTTCTGTTTCAATTTTGTGTCATCTTTTATGGTATATCATTTTGTTGCAGCGGAAATAAGTTACATGGTGTTATGTTTAGTTCATTAGATATCTTTGAACTTATATACAAAAGAATTGATAAATAGCAAAGCTGGAGTTATTCTCTTGTTCCTTTTTGCCCTTGATCCGGCTTTGAGGTCATTCATTTGAACGCGTTGGTAAATATGATTATTGGGATGGTTCTGCAATTGAACGTAAAATGAATACTTGGGTATGAATACATGGTTCTCAGGCGAGGACTCATCATCATTTAAACGGCACAAGATTAATCATGGTGTCGGTCTAGGTTTGAGCAAAATGGGAAGTTTGATTTGTTCTTGTAAATGGGTTCCCGGTAGGTGATTCGTTGGTTGACTCACCTAATATTAGGTCATTGCTTTGATCACTAACATAGAATCCGTCTTCTACTATTTGGGAAGGCTGCCAAAATCATTATTCATGGTAGCCATCATACTATACATGAACCCAAAAATTGTTTGGATTATCGTTTAAGAAACCGATATTTCAGATCTTGAAGTATGTGTAACACTAGCTTTCTTGACTCGCTGCTCGAAATGGGTTAAAAGAAAATTACAGAGATTCTCAGACGAGGGGTCACATAGCAATAGTCCATCAGCTCTCTGGAACGCTCTACATCAAGAATTTCACGTAGGAAAACCAACAACCAGTAACCAGTAAGGCAGAAATCGAAGTAGTATAAAAAAGATATCCCTCTATATATACAAAGAATCGTTGAATATGAAGATATCTAGAGAAAAATGAATGAATGAACCAAATTATTATAAATAAAAAAAAACTTGTGTCAGGTCACCAGTCACCACTGTGCCCGGCGGCTTTTGAGGCCGTGTAGTCTATACAAATCATGAGGTGCCCATAGATGATCTACAGGACATGGCTTTCCTTCGTCAAGCCGCACCCATGGCTTTCCCTTTCCACTCCAATGCAGCAAACTAACCGGACCGGGGTGTAATGATCTGCAAGTGTCGACCACATTGTCCCCGCCAAGGCCATGTTGATTCCATCTGTGATGAATGGCCTCAACCTCTCCGCCAAAAACCAGCAAGAACGGTGGTAGAGAACCCAACTCGTATAGAGTCCTTCTCTCCCTCTGTATCTCCATCCATTTCTCAATCTTCCCAGCAAAGCCTCCCTGCCTCCACTTGTCTAAATCCATGATCATCACCCCTGTATTGAAATAACACGGTTTCTTTCCTTGAAAAGTATTAGAAAATTCTGATCGAAACCAGAACTCATTAGTGAAATATTTGGTGAAGTTGGCATGACAATACTCGGGTGCACCAATTACTCTTGAACCAGTCAGAGTTATCGACCACAGTTTCTGGATATCATCGACGACGATGATGTCAGAATCCAGATAAACCACTCGTTTTACACATGGATCGATCATTTCAGCCAAGTAGATTCTTGCGTAGTTTAAAGGGTTATCCAGAGCTGGACGAATAGAAGAAGATATCAAATACTTAGCTCGCTCGGAATCGAAACAATAAACCTTGAAAGCCAAAGATGGAAAAATGGATCTTATGATTGTTCTAAATTCATCAGGCTTAGATGAGTCTGCGATGAAGTGAAAGAAAGGATGTTTTCGGGGCAAGAAGAATGCCTGAGAATCGAGTGAATTGCTGCCACCGAACCTCTAAAGTAGACAGAATCAAGTGTCATGGCAATGTGAACAAGAAAAGGATCACAAACATCCATTGAATCTCATTGTTGAAATTTGACACTGATCTCCGTTTCCATACACAGGTGCTTCGATGTATCCTCGTGAAAAATCACCGTCCAGTTTTCTTGGAAATGATCGGCTCGCGAGTGTAGGCAAAAGAAGCAGGGAAACTAGCATAAACAAGGAAATTAATCTGCAAAGAACCATACTAGACTTAGAAATAAATCTTCCAATTAATTGGGAGCTACAAGAAAGAATGGTTTGTAATGTGAATGTAGAAATGATCTATTGACTCTGTTATTCCGAAAGTAATAAATATAAGTAGAGAAGAATGGTCAAGAGCGTGTGTATATTAGTAATTAGTGAGTAGTAGTTTCTTGGAGACCGAGAATAGAAGAAGTCAGATATTACTGAGTTTCAATGTGAATATGAACAGAAACGCGTTGAGGAGATCGATGGAGAGATAGTTTTGTACATGTATTGAATTTTCTAATTCAAAATTCCAACTTGCGTTAGGTTCTAGGAACACCAACGAATGTTGGTTGTCCAATCATTTTTATTTCCATACATGTGACCACATGCTCTGATTCTTTACAACACTTTCCTTTCTCTCTCTCTTTCTCATTTTTTTTTTTTTTCCATTTAAGAAGAAAATCATTTATTTGATTTTTGGACATGCAACGACACTTCTACAAAGTCTTTTTTCTGACTACAGTAGACTTTTTACAAACATAATATTGTGTATAAATATCTCTTTGTTTTTCGATATCTACAAATAATAGTAACATAACTTAGAAAGATTGATATAGAAGAATTGGGCCAATAAAAAGTGAGTATTAGCTTCCCGTCCCTCTATTTCTTTTTTAATCTGGTGGTAATAAAAAATATCTAACTTTTCTTTTAAATATATATATATAAAATAATAAGTTAAAAAAAAAACCTACCTCTGCTGTGGGTTTTCTAACCAAACACGCATTAGGGAAGGTTAAGTGTCTAATTAATTGACAAATTGTTGCGTCCTTTATTTGACTTGAACACTTCAAAACATTAGAGTTGATTGCTTATTTTTTAAATCTATACTTCAACTACTACTAGAATCAACCTCGGCTAATCATGTATTCACCACGCGATGCACATATTTGTAAACTAAATTCTGAAGTCGGGAAATTTTCACCGTATACATATCACGCTTTCTTTCAAAATACTGAAGGCGTGACCACATACTACTGACGGCGTAAAATTTTTGTCAAATGTACATGTAGTTGAACGAGTCTACTACAGTCAACGTGGTTTTTTCATTAGTGTATAATAGTAGTACTACTTGTTATTACATAGACTAGTACACCTTCACTGCCGGAGTAGATATACCTTAATAATACTAGAAACAAAGTATTTTTGTCGCTATATCCGTTAAACCAAAGAAAAAAAATTTTAATTAAATATTTAAGATTAGTTGTAAGCTATTGAATATCTGAATTTAATTTTAGTAGGTGAATTGACTGTAGCACGTGTGATTATGAACAAAATGTTTAAAATTGGCAATTCGTTATGGATCTTAATTCAGATGAAAATACCAACAAGGACACTAAATTGAAACACTTAAAATCTTACGAGTTAATTAAAAAAAAAGAAGAAATTTCTTATAAAATGAGATTGAATTCAACTCTTTTGAAATATCACCATCTGTTAAGCCCCCTTCTTACCAATCAGCCAGTCCCAAGAACAAGTCAATGGGAGTTCTGAATGTTGGGAAATGAAGTGGGATTCTGTCAAAGTACCTACTACCTACAAGAAGAGAAGGAGACCACTGTTGTACAAATATTTTTCACCTTGAAAGCAAGATGGCCAACAATGAGTTTAACCTCTGGCTAATAAAGCCCAAAAAGCACTGAGATTTGAAATGTAATCAGCTTACACCATAATGGTACTCTCCCCTATTTATCACTATATGTCTTGATATAAAGTTGACAGAATACAGACTCTGAGAAAAACCCTTGTTTCAAATATGGGTACTATTAGATAACTCTAAATGGACAAGAGATTACAGGTTCCTCATAAAGCAATACAAGTAAATAAACACATATGGCTCTACATGCAAGATCATGGGGTTAACACTATTTACAAACAACGGCTCCCGAGCCATCATTATGATCTTAAAAGCTGCTGCTAGAAATCTGAACAACTTTACTGCCTCGATGTTATTTGGCAATTGAAATAAGAAATTGGAAGGACGACTGCTTCGGTTGAGCCTTTGCCTGACCAATACAAATGGCAGCCGAGTTCTACAAATATATAAGAAATGAAGAGATATGATTGTCCAGAAAGGCTTTTAAAAAAAATAAATTAAGAAATAAATATTTGCTTAAACTGAAAGTATAGAGAGGGCAAGCAATTATTCCACAAGATTCAACAGCTCTACAGAGAACATGCTTACCTTGAATACAACGGTATCAGGAGGGTGGCAGATAATAGTATTACAATGATGCCGTCAAAAATTCGTTGAACCGTTGTACCCTTAGCTGGCCAGATTTGCTCCCTGATACACTTCTTCTTTTCCTTCCCAAGCGGAAAAAGAAATCCTCAGTGTCAAGGACATAAGAGATCTGCAAGAAACTCCACAATTAGAGAGCTATAATACAGTGAATACACATCATCCAGCAATATTAACTGTCTAGTCCCTCTTTCACTTCCAAAAGAATATAACAGATCTTCTTTACAATAAGACGTCTGAGAACGAGGATCAGGATAGTGAAGGATGAACGTCATACGAGCCTAGAAGGAGGCTCAAGTAAAAATATTTAACCTTGTAAAAGTAAAAAGTGACCGAAAAAGTTTATTTGAAAAAATAAAATGAAAGAAAAGATACAGAACAGACGATAATCAGTGAAAAGTCAAAGTAACTTTAGGAGTTGTGTCTCACTTCTTAGCTGTCTCTTGGCCAAAGTGAAGAAACGAGAAAAGATTTTTGCCAGCCCTCCAAAGGAAATAAATCCCAAATAGGGGAACGTGAAAGGACCCAAAGAGTAATGACAAAAAATAAAAAAGATACCGATGACTAAGGATAACAATTCAACTCTCTGATCTACAAAATCAGACTGACGCAGAAACCTAAACCTTAACTGAAGGTATGATTACATGAATATTCAGAGACTTGGTCTTTAAAAAGAATGGTGGAGAAAATCCTTTCAATCCAAGGAACATCAAAATGGATAAAAAATGCAAGAATGTTTATACACTTCTAGAAGTTTTCATCTCCAATCAGGACATTACATGAGAAAATCCTTTCAGGAGAAAAAAAAAAAATAATGAATCCAACAAAGATATTATAAAGCTGTATTTTCTTTAACTACTAAAATCCCACCAATTCAAAACCGCAAATTCACAACAGCATACCTTTGATGAGTTGGAAGACATCTTACACTCCAAGCCATTCCACACTTGAACATTTTCCATCGCCTTGCAAAACGCAGAATCCTCATCAATCTCGGCATATTTACGCTTATTCCTGCACATATTCATGGGGGGGGGGGGGGTGGAAAAAAACATATGAGATTGTCTAGTTAATCTTCAACCTTACATGCCATGTAATCCAGTCAAATCCAAAGTTTTCAGATTCAGCAAGTTTTTCCAACAACTGAGAAAGTAACAATATATATGAAAAGTAGTAGTCCAAACTTTCTCCCCTCAAGTGATGAGTGCTAAAATTATTTCCCAAGTAGCATATATTGAAAATACTTCCAATACCTCTTCAGCATAACAGCAGATGACTCTTTTTTTCCTGGGCAAACTGAGAGATAATCATTGTAGAGATAGGATGCAAAATTTGGATCTATGGAAACTGGAACCACCTCAGTCTTCTCATTTCCATCGTCCATCAATTGGATGGACAGCCGGGTTGGAGAAGATGTCTAGAAAGCACAGAAACCAATTAGACTTCACTTAAATTTAACTCTACAATATTATTGCTACAAGCAGATAACAAAAGAGAGGCTAAAGCAAAGGTGATGGAAATCCTACACATTCAAACCGATAAATATTCTCCTCATATAGAAGGACATGTGAATTCTCATAATACACCGAATCAACAAATTTTTCAGGTTTCCGAGACTTTTCATACTCATATAATTGAAGCAGCTTGTTGTCCAGTTCATCACTAGAGACAGTCTGAAGCTGTAAAAAAAAACATATAAAAGTCAAAATCTTGAGACAGGACCCCCCCAAAAAAAAAATGCAGGATCAAGATTTTAGATTTATACGAAAACTACCTGCTTGACCAACTTATATATTGACTTGTCCAAGGTAAAAAGCATATAAGACTGGTTCCCAATTATCGACCGGCAATCATCCTCGAACTTTGCATTGTCAGTAGATCCATCAAGTAAACTATATAATGCATTCATAAATCTGCAGCATACATAAATTTGCATCAAATACTTGCCATATCGTACATGAACTCTAATGAAAGATGACTGTCTAGGAAAAGAATAGCATTTTGCAGAATCACCTGGCATAGGGATCAGTATCAGTATCCTTTATATTTCTCCATTTCAGTTCAGATGATGCTGAGTTCTGCTTAGCTGACAATAATCTTTCATACAGTACCTGGCAAATATTCAAGAAAAGGTGAAACAATCATCTATCCATCTGTAAAGAGGCCCCAGGGGTTAATGGGAGAGAAAGAGATCAATCTTCTCCATTCCTCAACTTTCCTCCACAGCACAGAGAAAAGAATCCATGCTCACGATATCATCAGAGAGTTCATATAATGCCCTTGGAAGAAAAACAGGTTTTAGGGATCCTAGAGACATTCTAAAAACTGGAGACCACTCACCTCTTCATGGTTCAAGATTTCTCAGAGAGATCAGGTGCATAAGTAATTAAGAGAACTAAAACTTACTTGATGAAGCCTAAAAAGGACATAGAAAGTATCATTTCCATAAAAGATACGTGAATCCATCTTTCGATGATCACTCAATGCTGAAGGGACATGCTTTGTGAGAGGCTTAGAATTCAAAAGAAACCGCTCAGACATTGGCATTGATGCACCATCACCACCAACAAAGTGTGCTTCACTCACACCTTCTGCCTCACCTTCACTCTCACCTTTTCCATCAATCTCATCATGTTCTCCCTCTTCCTCCTCGTCATTCTCTTCTCGTGAACACTCATCAGCTGCAGACTCGCTGCCTGAAACATCTTCACCTGCCTCAGAAACATTTTCACTGTCTTCATCATCAGCATCTGCATCATTTTCACCTGCAGCATCCTGACAAGAGATCTCTTCACCCCCTCCATTTGGATATTGCGTATTTTCATCACCATGATTTGCTTTAGGAATGCCTTGTGAGCTACCTTCTCGATAGGCAACAAAAATATCTTGTCCTCTTCAAAATCACCATTAGGTGATAACTCACCCTCCTCCTTCTCATTTTTAGATGGATCATTAGAATCCTTATGGTGTCCATTCTGTCTAGACCCTTCCGCAAATCCTCCATTTGCTAATGCCATTAGTCTTGAAGTATCCCCTCCCTATAACACCAAAGAAAGTTTCACTGTATCAAATTGTTGACCCTCTCCACCAATCAAAAAATGAACCTCTACACACACACACTCTCTCTCTCTCACACAGACACAGAAAAAGAGAAGAGAGGAAGAATCACGAAAATTTGCCTAAATGGCAGATAAAATATCATACCTCTGATAGTAGAATATCTCCCACATTTGACTTTGTACCATGACTATCCTCAATTCCTCCATTACTAGGTCGTGAATAAGTCGAACCGCGCCCTAGACATGCAAGAAGACGAATTACATGATTAAGATGAAGACGACTTAATGGTATCACGCCATCCAACATCATTGAAAGGAAAAAATTGTGTATACAACACACAGGAATTCAAAGACAGATTCAGAAGAAAGCTCCTCAAGCACCCAAAAAAAAAATGTAGATCAATGTATGTAAATGTTAGCATAGTCCAGATCAAGGTATGCCAACCTGAAGTTATCTCCAAGTTGATTCTTCCATGAGCTGTGTCTGCTCCTGCAGCAACTGCTGCATCAGAACTAGTCATCCGCTCACCACAGACAGTAGTTAATCCTTCTTCTTTGGCAAAATTATCTGCATTTGTGAAGCTAGTTCTGCCAGAATTGACGTGTGGAGGGGAAGTGTCTGCATCTCCATTGCAGGTAGATTTCAACTGCTTAGAATTCATGATAGTAGCATCAGCACTTGGGCTTCTATCACTTTCGACCACACTTGTCCCAGTGCCTTTTGTAACACAACGGGTAGATAGTACGTCATCTTCGGTAGCTTCTAAAAGTTGAGGGCGAGAAGATACACCCAACATTGCCTCAAGAAAGATAGTCCAAAGCCTCATAACCTTATTTCAGTGCTTGTTCTTTTGTTGAGCAAACCTCTTCACATGAATATTTTATTAGCTTATACAAGTCTTCATGAATTTCAGTATCAGCATATTCAAATTCAAGATTTGGAGCTATAGGATGTCTACTTCCTGCAGCAATAGAAAGAAGCACATCATCCTCCTTTTGCTTTTTCTCCTTAACTTCTTTGATCTCTGCCACCAAGGCTGACATAAAAAACATAGACAGGATCAATGACAGCCAAAAATTGAAAAGAAGAACAAAGGAAAGAACACCACAAAAAATTCTTTTCATCTCAATTTAAGGAAGCCCCATAAGTAACAAGGCCATTGCCATATGATAGCACTGCATTATTACTCAACTCAGCATTGACTCTAAGGAAAAACAAAATACCATAGGGAATAATGTTATTTTGGCACGAGTATAAAAATGGTGTCAAAAGCAATGCGAATAAGAAGTGAAAAACATAATAGCATGACTTACATTTTGTGCTCAAGTTCTTCGAATCTTGTTGGCTTGAAGTAGAAGCTACGGTGGTCAAGCGACTTGTAATGGTTCTTGGAATAAATTTCAGCCCAAACTTTGTTAAAATCTGAACGACACTTAGTCCACTCCTCTTGCTTCTGCTTTAGGCGGGTCAGTACAACAGGCAATGCAAGACATGGACTTTTACGCAAAATGTCCATCACATCTAAGCCATGGTCACCATATAGGCGTTCAATGCATCTTAAATTCAGAGCTACAGAGAACAATAAAAGAACCAATGCCACCAAAACATACATTTATATCCATCTCCATCTATAAAAGAAAATGTGAAGGTAAAGCAACAGTGTAATACACTATATCCTGAATTTTTACAAACCTGTAAAGTGGTCTTCAATTCTGATTGGACTATTGGCACCTATTGAGTTATCATTAATGCCATTCAACAATTCCTCGGCACGCTTAGCTGCTGAGCTGACCGACTCCAGTAACATATCCAGCTCAAATCTAGAACCATCCCAAAAGAAAAGATAAAAGGAAAATGGAAAAAATCAGGATCATTGATAGTGGAGGCAAAGAAAAAGCCATCCCTGACAAACACCAACCAGAAAAAATGAAATTGGAAAAGATGTTATTCACACTAGAATATGTTTACCTGTCATCTTCACATCTGAACAGACTTTCTTCATACTGATTTCGGCGCATGTGTTTGAAAGAGTAATCCTCACTTCCTGATGTCACAGATACCCAATGGTCATTTAAGACTTGGGCCCCAAGTTCAGACCTCTGGCTTGCTGAAGGGATTGGATACTGCAGAATAAATGATGTTGAAATAAACTTAAGAGATTGTTCTGGATTCTTGCACCTCATATAAAGCAAAAAATCAGCAATAACCTAAGGCAAACAACAAAAGCAAACGAATATAAAATTTCTTACATCCTCGGGAAGAAGCCGGTAACTCGGAGTGCATCGTTGACAATTTGAGAGATCAAGCTCCTGAATGGACTTTCCCCAATACTTCTCCTTGTACCTATCGGTTTTCTTTACCTGAATCCAAATCATGTTTTTGTTCCTTGTCTTTCTCCTCTACCTTGAGTGTTTTTGAACCATGTCCCTCGTTCCACAAGGATTCTGGTATTGTTGAAACCACTTTATCAAGTTGCATAAAAAATGTCAAATCAAATGTTACATATACTGGTATAGCAGGTTATAACATACATAAAACTAGTGTCACCTATGAACTACTCATCCAAAGGAAATAAAAGATTTCAAACTTACTTTTGCTCATAACACCAAGAAATCCATCTGCATGAATGACCTCTCAGTCAGAATCGAACTCAGATTTAAAGCAAACAATTCTACCAACACTCAAGGCACAGTGAATTACCAATTTTTTCACAACGCTCCAAAAATTCATTGAATCCTTCCATAAGATCAGGATATTTTCCAAGTAAATCAGCAACCTGAGAAGAACAAAGAAGAAAAAACTCTGTTTGAAGATGACATACAAATAGAAACCATGTTTTACAAATGAACTTGCTCATCCTAGCTTTATAAGCCCAAGAGTGATGATACACCAGACTATATCAAGAATGAATAGGATAAAATTGTGTAAAAAGATGTACTCTTTGGTGCTCTAACTTGGAAGAAAGGAATTTTTCATACTGACCAACTTCGCACCATTTACACAAACAGTGCACTAACTGACCTAAAATCTGTGACACCTTTATTTCAAATGTTAGAAGTTATCAGTTGCCATAGTCCTTCCTAACACCTTAAGTACCAAGTGGACAAGTGCCAGCATCGAAAATCTGGCCTCGAAGTTACGACCAAAGAGGAGGAGAAACATAAAAAAGACTTAGATGACCTACCATAAAGAAATAGGAATCAGAGAAGGACCAATTAAAAAATTAGTCTTGCCTATGGGGAAACCAGAAGTTTGGAGTTCTTTTTTTGTAAGGTAAAAAATTTGGAGTTTATTATTTCATATGAACTAAATTAAGCAGAAATCATAGCTCAATAAATATACTCCTATTTATTGTCAGAGGAGAGGTAATAATAGGGAAGGCTTATAGAAAACATAAAATGAAATTTCAAGACTGAATATTCCAATCCATATAAGTACCAGCTGAGAAAATAAAACCAACTTTTGGAAGCATAAAAAGGAGCTCTGATACACATACCAAACTCTGTAACTCCTTCCTTGTAATTATTTCTGTGCTATAAATATGAAGACACTTCAAAAATGCCTGGTAATCATCAGGATTGTGTAACCTCTCCTTCACTTTTTCACAGAAAGAGAACTCTTGGCTATAGATGGCTGCAAACATCAAGTAAACAGCATATCTAAAGTTAATAGATGAGTTGGAACTCTTAGCCAAGAAAATATAACAATGCAGTTCTAAGTCATAAACTTAAGAAGGCAATCTCAATGAAGAACTAAAATGGAAGTTGAGGAAGGGCACACATTCCCTTTTTAGTGCTCGTTTTTTTAAAACTATAAGATAAAAGGGGTTTATCCATCTGCTATAAAAATAGCCGCAGAAAGTTCCTTAAAGAAGCCTACACATCCATATTTAGTGCATTATACTCAAATCAAATGAAAAACCGTCCTTGACTCACTCTTTAAGGAGTCTTTATCATCATAAGAGGCTGAAACTGTATTGCCACCAAAGTCTTCAACTTTCCCAGCAGATTTTCTTTTTTCAACGAGACGATGCATGCCTATGTCCCCATTATTTTCATTATCAGGTTTTCTCCTTTCCCTGTTCTCCCTTTCAGTACGCTTCTTTTGCTCCTTATGCAATCTCAACGTAGTTTTGTCATCATCAGTATCAGGACGCTCTACGCTAAGATCGTGTTCAGAATGGGGACTAACAATTCTATCCTGTCGGAAACGTTGCTAGGGAGGACAGAAACATTGTTAAGTTAGAACCGTAACAGATGTAATATTTATGAGAAATTTGTTTTCAGAAGGTTAAATCTAAATTGCAAATAAACCTTGTCCATCTGTGACTGCCGCAGAGTAGGCACGGCAGAGCTTCTCTCAACATGACGATGTAAAAGGATGTTGACCAAAAGAAGTATGAGGTGCCGATGCAGCAGCCGAAGAATCAGGAAGAAATCTAGTGAACTCATCCAGCAAATCTGGGTGGTCTTCGAAAAGTGCTGCAACCTGTATATATACCAACAATATGATAATAGAAACAAATGCATGAGAGGAACAAAATGGGTATGTAATCATAACCAATTTGATCAAAATGAGACAATTGATTAGCACTATACCTCATGGTAGACCTCATTAATGCCCTTGTGTTCCTTTCTATACATATTCAAGATGTCTAGAAAAGATTTATAGACATGATCGTCATTTTGGAAACGTTTCTGCGGCAAAGAATACTATATTAGACGCAAACTAAAAGATAAAGTCATTAACTCACTACCCAATAAGGAAATGAAAATTCAACCTTTATCTTGTTAACAAAACTTATAGCCTCTTCAAATTCAACTGTTCTCTTCGGTGGAGCCTCTTCTTCATCATTCAGAGTGATTTCATAACCCTTTTTAGGCAAGAAGGTATTGAAACCAAGTATTAAGTTAGGATGCCCTTTAAATAGTTCTTTAACCCTTGCTATAACACCAGCAGTATCAATTCTGCAGGAAACAAATTAACAGACACATAAAGCAAATGAAATCAAGAAGTTTCACAAATTGTAGATTTGTATGAACAAATAAAGATACCTTTGAGCCTTAAAATCTTTCATCACATCAAGGAACATGTCATACTTCTCTCTCTGATCTTGAAACATGTCCTTAACTTCCTTCAAATAAGTTAAGGCATCATTTGTGGTGAGCTTCTGGGAAGTACCACCTACACCACCTACTCCACCTCCACCTCCACCTACTCCACCTCCACCTCCACCTACTCCACCTCCACCTCCACCTCCACCTACTCCACCTCCACCTCCACCTCCACCTACTCCACCTCCACCACCACCTCCTCCTCCTCCACTGCCTCCAGGAACTTGCGGCTGCCCATAGCTTCAAACAAAAATAAAAAGAGGAAAAGTAGCTGGATATAATCATCAGCAACATAAAAGGCTATAAACTTGAAACCCATGAACTGGGTGGTATAAAACATGCTGTTAATGCACTAAGAGAGTGGTTGCTTAATTTTGTTGTTTACTAAACTATTAGTCATTATCAGTAATCCATAATCAGCAGTTCCAAATAACTATACATTTGCTGATATAGGCAAACCCCCAATACACATACAGAGACGCACACCCAAAAAAAAAAAAAAAAGGAATGACAAATGAGGGGGAGAGGAGCCAAAAAAATAGAGCAGAATTAACAAAAATCGACAAAACAAAGCAGCACTGTGCATAAAGACCAAAACTTTATTCAAGGGATTGGTCCCCTGAATCATCCAGAAACCAATTAGCACAAAAAACTCATGAGAAAATTAGTTCAATTTTCTGCTTAGGGTAAACAAGGGCATCTGCCAACCCTGATCAGAAAAAGGTTTAGCAACCAAATATCTACCCTATGACACTAAATCCCAGTGAATTAACTCAAGATCAAGTATACAGTTCCATCAAATTTCCTGATTGGGAAAACAAAGTATCCACCCAACATAATTTCAAGTAAATTTGCATAACAAATCTACCATCAGAATCAAACATATATACGAACAAAAAAAAAAACACAGTTATACAAACAACAACAAATAATTAACCACCATGAAAAATTAAAAAATAAAGAACAGATTTAACGAAGAAAAAGGCTCACGATTCTCCACGAGAGGAACAAAACGGCCGCTTAAATTGAGGGTTCACAAAAGCATCATCCCTTAAGCGCTTCATATCTGCAAAACAACACCAATCATCGTTTACTATTAATTACAATAATCAGAAATGAAATTAAAAAAAAAAAAAAAAAAGTTAACCGCCAATTAATTTATCTTGTGGTTTCTGAGAAACCCACCTCTATAATTTCCTCAGATTATCTGAGGAAAGAGAGACAGCAAAGCTTAACAGATCTAACTATAAAACCGAAGAAAAAACAAAAGAAGAAGAACAAGTTTTGCAATTTATACACATCTGGATCAACAAAACAATCTAATTAGCAATTAATATTCATTTCTCTCCAGTTTTTTTCTTCACTTGCTTTCTATTTCTCCCTTCTCTCTCCTCTTCTCTCCTCTTCTCTCCTCTCTCTCTAACGTTGAGAACCAACAAGAATGCGCACAAGCAGTAGGACTAGTCCTAGTATTCTGAAGAAGAGAAAGAAAGGTAAAGCAAAAGAGGTAAGAAAAATTTGGTGCAATAATACGACTGTGCTAATCCTATTACGTGACATTTCTAAAATAAAAACCTTAATCTATTACATTTATATATATGTCCGGAAATAAAAATGCAAGAATTTAAAATCCGAGTTGGATCAGGATTGGTTTGTGAGGACTATACTAAGGAGGTCTTTTTTGACGTTAAAACACTTGGGCTTTGGATCTATTTACAGATTATGTGCTTGGGCTTTACTGACAAGCGTCGACAGATGGAAGGAACTGACCAGTCCAAAGGACCTTAATAGCCCGACTACTATACATGTTTTTCAGGTTAGAAATTGGAGCCCAAAAGATGAATAAAGTTATAGTGTGTAATAAAAGTATGTATTTGTGATTTTGCATTATGATGTTGTAATGATCCGAGATCACAACACAATAAATTAAGGAAGAGTGAAGAAGAAGAATAATAGATAGAAATGGAAAAGCTCCTTCCCCCAGCTAACTAACTCTAGTTGTAATAACTATCAGTTGACTTATACAACTACGGTGAGGACCCAATTGATTTTGACTAATTTTACAGACTTATCCCTTATTAACTACCATGGGAATTATTATATTACCTCTTCCTTCCATAATCCTAGTCTCTAGGATTAAATTTTAAAGCGTGCAGCATAGCTTGTTGCTTGGCAATGGATTTTAGCATCGAAACATGGAAGACTGGGTGGATTTGAGAGTTTGGTGAGAGTTCAAACTTGTAGGCTGCTTTTAATATCTTCTGGATCACCTTGTAAGGCCCACAAAATTTTGAAGACAACTTCAAATTCTTCCTTAAGGCATTAAGCTTTGTCTATTGGATTGTTTCAAGTACATTCAAGCTCTTACCTGAAAACTCCTTTTAGTCCTATTCAAATCAGCAGCTTGTTTCATTCTATACTCTGTAACAATCATGTTATTTTTTAGGAGCTCATTCTATTGTTGTCTTCCTAAAATCCAGTCCTCACTACAGCTGCTGGGGTTTGAGCTGAATCCAAGGAAATCTGAGACGCCATATAGGGGTTGAAAAACATTTTCATAACTGTGTAGAAATTGGTGTTATACCACTATTCTGCAGTAATCAACAGTTGTTTCCACTTATGAGGCTGACGGAAACAAAGACATCTTAGATAAGTTTCCGAGGCACCTGTTCAATCTTTCTATCTGCTCATCTGTCTGAGGGTGATAGGTAGAAGAAAGGTGTAGTTCTGTATCCAATTTACCAAACAACTCTTTCCAAAAGAGGCTAGTGGACACCTTATCCCTATATGACATGAAAGTCTTAGGCAATGCCACCATGGAGTTTGTAGACATTATCAAAGAACAATGTGGCTATACTCTGGGCTACTTTGTAGTTATAGGAAAGAAATGGCCATATTGTGTAAATCTGTCAATAACTACCAAAATAGTGTCACAGCCAAGTGATTTTGGCAACCTTTCAATAAAGTCTATTGATATGTGCTACCAAACCTGAGATGGAATGGGAAGGGGTTGTAGCAGTCCTGGGTTTTTGCACCGGTTAGCCTTACTTCTATTGTACACATCATACTCCTTCACAAAGGCTGCCACTCATTTCTTCATACTAGACCAGAAAAATACCCCTTGAGCCTCTAATAAGTGCTTAATATTCTAGAGTGTCTTCCCAATGGTATTCATTCATACAAGCCATAAGTTTGGTTCTTAACTCATTAGCTACCCCCATATATAATCTCTCTTTAAACCTAAAATTCACTAGTTGTAGGAATATCCAAGTTGTGCTTCTGATTGTAATGACAGGCCAACTAGTAACTCCTTACTTGCCTTCTCATCCCCATTGTACCCGTTAGACACTTTTGTCAGCCAAGCAATCTTAATAACTGAGATAACACTCAATTCAATTTGCTCAATTGCCTCATACTCTTCCCTCCCAGAAAGGGCATTAGTCATCAAGTTTTCTTTGCCCTTTCTGTACTAGATTTCATAGTCTAAGCCTAACAACTTAGTCAGCCATACCAGTCCTATTGACTTTTATAGTTCGACTGGTATACAAATTTTAAGTTAGAAGTTGGAGCCCAAAAGATGAATCAATTTCTAGGGTTAGAGTATATATTTGTGATTTTGCATTAGAGTATCATATTTATTTATCGTGTAGTCAAAATATAGGGTTAGTTGATTTTCGTTAACTACATGGATTGAAAAGTAAGGGGATTAAATTATGCATTTAGTAGAATAATGATTTCGTATAACCGATAACAACCTAGGAATGAAATGCAAATAAATTTAATGATAAATTCTAAAAGAGGAAAGGGTTTATTGGACATATAGGGTTTGGTTGATTTCGTTAACCATGTGAATTTGATAAGTAATGGTGATCAGATTATGTTTTTAGCAGGAAAAATAATTTTGCGTTAGTTCATTAACCATGTGGATTTGAAAAATAAGGGGATTTGATTATGCTTTTAGTGGAAATAATGATTTCGTGTAATTGATGAATATCTAAGTATGAAAGGATATGCAGTAACGATAATTTATAAAAGAGGAAATGATTAGTCGGAATATAAGGTTTGGTTGATTTTCATTAATAACCACGTGGATTTGAAACAGGATTTGATTATACTTTTAGTGGGAATAATGATTGCATTTAACCTTAAAATGATCTAGATACAATAGGAAAATACTCAGTAACGAGAATTTCCAAAAAAAAAAATCGTAAAATTGTGGTGAGAATGACTAATTCAATTTTTTATTTTTTTTTTGCCATGATTGCCTTTATTAAAAGTAACAATAATGTTATCCTATGTTAAAACATATTGATTATCAACGAAATCCATTATTAAACATGCCAAATGATGTAAAACTTGAAGAAAATTATTTGTCAAAATGTATGTATTTTTTTTTTTAACAAAAGAAAACATGAAATTAATTTAAGCTAATCTGCTACATACATTAGTTGTCTAACAAAAATGAAAATCCAAAAAAATATATTTAGGTATTATATCTATTTAACTAAGAAACCAAAATTTTTTAGATGAGCAAAATATATGAATAGTCACCAAACTATTAAGTTGTTGTATACAAGATCATTGAACTATTTATTTTGCAAATTTGGTCACTGAATTACTTTATAATGTGTATTTGGAGTCACTCCGTTGCAAATTTGGTCACTGAACTACCTTAAGTGTGTATGTGCAATCACCGTGAACACACACTTAAGGTGGTTTAGTAATTAAATTTGTAAAATAAATAGTCCAGTGACTCTAAATACACACTTAAGGTAGTTCAGGGACGAAGTTTGCAAAACAAAAATTCAATGACATTGTATGTAACAACCTAACTGTAATTTGGTGATCATTCATGCATTTTGTTCTTCTTTTCTTTTTTCCATGCATTTTGCTCCTTTTTTTATTTACATACATACATACATACACACACACACACATTTTTTATTTACCTTATTCCAAAACTTTTTAGATATTAAGAATGTTATCATGGATTAAGTTTCTTATAAAGGAATTCTTTTAAGCATTATAATGAAATTAAATAATAAAACCATTCAATATTATACGCATTATCCAATAAAGGATAAACAATATCTGCATTGAATATCACCATATTTGCAGAACTGAAATGCTCATATTAAGTTGAAAAGATACATATACTTTGTATTGGAACTTTCATAGTCTTAATGTATTAATATCATATGTTAAAAATACTACTGCAAACAACGTAGAAGATATAGTAACAAGTTTTTCTACAATTTAAATTATAACTCCAAGTCATTAGAGAGAATCGAACCTTCATTCTTAATTGCTAAATTGAACCTCCATTCTTAATTGCTATTGGTGTTATAGATAGCTAGAGGCTATAACTTGATTAATTTGTATTTGTATATAGACATTCATCATGTAAATATCTAAATGCAAATTTGAGTATAAAAATCACTAATAAGTATATATCTCTAAAAGGGTAGAAGGTTTGTATGTATTGACAATTGATCTCAATTCATCTGGTAGCCTACTCAAGATACAAGATATGTAGTAGGATTCAGATAGATTTGGTACCGGCCCTAATCATCACCTCAAATATCAACTCTTCAAATTTCTCAAGATAACCTAACACAGTGGTAGTTAGCTGTAACTTGTTGAATTCTCTGATTGCATCAAGTCTCCCAATTTCACCAAACCTCCTATATACTACTTTAGCAAAATCTATCCAATCAATTCTGCCTTTACCTTCCCTATATCATTAAAACCAAATGTCTACCTTTCTTTCTAGGAAAAGTTCTGCCAAATCTATTTTATGTCCTTATTTTGTTTTGTACAACTGGAAACATTTTTAGCATTTTCTTAGTTGACCTACTTTGTGGGATTATCACCACTGAAACTTAGGAAGTCTATCTTGGGTATTCGTGAGGGTTGAAAAGGCTTGTGATTCTGGGTGACTTCTTTTCCAAAGGCATTTCTTGGCCTATTCATACTGCTGAACCTAATGGATTTCCCAAAATTCCATTGTCAATGTTTGAACTTTTGCACAGGTTGTTGAATTGATTGATTATAGTAGCCATGAAGGACTTCACTTCGGAATTAATTCTCAAAATCTTTTCTTCAATTCTCATGATTCTACTCTCAAGATCTTTTTGATTATTGAGTATTGCATCTATAAACCCTTATAACCTACATTCTTGTTTGCGTCAAAATTGTTCATTCTAGTGCCTTCAGCCAATTATGAACCAGTTGTTTAGATGCCCACAATCCAAGAATCGAGGGTTTTGATACTAGTTGTACTGATCCAAGATAACAACTCAAGAAATTAGGGAAGAGTAAAGAAGAAGAATAGACAGAAAGGCAAAAGAAAGAATTTCTAGACAAGAAAGAAAAGTTCTGAAATAATTGCTCGGGAAAAGAGGATGGAGAATTTTATTGAGACAGAAAGAATTGGACACTTACAAAATCCTAGAATTACAACATTTATCTCCTTTCCCCTGTTAATTGACTTATACAACTACTACTGACTCAACTAGGGTCTAACTAATTTTTACTAATTTTGCTGACTCATACCTTACATATGAAAAAGAAACGTGCATTGCACATATGACATTTTTTGATATATAGAAAATTATAATTTTTCTAAATAATAATGGACACCGAATGAAAATAATGTTAATTTTTTTTTTCATGTAAAACTAAAATACCTTAAACATCTATTCGACATTATTGTTTTTTATTTTGTAATTACCTTCACCTTTATTTTTTGTTTTGATTCTTTTTTTAATTTCTCAATAATCATGGTCCATCTTTATTATTTGAGTACAATAGTATACATTTCTTCTTAATTAAAACAAATTTTGTCTTTGGCTATTATAAGAATAACATATGATATTTCATATTATTTTCTTTCTCTTTTAGTACAATGCTATTTTAGTCTATATATACACACACATATTAGAAAAAGACACATGCATTGCACGTGTGACACTTTCGATATATTGAAATTATGATTTTTTCTAAAAATAAATGGATAATAACTGAATGAAAATATATTTAATCTGTTAATTTTTTTCGTGTAAATGTAATATACCTTAAACACAATTCAACATCATTGTTTTTGCTTTATTTTGTCATTACTTTCACCTTTTTTTTAATTTCACAGTAACTATTGTCCATAAAAGTTATTTTAATAGAATGTTATACAATAAATATTCATTTGCTCTCAAATTAAAAAAGAATGATCTTTATGAGAATAATGTATGACATTACAATATATTTTCTTTCTCTATTAAGTGCCTATGGCAAATTGAAAAATACAAAAAACTAACTAGTCAAATTGACTTTTATAGTCCTCCTACTATGCAATTTTTAGCATGTTAGAAGTCTAAGCCCAAAAGATGAATAAATTTGTAGGGTTAGAGTATGTATTTGTGATTTTGAATTAAAATATCACATTTATTATCGTGTGGTCAAAATATAGGGTTAGTTGATTTTCATTAATCACATGGACTTGAAAAGTAAGAGGATCAGATTATGCTTTTAGCAAGAATAATGATTTTGTTTAATTGACAATGATCTAAGTATGAAAGGAAAATATGATTTAATAATGATTTCTAAAAGAGGAATGGGATTGTTGGAATATAGGGTTTGGTCAATTTCATTAACCACGTGAATTTGATATGTAATAACAATTAGATTATGTAATAACAATTTTGTGTTACTTTATTAACCACGTGGATTTGAAAAATAAGGGGATTTGATTATGCTTTTAGCGGGAATAATGATTTTGTGTAATCGACAAATATCTAGATATAAAAGAAAAATACGCAGTAACGATAATTTATAAAAGAGGAAATGGTTAATTGGAATATAGGATTGTGTCTCTGGTCGATTTCCATTAATAACCACGTGGATTTGAAATGGAGATTTGATTATGTTTTTAGCGAGAATAATGAATGCATATAACCATCAACGATCTAGATACAATAGGAAAATACTCAGTTAGAAGAATTTTCAAAAGAGAAAATCATAAGATTGTGGCGAGAATGATTAAATTCAATTTTTTTAATTGCGATTGCCTTTATTAGAAGTAACAATAATGTTATCTCATGTTTAAACATGATAATTAACAATGGATTATTTAAATTTTCCAAATGATGTAAAACCCGAAGAAAATTATTTGTCAAAATATATGTATTCTTTTTTAACAGAAGAAAACATGAAATTAGGTTTAAGCTAATTTGCAACATATTAGTTGTCTAACAAAAATAAAAACCCAAAAAACTATATTTAGGTATTATATCTATTTAACTAAGAAACAAAGATTTTTTCATATACATACATACATACATACGTGTACATATATACACACACACATACATGCATGCATGTCACATCATGCATACACACAGGCACTCTTTGTTTACCTTATTCCAAAACTTTTAAGATAATAAGATTATTAGCAAGGATTAAGTTTCTCATAAAGGAATACTTTTAAGCATTATTACGAAATTAAATAATAAAATCATCAAATGTTATACGCATTGTCCAATAAAGGATAAACAATAATATCACTACATTTACAGAACTAAAATAGTCATTTTAAGTTTAAAAGTTACATATATTTTGTATTAGAACTTTCATAACCTTAATGTATTAATATCATATGCTAAAAATACTATTACAAACAAGGTAGAAGATATTGTAACAAGGTTTTCTACAATTTAAATTACACTCCAAATCATTAGAGAAAATCGAACCTCTACCCTTAATTGCTATTATAGACATCTATAGGCTATAGCTTGATTAATTTGTATTAGTATATGGACGTGCTTCATGTAAATATCTAAATGAAAATTTGAGTACAAAAATCATTAATTATTATATATCTCTAAAAGGGTGTAGAAGATTTGTATGTATTGACCATTGATCTTAATTCACCTGGTAATCTACTCAAGAAACAATATATAGATATGTAGTAGGATTCAGACAAGTTTGGTACCCTAATCATCACCTCAAATCTCAACTCTTTAAATTTCTCGAAATAACCGAACACAGTATTAGTTAGCTGTAACTTGTTGAATTCTTTGACTCTATCTAGTCTCCCAATTTCTCCAAACCTCCTCTATACTGCTTTAACAAAATCTATCCAATCAATTTTGCCTTTGCCTTCCCTATATCGTTGAAACCAAGTATCTTTCTTTCTTTCCTGTTAAAGTTCTGCTAGATCCATTTTCTGTCCTTCTTTTGTTTTGTATAATTGGAAACATTTTTCGCATTTTTTTTCTCATTTCTTGGATTATCACAGAAGTCTATTTTGGGTATTCTTGGGGGTTGAAAAGGCTTGTGATTTTGGGTGGTTTCCTCTTCAAAGGTATTTCTTAGATCATTTATAAGAGGATTCCTTGACTCTGCTGAACTTGAGGGATTTCCCAAAATTCCCTTTTAGAGGTCTAATTTTTACACAAGTTGTTGAATTGATTAGTTATAGTAGCAATGAAGGACTTCACTTCGGAATTACTTCTCTCAATCTTTTCTTTAATTCCTATGATTATACTTTCAAGATCTTTTTGATCATTGAGTGTTGCATCCACAAAGCCTTGTAACCTGGATTCTTGTTTACAGAGGTGTTCCTCAAAATTCTTCATTCTAGTGCCTTCAGCCATTTATGAACTAGCTGTTTAGATGCCCACAATCCAAGAATCATGGGTTTTAATATCAGTTGTAATTATCCAAGATCACAACTCAAGAAATTAGGGAAGAGTGAAGAAGAATGGATAGAAAGGGAAAAGAAAGAGTAGAGAAGAAAGGAAAGTTCAGAAATAACTGCCCACGAGAAGAGAAGAGAGGATGTCATTGAGAGAGAGAATTGAACTGCTACAAAATTCCAGAATGTATTATTTGCTCATCATTACAACATAGATGTTATCTCCTTTTCCCAACTAACTAACCCTAGCTGAAATAACTGTTAGTTGACTTAAACAACTATTGCTGACTTAGTTAGTGTCCAATTAATTTTTACTAATTTTGCTGGCCCATTCCTTATTAAATATATTATGAATCATTACACATATTTTTTTTATCATGCAGTCGAAATATAAGGTTAGTTGGTTTTCATTAACTGCATGAATTTGAAAAGTAAGGTGATTAGATTATGCTTTTAGTAAGAACAATGATTTTGTATAACAGATATAAGTATAAAAGGAAAATACGCTACAATGATAACTTCTAAAAGAGGAATGATTTTCTAGGATATATGATTTAGTTGATTTTTGTTAACCACGTGGATTTGAAATGTAAGAGGATTAGATTATGCCTTTAGCGAGAATAATGATTTCGTTTAATAGATAATGATCTAGTTATGAAAATAAAATACTCAGCAACTATAATTTCTAAAAAAGGATATGCTACTCAGAATGTAGAGTTTGATTGTATCGATTTTCATTAACCATGTGGATTTACGGGACTTGATTATGATTTTAGCAAAATAATCTAGATATAAAAGGAAGTTACCCAACAATGAGGAATTCCAAAAGAGAAAACCGTAAAATTATGGCGAGATGGATTAATTCAATTTTTTTATTTTGTTGTGATTGCCGTTAATAGAAGTAATGATAATGCTGTCCCATGTTTAAATATATTGATTGAAAAAGGGTTGACTAAACCTGTCAAATGATATAAAAAATGAAGAAAATTATTTATCAAAATGTATGTATAATTCTTTTTGAACAAACAAATACATTAAAATTAGGTTTAAGCTAATATTGAACGTATATTACTTGTCTAATGTAAATGAAAACCTAAAAAAACTATATTTTGGTATTATATCTATTTAACTAAGAAACAAAATTTTTTCATATACATACATATATATATATATATATACACACACATGTACACACAAATATATAAAAAAAACGTGTGTTACACATATGACCCTTTTATGTGATATATTGAAAATATAATTTTTTTTTTTAATAATAAGTAGATAATCACCATAGGAAAATAATGTTAAATTTCTTTTTCATGCAAAAGTTATATACCTTAAACGTCCATTCAACATCATTGTTTATTTTACTTTGTAATTACTATCACCTTTATTTTTTGTCTTGATTCTTTTTTTTTAATTTCTTAGTAGCCATGGTCTATACTTGTTATTTTAATACAACATTATATAATAAATATACTTTTCTTCTCAAAGGAAACAAATTTTCTCTTTAAGAGAATAACACATGACATTTCATTTTATTTTCTTTCTCTTTTAGTACAATGTTATTTTAATCCATATATATATATATACACATACACACACAGACACAAACCACACACGCATTAAAAAAAGACACGTGTGTTGCACATGTAGCACTTTTGATATATTGAAATTATAATTTATCTAAATAACAAATGGATAATCACCGAATGAAAATACATTTAATCCGTTAATATTTTTTCCATGTAAAAGTTATATACCTTAAATATCTATTCAATGTCATTTTTTTTTATTTGTAATTACTTTCACCTTTATTTTTTGTTTTTGGTTTTTTATTTCACGGTAACCATTGTCCATATAAGTTATATTAGTCCAATGTTAAACAATAAATATTTATTTCTTCTCAAATTAAACAAAATTATTGACATTTCATCATATTTTCTTTGTCTATTAAGTGCCCATGACAAATAGAGAAATACAAAAACTAACCAGTCCAATTGACTTTTAAAGTCCCACTATTATACAATTTTTAGGTTAGAAGTTGGATCCCAAACGATCAATAAATTTCTTAGGTTAGAGTGATTTTGCATTAGAGTATCATATTTATTTATCATGTAATCAAAATATAGAGTTAGTTGATTTTTATTAACCACATGGATTTGAAAAGTAAAGGAATTAGATTATATTTTTAGCGAGAATAATGATTTCATGTAATCGATAGCGATCTAGGCATGAGAATGGAAAATATGATTTAATGATAATTTCTAAAGTAGGAAAGTGTTTGTCAAAATATAGGGTTTGGTTGATTTTGTTAACCACGTGAATTTGATATGTAATAGCTTAAATTATGATTTTAGCGGGAATAATAATTTTTTGTTAGTTCATTAACCACGTGGATTTGAAAAGTAAGGGGATTTGATTATGCTTTCAGCAGAATAATGATTTCGTGTAATCGATAAATATCTAGGTATGAAAGGAAAATACGTAGTAATGATAATTTATAAAAGAGGAAATGGTTAGTCAAAATATAGGGTTTGATTGATTTTCATTAATAGTTACGTGGATTTGAAACGGGGATTTGATTATACTTTTAATGGGAATAATAATTGCATTTAACTTTTAGTGATCTAGATACGGAAGGAAAATACTCAATAACAAAAAATTCAAAAGAAAAAAGTAAAATTGTGGTGAGAATGATTAATTAAATTTTTTTATCACGATTGCCTTTATTAGAAGTAGCAACAATAATGTTATCCCATGTTTAAACAATGTTGATTAACAATGGATTGATTAAACTTGCTAAATGATGTAAAAACCGAAGAAACTTATTTGTCAAAATATATGTATTCTTTTTTAACAAAAGAAAATATGAAATTAGGTTTAAGCTAATTTGCTACATACATTAGTTGTCTAATAAAAATGAAAATGCAAAAAAACTATATTTAGGTATTATATCTATTTAACTAAGAAACAAAGATTTTTTTACATACATATACATACATACATGCATATATACAAAGATTTATATTATTATATATATATGTGAGCGTTGTTTTTTTCAATTTTTGTTTCTCCTCTCAAAGTGTTTCTCTCCCTTTTTGTGATGACTAAAATACCCACCTTAATGAAATATAATTCTCAATCCCAACAAGAAAACATAACCAATTTTTGTTTCTTCCTTTGTTGTAATATCTAAAATACTCGCCCTTAATGAAATATAGATAGTGATAGGAACATATAATAAAGATTACTTCTCATCTATTTAATTACATATTTTTAATAAATATACCCTTAATTAATTAAATAGTTTCATGCCCAACAAATCCTTAATGATTTTTTTCTATTTATTTACCTATTTTTAAGAACACTACCACCTATTTTTTTATCACACCTAATATACCTGTAATTAAGTAATTTCATGCTTAACAAGTCCTTAATGATTTTTCTTTTTGATAAATCATCTCAATGAAATATAATTGACCTATCTAAGATACTCTTTATTTAATATGATAAAATTATATATTTTTATAACTTATATTACTTCTATATATTTATTATATATATTCAAATTAATATAACAAAATTCATAACAAGATGGTAGAAATTTTTTATTTGTAAAAAGAAATTATATTTCAGCAAAAATAAAATAAAGTAGTCTTTACAAATATTATATTTATTGCTTGAGTTTTACAAAATTTTGGTATAAAGACATAATTAAAAAATAGTAAAATTTAAGAGAAAAAAAATCATTTATACTTTAGCAAATAATAAAAACATATTATTGATAACAGTTTTATATGTTCAGATTGTTTCTTTTTTTATTCCTAATAAAAAAAAATATTGTACAATCAAATAACAAAAAAAAAAAAAGATCAACCCATGGTATGATACACGTTCAAAAATCATAGAATAAATAAGTAAGCAAGTAATGTAAAAAAATAAAATAACATAATTTAGGCAAGTAAAATCGTACTATTAAATACTCTAAAATAATTGTAAATACAGATTGAGTTTTTATGTCAACTTAAGAAATTATAATTCAATTTTTACACTATTTAATAAAACAACATAGATGTATATTAAATATCTCGGTAACCAAGTCAAGGAATTGATCGCAAAAATTACGCAAAAAATAAAAATATAAAATTCATACATCTTTATTAGCTTTATATTTTTTTATTTATTTAATAAATGGAAAATTTAATTTTATAGTAAAATTATATTTAAAAAAAATTTGGAGCTAACCTTCATTTTTTATTACTGCCATTTAGGATGAATAAAAGAGTTCAAAATGTCCAAATAAAAAAAAGGGTTTAGAACGTCAATGGAGTCTTGAAGTGAATGTTATTATAAGTTTAAAAAATATGAAAAAATACCAATATATTCCTGATAACGGAATTATAAAACCAATATATTATCTACATGCATATATATTTTACACAATATATTAAAAAAATTAATTCTGATTTAAATTACATAAAAATTGCAATTTATTTTGGATATTTTTATAGAACTACATATTTTTCATGATAGTTGCATACATTTTAAAATGAGGTAAAAGATTCTTTCATTAACATCATGTATATTTCAGAGTAAGATAAAAGAACAATTTCTTATTTTCCAAAATAATCATTGCAACATAAACAAAAATTCTACGAATAATTTGTGATGCTAATATAAAAAAAATATTTAAGGTAAGTAAAAAAAGAAACAACATAGATTATGCAAATAAATCATACTATTAAATAGTCTAAATAGTTACTGGTATATAGTTTATAGTAACTATTAATGAGGTAGAAAATTTCAACCAATGTATGATACATGTCCAAAATAGTTTATAATCATTGCAAGACCTATAAGATTATTATGCATAAATTGTCAAATGACATATATCAAAAATAGATGTAGGTAAGTAACTTTGCAAATAAAATCTCATTATATATTTTAAAATAATTGCTATGATTTTGCTACATGTCAACTTTGGATAATGTGCATTCTTGGTAAACAATATAAGTAATTAATAAAAAAATACGAAAAAATTTCCGAGCGCTTGTTTATATATTTAATAAATACAAATTTTAATTTCGCATATCAAAATACAATTTGGAGTTAACAAATTTAGAACGTCAATGAAGTTCAAGGAAACTGATTTAAGTTAAGAAATATAGAAAAATATAAGAAATATAGAAAAATATCAATATATTTTCTATTTTGATACATAATTATGCTATATATTAAAAAATTAATTGTGATAGAAATTATATAAAAGTTATGAGTTATTTTAGATATCTTTACAACTTTTCCCCATTAGTAAGATAAATAATTTTTTCAAAATATCAATTTTTTATTTTCATATTTTGACAATGGACTTAATATACTATGTGATACCTATTTATATTATAGAGAATATATTTGTTTAATCTGTTTGTATTATGTTAATATATTTGTTTAATCAGTTTGTATTATATTTCACACATCTCTATACATGTAGTAGAATACTAAAGTGAATGTTATCATAAATTCAAGATAATGAAGTGTAACTTAAATGATAAAATTACATTTCATCTATGATCTAGATCATGGGTTCTAGTTGCTAAGAGTGTAGGCAGCCAGATTATTATTTAAAAAAAAAAAGTCTAAAAAATATAAAAATACCAATATATTCTTTATACACATCTGTAACGAAAATTAATTGTGATAGAATGTAATCTTGGCTACTACCATGAGTATTTTATAGTAAGATAAATGATTGTTTTCATTAGCATTCAATGTATTTCACAGCAACATAAAAGAACAATGATTTTATATATCTTTTTCACTTACATTTATTTTAAAAAAAAATTGGAAATTTTTAAAAAATCAGGAGTGTTACACGTATTAATTTAGAGGCAAAAGAAATTAAAATTTTCAATAAATTAATAGGAATGTTACACGTGCATTTTTCTTGTGTGTGTATAAATATAGAGAGAGAAACACGCACTCTTTATTTACCTTAGATACATAGATTAAGTTGCTTGGAATGCATTATTACGAAATTAAATAATAAAATCATCAAGTATTATATGCATTATCCAATAAAGGATAAACAATATCCGCGTTGAATATCACTATATTCGCGAGACTGAAATACTTAAGTTTAAAGGATACATATATTCTGTATTGGAACTTTCATAGCCTTAATGTATTCAATAGTAATCATCTTCATTTATGTCAATCATGCTTTCTATAGACTATAGCTTAAAATTTGGTATATGTATCATGTGATGTGAGTAAATAAAAAGTATACATTGAGCGAATATGAAATATAAACACTTGTTAAATCTTAATTTCTTGAATATTAGTAAAGATTTGATAATGAATTGAAATATTTTATCCATATATATTATACAGTTCGACGATAACATTATATTTTATTTTTATAGTAGGTTAATTTTTTAAATATTATATTTTTAATACAAATAAATAGTCAAGTGTGTGTTTATGTATGAGAGAGAAGGAATATAGTGTGTCCAAGTTAAGGGAATACAATATAGTGTTCCCAAGTGTGTGTTTATGTGTGTGAAAGAAGGAATATAGTGTGTTCAATTATGTGTTTATATGTGAGAGAAAATAAATATTATGTGTGCAAACCTGTGTATATGTGTGTGAGAGAGAATAAATATAGTGTGTGCAAGTGTGTCTATGTGTGAAAGAAAGAATATAGTGTGTTCAAATATGTATTTATGTGTGAGAAATAATTAATGTAGTGTGTGCAAGTGTGTGTTTATGAATATGTTTCTATATATAAAAAAGTGTGTGAATGTGAAATAAAAATTGGCGTGAGATTTTTCACTTATCAGAGGTAGGAGAATTTTATTATCAAGCACATTTCATACAAAAAAGCAATCACTTAATCGTGTTATTAAAGAGCCCCTAAATTGGAAACAAACTACCGGGCGACAAACAAGTCTTACAAAATTATGTGCAGTGTTCCACTATGCCATGACGATGGAATGCTATACCAAGTATTCCAACTTTGAGCGCCAGTACTCGTGATTTCATTATCTTACTAAACATTTACATTGGAAAAAGACAATAAGTTATGGTATATATTTGATTATGACTGCTTCATGAACATCAGCCAAATCGCAATTGGGTTGAAAAAAGAAAAAAGAAAAATTTGGGAGAGCTTAGGCAATGGTGTTGGTTGCGTTGGTAGTTCTTTGGAGGCTGACAAGGGTGTAGTAAGCTCCGTTTGGACCTTTAGCTAGTAGAGAAGAATGTGTCCCTTTCTCCACAACCTTACCTTTATCCAATACTGCAATCATGTTGCAGTATTGGATTTTGTACATAGTCTATGCGCTACAACCACACTTGTTCTTCCCACCATCACTCTCTCAAGTGCATCTTGTACAAGCTTTTCAGATTTACTGTCAAGTGCACTCGTTGCTTCATCTAACAATAATATTGTGGGATTTTTCAAGATAGCCCTTGCGATGGCAATTCGCTGCTTTTGACCTCCAGATAGTTGCAATCCCCTGTCTCCGCAACATGTATCATATCCATCCTTCAATCCTGCGATGAAATCATGAGCATTAGCTGCCTTAGCAGCCTGAATGATCTCTGATTCATCTATGTCCTCTGATGCTCCATATATAATATTTTGTCGTATGGTACCAGCATATAATATGGGCTCTTGACTAACTAGTGCAATGTGTTTTCTCAAAGATCTTAGATGATATGATTTCATGTCTCGACCGTCGATCTCCACAACTCCTCTAAGAGGATCATAGAACCTCTCAATCAAACTGATTATAGTTGACTTTCCTGAGCCGCTTTGTCCTAGTCAGATCCACTGCTGTTGATTTACCTGCCTCAATCTTGAGTGAGAATCCTCTAAGTATAGTCACGTCAAGCCTGGAGGGGTACGCAAAATAAACATCCCGTAGCTCTACATGGCCTATTATCTTATCAGGCTTGTGGCCTTTTGTGTCTTCAGGTTCAATTGCTGAATAACGGTCCAAAATTGCAAAAACAGATCCAACAGCTTCCGACCCTTTGGCTAAATCATTGGTCATGGTACCTGCGTCGGCAATTACACGACCAGTGCTTACTAGTACCATATAAGTTTGGAAAAGTTCTTTTGCTCCAAGATAACCCTCTGCAATTAGCTTTCCCCCATACCAAAAATCAAGAGCCAACGTTAATGTCGTAAGACTATTGGATGTAGCAAGCCCAATACCAGCAAACCATGATTGTTGAATACTTTCTCGTCGTGGACCTCGTTGGACTTCTTCGAGCATTTGGAGTATCCGGTCTTGAGAGTTAAAGGCAGTGACGGTTCGAAGGTTGCAACATGAGACAGCTTCTGCAGCCAGCTTACTACTTTCCTCTTGGGCTTTGACAGCCTTCTTGGTCATGGTTTTAAGCAGAACACGCTTACAGTAAAAGCAAATGATTATGAGGGGTTGAACTGCTATCATAACTAGAGCAAGCTTCCAGGCAATAACTAGGCCCAAAGTGCATGCAATGATCACTGCAGAAATAGTTTGAATGAGCAATGCTACTCGATCACCCACTAATGACCTTACCTGTTCAACATAAACCAAACATAATTTGGTGTTTAGAACAATACTACTGCTTTCTTGGTGTTTTGAATTTGGTATACAATACGGAGTACTATTTTCCCTATAAGTAATCCAAAAATAAATTATCCGTTCAAGCCTTTCTTGGTTAGTTGCATAGAAGATTCATGGATTAACAATACTTAAAATCTCATGCTTGGTAACAGAGGCTATAACATATAGGTATGTAATAAAATGTCCCTCTAATGAATCAGGCCACAATTTTTCATCCAATTGTTATATTGGGCATGAATTCAATTAAGACAAAACTAGTGGACTCCTAGTTCTTACACCAAAAAAAAAAAAAAAAAGGGAAAAAACGGCTTCCTAGGGTAGTCCTTTTTTTTATTATTATTATTATTTGCTTTTACTTCCTAGAATTATTACTTTTTGGGTCTAATGTAATGTTGCCGAAATGGTTCAAATTCTTGTTCCAACTTAAGCATGGTGAATTTAGTCCCAAGACGAACCTTTCCAATACTTTGAATTTTCCAAACTAACCTTGGCTTTGACAGTTTTAAAGTGCAAATATATTTTTTAATCAAGTAAGCATCTTAAGTTGATTCATACCGAACTATAAAATTCTAATTTTCTTGAAGAAAATTTTTTTAGTAGTTTGGCATTTGTGGGCCTTGTACTTCACAAGACATAGATAAGTGGGCTTATATATGAGTCCATTTCTATGTTCTTTTGCATCACAAGAGCAACAAATACCAAGCCTACGGTCTTAGATCCACAAAAAGAAAAAACTACTTACCACATTGGCATCTTTTGCTAGTCTAGAGCATACAGCACCAGTTACATTCTCATTCTGATCGAACCAACCTATTTCAAAAGTGAGCATCTTTGAAAGCATCCTTTCTCTGATCCTTTTTGTCAAGTACTCCCCCATGACTGCAAAGTTATAATGCTGAAATATATTTATCAAGAGTGAGGCAACTGCCAATCCCATAAAGCACAAAGCATATATCTCTGTTTTTCTCTTGATCTCTTTGTGATCTGACAAGAAAAATACTGATATCATCGATCCCATTGCAAATGCATAAGCTGGTTGAATTAAACAGTAGTGCACTTGTACACCCTATTGTTGCTTGTCTCCATTCAGGTAAATTCATGGCTAGTAATCTTCTAAATGAGGGTACTGGAAACACTTGTTCGTTGAGAGCTGGTGCAATCTCTGCTATGTGGCCTGGAGCAACCAAGTTAGATGAATTGGATTTGCTCAAAATTGATAATTTTTGACTACTTACGACAGTATTGTGTATACCGGTGTGAAGAATGGATGTTGATGCTAATGCTGCAGCTGTGATCGTGCTAGTATTGTTTGCCACTTGATAGCTTTTTTCCACTTGTTGAAGGCGGATGAGTGATGTATATAAACCATTTTCATCTTCAACGAGTTCATCGTGGGATCCAATCTCCATGACCTGTCCATTTTGGACCACAATAATGAGGTCAGCATTCCGAATGGTAGATAGACGGTGAGCTATGATGACGGTAGTGCGACCGACAGCTGCCTTGTCCAAAGCGTCTTGAACACCTCTCTCTGATTCGACATCCAGTGCACTTGTAGCTTCATCGAGGAGGAGAATTTTGGGCTCTTTGATAATGGCTCTAGCAATGGCTATTCTCTGCTTCTGTCCTCCAGAAATCTGAATCCCCCCTTCGCCAACCTGCATCAAGGAACTTGTACATGCTTCAGTAATTTATGATCAACTAAAATTTCAAGGATGTTTTGTTTGTGGAGTTAAAAAATAATCAAATAAAATGAACCTTTCAAAGTTGTTGTTTGTCTAGTACAATTAAAAAAAAAAGGAACTACTTACATGTTAACCTAAGCACGCAATTGGGATTAGTCAACATTGATTACTTAAAAAAACAAAAAGATACGGGACATATGATTTGAGATGCACTCGTTTTCTGCAAAATCCCATCTATTAATAGTTCTTATTTTTTCCAATTAAAGAAAGATGCCAGACTGGAATTGGTTATCCGGTAAAGATAACAAGAATACACGCAAACTACAAGTATGTTTAACATAGACCATTCAAAGTTAAATCATAATTAGATGATTAGTATTCACCTACCCAAGATTAAGTAATACATGTTGAACTACAGAAGAGGACTTAAAAGAACCCTTCAATGTCAGTAAAGTTACTTTCCTCAGCATGCTAGCTATGCATGGTTTGTCAAACTATCCTATTTCAACACAACATAAAAAAGTAAATGCACCAAATTCTGTCAGATGACATGTATACTTGCTTTAGGTTATTGTTATTAAGTTCACTGTCATTTTATTTAGTGATAAATGTAGGTTATAACAAATAGAAAAATTATTAAGATCTGCTTTGGTGCTAAAGGACAGGCAAGACAAACCTGGGTATCGTAACCCTGAGGCAACTGATGAATGAAGTTATGAGCATTAGAAGCTTTTGCAGCCTCGATAACCTCTTCCACAGATGCATCCTCCTTACCAAAAAGTATGTTTTCTTTTATCGTTGTTGCGAAAAGTGCAGGCTCTTGACTTACTAGCCCCATTTGTGACCTTAACCACTTGAGCTGCAGCTTATTAATATTGATCCCATCTAAAAGGATTTCACCTCCAAGTGGGTCATAAAATCTTTGCAGCAAAGCAATTACAGAAGATTTTCCAGAACCACTCACTCCAACCAAAGCAACTGTTTTTCCCGCAGGTACTTTGAGGTTGAAATCCTTAAAAATTATGCTTTCAGGCCTTGATGGATATGCAAATTCAATATGTTTAAATCATCAACATTTCCTGAAACATTATCAAGAATCTGGCCTTCCATGTTTTCCGAATCAATCTTGGGCACCCTTTTTATGATTTCCATGATGCGTTCACCTGCTGCACTAGCTTCCGATAAGTACTTCACATTGGATAAAGCAGAACCCAATGCCCTGTTCAAAACATACAAAAGTTTTGAGGATTAAACTATGATTGAATCTATTAGGTCTATTCCAATTCAAGAAATTGATAGATAATGTATAGAAACTTCTATTCCAATTCAAGAAATTGATAGATAATGTATAGAAACTTACAATCCACCGAAGGCAAGGGCAGATCCAACTGCAAAAACAGAGCCTCCTTGGGCACCATGATGCATGACCAATCTACTGCCATAATAGGATATAAAAGACCAAATTGCAAAAACCACACCATTACTGCCAATGGCCAACCCTTTTGCTAAGCCTTGTTGTAGTCCCAATTTCAGTGTTCCCTGCAGAGCGTCAGAGTACTCTGATATAGTTCTTTGTTCTCCCCTACAAAGGAGTAAATAGTCCGGACGGAAGAAATGGATTGCTCTACTATCATACCGGCCTTATTATATTCTTCCCTCATCTTTCTAGCAATGCTCATAAGAGCTCTACCATACATTAGACCTGGTATGACTAGAAATATTACAAATGGAAATGCCACAATAGCTAGCCTCCAGATCATTGCAAAAGAGGCAATATAAGCTCCAACAAACATGGATATATGCGTCAAGAAAATTGGAACCTGTAATTAATTGATGAACATTGGCAAACCTAATTAGATATGAAAATATCATTAATTATCAATTGATCACAATTGTTTGAAACATATGAAACTTACCTTTTCACTGATGACTTCTTGAATTATAAGACTATCATTTGAGACACTTTCGATGACCTCCGCTGTGCTTGTCACATGTAAATCAAAGTAGCCCACTTCTTGCCTTAGCACAGCTTTTAGATATCTTGCCCTTAGTGTAGAAGCTTGCCTCTCTGCGTAAGTTCTCGTCCAACAATATCCCTCTGCATGACCCATTTTAATTAGGAAACGGAAACAAATTTATTATATGCAAAAATTATACAAGCACCTACGAACGAAGCAGGTAACGCATTGCATAGCTGCCAAGTAGCAGAGAATCAACGCATTCTGCATGAAGGGAAATTCAACTTTGTAAGAAACAGAGAGGCGATGATCTTAATAAAAGGCATATGGGTATGAGAGAGAGAGACAGACCTCGTTAAGTTTATTAGTGAAAGCTTTAGTCAACGTAGTACTTGTACTACCAATGTTGTTGATGAGTTTGCCTGTCACCAGCAGCATCGTGGGCATTGAAATCCCGGCGCCAACTGATCCCAAGAAGCCGAGAGTCATCAACAGTTTGTCAATCCCATCTGCGTGCATGAAAATGGACCAAAACGATACCTTCTTTTTCGTTGTCCTTGCATCTTTCTTCGATCCCATTTGTCTCCTTGAAATGTTTACTGTATATCTCTATTTTCTAGTTTATAGTACTGCTCTACAACTCTATATAGACTTCTGTTTTTGGTGTTTCCTTGAATTGGCATGGCATTAGTTGCACTTTAAATCTGTAGAAGGAAATTTGGGAAATTCGATGTACAAATTCGCATTAAATGTCGTATGTAATTTAAAATTTATTTGCACTTGCAGGGGTGCAGCAAAGAACATGGTATTCTTTCAAGTTATTCTTGTGATTTTATTTTCTTTAAAAGATCTTTAAGAAGTCTATGAAATCTTGATTAAACTTAAATTAATACTAAAACTCCGCTGTCATATCTCAATGTATCTTTGAAATACTAGATGGTGATCACTATGTACTTGAAACAGGTGTACAATATTTATACAATTCAATCAAAAAGGTTTTTTTTCCCCTACTCTTTGATCAAATTGATTGCTTATTGTTAATTTTTATTATTATGAATTAAAAAGTAAAATAGGTTTAGAGATACTAAAGTCAAAGTTCTGAATTTTGAAATCAAAATTTCAAATTCTGCTAATAAATTTGAATTATAACTTTTAAAATTATTAATTGTGGAATTGATAAAGTTATATTTGTCTGATAATCAATTAAATTCAACCTCTGAATTAAACAATTCACTTTATATATATATGCTAATTTATTACAAATAATTGTCATATATATGTGAAAGAGTATGTGTTTGATTGTTAGGAAGAGCATGTATGAGTGTGTGAAAAAAAATAATGCGTATGAAGGAATGTGAGACAGTGTGTATATTATAGAATCTGTGAATATGTGCATGTAAGGGTATGAGAGTGTGTGAGAGATAGGATGTGTATGTGTGTATGTGAGAGAATGTGTATGTATTTTGAGATAATGTATATTTATGTGTGTGAAAGAGTACGTGTGTGCGTGAGAAAGTGAGTATGTGAGCAAGTGAGAGAAAGTGTGTGTGAGTGAGTATTATTTAAAATTTAGCAGATTAAGTGAAAATATTTTCACTTAAAATTCTAAACATAATTTAAGTAGTGTTTATATATGATGTATTAAGTGATAAGAGAATACTATTATCAAACACTTTGAATTCAAAAAGTTCTTAATTAATTAATTTTCTGCATTAAATAAAGTTATCAAATAAGTCCTAACTATTTGATTTTTTTTAGTTCACTTAATTTTCCAATTATATAATTTCTGTTTCAATGTTTATCTAAAGAAAATATATAAGAATTACATGTGAAACTAATAGTTTATATGCAATTAAAGAAACTAAAAATTTATTTAAAATTATTAAAAGAAAAAGAAAAATTCATTTGACAAATAAAGGAAAAGAAGGAAAATAAGGCTATATTTTAATTTTAAAGAGTTAAATACTATTTTGGCTATTCAAACTAAGCAAAAATCTTAATACGGTCTTTTAAATTGAAAGGTCTCAATTTGACCTTCCAAATTGAAAAAATATTCCAATATTGCCTCCAAATTCAAAAAGTCTGTATTTTGGTTGTCAAAACTAAAACAAATGTACTAATGTAGCCCCAAAACTGAAAGATATTATGAATTCAAACTTTTAAAGTGAAAATTTGTTCCAATTTCCCCTCAAAACTGTATTCTAATATTAAAATACCATTAACCTTTTAAAAGTACATAATTTTAAAATTTACTTTCAATCTTAATGATTACTTTAGTATTAGAATAAGATTTTTTATAGAATAGAGAGTTCCATTTGGTATCCATTTTTCAAAGATGAATTTTAAAAATTATATAAGTATGCAAATAAAACTTTTTTAGATTTACAAATTAAGTTCAGTAATAGCAGGAATTATCTTAAACAAAAAAAGTAGGATTTATCACATATAAAAATTCTACACTCTTTTGAGAGAATAATTTTGAAATCTTTTTCTATTTTTGATTTTAAAAAAAAGAACAAATGAGAAAATAAAATTGCTTAAATACTTCAAGGCAATCTAAACTTGAATTAACCAATATTTATTTATTTTTTAGAATTAACAAAGACATTATCTTTCATAGATATTGGCAACATCTTTCACCTTCCTTCCACTACAATGTCATTCATTTTGCCTCTAATATTGTTGTCTAGATTTTGCAATGACGAAAGAAATTCGTTGTCCAAAATATAAAAAGAATTTGACTTTTGTACAGTGTACTAAAAAATAAATATAATGTAGAATCTATCTTTTTTATTATTATTAAATTGATTTAATGAGTAAGAACGAAGTGAAAAATGTGATCCACACCTATTTTATTTTTCTAAAAAGAACATAATCCTTATTTAGCAATTCTTACTTTGCTTTTAGTTCCCTTTTCATGCATTGAATAATTAACATATATTTAATTTGAGTAACGCTTTTCCTATAATAAAAAATTAGTTCTTATATTATATTAGATAAAATTCTTAATAGATAATTATTTTCCTCCTACAAAACTATTGTTATTGTTTTTGGACTTACAAAAATCTAATATAGAATATTAGTAACTATATAAATTACATAATAAATAATAGGGATATCAAATCAGTTATTAAGTAGATTTTAACTACCGTGCACTTTGCATCTAATAAAACCTAACTACTAATTGTTCATTGCTACTTTTGAATTATTACTATACAAGTTGATAGTTACAGCAAGTATTTGATGTTGATGTTATTCTATCAAATAAAATTAATAATATTGAATATCTATATTTTAATTTACTATTATATAGATTGATAGTTTTAACATATAATGAATTAATCACTAAATTTCATGCCATAAATTACTAAATGGTGGTATGTTTTTTTTTCACTTTTTTTTTCTTCTATTCTCATAATATATTTCTTATAGTTGTGCAAACTATATATTTAAGAGAGATTTTATTTCGTAAATTAGAAATAGTTATTTAGTATTTGTACACGAATTGTTCTTGTATCCAGTTGGTTAAGGATTCAAGAATAATCAATTACCCAATAGGATAAAACTTGAATAATTGAAGTGAATAAAGGATTCCAATAAATTTTATAAATTATCAATATTTTTCAAGATTACACTAACCTCTTTAATTACAAAACTTATATAATGGATATAATAATAAACTCTAATATATTTTCTAATACATTATACTCCAGTTTGATGATACTTTATATTTTTCTATTTTCAAAGTTAAATAAAGTTCCAATAAACTTATTGTAGAATGCTTTCATAATTCTCAATTGAGAAATTGACTTTTATTTTAAACATTGCAAAGTAAATATGTTATTCACAAGACAAACCCACCTCTCCCCTTACCCTACTAACTCGAATCCATAATCAATAGGTCATAGGGGAAGTGTCTTATGACCTAAACTACACTTTGTTGTCAATTTGGTCCCTTTTAAATAAATCTCTTATAATTCTAACAAAATATACTTAAAGAAAATGCATAAAAATCACTTATGAGCAAATATTTCTCTAAACTAATACGAACTACAAAATTCTTTGGTATAAGCAGAAAATTAAGTGAATTAAAAAAATCAAACAGTTAATATCTCCAAATATACATTACTTTCTAATTCATAGTAATAAATATCAAATAATTAATATCTCATCTCAAAACATGAAAAACATGTACTCCCAAACTTGTTTCTTAAATGTGCCATTAAGCATTGAAAATTGGTAAGGTAAATTTTGAGAAAATTATGTAGCTTGATAAAATAGACATCCAAAAATAGTCTGCTATTTTAGACGACTAAAGTTGGTTTTGTATTATTATATGAACATGCTTTATGCTAAATATCTAAATGCAAATTGAGAATTAAAATCATTAAGAAGTATCTATAAATATATATCTCTCTAAATTGGAAACAAAACTTCCGCGTTCCAGTATGTCGTGAGGATTGAATGTTATACTCATTCCAACTTCGAACATTAGTACTCGCTATTTATTTATCTTACCAAACAGTTACATAGGAAAAAGCCACTAACTTAATTATGGGATACAGTTGATTATAAGTGCTTCAGAACAACAGCCTAATCTCAATCGGGAGGAAAAAGCAAAGTTTGGGGGAGTTCAGGCAATAGTGTTGGTTGCATTAACAGTTCTTTGGAGGCTGACAAGGGAGTATCCTCATAAGCTCCATTTGGACCTTTAGCTAGCAGAGAAGAATGTGTCCCTTTTTCCATAACTTTACCTTTATCCAAAATCACAATCATATCGCAATTTTGGATTGTACTTAACCTGTGCGCTACAATCACACTAGTCCTTCCCACCATCACTCTCTCAAGTGCATTTTGTACAAGGATTTCGGATTGACTGTCAAGTGCACTCGTTGCTTCATCTAACAATAATATTGTGGGATTTTTCAGTATAGCCCGAGCAATGGCAATTCGTTGCTTTTGACCTCCAGAGAGTTGTAATCCCCTATCTCCGCACCATGTATCGTATCCATCCTTCAATCCCGCAATGAAATCATGAGCATTGGCTGTCTTAGCAGCCTCTATAATCTCTGACTCGTCAACTTCCTCTGATGCTCCATATATAATATTTTGCCGTATGGTATCGGAAAATAATATGGGTTCTTGACTAACGAGTGCAATATATTTTCTTAAAGATTTTAAGTTATATGATTTTGCATGTCTTGACCGCCGATCTGCACAGTTCCTCTAAGGGGATCATAGAATCTCTCAATCAATTTGATTATAGTTGACTTTCCTGAACCGCTTTGTCCTACCACTGCTGTTGATTTCCCTGCATCAATTTTGAGTGAGAACTCTCTAAAGATCATCACGTCGGGCCTGGAGGGGTACGCAAAATCAACATCTTGTAGCTCAACATGGCCCGTAATCTTATCAATCTTGTGGCCTTCTGGACTTTCAGGTTCAATTGCGGAGTAACGGTCTAAAACTGCAAAAACAGACCCAACAGAGTCGGACCCTTTGGCTAGATCATTGGTCATAGTGCCTGCTTCGGCAATCACACGACCAGTGCTCATCAGAATCATAAAAGTTTGGAAAAGAGCTTTTGCTTCCAGATAGCAATCTGCAATTAGTTTTCCCCCATACCAAAAGTTAATAGCCCATGTTAATGTTTTGAGACTGTTGGATGTGGCAAGACCAATACCAGCAAACCATGATTAGTCGATTACTTTCTTGTTGTGGGCTTCATTGGGCTTCTTGAAGCATTTGTAGAATACGGTCTTGAGAGCTAAAGGCAGTGACAATTCGAAGATTAGAATGTTTATAAGCCAGCGAGCTTACTACTTTTCTCTTGGGCTTTAAAACAGCCTTTTTAGTCATTGTTTTGAGTAGAACATGTTTACAGTAAAAGCAAATAATTAGAAGGGGTTGAACGGCTATCATAACTAGTGCAAGCTTCCACGCAATGACAAGGCCCAACGTCCATGCTATGATCAGTGCAGAAAGTTTGAATAAGCAGTGCCATTCGATCACCCACTAATGACCTTACCTGTACGATTTAACCCAAACATAATTTGGTGATTAGATTTTAGTATGCGGTACTATTTCCAGTAAGTAATCCAAAAGTAAATTCTTCTTCCAAGTCTTTCTTAGCTATTTGTATTTATAGAAGATTAATGGATTAATAATTTGTTACATAAAAACTCAGGCTTGGTAACAAACGTACGACTATAGCCCAACTACACTTATTTGGTAGTATATTAGCACGTTCCTCTGATGCATCCAATCAGGCTGTTTTGGGCCTGAATTCACTTAAGACAAGACCAACGGGTTTTCCATCAAAAAAGAAAATCCAAAAAGTTGTTTACAAGTTATAATAAAATAGTCCATTTCTATACAGGAAGCATTTAAGAAACAAATAACTTTAGCCAATTTTGTGCGGAACTATTTGCTATAAATAAGGGATTGGTTCAAGTTTCAAAGCAAATAATTAGAATCTATTCAAAATCAAGACTTTTCAGTAATCATGTTAAAAGAACCAATTCCATGTAAATTAGGATAAATTCTTATTCCCACCTAACGTATATCTTTTTGATTTGTGCATCGCGAAATTGGTCATTTCCTATACTTCGAATTTCTAAGTTAACTTGGTTTTAAGAATTCTAAATATGGATTCATGAGTTACTAGTTGATTCATATCGCATTAGAAAATTTCGTGAGGAAAAAAAAAATGCTTCCAACTCACCACATTGGCATCGTTAGCTAGTCTAGAGCATATAGCACCAGTGGTATTCTCATCCTGATCGAACCAACCTATTTCAAAAGTAAGCATCCTCGAGAGCATGTTTTCTTTGATCCTCTTTGTCAAGTACTCCCCCATGGATGCAAAGTTATAATGCTGGCATATATTTATCAATAGTGAGGCAACTGCCTGTCCCAAAAAAAACAAAGCATACGTCTCTGTCTTTCTCTTGATCTCGCTATGATCGGGCAAGAAATACACTGATATCATCGATCCCATTGCAAATGCATAACTCGGTTGAATTGCACCAAACAGTATGGCACTTATACACCCTGCTGTTGCTTGTTTCCATTCAGGCGAATTCATAGCTAGTAATCTTCTAAATGAGGGTACTGGAAAAACTTCATCGCTGGGAGTTGTTGCCATCTCTGCTCTGTGGCTTGGAGTTGGAGCACATGAGTTAGCTGCACTGGACCTACACAAAACTGATAGTCGTTGATCTTGTGTTCAACTACTTGTGCTGTATCTATCACCGTGAAGAATGGATGTTGATGCCAATGCAGAAGTTGTGATTGTCTTAGCCTTGTCCACGAATTGGTTTCTTTTTTCCATTTGTTGAAGGCGGATGAGTGATGTGTATAAACCATTTTCGTCTTCAATGAGTTCATCATGCGAACCAGTCTCAACGACTTGGCCATTTTGGACCACGACAATGAGGGTTGCATTCTGGATGGTGGATAGACGATGAGCTATGATGATGGTAGTGCGGCCTACAACTGCCTTATCTAAAGCTCCTTGAACAACTCTTTCTGATTCGGCATCCAGTGCACTTGTGGCCTCATCAAGGAGGAGAATTTTAGGTGCTTTGATAATGGCTCTAGCGATGGCTATTCTTTGCTTCTGTCCTCCTGACATTTGAAACCCCCTCTCACCAACCTGTATCAAGAAACATGTATGTGTTTCTGTAATTTATGATGACCTTACTAAAGAAATCAAATAAACAAGCTAAGTGGTATCTAAATTCCAAGAAATATTCAACAAGACTGGGATTGCTATCTGGTGAAGGCAATGACAAGATATGCAAATCACTGGTATGTTTGACATAGAACAATCAAAGTTGATTGATGATTAGATGATTAGTAGTAAAAAATCTAATATTAAGCAGTATTTGTTAGAAAATCCTTCACGTCTTGCAAGCTGTTTTTAGTGTCCTACTTCTTATCAAATTGTTATTCTTATTTAGTTTATTATTTTGTTTTTCAAATTGGATATTTATGACTTGTTTAGATTAGTTTATCAGTTCTTATTATTTAGGAGTAGGATTAGTGCTATCGTGGATGTGTATTTGATTTAGTGGCTTGGTGTCGTTAGTAGTTTGTTTTAATCGTTTTAGTGGTCTTCGTGGGTTATTCCCTCAACGCCCACTTTGTCTCTGTAAAGTTTTATATGAGTCTGACTCTATTACAATTAATAAAGCAGCTTGCAAGTTTCAGTTTCTGGGGTACACTAAAGTTCTTTGCCTTTATTTTGCAACGGTAGTATCAGAGTTAGGTTATTGAGGGAGAGTTCACCGCAAAAAAAAAAAAAAAAGAGTAGCTCACTCTTTCTTCACTATTATGACCTCAGATACTAATTTTGTGCAGGCGACAGTTCCACGTTTCAATGGTCACTATGATCATTGGAGTATATTGATGGAGAATTTCATGCAATCTAAAGATTATTGGTCAATCATTGAATATGGAGTTGGAGAGCAAGTAGAAAGCGTAGTCTTGACAGATGCACAAAAAATGGAGTTGGATGCAAAAAAGCTCAAAGACTTGAAGGCAAAAAATTATCTTCCAAGCAATTGAACGTCCCATCTTGGAAACAATTCTTTGTAAAGAAATTTCCAAGAGTATTTGGGATTCCATGAAGAAGAAATATTAAGGTTAAAGTGAAGCGTGCATAGCTTCAAGCCTTGAGAAGGGATTTTGAGACTCTACAAATGAAGGATGGAGAATCTATCACAACCTATTTTGGCAGAACTATTCTATGGACATAAGCAACAAAATGCAAGTGCATGGTATAAAGATGGAAGATGTCACAATTGTGGAGAATATATTGCATTCACTAACAACAAAATTCGATTATGTTGTCTGCTCAATTGAAGAATCAAAAGACATAGATTCACTCTCTCTTGATGAACTGCAAAGCTCCCTGCTGTTTCATGAATAGAAGATGAACCGAAGTTCAGCTTCTGAGGAACAAGCTTTGAAGCCTCCTACCTTTACTCATTCTTGAAACTTTAGAGGAAGAAGTCTAGATAGAGGTAGAGGAAAAAGAGATCGAGGCAATAGAGATGGCAACAACCAATTTCAAGGTAAAAACAGAAAAAAGGAACAACAATTTGACAAATCTAAAATAGAATGTTTTAGATGTCATAAATTTGGTCATTTTCAGAATGAATGTTTTGCTAAGATGCCTGACAACAAAGGAGAGAAGTCAAATTTTATTGAAAACAATGAAGTAGAAACTTGCTGATTGAAAGAATTTGAAATAAAGAATTATATTTCTTGTCTAAGTATAACAATAGAAGAAATTCTTTTAAATAGACTACTTTATGAAATAAATAAGAAATGTCTTGCTAATTAAGATCTATAATTAAGGAATAGAATATACACTTAACAAATATATACAACTAAATATATTCATAACATATATATTAAAAGGTAAATATGTTAAATATGTTAAAATCCTCCCACAAACTCAAGGCGGTTGAACGCAAACCAACTGGAGTTTGGAACAAAGAGCATGAAAACGGCCAGATGGATGATCCTTAGTGAAGATATCAGCAGTCTGATCATGGAAAGAGACAGATTATAACTGAAGAGTTCCATGAACAGTCATTTTCGATGTGTTTAGTGCGCTCATGAAAAATATCGTTGTGAGCAATTTGAATAGCACTCCGATTATCATAACGAAGAAGAGTAGCAGAAGAATGAGTAACACTCATATCTTCGAGTAACCAGTGAAGCCAAACAAGTTCTTGAGTAACATCAGCCATACTAAGGAGCTCGATATTCAACTTCAGTACTAGAACGAGAAGTGACAGTCTGCATCTTGCTCCTCCAAGAAATGAGAGAAGTACCAAGGAAGAAGCAGAAATCAGTAATAGATCGTCTGTCTGTTGGATCGCCAGACTAATCAGCATCGGAGTATGCATGTAGATCAAGCGGAGAGTGGGAAGAAAAATGAAGACCATGAAAGAGAGTACCCTTGATATATCGCAAATTGCATAGAACAGCAACATAATGAGTTATCCGCAGAGTTGCCATAAACTGACGACGACATGAACATCATAAGCAATGTCAGGGCGAGTGACAGTACGATAGACTAAACTACCCATGAGCTGACGATATAAATTAGGATTAGAGATAAGAGATCCATCAGTAGGAGTAAAACGAGCATTAGCTTTAATAGTAGTTGAGGCAATGGTATGATCTGTGAGGCCGGCACGAGCAAGAAGATCAGAAGCATTCTTAGCTTGAGTGAGGAAGCAACCATCAGAATTGGACGAAACCTCAAGGCCAAGAATTGGTAATAACTCAAGAGACCCAATTCATTCATCTCAATATGCTGATGAAGATGATTTTTGAGATCAGTGATGCCAGCAATATCATCGCCGGTTATAATCATGTCATCCACATACAATAATAAAAGAATAGTACCATGATCAGATACTCGACGAAATAGAACTGAATCATAAGGATTGGAAGTAAACCCAAGCTGACAAATGGTAGAACTAAACTTGGAGAACCAAGCTTGAGAAGCTTGTTTAAGACCATAAAGAGCTTGACGAAGTTTGCAAACTTTGTCCGGTGGATGAGAATAACCAGGAGGTGGTTTCAGGTAGACATCTTCAATAAGATCACCATTAAGAAAAGCATTCTTGACATCCAATTGGAAAAGGGACCATCTGCGAGTAGCAGCAACAGTAAGTAAACTACAAAAGGAAGCAAGACGTGCAACAGGAGCAAAGGTTTCTTCATAATCGATGCCGTGTTCCTGAGCAAATCCTTTTGCAACTAAATGAGCTTTGTATCGCTCATATAGTTCCATCCGAATGAATCTTAATTTTATAAACCCATTTACAACCAATAGCAGACTTTTCAGGAGGTAGGTCGATTAGATCCCAAGTATGTATTTTATCAAGTGCCTGCAACTCATCTAACATAGCTTGTTGTCAAATGGGATTAGAACTAGCTTCTCGGTAAGCAATGGGTTCATGTAAAGATAAGATAGTAAAAAAATAGTGAAAGTCACGCAATCGAGAAGGAATATCTCTTACACGATTAGATCGACAAAGAGTAGGTGGAGGTGGAGGTGGAGATGAAGGAGATAATTCTAGAGACATAGACGGGAAAGATCACCGTCAGGAGCACGATCTCGAAAGCCATGGAAGTCATCAAGAGGAGATTCAGAGGTGGAGTCAACTGGAGAATCTACAGCATGCTCATCAGGAAAAAGATCAAACGAGGTATTAGTAAAGAAGGGTTGAGAGGAAATAAAGGGAAGATGAAATTTGGACATGGAAGAGAACATTTGATACTCCCGAGAAAAGACTATATGACGAGATATGTGAAGCCTGTGAGACTGAGGATCCCAACACCGATAGCCTTTAAGTTTAATTCCATACCCTAAGAAACAACAGAGGCGAGCACGAGATTCCAACTTGCTGTGCTCATGGGGTTGAAGAAGAACAAAACAAGCGCAACCAAAAACTTTGAGTGATGTATAATCAGGAGGGGATTTAAAGAGACGTTCATAGGGAGTTTGATTGTTAATGACAGATAAATGAACCCTATTAATAGTGTAGATAGCAGTAAGTGCCGTTTCACCCAAAAATCTCTCAGGACAAGAAGATGAAATTAATAGAGTACGAGTAGTGTCGAGGATGTGCCTATGTTTACGTTCAATGCGATCATTCTCTTGAGAGGTACCTGGACAAGATCTATGAATAACAGTACCATTTTGATGAAGAAAGTCTAAAAAGGATTTTTTTTATATTCCATGACATAGTCTGTACGAAAAACTTTGATGAAACTAGAGAATTAAGTTTGAATCCTACATAGTGGCAAAATCACGATAAATTTTAAATAAGTCAGATTTATGATTCATAAGATAAATCCAAGTGTATCGTGAATAGTCATTAACAAAAAAAATAAAATATTTGAAATCACCCATAGTGAGTGTAGGAAAAGGTCCCCAAATATCAGAGTGGACAAGATCAAATGGTGCAGTAGCAACATAATCACTTTTATTAAAAGATAAAGTATGATGTTTTGCAAGTTGACAAGAAATACATTCAAGATGTTCATTCTTAACAAAACACAGACGACTCTTAGAAACTAAAATTTTTAAACGACCAATAGAAACATGACCAAGGCGGGAGTGCCATAAATCAATTGATGATGTTGAAACAGCAGAACAAGAGGTAGAAAATAAATGACGCGGAAGTCGAAGGTGAATCAACTCAAATAGACGACCAACTTTACGGCCTATCTCAAGAATCTGCCCCGTCTGAGAATCATGCACAGAACATCCAAACAGTGTAAGAATAAATGCAAACCCAAATCCTATAATTGACCAACAAAGACAAAATTAAATTTGAGTTAGGGAATAAGAAAAGTATCAGGAATAGAAATATTTGATGTAGAGATATGACCTATGTGACTGACATACATAGTAGAACAATTAGTTGTATGGATAGGTGGTAAAGAAGAATTTGTTGACTGTGAAGAAAAAATATGAGAATCGGAGGTCATATGATTTCCGCAAGAAGAATCGAAATACCAAGAAGAAGTACCTGGAGTGACAGAAAGGGCAGGAGATGTCTCAGATTTAAGCAAAACTTGTTTAAGTATTAATTCAACATCTGAGGGTAATCTCCTGTAGAGGAAGATATCTTCAGGTATATCAAGAACCCTCACGATGGTGAATTAATACTTAGCACGATATGGACTAGACTTAGGTTGGAACTGTTCGGATTTTGTTGAAGTGCGATTGGGATTCTTGGGACAGTTGGATGAAAAATAACGAGGTCATTTCTTACGACAAATATGACAAATGCAAATAGGACAATTTAAAAGAAGCATCAATGACCAGAATCATGACAATAACGGCATTCTCTTGGATGAGATGAACCTGAAAGAATTGATGTGGCCAAAGCAGTTTTAGTGAAGTGATGTCCAGGATTAGAACTGACAGTCTTGAGAGAGTGAAAACGAGTTTTCTCAAAAATGTCTTCTGAAAATGCAGTTTCAAGTGTAAGTAACGGAGACCGATATAAATAACGATGCACGAATAGGCTCAAAGTCATCATGAAGACTCATGAGAAATAGCATCAAGCGTTAATTATCTCGAGTATTTTGCAGCATCTCCAGGAGTATCCCTTTTTGAATCTGAAAGCATCAGTTGATCTCAAAAACTACTAAGAGTAGCGATAAAGAAATGAACAGGTTGATGAGACTCTCCTTTCATAAGATATAAGGCAGTCAATAATTGATATTAACTCGCAAGACCTTTATGTGTATGTATCGATGGGCAAGAATACTATGCTTCCTTGACAGTATTAAAATGCCCAAATTGTTGACGTATGGAACAGGGAATAGTGGTGTTGCAGATCCAGGTAATAATTTGATGATTCTTACTGTCTCAATCTTCATCTGATCATTGAATTTGGTAATCAATTCACCTTCTAGTTGTGTTGGAACAACTGTAGATCCATCAACAATACGCCACAATTTTTGACTTTTGAGGAAACTTTGCATATCTTGAACCCATGAAACATAATTAGGTCCATCCAATGTAGTTGAAATAGGATGTGACACATCTGATTGAGTCATGGTAGGAAAATAACAATTGAAAGCCAAAAATAAAAAATAAAAAATAAATAAAATAAGTAACAGTATAAAGAAAGACTACTTTTTGAGAAGAATCATAGAAAATCAAGTATACGGTTGAACTCATAAGATCGAAAAATGTAGGGAACAGGACTAAATCGGGAGAAAATCGATTAAAAATAGCCTGAACCGGACAGAAAAATAACTGATCAGTGAACCAAACCAAATCAACCCAAGGCTGAACCAGGGATGGTAAACCGCTGAAGTGGCAAATGACGGGACAAAATGGATGATGTGGCAGGTGACGTGGCACTATAGGGTTGACATGGCACTGTAGGGTTGATTGTGGCGATGGCGTGGCGGTGACGTGGCATTATGGGTTGGCGTGGCGAACGTGGCTGTGAGGTAGGATCAGATGAGTGACGTGTCGACACGTTGGCGCTGACAGTGGCTGGTGACTTGGCAAAAGACTTCCCAGCAAGAAGAAAGCGTGTTTGTGAAACACGTTTTAAGAGAAATTGAAGAAGACGTGTTCGTGAAACATGCTTTTACCTTCTTCTTCGCAAGACTGTCTTCCAGTATAGTCCAGTGACGGTGATTGAGCGTGGGAGCGCTTGTTCCAGTAGATTCCCGCGGCCGAAAAGTTTACTGGAACAAGGCCTGTGGAGCTCTTTTTGGATGATGGGTATTGATAAAACAACGAAAAATTGGGTCCAAAAGGAGGAGAAAAGAAAAAAAACTTCGATGATAATAATCCGAGAATGAACTAATCAGAGGCCCAAAGATGTGGCTCTAATACCATTAACGAATTTTGAAGAAGAATTATATTTCTTGTCTAAGTATAACAATACAATAAATTCTCTTAAATAGACTACCCTATTAAACAAATAAGGAATGTCTTGCTAGTCAATATCTATAATTAAGGAATAGAATATACATTTAACAAATATATATAATTAAATATATTTCTAACATATATATTAAAAGGTAAATATATTAAATATGTTAACACTGATGGTGGTTCAAACTTATAAGGAACCCGAGCAGGATATTTGGTGTGTGGATACGAGATGTAGTAATCACATGAGCGGAAGTAAGTCTTCTTTTTCTTATTGTTATTTGAATGAAGGCTTTCATTCTACAGGATATTTGGTAATCAACATCGTTCTCAATTTCCAACAAAAGTCATGGAGAGCAAAAGGTGTTTTGGAGTTGGTTCATTATGACATTTGTGGGCCAATAAAAATATCATCTAATGGAGGTAAAGATATTTAATTGCTACATGTAGACCTTCATTGATTATTATTCTTGAAAATTTTGGTTTATTTTTTACAGGAAAAGTCAGAAGCTTTTAATACATTTAAAAACTTCAAGCTACGTGTGGAGAATAAGACAAGAAAGACCATTAAGACCATTCGAAGTGATCGTGGTGGTGAATATTGCTCTACCATATTTGAAGATTTTTGTGAAGCTCGTGGCATTCAAAGAGAGCTCACAATTGCTTGTACTCCATAACAAAACGGCGCATTGTATGGTTAGAAGTTTGTGGGCAAGAGAGAGAATTCCAAAGACTTTTAGGCCGGAAGCAGTAAATTGGAGCATTCGCATCTTGAACAGAAGTCCCACTTTTATTGTTCAACATGTGACACCAGAAGAGGCTTGGAGTAGACGAAGACCAACCGTAGATCATTTCAGAATTTTTGGTTGTATCGCCTATGCACGTGTCCCAAATGAGAAAAATGAGGAAACTTGATGATAAAAGGGAAACGTGTGTCTTGTTCGGTGTTAGTCTGTAGAAGCATCCAAAGCATATAAATTGTTCAATCCATTAACCAAGAAGCTTGTGACCAGCAGAGATGTGGTTTTTGACGAAGAAAGCACTTGAGATTGGAATAAGCAGCAGCCTACTCAAGTCCTATATGATAATGATGTGGAAGAAGCAACTTCTTTGCCTGAAAATTCATCAAATGCTACTCAACAGTCGCTGAAAATTTGCCAACAACAGCATAAGCTACTGATACGGCAACACAATCTCTTCGTCGTGTTCGAAAAAGGCTTGCATGGATGGAAGACTATGAGGTAACTGGAATTGATCTAACTGAAGATGCAATCACCCACTTTGCCTTATTTTCAGATTGTGATCCTACAACTTCTGAAAGTGCTGTGAAAGAAACCAAATGGTAGAAGACGATGGATGTTGAAGTTGATGCCATTGAAAGAAATGGAACTTGGGAGCTGACTGATCTCCCAAATGGACACAAAATCATTGGTGTAAAGTGGGTCTTCAAAACCAAATAAGTCACTGAAAGAAAAACTGGTGGCTAAGGAATACAAACAAGAATATGGGATTGACAACACAGAAGTTTTTGCTCCAGTTGCAAGACATGATAAAATCAGATTGGTTATTGTGTTGGCAGCACAAAATTCTTGGCCTATCTTTCAGTTGGATGTCAAATCAATGTTCTTACATGGAAACTTTGAGGAACAGGTATTTATAGAACAACTTCCTGGTTATATTAAGATCGGAAATGAGCATAAAGTGTACAAATTAAAAAAGGTCTTTATGGACTTAAACAATATCTAAGGGTTTGGTATAGTCACATTGAGGCTTATTTTCTGAAAACATGTTTTCATAAATATCCATATGAACACACACTTTTTGTTAAGATTGGAGATAAAGGAAAAATGCTTATTGTTTGCTTATATTTAGACAATCTTATATTCACTGGTAATGATGTTGTCATGTTTGAAGAATTCAAGAAGTTTGTGATTGCTGAATTTGAAATGTCTGATCTTGGTATGATGCATTATTTCCTTGGCATAGAAGTAGTGTAATAGAATTTTTATTTCATAAAAGAAATATGTGCGAGAAATATTGGACAAATTTTAGATGAAGGATTGCAATCTTGTAATTACTCCAACTGAGTCTGGCTTGAAATTAAGCCAAGATCATGAAGGCAAGAAGGTAGACAACACACTCTACCAGCAAATTGTGGGCAGTTTGATGTATATAACTGCAACAAGACTTGACATAATGTATTTTGTAAGTCTAATAAGCAGATATATGAAGAATCCAACAGAAATGAATCTGTTGGCTGCTAAGAGAATCCTTCGTTACTTGTAAGGAACTAGAGATTTTGGAGTGTTTTACAAAAAGGGTGAAAAGTCCAATTTACTTGGGTTTACTGACAATAATTAAGCAGGAGATCAAGACGATAGAAAGAGCACTTCGGGTTAAATTTTTATGATAGGTACATGGTTTGTTTTGTGGTCTTCCAAAAAGCAGCCAATTGTCACGTTGTCAAGTGTAAAGAAGCTGAATTTGTTGCTACAATAGCTTGCGCCTGTCAAATTATTTGGCTGAGAAGAATATTTCAAGAGCTATAATTCAAGAAACAAGGAGCTACTATAGTTTTTTTGTGATAACAACTCAGCCATTAAGTTCTCTAAGAATCCTTTGCTTCATGGCAGAAGCAAATATATTGATGTGAAATATTATTTTTTGAGAGATCTCAGCAAAGATGGAATTATTGAGCTAAAGTATTGCAGAAGTGAAGATCCTGGCTGATGTATTTACTTAACCTCTTAGATTGCTTTCCTTCCAAAATCTGAAAAGGTTGTTGGGCATTTACACCTTGGAGGATTCTAAGTGAAGGAGTTGTGCATAAACTAAAACTTGAAAGTTTTCAGTTTAAAGGAGGGATTGTTAGAAAATCTTTCATATCTTGCAAGGTGTTTTTAGAGTCCAAGTTCTTATCAAATTGTTATTCTTATTTAGTTTATTATTTTGTTTTTAAATTGTATATTTGTTCATGGTATGATTTATTTAGATCAGTTTGTCAGTTCTTATTATTCAAGAGTGGGATTAATGCTATTGTGGATATGTATTTGATTTAGTGGCCTAAGTGCCTTTAGTGGTTTGTTTTAATCATTTTAGTAGTCTTTGTGGGTTATTCCCTCAGCGCCCACTTCATCTTTGTAAAGCCTTATATAAGGCTGGCTCTAGTACAATGAATAAAGCAGCTTACAAGTTTCAGTTAATGGGGTGAAATTCTTCGCCTTTATTTTGCAACAATATTACTGCTACTTGTTAAATTACAGAAGGGAACTCAATAACTCATTAATGTCAGTAAAGTTGTTTTCAACACTAATTGTATTATAGATTAGTTTCACAACTTTAAGTATATCATGAGTATAGACAAGAATGCAGCTATAAGTTGCAAAACGGGCTATTTCAGTGTATATACTGTTCTTATTGTTAGTGTATGTTCTAAAGTCGATTTATTTTATGAATAAATTATATTTTTATATTTATGTACATTGGAATCTTATTATTAAATGCCATTGGATTAATCTCTTTGTGATAGTAGTGTTATGATCCTTTGACTTGAGGTAGTAGATTCGCACATAAGTATATGTGGATGCTTATTGGGAATAAGTGCATCGGATTGACCAACTAAGAGTATTCCACACGGATTATTATTTAAATGCCATTGGATTAATCTCTTTGTGATAGTAGTGTTATGATCCTTTGACTTGAGGTCATGAGTTTATCTTGAGTGTGATTTATTATGTTTTGACTTTATAAGTCGTTACTCTTAATGAGTCTCACATACTGTAGAGTTCAGATATAATATGAATCATGATCCGTACACAAGATAAGATATGACCAATAGAGGATATACCATCCTTATGTATAGGAGAGTATATCCTAATATGACCACTTCTTGAATTACGATTCAGAAATCTTTGCGCAAAATAGAAATAGAATTAAGAGTGTTTTAAATTTTATTTCTTGTATTTTGGAAAGAAGTAAAATTGATTAATTCGATAAGGGTTGGCATTACATCTGTACTATTGAATTAATCGGGATATAGGTTGATGAAAGGATAATAATTACAGAGAAACTAGTCACGGATGGTTGATGTCGAACCACTTGACATATCTCAACACTTGGGTGGTCATGATGCTTTGCTAGAAGCCAATCTTGATCTATACGTGTAAATTAATTAATTGGAGAATTAATGATAAATTAAAGGTGTTTAATTTATCTAATCCTAATTAATTTAGGATTATAATTTATATTTATTGTCAACATGATTGGGAATCTAAAGGGTCACACACTTAATGATAATTAATTCGAAATTAAATGATTTGATAGCATGTAAATATGAGATACTTATGGTTTAATTTATGAGATAAATTAACTTTCTCTTATTCATTGTAATAAGATATAAATCTTAGGAGTTAATATGTAATATACATTAAAAGTTTTAATATATTTTATAATTATTCATATGTCCATGACCCAAACTGATTAGAATAATTATAATTCCCTAAACCCAATTCGATTGGATTTTTAAACTATTGTACATATATTATATATATATATATATATATATATATATATATATATATATATATATATATATATAGTTGATATAAGAGCTAGTGCTATTAGTAGTACTAATATATAGGGAAATATTTAGATAGATTTGATTTTTGACCTCACTTGTAAATCATGTGGTGTAGGTTAAATGTTATGGATTCTATGACATCAATTAATATAAGACAGATTCTATAAGATTTAATTTTGACCGCAAGATCTATACGTGGGGTCAAAGATCGGATCTATGTAAGTATTTTTCATATATATATATATATACTGATGTCAGAATAGATTTTATAAGATTTAATTTTGACAGCAAGATTTATAGGTGGAATAAAAAATCGAGTTTATGTAAATATTTTTCATATATATGCTTATATATACGGCTTTGGATATAATATGACTAGTACTATTATTATATAAGATATAATATGGTATATGAGATATAACTAGTACTAGTACAGCTAATCCATTAAAAGACGCAAAGAAATTTTTATCGTGAAAGTCACGATTAAAAGAAAAAGAAAAGAAAGAAAAATAATTTATGAGTTAAAATTTCGTAATTTGGATCAATTAATCTTGTGAAAATATTTTATTTAATTATTTGTGTAGCTATTATTAGAGACTTGTTCTACGTTAAATATCTTTTAAGGATAAAGGTATAATCTAAATTAATCTATTATCTGTTTATTTACTTTTTTACACTTATTGGAGAAAATTTTTTTGTTACTCACTCCTCATTACAGTGAATATTACTGATTCTTGGATGATGTATACACATCTAGCCAAGACTTACTTCTTACTGGAATAAAAAATAAAAAGGAAAATACACATGACATATTTGCTTTGGTCACTGATAGCAAGTTCAATGTTATGATAAATTTAGGTTTAAAAAAGTAGAAGTGTTAAATATAGTAAACTCTTTATGGTTTGGGTTGTTTTGACACATCTAAATATTAAACTTTTAAATATTTTTTTTTTCACTTTTTTCCGTCTGTACACATTATCAATTTGATTATTAAAAAGTCAAGAAAGATATTTTTACCATAAACACGGCAAGAAAATATAAAATTAACCCCTTAAAATTTATTATATTTGTCATTTTAGTCCCTAATTCTAGTTTTGTGTCAATTAACATACTCTAGTCATTAATCAATATAAAAATATTATCAAAATAACTAAAAATATAATAATACCCAACAATATCAGTAGTTCTTTAAAAATATCTGCGAAATAATTAAATTAAAAATTTCCTAACACTAGCACCAATGTATTTTTTGATATTTTCATTATATTTAATTTTCATGTAAAAATAAATTTTTACATATATGAAACCCATAATCATCAATTAAAGTTATACTAGTTTATTTTATTTTTGCTCTCCTTTATGTTTATTCAAAATGATTTTCTTCTTACTTTTTTTTTTTCCTTTGTCAATATAATTCAATTATCACTTAAATTATACGAGGTAAATTTATACATATAAACAAAAAACTTAAATTAAATTAATTTAGATGAAATACCTTTAATAATTATTCAAAAATTATAAAATTACTTATTTCATTGCATTTATAAATTTTAAATATTGAAAAAAGTATAATTTGAGAATTAGAATATGAATTAATTTGGAACATATTTATATTTTTAACAATACTTACAACTTTATTTTATTTTTATTCCAATATATTAAATGCTATGAAACTTACATGAAGAGATAAAGTAAAATTTGACTTAAATTTTAACGAGTTTACCACAATTAGCCTTTAATAGTAAATTCTTGTCTTTAAAAAAAAAAAAAAAAAACTAATGGCAGAGTTTATTTGATTGTTAGTCATAAGGATAAAGTAAAATATAAATATATCAGAAAGTTTAATGCAAAATAAACCAAACTTTTAAGTAAGCCTATAAACGGGTCGGATTCAAGTCGGATCTAGCATATTCAGACCCGAATCTGATTAATATAACCGGATGTCGGATCTCCGACGGGTCTACAAAAGTAGATCCATACCTAGATCCGTTGGGTCTTGTCGGATCCGAATCTTAATATTTTTTTTATAACTTTTAAAATTATATATAAAACTATTACAATTTATCGAATTTTCTTTTTTTTTAATTATACAAAAGTATGGAGTTCATAATTAATATTTATGCATGTAGGCCTATTACATTAAATATAAATTAAATGGGCAATCATACAACATATTACTGTATACATATAAAATAATACTAATATATAATAATTTTATTATATATTAAATATTATAATCAAATCCGAATATTAATCGGGTCGGAACACAAAAATTCAAATCTAACCCTTTTATTATAATAGCTAAACAGATCCGGATCGAATAAGTCCGGATCGAATAAGTCCAGATCGAATCGGATTCGGATCTAAAACCAACCCATTGCCAGGCCTACTTTTAAGGAGGTTTAGGTATTTAATCCAAAGCAGAAAAAGTAAGATATATGGTGATCAGCTATGGTGCTAAACAGCTAAAGGACACAAGCAAAACAAACCTGGGTATCATAACCCTGAGGCAACTGACAAATGAAGTTATGAGCATTAGAAGCTTTGGCAGCCTCGATAACATCTTCCATAGATGCATCCTCCTTGCCAAAAATTATGTTTTCTTTGATCGTTGTTGCGAAAAGAGCAGGCTCTTGACTGACCAACCCCATCTGCGACCTCAGCCACTTGAGTTGCAACTTATCAATCTTGATCCCATCCAAAAGGATTTCACCTCCTAGTGGGTCATAAAATCTTTGCAGCAAAGCAATTACAGTAGATTTTCCTGAACCACTATAGATGTGTATTCCTCCCACCAAAGCAACTGTCTTTCGTGCAGGGACTTTGAGGTTAAAATCCTTAAAAATTATGCTTTCAGGCCTTGATGGATATGCAAATTCAACATGTTTAAATTCAACTTTTCCTGAAACATTTTCTAGAATCCGGCCATCCAAGTTATCCGAATCAATCTTGGGTACTCTTTTTATGATTTCCATCACCCGTTCACCTGCTGCAGTAGCTTCAGAGAAGTACTTCACGTTGGATAAAGCAGAACCTAATGCCCTGTATATAACAAAGAAAAGTTTTAAGGGTTAAATAATGGTTGAATCTGTTACATCCATTGCAGTTGAGAAGTTTGACTGATAATCAACATAGATAATTACATTCCACCGATGTTAAGTGCAGTTCCAACTGCAAAAACTGAGCCTCCTTTGACACCATGATACATGACCAATCTACTGCCGTAATAGGACATGAAAGACCAAATTGCAAAGGTCACACCATTACTGCCGATGGCTAAACCTTTAATAATTTATGCTAAACCTTGTCGTAGTCCCAATTTTAGTGTCCCCTGCAGAGCGGCAGAGTACTCTGCTATAGTTTTATTCTCCCCAACAAAGGAGTATACAGTCCGGATGGAAGAAATGGACTGCTCCACTATCATACCGGCCTTATTAGATTCCTCCCTGATCTTTCTACCAATGCTCATAAGAGCTCTCCCATACATCAGACCTGGTATGACCAGAAATATTACAAATGGAAATCCCACAATAGCTAGCCTCCAGATAATTGCAAACGCGGCAACATAGCCCCCAACAAAAGTTGATACATTCATCAAGAAAACTGGAACCTATAATGTAAATTAATTGAAGAACATTGGAAAAGATACGATCAAAAAGCTAGCGAGAAAAAAATACTAGGATATGACTATTAATTGGAAGACAGATGAAACTTACCTTTTCACTAATAACATCTTGAATTACAAGACTGTCACTTGAGACACTTGCGATGACCTCCGCTGTGCTTGTCACGTGTAGATCAAAGTAGCCCACTTCTTGCCTTAGCACTGCTTTTAGATATCGAATCCTTAGTGTAGAAGCTTGCCTCTCTGCGGTTCTTGTCCAACAATATCCCTCTGAATGGCCGAGTTTAATCAAGAAAGGAATTAAAATTGTTATGATATGAAAGAATTATACAAAACACCTACCAATGAAGCAGGCAACCCATTGCATAGCTGCTATGTAGCAGAATATCAGTGCATTCTGCATTTATGGGAAATTCAACTGATTAATTAGTTAGAAACAGAGAGGCGATGATCCTAAAAGAAGACATATGGAAGTTAAACGAGATGCAGAGAGACGGACCTTGTTAATGTTATGAGTGAAATCTTTTGTTAGTAAAGTATTTACATCACCAATGTTGTTCATGATTTTGCTTGTTAACAGCAATGTCATTGGGAATAAAAACCCATCGCCAACTGATCCCAAGAAGCCGAGAGTCATCAACAGTTTGTCAACCCCATCTGCGTGCATTCATGAAAATGGACCAAAAAGATCCTTCTTTTTTGTATATTTCTTCGATTCCATTAATCCTTGAATGATCTAACAACAACAAATACTAGTTGATAGGGAACCATGAATATGTGGCTTTTCTTAAAAGAATATATGTTATTTATAGACTTGTACTACTATTATTAAGCTGAGATTGGATTTATTTATTATTATTTTTTTCTTCCGAACGGGAGGTTGGATTTGCTTTGTGCCATGGAAGATATCATGATCCTCTGATATTATAGACTTCTGTCCATCACCATACGAACCCCTACCTCGCTGTTTGTTTATTCAACAGATGATATGTGATTTTTAAAAAATAATTAACTAATAAATATGAAAAAGTTTTATGGGATGGTTTTAAAACTAACTTAAGAAAGATAGAGAAAAATGTTTGATAGGGAAAAGGCTTTGTGATGTTTAGCATGGTGATTTTATTGATTTTTCATTGTAAATAACTACAGGCAGCACTTTTTTTTTCGTTCTTCTTTTTTCACATGAGATTTGAGAGATTTGTTCATTGCAAATTTTGTCTCTCTGAAAGTTTTAGTCACATGTTGAATAAGTGAGAGTTTTTTTTTTCTTTCTCTTGGATAAGTAAGAATTTTTATTTTTTATTTTTTGTGGTTGATGAAGATGGAAGATTTAGTCAACAATGATATGACTGATTAGATTTGTTTTTATGCTTTACATCAGAAGTTTAGTTATATGTCCGAAACTAATCAAATCTGGCACGAAATTTGTTCAGTCATTTGAAGTTAGATCTAAATTAGATTTCTAGATTTATTGAGATATCTTTTTTACATTTGTTTACAATATGGAAATCTGATAGATTCGTTTATCATATTGCATTCTAATCAATTGTAATAGCTGTTTCTTTCAATTAATGAAATTTGATTATAAATAAAATAAAAAAAAAAATAAAAACTCAAAAATAGTAAGATAGAGAACACATAAAATGATATTACACCAAATTCCTCTTCATACTTTATATCTTTATAGTATAGTATAGGTAATATAATATGAAGTGAGGAGGAGGAAGGACTATGAAACCCAGTGTTTTAAAAATCGGATCGGACTGGTTGGTTCGACCAGTCAAACCGCGAACCGAAAGAGCCACCAGTTTGGTCCATCTATATATCCAATCTATATAAAAAACTGGATATAATAGGAAAAAATTGTGAACCCGAAAAAAACTGGTTCAACCGGTCTTTGGCAATTTTTTGAATTTCAAAATAAAAATAATTTAAATAAAGAGAATAATTAAAAAATCGTAAAATAAAATCCAAAACGGTGAAATAGTGAATACACCAAAGTCTAAACTATTATATTATTATTTTTTAAACTTTTTTATACTTATTTTTGTACAAATTTGATTTTTCTTGTTCGAAATTTAATTAGTATTTTTGAATATTAAGACTAGAATTCTCAAAAAGTAGTACTTCTCTTCTATCTTGGATTTCATAGAAATGTATAGATCATTTTAAATTATACCACTCTATGTTTAAATAAAAAATTTAAATTAGTGAACCGATCAATTCAACCGATTAGACTGATTGAATCGCGAACCGAATAGTCTACTGATTCAATATCCCGCCCAATTTTCAAAACATTGGTGAAACCAAATCCTTTTGGCCCTCTTTTGTAACGTTAGCCTATGAAGAGTATTTTCAACCTATTAAGTTTTTAATGTGTAATAGGTTAATTAAAGAAAAATGGGAAAGACTGATTATAAAATATTAAAAGTTGATCCTTATAAGTTATCATAAATGTGAAGGAATAGGTTAGAATGTTAGCTCCTCTGGACGTTGGTATTATTAGTTACGTTCATTGAAATCATTATAGATATTAAATTATAGTTAATAGGATATTAATATCATATGCATGGCTTTGAAGTAGAGAATTAGTATAGTTTGATTGTTTTGGTTCGATTTCGATTCATGGTATTTCAAGAATTCGTAAGGATTAAGTTTTACTTGAATTTTTCTTTAGGGGGTCATGAATATGATACTTATAAATTATTGGAATTCACATGATTAGTATTATCTGAACTAAGTGATTTTTGTATTTTTTTTATATTTTTTAAATAATATTTGAAAAGTTAAAAATTTAGAAAACGTATATTTTATTTGTAAATCGAATTAATTATGATTTATTGGATTTCTACAAGTATATATTAAGTGATTTTTCGTGAAATGCAATAAATAATATGATTGAAGCGATTGTTTGACTAATAACACAACTGATGGCATAATGCTACGCGAGGAAGTGTAAGAACTAAATTATGTTCAGAACTAAGTGCTATATCGAAATATGAGCGGGAGCCACCTCTAAAATTTGTTCAAGCCATTTTTAAAATCTCATATGACCAAGTACTACCTATTGCTATTGATATTTGATAATTGGTTCATGAAATGTTTACTCAATTTATGACAACTTGCTGTGTATATGCTTATTGATATGTATAACTTCGTTATGTGTATTAATGAATGGTCCAATTTGTAAAGAAAATGTATAGAGACAACATACAATAATATGTTTAATTCAGTAAGAGAATATGATTATTATTTATTAAATTCGTATTTTGCTAACCTTACAATATTAGTATTTTTGTAAGTTATAATCATATATTGATTAGAAATTTGATCAAAGATTGAAAGTCATTTTAAAATTGAAATCTCAAAAAAAATGTGAGGATTCGTCAGTCACAAGATCCTCGATAACGAGATGTGACAAGTACCCCTTCTTGAATGAATTGGCATGGCATTAAACTGAATTAGACGCTACTACTAAGATTGGTGTAATCTTGTGAGATCTTGATTGAACTTATATTGGTGTTTGGATTAAGGGATTTGGGAGGATTTGGATTTAAAATCTGAATCTATCATAAGTTATTCAAATAAATTAATTGATTTAGTTAAGAATTAAAAATTTAACCAAATTAATTAATTCAGTTAAGAATTAAAAATTCACTAATTAATTAAAATATAATTTAATAATTAAATAAATAAATTTAAATTTATTTACTAATTTTATACTATCAAAAATCTATCTAATTTAAATCTATTCATTTCAAATACTCCCATCCAAACGAACCTTAAAGTAATACTAAAACTTACCGCCATCTATCCTTGGTTTGTGATCCCTAGTGGATTTTTTTTTCTTTTTTCCAACAAGCAACTGTAGTGACATATATCATAAACAACAAAACTTTACAGAAGTAGGCTACTACCTCATGTCGGCCAATGCGATATTTCCTAGCCACATAAGGAAAGATTCTTTCCATTCAAAATAATCAACTAAGTTAATGGCATATTTTGCCAAATTATGACTTCACAAATTGCTATCTCTATTTCTGAAGGAAAAATAACAAGACTGAAACTATCTTCTCATCTCTATTGACAAAGATGTATTTTTGTATTTTTTTTTCAACTCATTAATTATGATGTGGTGGCAAAGTAGATAACAAGAGTTCCTGGCACGATTAACATATCACATTTAAAATTCTCTTTATATTTTAACAAATTAAGATGTGTTTCAAAAAAATGTATTTTATCTCTGTTAATATCTTATATAGGAAACTAAAAATATTATATGTATATTATCTTTATTCTTTTTTGAGATAGATATTATTAGTAAATTAAAATACTTTATAGAGATATGTCTATCGTTATCCTTATCTTCGAATAGTTACTTTTCACTAAATTCTATCCATTAGATATATGACTATTTTTTTCTTATTTTTACAACATATTAGTGAATTATGCAACATTAGATTATACAAAATAAAACGTAATGGGACTGGATTACTTTTCAAACTAAAAGTAAAGTTTGCATGGAAGTATTTTTTTTATATTCAATAATGGAGGATATTAATTTGATATTTGTTCCCACGCAATGGACGGATTTAAAACTTAATTTGATAATTGATATTTCTATCTTTTAAAATATGCACTATTTATTTTATCATGTAAAAGAATTATATTATGGTACGTAATTATTTGATTGATGTAAGTACCGTAATTGTTCACCTAAATTAGTAGGTGATTAATAAGCAATTTTTCAAAATGAGTTTCGACCTTCAGTTATATTCGATTTTGAACCTTCAGGTTCTCTCTCTCGGTTTTCAACCTTCAAATTCTTTCGGTTTTGAATTTTCGGGTTCTCCTTGATTTTCAAACTTCAGGTTCTCTTAGTTTTGAGCCTTCAGGTTCTTTCGATTTTCAACTTTCGGATTCTCTCAATTTTTAACTTTCAAATTATATTAGCTTCATTTTTCGGGTTTTTTGTCGATTTTGATTTAGTTTTGGTTTTGCCTCTTAATTTTCTAAATTCTACATACATCCAGGTTTCGATTTTCTAGTTTCAAGTTTTGTTTCAAATTCAATTTGGTTTTCCATAACCATATTGAGTTTGAGGGTGATGTCAAAGATATGGAATTATTATATTGCGATATGTAATTATTTAATTGATGTAATTATCCTAATTGTTCCCCAGGTGATTACCTTATTGGTTCGATTGTCTTGATTAGCAAAATTTATCATATTTATATGATTTAGAATATTCACTTGTAAGTCTTTATAAATGCACCCTATATACCAATTGTATTGAAATATAATTTTTACATATTATACATACTTTCTTGTTCTTAACAAGATAAGAAAAGTAAATTGTAATATTTTCTATTATTAACAAAAAACATAACTATAAATTGTGAATAATGTGGCACTGCTGGATTCAAGTAGAAATTTTGTTTAAAAGAATCAAAACTCCCCCTCCCTATCTCCAATATTACTTGGGTGTTCAAATTTATGTAGTAATTTTTCTTTTGATACATTATTTTTAAAATGTACTGAATACATAAGATATCTCTAATCTTCTCATTTTAATTTATGTATTGTTAAACAACTAATTTTATTTCTTAGTTTTGTTTGTCTGGTGATATTTTTCTTGATAATTAAATTTCTGATTTAAGCATAAATTTAGTCAGTTAGATTTGTTTTGATTGAATCCTCTATCTTCATCAATCATAAAAAATAAAAAAGAAAAAACTCTCACTTATTCAAGAGAAGACTAAAAAGTTTTCACTTATTTAGGGGAGTTAAAATTTTCAATGAGCAAATCTCATGGAAAAAAGGGGGAAAAAATGTTGCTAGTATTGGTTTGTATTGAAAAATCAATGAAATCACCACCTGTTATAGTAAATAATATTAGAAGAGTTTTTAAAGAGAAGAAAGAGAAAAAGATAAAAGAGAAAAAGTTTTTTTTATTTTTTTTTTTTAGATCCTTGTTTGTCTTGTGATTTAAACACTAAATATGTTATCCAAAATTATTATTTGAGTAATAAAAATTTTACGTGCAGAATTAATTATTATCTCCTGCCTAGCACGTACTTTCAGCTAGTATCATAAACAGCAAAACTGTACAAAGTAGGTTACTACCTCATGTCATCAAATGCAACATTTCCTAACCACACAAGGAAAGATTCTTCCAACTCAATATCATCTACTAACTTAATGGCAATATTTTGCCAAACAATGACTTGATACATTTGCTTTCTCTATTTCTAAAGGAAAAACAAGAAGAATGAAACTCTTATCTTCTCATCTCTTTAAAATCTTGTAATATAGCAGCTACCTTCAAATCTTCACACCAGTCCCTCTGAATTTTGTCCATTACCTATTTATAGTTACACTGAATTTTTATCTTTATCCATCCTGACTTTGCAGATTTGAGCATAGTTTTGACAGTTTCAGTTTCCTCAATGATTGCTTCTCCCATTCCTCAAATGATTGCAGCTATGATCACTAGCTACTCAAAAACAATTTTTATACAACTCAAAAAGCTATGTAAAGTGTCTTTTATGGTCCATTAGAACTCAGTATAAGTGAGTATGAAATTCGCTCCCAATTATTCTCTTACTGTAATCCACATCTTAGGATATCATTTAGATGAATTCTTATTGTTAATAGATGAGATAGATCTATTGATCCATATTCATTCATATCATCTTGAATAAGTTTATTTTAATGAGTTAGAGTGATGTGGATGAATGTGAATCAAAAGATCCATCTCGCTTATCGGGTTCATAGAAGAATTATCCTGAATAATAATAGACTAGGAAAGGTACACTTTACAAATATACAATTAAAAAAAAAAAAGATTTATGCAATTTAAAAAAAAAAAAAGTAGTAAAAATGCAGGAAAAAAAATTATAGAAAAGCTTGAAAGAGAGTGGAAGGAAGTTATAAAAGGATATACATATAATAAAGGTATAAATGGTAATAACAAGTGACACACCAAATTCTTTCCTCCCCTTTACATATATTAATTGGAAAGACACACTCTACAAATTTATAATTTATTTATTTTTTAAATGTAGTGAAAATTTTTAAAATATTTAAAATATTAGAAGAAATAGAGGGCGTGGGGACTGGAGTAGATAAGGTAATTTATGAGTAGTTATGTTTTGAACAGAATGGTATATAGAGAAAAACAAAAGTTGATGGACACCAAATTCTTCTCCTTTTTCTTTATATATAACTAGTGAAAAAAGCACACTTAATGGGTGTGCAATTTAAAAAAAAATTATAAAAAATATACAATAAAAATAAAAAGCAAAAATAAGGGAGTTAGAAGTGGTTAGTGGGTAGCTAGTAGTGAAGGATATCAATTGAAATTAATTATGTAAATAAGAATAAATTTGATAATATATATAATGACATCATACCAAATTTTTACTCATGTTTTATATATAGTATATATAATATAGAAATAGATAGTATATATAATGGTATTAAGGGTCTGCTTGGTTGGTCTGTAAATATTTTCCACAAAAATATTTTCATAATTTTTGTTTGTTGTCAAATTACTAAAAAATATTTTCCAATCTTCCTTTTTTTTTTGTGTGGCTAAAATCAACTTGCGAAATTATTTAACGAAGGTATTTTCTAAATAATTAAATAATAACATTAATGTGTATAAATGTTTAATTTTATAACTTTAATTATTAAACTTCTTATTGTTTTTTTTTTTTTAATTTTGTTGATTCATTTTCTTTTCTTGCAATAATATGCATATTCTGCTATCATATTATCTTATAAGTCAATTTTAAATAAAAATAATATGTTTTAACCATTATTGTGAAATACTTATTACCCTACTTTAATAAGGGAGGAGTCTTTTTTTTAGTGTAATTTCTCTTTCTATTATTTGTGTAATTACAACCTAAAAAACTACGCTTTTCTCTATTCAATGTCTTCCACTCTCACCAAGACCAACGACCCGCGTTCAGCCTCATTCCCTCATTCACTGTCAGACCTCAAGAAAACAAAAAAAACTAACCACGAAATTCTATTATCTATTTCTTACTACTTTCTTCCGTGACCAAAAAAAAAAAAAAAAACTAGCCATGTAGGAGAGAGAATCCATGCATTCTTGTTAACGTTATCAGTGAAATCTTTAGTTAATAAAGTAGTTGCGCCAGCAATGTTGTTCATAACTTTGCTCGTCACTAGCAGCGTCGTGGGCAGTAAGACCTCTTTTTTCCTGTATCTTTCTTCTATCCCATTGCCTCCTTGAAAGAGCAACAACAAATACTAGTTGCACTAGTATTAGATGCTATTCTAATTTATGTTCTTTTAAATCTGTGGAAGGAAATTTTGGAAATTCGATACACAAAATCGCAGTAAAATGTCACATGTTATTTAAAATTTCTTTTCAGAGAGCAGCAAATAACAGGGTATTCTGTAAGTAATTTTCTTGATTTTATTTTCTTTAAGAGATCTTTAAGAAGTCTATGAGATCTTGAGTGAACTTAAATTAATGCTAAAACCCCACTGTCATATCGCTATGTGTCTTTGAAATACTGGTTACACAATCTACTTCAAACAATGTTATTTATACAACTCAATTAAAAAGCATACTTTTTCTACTCTTTGACCAAATCGATAGCTTAAGGGTAGGTGTATCACAGCTGTTGGCTGGATAATGATAAATGGTGTTTTATTGGTTCAGTCAGATTCACTGTGATTTCTTGGTGCAAAATTCCTAGAATCAAGGAGAATCTGGCACTTGTTTTAGAATGGAACATGCCCCTTCATTGTTTAGAGTAGTTTACTATCTTGTTTGATGTATGTAATAGAGGAATGTGGTAGTAAGACGTTTTCTCTTAATAAATTTTTTTATCTGATCATCAATAAAATTTTCAAAATGTCTATAAAAAGAAAGTGTTTGATTACACATTATGACGTCAATATTCTATAACAAGAAGTAATTTGACCAAAGTGGCAACAGAGAAAATTTCAGATAATCAATTATGGAGTATTATAAAAAGAAGTTTAATGCGCAAATGTTAACAACTGTCTTCATTCTTCAAGGGTTGCCAAAGAAAAATTAGGCTGCTTAATTAGTCCTAGTAGGAATAGAACGCCTTATGAGTGTGACTTTAAAAAAAAAAAATTACACAAATTTTTTTTTAAAAAGTAGTGAAAATATTTACAAAAAAATTAAAAAATAACATAAAGAGGGGATTGTGAAGAATATGAAGGAAATTATGAGTGGTTACACATATATAATAAAGGAAAAAAAAGAATTACATAAGATGACATTACACCAAATTAAGTCTTAGTGTATATCTATACTATATATATAAAGTATGAGGAGTCATTGGGTGTGACGTCATTATTTGATCTGTCAAATCTACTTTTATTAGTGTAATAATTTTTCATTTAGTATCATTTTTATCTAATTACCAATTAACTATTTTTTATTACTTTTTATATTTTAAATTACACACAAAGGTGTGTCTTACCCTTGATATAGTATAGATATTCCATAAGGACTAATTCCACACAGATTGCGTATGCAATTTGATTCAAACGTCCAACTTTAATGCAAGTGATAGACATTATTTAGAGGTGCAATTCAAGATACAAATATCTAATTCTGAGTAACAGTACCTTCAAGTGTGCATCAACGTTTATTGTGCCCTTTCGTTTGAGGGCAAAATCAAACCTCATTGCGTTATCACTTAGAAGAGTAATTTGATACATTAAACAACCATATCATTATGTGTTCCCTTTAGATGTTTTAGTTAAGTCTCTGAACCAAATAAAATTATGGTATATGGAGGTAGAGAATAAATCTTTATTAATTTAACTAGCAATAGATGCTAGAGACCATCAAAATCATATCGGTCATACCGTTAAATAATTAAACTTTGTGGACACAAAACCAAACTAATCATCACATTAAACACATTTCTTAAACGTAATCCAATCAATTAAGCATTGAAAATTGACTTGGTAAGTTTTGAGAAAAATAAGTAGGGCTATGTAGCATAATAAAATAGACACCAAAAAAGAACAGTCTGTATATTATAGACAACTAAAGCTGGATTTGTATTAATATATGAACATGCATTACGTTAAATATCTAAATGCAAATTGAGAATTATATCTCTCTGAATTGGAAACAAAACAGCGGATGCCAGTACGTCGTGACGATTGAATGTTATATATACTATGTATTCCTACTTCAAATATTAATTAGTACTCGTTATTTCATCATCTGCTAAACACCTAAATAGGAAAAAGACACCAACTTATGGGATGCAATTGATGTAAGTGTTTCATAAACAACAGCCCAATCTCAATCGGGTGGAAAAAAGAAAAATTAAAGAAAGTAAAAAAGAAAAGCTTGAGGGAGTTTAGGCAATAGTGTTGGTTGCATTGACAGTTCTTTGGAGGTTGACAAGAGAGTAGTAAGCTCCATTTGGACCTTTCGCCAGTAGAGAAGAATGTGTCCCTTTCTCCACAACCTTACCTTTATCCAAAACCGCAATCACATCACAGTTTTGGATTGTACTTAACCTATGCAGACCTGCCACAATCACACTAGTTCTTCCCACCATCACTCTCTCAAGTGCATTTTGTACAAGTTTTTCAGACTGACTGTCAAGTGCACTCGTTGCTTCATCTAACAATAATATTGTGGGATTTTTTAATATAGCCCGGGCAATGGCAATTCGCTGCTTTTGGCCTCCAGAGAGTTGTAACCCCTTGTCCCCGCACCATGTATTGTATCCATCCTTCAATCCCGCAATGAAATCATGAGCATTAGCTGACTTAGCAGCTTCAATGATCTCTGACTCATCAACGTCCTCTGATACTCCATATGTAATATTTTGTCGTATGTTACCGGCAAATAACGTGGGCTCTTGGCTAACAAGTGCAATATGTTTTCTTAAAGATTTTAAGTGGTATGATTTTATGTCTTGACCGTCGATCTTCACGATTCCTCTAAAAGGATCATAAAATCTCTCAATTAAGCCGATTATAGTTGACTTTCCTGAGCCACTTTGTCCCACCACTGCTGTTAGTGATTTCCCTGCCTCAATTTTGAGCGAGAATTCTCTAAAGATCATCGCATCGGGTCTAGAGGGGTACGCAAAATCAACATCCTGTAGCTCAATGTGACCCGTAATCTTGTCAATCTTGTGCCCTTTTGGATCTTCTGGTTCAATTGCGGAGTTACGGTCCAAAACTGCAAAAACAGACCCTACAACGCCGGACCCTTTGGCTAGATCATTGGTCATTGTACCTGCCTCGGCAATCACACGACCAGTGCTCACCAGAATCATAAAAGTCTCAAAAAGAGCTTTTGCTCCGATATAGCCATCTAAAATTGTCTTTTCCCCCATACCAAAAATCAAGAGCCCACGATAAAGTTATGAGACTATTGGATGTGCCAAGCCCAATACCAGCAAACCAAGATTGCTGAATACTGTCTCGTCGTGGGCCTTGTTGGGTTTCTTCAAGCATTTGTAGAATACGGTCTTGAGAGCTGAAGGAAGTGACAGTTCGAAGATTGGAAACGGCTTCTGCTGTCAGCGAGCTTACTACTTTCCTCTTGGGCTCTGACAGCCTTCTTCGTCATGGTTTTGACTAGAACACGTTTGTAATAAAAGCAAATAATTACAAGGGGTTGAACGGCTATCATAATTAGAGCAAGCTTCCACGCAATAATAAGGCCCAACGTCCAAGCTATGATTACTGCAGAAATAGTTTGAATGAGCAGTGCCACTCGATCACCCACTAGTGATCTTACCTGTATAATATAACCCAAACGTAATTTGGTGATTAGATTTAAGAATACGGTACTGTTTTTCCAATAAGTAATCTTAAAAGTAAATTTTCTTGTTATTTGTATTCATAGAAGATTCATCGATTAATAATTTGTAACATAGAAACTCAAGCCTTCGTGATTCTAAATGGAATATAATAACATAAGAATCCATATGTAAATATAGTATACACTCAAAAGCTATAGCCTAACTATAGTTATGTGACAGTATATTAGTAGTATTCCTCTGATTTATCAAGCCACAGAAATTTTCTATCCAAGCTGTTTTGGGCTTGAATTCAATTAAGACAAGATTAACAGGCTTTTTCACCAAAAAAGAAAATCCAAAGGTTGTTTTCTAGGATAGGGTTTTTTTTTTTTAGTTCTTTAAATTGTTTTTTTTTTTTGGGTCTAATGTTGCTCAGAAATGATTCGAAAAGTAACCTACTATAGTAGAATGGTTGTAAGTTATAACATAGTCCAATTTCATACAGGAGGTATTTAAGAATGAAATAACTTAAGCCAACTTCCTATGTTTCAATAAGGGATTGTTAGCATAAAAAATATGCAGCGGAAGACAAATTTATTCAATACATAAAAAATACGTAGGAGAAGGGAGAAGAAGAGGAATTAAAAAATAACGCGCATCGGACTCTCATATTGAGACCCGCATAAACCCACAGTACAATAGCCTTACCATTAGGTTAGAATTTCTCTATTCTAGAGAATCTCAACTCAACTCTTCTCAATTGAATAAACTAACAAACCCTTCTATTTATTAATACAGTAACAAATTTAACTACCAACAAACCTAGAAACCTAATTAGAATAGGAAATAACAACTCTAAACATAATTGTATTAGGAAACTAAATTACTTAAATAACTAAATTACCAAAACCTAACAATAACATATTTCCTAATTGATAAGGAGTTTGGTTTAATTATGCCATCAGGATTGATTCAAGTTTTAAAGCAGAAAGTAAGAATCTATTCAAAATCAAGACTTTTCTATTATCAGATTCCAAAGAAACAATTCCATGTAAATTAGGATAAATTCTTATTCCCACTTGACTTATATCTTTTTTATTTGTGCATGGTAAAATTGGCCCTTTCTTATACTTTGAATTTCTAAGCTAACTTGGTTTTAAAATTTCTAAATATGGACCATCGGTTGATTTAATCATGCAAACATGGCATGATTCATACCCAATTAGAAATTTTCATTAGGAAAAAAAAAATGCTACTTACCACATTGGCATCGTTTGCTAGTCTAGAGCATATAGCACCAGTCGTATTCGCATCCTTATTCTACATACCTATTTCAAAAGTGAGCATCTTTGAGAGCATCTTTTCTTTTATCCTCTTTGTCAAGTTCTCCCCCATAGCTGCAAAGTTATAATGCTGGCATATATTAATCAAGAGTGAGGCAACTGCCAGTCCCAAAAAACACAAAGCATTTATCTCTGTCTTTCTCTTGATCTCTCTATGATCAGGTAAGAAATACACCGATATCATCGATCCCATTAAAAATGCATAAATTGGTTGAATTGCACCAAATAGTACGGCACTTATACACCCTGCTATTGCTTGCCTCCATTCAGGCAAATTTAAGGCTATTAACCTTCTAAACGAGGGTACTGGAAACACTTGATCTTTGGGATCTGCTGCAAACTCTACTTTATGGTTTGGAGCAGTTGAGTTAGTTGAACTGCTCAGAACTGATAATCTTCGACTACTTGTGTTGTGTCTATCACTATGAAGAATTGATGTTGATACCAATGGAGCACGAGTGCACCTGGTGATTGTAACTTATCGAGGAATCGTTACGATCTTCCACTTCTTGAACTAATGAACGAGTGATCACATATAGATGTTTCATCTTCAATGAGTTCATCATGTGTGCCAGTCTCAATGACTTGGCCATTTTTGACCACGGCAATAAGGGCAGCGTTCTGGATGGTAGATAGACGGTGAGCTACGATAATGGTAGTGCGGCCGACAACTGCCTTATCTAAAGCTTCTTGAACAACTCTTTCAGATTCGGCATCTAGTGCACTTGTGGCCTCATCAAGGAGGAGAATTTTAGGTACTTTGATAATGGCTCTAGCTATGGCTATTCTTTGCTTCTGTCCTCCAGACATCTGAAGCCCCCCCTCACCAACCTATATGAAGAAACCTATATGAAGAAAAATGTATATGTTTCGATAATTTATGATCAACTTATCAAAGAAAACAAATAAACAAGCTGTGTAGTAAATTCCAAGAATATTTTGTGGAGTGAAAATAGCAATCTTCCAAAGGCAGTTTGTTATGACATCGTCTAGTCCAATTAAAGAAATAGGAAGTATGTTTGCATGTTAATTTAAGCATACATTTGGGATTAGTCAACTTAGTTAATTATTAATTACTTAAAGAGCAAACGGACCAAAAAAATCACTAAAATTTACGGGTTTTAGCCATTATATTAATTTTGTGGCCAAAAAAATTATTGAACTTCTAAAAAATATTATATTTTAATCATTCCGCTAAATTGCTTTGCCAGTTTTGCCGTTAATTATGTGCCTCCCACATGACCCAATCAGGGACAAAAGTGTCCAAACAAAGTATGTAAATATAAAATAAAAAATGATTTAAACAAAGAGAAAAATTAGAGAATCGGTTACATCTGTCTCTTATTTAATCTATGTCTCTTATAAACATCTAGATTATTAAATTATTATTTTTGTGATATTTTTTATACTTATTTTTGTACGTGTTTGATTTTTCTTGTTAGAAATTTAATTAATATTTTTGAATATTAGAACTAGAATTTTCAAAAATTAGTGTTATGCTTTGTTTTCTATTTTGAATTTCATAAAAATATATTTTAGATTATTTTAAATTATATCACACTAAAAAAATTAAATTAATGAACCGACCAATTAACCGATCACACCTGTTGGATCACCAACCCGACAGGCTACCTTTCAATGTCCAGTCCAGTTTTCAAAACATTTTCCCTCCTCATATACCCCAAGCCGCAGCCTCTCCCCTCCTCCCCAAGAAGCCCATATCACCTCTCCTTTCTTCTTAGGCAGAATCTGTCCCCATCCCGCTCTCTCTCACTATTGCTGCCATTTTTCCTTCCTCGAACCCTCTACCGCCTCTACCCTTTTCCCTGTCTCATCTCCTCTTTTCGAACTGTACCCTCACCTTCATCCCATCTCCAGGCAGCCTTTCCCTGTCATTCCTCTTTTTCTCTTCTTCAACTCCCTGCTTACCTATCAAGATGTGCAGCCCTTCTGCCTTCCCTTTTTTTCTCCTTCTCTGCTGTACTTTCAATCCCCCAGCCTAACCTTTTGGACCCCTTTTCTCTTCTCCAATCCTTCACTCTTTGATTGGATTTTTTTTTAATTAGCCTTCGAATTCTCTATCTGTATTGTTGGGAAATTGGTATCAAAATTAATCCTCAAATTGCACCTTTTTTTTTATTAGATTTGCTGAAGCTACTTTTTTGTTTTTACAATGGTCTGAATTATTGATGTAGTTAGATGTTGAATTTGATGATAGATGTCGTAGATTGGTAAAATTAGTGGCAAATTCAAGCAACTGGTGGTGGATTTGGGGATGATTGGAGAAAGATGGTGTGGGAAGAAAAGAGTTAAGGCGACGAAGAGGTTGAAGGATTATTTTGCGAATGGTGGGTGAGGTGGTGGTTGGAGTGGTGGCTGGGAGGACAGTGAGATGGTGAATCTGGAGGTGCAAAGTGGAGATGGAGTGTTTGTATATGCCAAGGAAACAGTGGAGGGAAAGGGATAAGGGACGTGGTGGTGTTGAGGGGAAGGGAAGGGAGGGGAAGGGGTAGGGGAAAGTGGAGGAGGGAAGGTATGGGGTTGAGGGATGGGGTAACAAGAAGGTATTGGGGCTGTTGCAAAATTTTACAATAATTCAATTTTGGCCCTAACATTTTATTTCTTTTATTTTGATATTTTAAGTAACATTTTAAAATTAGATGAACAATGTTAAGTTAAATGAACCATGCGCCCTTTTGCCCAAAGGAAAATGCACATGACATATTTGGCTTTGTCAGTGATAGCAAATTCAACCGTATGATAAATATAGGTTAAGAAAAGCAGAAAAAAGTAAAATGTTGTGATCATCTTTAATGCTAAAGGACACAAGCAAGACAAACCTGGGTATCATAACCTTGAGGCAGCTGACAAATGAAGTTATGAGCATTAGAAGCTTTGGCAGCCTCGATAATATCTTCCATAGATGCATCTTCCTTGCCAAAAAGTATGTTTTCTTTAATCGTTGTTGCGAAAAGTGTAGGCTCTTGACTGACCAGCCCCATCTGTGACCTCAACCACTTTAGAGAGTTGCAACTTATCAATCTTGATCCCATCCAAAAGGATTTCACCTCCAAGTGTGTCATAAAATCTTTGCAGCAAAGCAATTACAGTAGATTTTCCAGAACCACTTCCTCCCACCAAAGCAACTGTTTTTCGCGCAGGGACTTTGAGGTTGAAATCCTTAAAAATTATGCTTTCAGGTCTTGATGGATATGCAAATTCAACGTATTTAAATTCAATTTTTCCTGAAACATTTTCTATAATCTGGCCATCCAAGTTATCCGAATCAATCTTGGGTACTCTTTTTATGATTTCCATGACCCGTTCACCCGCTGCACTAGCTTCAGAGAAGTACTTCAAGTTGGGTAAAGCAGAACCTAGTGCCCTGTTTAAAACAAAGAGAAGTTTTTTTTAAGAGTAAAACTATTGTTGAATCTGTTACGTCTATTTCAGTCAAGAAGTTGATTGATAATCAATATAGATAATTACAATCCACCAATGGTAAGGGCAGTTCCAACTGCCAAAACTAGAGCCTCCTTTGACACCATGATACATGACCAACCTACTGCCGTAATAGGACATGAAAGACCAAATTGCAAAGGTCACACCATTACTGCCGATGGCTAAACCTTTTGCTAAACCTTGTCGTAGTCCCAATTTTAGTGTCCCCTGCAGAGCGGCAGAGTATTCTGCTATAGTTTTGTTCTCCCCAACAAAAGAGTATACTGTCCGGACAGAAGAAATGGACTGCTCTACTATCATACCGGCCTTATTTGACTCTTCCCTGATCTTTCTAGCAATACTCATAAGAGCTCTCCCATACATCAGACCTGGTATGACCAGAAAAATTACAAACGGAAATCCCACAATAGCTAGCCTCCAAGTCATTGCAAACGCGGAAATGTAAGCTCCAACAAGCCTTGATACATTCATCAAGAAAACCGGAACCTGTATTTATATATTCGAAGAATATTGGCGACCATAATTAGACATAAAAATATCAGATCTTTAACTCACAATTAACTGAACATCAATTAGATGAAACTTACCTTTTCACTGATGACATCTTGAATTACAAGACTGTCACTGGAGACACTTGTGATGACCTCCGCTGTGCTTGTCAAATGCAGATCAAAGTAGCCCACTTCTTGTCTTAGCACTGCCTTCAGATATCGTGCCCTTAGTGTATAAGCTTGTCTGTCTGCTGTTCTCGTCCAACAATATCCCTCTGGAGGAGAATCGAGAGGTTAGGAAAGTATAAATTTAAGCAAGGGAAACGGATTTGTTTTGAAAAAAAAAATAAAAATTATACTAACATTTACCTACCAACGAAGCAGGCAACCCATTGCATAGCTGCCATGTAGCAGAATATTAATGCATTCTGCATTATGGGAAAGTCAACTGATTAATTTGATGATCCTAAAAGAAGACATGGAAACGAGATGCAGAGCCAGAGAGACTGACCTTATTAATGTCATGAGTGAAATCTTTAGTTAGTGAAGTAGTTGCACCACCAATGTTGTTCATGACTTTGCAAAGTGTCACAAGCAGCGTCGCGGGTAATAAAACCCCATCGGCAACAGATCCCAAGAAACCGAGAGTCATCAACAATTTGTCAATCCCATCTGCGTGCATGAAAATGGACCAAAAAGATCCCTTCTTTTTTGTATATTTCTTCGATCCCATTTGCCTCCTTGAATGAGAAGAACAACAAACACTAGTACAGTGCTATATATATCTAGTATCCTTCATGTCTCTGCTGGTCAATATTTTTGGCACTATGATGATCTGTTATTAATATATCATGGGACGGAGGTACAGAGCGCTAGAATTCAACTGCAGTTCTTGAGAATAGTAATTTTAACTGTTTGAACTAAGCTTTGTTGATTTTTTATTTAATTTAAGTTACATACTCTTATACAACTCTCAGAATGTATGGTTAATTTTACTATGCTTATGATTTGGCACATATTACTTGGATTTATTATGATCATCAGAAGTTGTTCATCTATCAAGTATCATCAGAAGAGCCTGAATTCTTGAATCTAATATCCTTGTACATACTTCTGGAACTGGAAGTGTGCTTATATGACAAAAACTTCTTACGTATGTATCAAGATTCAAGGGTCGTTGATTTCTACGCAGAATTGGAATTTCAGAATCAAATGCATCCGAAGTTATCGAACCTTTTGGATGTAAACCAAAGTAAACCCTCTGAAATCTCTATCACCAATTGACCCCCATTGATGAATGCATCACGCATTGTAAAGCACGTACATCAGAATAACAAAATCATTGAATTTGTCCCCTATAGAGAAATATTAAAAAGCATAAGATTCTTTTATAATATACATTTCAGGCTTTCAGGCATCAACAATGAGACAAACACCAGCGAGTAGAACAATGAGACCTAACAAGAAGCATATTGGACATTAATATTAAGGTAAATCATTTGTCTTATATGCTTCTTGTATGAATTAAATATCACCTCTCTTGGTACCAATATATATACATAACAGAACTCCAATTAAGTCCACCGTCATTCAAGTAGCCAACCTATCAAGGGAACACCTTAATTAGTCCCTAGCAAATAGCAAAATAGCAATGGCTAACATAGATGTACATGATTCTCCTTGTGAATTCCCAACAGTAGACAATTGTGAATCCAGTGGACGCGAAAATCATACTATTGTGGCTGATATGGATGGAACTTTACTCATAGGGAGTAGCTCATTCCCTTACTTTGCACTCGTAGCGTTTGAAGCTGGTGGAATTCTTCGGCTTCTGTTTCTACTTCTGGCTTCTCCTATAGCTGGAATTTTGTACTATTTCATCTCCGAAACAGCAGGAATTCGTGTTCTAATATTCGCAACATTTGCTGGGATGAAGGTATCGGATATTGAGTCCGTGGCACGTGCTGTCTTGCCAAAGTTTTACTCCAGCGATCTACATCCAGAAACATGGCGTGTCTTTTCAGCGTGTAGAAAAAGATGTGTACTAACAGCGAATCCTAGGATTATGGTGGAGGCTTTTTTGAAGGATTATTAGTAGGTACAGATATGGTTTTAGGTACAGAGATAGCAACCTACAAGGGCAGAGCTACTGGATTTGTAGACGGCTCTGGAGTACTTGTTGGCAGAAACAAGGCCGAGGCCCTTTGGAAGGCTTTTGATTCTGCATCAACTCCAGAAATCGGGCTTGGTGATCGCAAGACCGATTTACCATTCATGAAGCTGTGCGAGGTTTGTTGATAATCAATCCTGTCTCTTATACACATCAATTAGTGTATAAGAGAACATTGTCTCTTATAACTCAGGGTGACTTTGCACAGGTCAACATTTTCATACAAACATCAATGATAAACTATATAGTTTCTGATGCAAATTTCATCAATGTTGACATTGATGCAGGAAAGCTATGTTGTCCCAAAAAAGCCTGAAGTCCAGCCAGTGAGCCACAAGAAGTTGCCTAAGCCAATAGTCTTCCATGATGGGCGGCTTGTCCAGAAACCAAGTCCTCTGATAGCACTTCTAACCATTCTGTGGCTCACTAATCCCAGTTGGCTTCTTATGCCATTTAGATGCGCATTGCAGCCTAGGAAGATCTGGTCATGACCAGGTCTGATGTATGGGAGAGCTCTTATGAGTATTGCTAGAAAGATCAGGGAAGAGTCAAATAAGGCCGGTATGATAGTAGAGCAGTCTGGCATTGGAAGGAGTACGGACGGTGATTTAATGCTGTCTCTTATACACATCTTCCTCTCCACAGCCCTCGGCCGCCCAATCCCTGCAGTCACATACTCCCTTTCGCGCCTGTCTGAGATCATTTCCCCAATCAAAACCGTCAGGCTTAACCGCGATCGCATTAAAGATGCCAAAATGATCCAGAACCTCTTACAAGAAGGTGATCTGGCTATATGCCCTGAAGGGACAACGTGCAGGGAGCCATTTTTGCTGAGATTTTCGGCATTGTTTGCTGAATTAACCGACGAGCTCGTGCCCGTGGCTATGAATAATAAAATGAGCATGTTTCATGGGACGACTGCTAGAGGCTGGAAAGGCTAATGGACCCCTTCTACTTTTTCATGAATCCTAGTCCTGTTTATGAAGTAACGTTTTTGAACAAGTTACCTCAGGAACTGATTTGTGGTGCCGGGAAATCAAGCCATGATGTTGCTAATTATATACAGAGGATGATTGCTTCGACTTTATCATACGAGTGTACCAACTTCACCAGGAAAGATAAGTACACGGCTTTGGCCGGAAATGATGGTTCTGTCTCTGATAAACCTAAGATTGCAGCTAAAAAGATCATGGGCTGCTAGAAATGTAAATTGTATAATATACAAGTCCTTTATTTCTCACAGAAATATATCTGCAAACCACTTGAAATGTCTTTACCAGAGAATAGATACATGATCCTAGCAGTATCATCTTACAAGTGGTGCATGAATTTCGTAAACAAAGTAGTAAAAAACTTGGAAAATTCTACATTTGGTTGAAAAAATCATCTCATAATAGGTGACAGACTCTGGATTGAAAATATATATTTTCAGGAAAATATTTTTTAGAAATCCTTTTTTATAAGTGACAGACACAGGAAAATATTTTTCTATGTAAAATATTTTTTAATTTTTTTACGAAATTCTTGAGCGTATGTTATTATACACGAATAATTCAAGAGTGACATTAAAGTTCAAATACTTACTTTTATAATTTAATTTTCTAAACTTATTTTCGTTTTCAATTCTTATCCATTTATTTTTCTCTTAATCATGAGTCTCACAGTAATATTACTATATAATGCTTGTTTTATTACTATATTATACTATTATTTAATTTTGAACAAAATTAATTTTTTATTAGCCATAATTACTTGTAAAGTATTTATTACCATTGTTATTAGTTTTTTTAACTTGTATTCATAAAATTAAAAATTAAACTATTAAAAATTTTATTTCAAAATATTTTCATTTTGTGAACCGAACACCGAAAAATTGTATGATAAAATAGACTTTTTTATGTAAAATGTTTTCCAAAAAAAATATTTCCCTAAGAAAATATTTCCAATACAATCGAACACACACTTACATAATATTCTTTAAAAACTTATACATTACAAAATCATGTGTTTTAAAAACTTGTACACCCTTACCTCTGTTCCTTATTAAGCGTCACTATAGTTTTTAGCATAAAAATTAAGATTGCTATTAAATAGTCTAAATTTTAGGCAAAGTTGATTCTATATGATTAAATTGTCCTTTTGATCAGTAATAAATTAAAAGAGTTTCAATATAAATTATTACAAATTCAATAATTAATGAAATTGGAAAGAAATAAGGGTAAAATTGATAAAAAAAAAATTTTAACATTTCATTGAATTTTTAAAATAATACTTAAAAATAAATAGAAAAAGTATTATTATATAAATTTTTAAAGCAAACGGATAGTTTTTCAATTAGATCTTAGAATTCTCTGCGAAACTTGTCTAAGCACATAAAACGTGAGCACATGTGGTGTGGACTGTCAGGAGTACTTATTTACGGGCTTCCTAGCCAAGATGGACTTAAACTGCAATTGGGCCTCCTGGCTTTTCCATTTCTGACCCAATAGCTGCATAACTAATTGTTAACGACTATTACTCGCTAATCCAATTATCGCTTTGCATCAAATGTTAGTTAGAAAGAATTACGAATGCCCAAGTCCATGCGAAATTATATACTAAAATAAACTTGTAACACTGTTAATGGATTCTTACAGATATTTATTCCCTCTGTTCTTTTTTTAAGTGTCACTTTAATAAAAAAAATTATTTTATTTTGAATATCATTTTACAAATTCAATGAAATATTAATTATTTTTACCAATTTTGCCCTTGTCTCTTTCCAACTCTATTAATTACTCAATGTGTAATTAATGTTGGGACTCTTTTAAATTAATATTAGTCAAAAGAGCAATTTAGTCATATAAGATCTTCTTTACTTAAAATTTAGGTTATTTAATAGCAATTTTAATTTTTATGTTAAAGGCTAAAATGATATTTAAAAAGAAACAGAGGGAGAGTACTAAATTAACTAATGCCCAAAGCCATATTAAGTTATTGGAAGATTGTATAGTCCCATTAGGACGTCATATCATTGTACTTTAAAACTTATACTATATAAATAATTAAAACATACGATATTGTACATTTATCTCTCCTAAGGTTTGGCCATATTACCTAACAAACCTTATATTTTAACAAAATTATAGATTCCTCTTGTCATTAACTGCAGAACTTTTCAAAGATTAAATTACATTTATTATGTATTGCTTAATTAGTCCCTCAATTTATTCCTAAAATCAAGAATAGTCTTCAATTTTTTTTTATATTATCAATTTAGTACACAACTCATTCCTCCACTACAAACCGGAATCCATTTTATCGGTTCCAATCCATAATATAAATCAGTAAAAAGGTTCATAGTGACAAAAAAACTCAAAAAAAATCATGAACTAGGAATGGTTTAGGTTTGTAAAATTATAAAATGGCTTCTATTCCTAAAAATTGATAAGATAAGAAAAATAATTAAAAATGAAGAAGGGTATTTTGGGAATAATTTTTTTTTTTTTTTGTTTTTGCTGATTTCAGCATTTTCTTAACGGTAACTAACTGAAGGATGGTACTTGTTAAACGTTTGGCCATTCAAGGAGTTGATTGTACTTTTGTCAAATTACAGTATCTATTTAGTAATATGGTCAAAACTTAGGACACATAAATATAATTAACCCATAAATATTTAAATCACAATTGTACTCATACCTTTCCATGACTATGAAATTTTCCTAAATTATTAATGTGGCCTTTGACAAATGAACAAAGCCGCATTAATTTAACAAATGCCCCTACTAGAATGCCTCATTTAATTTAACAAATGCCCCAGGCCATATTAAATTATGAGTGTAGTCCTTTGACAAATGGGCAAAGCCACATATTTAATGCTCTTAAAATGGTTGTCCAAGAGTGTGAAAATTAGCCGCAAACTTTAATTCGACGTACTAAAGTTGTTTAGCTAAGCTAATTTTTCAATAAGTAAATTTATACAAAATAATAAAATTATTAATATGTTATTAAATTTGAAAAAACTAAAATTCGGTCAAAGATTTAAAATCAGGAATTCGTAATTTTGTATGATTTTGTTACGTGGAATGATTTTAAAAATAAATTTTAAAATTGTAACTTTGCAAAAGAATTTTCTTTTTCATTTATGTTATTTTCCCTTATTTTCGTCCCATATAAAATCAAAAGACCATTAAGTCAACGAAATAAGGCAATAGAAAAAAAAAAAAAAATGATGGACCATGCATACACAAATTATGAAATTATTCTTTTCATATCCCAATTCCAAATTTGTTTTTTTCCCTGTAGATTTTGTTGTCACTGTTCTCATTTTGTGGACCCAAAATATGGTATGTTGTTTGGGCCAATCATGTTCCGGGCCCTTATTACACATCTAGACCCGGAACCTTCCAGAATAACTAAAAACGTGTTCTTTTACAAGAGTCCCAAAAAAAAATTTATAATTCTTCCTCACCAAAACTAACGGCAAATACCAAATATTTTCCAATGTCTTAATATTTGCATCTTTATTAAAGAGAGAGATTTACAAATCCTTAGGACTTTCTTACCCAATTGGCCAGCTTCATTTTTTTTTCCCAATTCAATCCTGTTTTTTTTATGATAAATTAATTTTAAAATTGTGTTCTGTGTATTTATTTCACCGAATTCATAAAAAGGCAATAACTTATTATTATTATTATTATTATTATTTTCTGGGTTTTGAGTAAAAATTCCAATTTTGGGACTGAAGTTTTGTAGGTAGAAACGTAATCTGGGATGGATAGTCGAGTTATTGTGTTTATGTTATGTATGTTGTGGGTTGTATCTGATCTGCCTGTTTCCGCTTCTAAGAAAAATTAAGTTTTGATTTCCTTCATTTTCTTTATCTGTTTTTAGTTGAAGTATGGAGATCGATCCCTGAATTTCTTTTTTTTTCCCCTGTTTTTATCAGAAAAGGGTTGGTGGCTTCATCGGCTCCGATTGATCCAACTCGGGTCACCCAAATCTCTTGGATGCCCAGGTCTGTTTTCTCCCTCCCAACCCCCAACCGTACACAAAAAAAAAAAAAAAAAAAAAATCCCCAAGCACATTCCAACGGAATCTGTTTGGATGGGTCCGTAATTCTCAGAATAATATTTTGCAATCATTTCCTAATATGTTTTCCATAATTATTTCAAATAATATTCGGAATAATACGGAATGTATTTGCTTGCTGGAGGTGTTAACTCTTTTTTTTTTTTGAAGGATGATTGTGATGAATTTGATTTTTGCAGGGCTTTTCTGTATAGGGGATTTTGGACAATTGAGGAGTGTGATCATCTCATCACCTGGTTAGTCCTTCCCTCTCATTTTCTTTTGTTGCGACCTTTTTGAACGGTCTCGTTGTGTTGAACATCTCATCTGCCTATCAAAATTTGATCTTTTTGTAGATTTTTTGAAGTAAAATGGATTTTGAAAACTTATGGGGTAGAGGATCAGGGGTTCTGTTATTTGTGCTAAAATCGCTGTTCTAAAATGGGACAATGATATCGGTTTCTCAATCTAAAGATTATTTTTGATGAGTTGGACTTTTGTTTGGTTGATTTTGTGTGTGTGTATATAGGCTAAGACTAAGCTGGAGAAATCCATGGTGGCTGACAATGAGTCTGGTAAGAGCATAGAGAGTGAAGTTTGGACAAGCTCTGGCATGTTCCTTAGGAAGCATCAGGTTAGCAAATTCCTTTTCTTTACTTGTTTTTGGATTAGGTAGGAGATGTCTACAACTTTAATTTGATCCGTTTATATTTCTATTAGCATTAATTTATTCTGGAATAGAGATGGAAAGAATTTATCAGTTCTTAGCTCTCTGGTAGACTAATATTATGAGGACTTTCTGTTTCCACGGGTAAATGTCAAAATTATTTTTATGGGCAGGAGTTGTTTGTATTGAGAAAGGAAGAAAAGAAGAAAACTTTAGGTTGAAAGTTTTGTAGGAGCTTCTTCCGGGCAATTATTACTGCTTATTTGTGTAAATGTTTTCATGGATACAAGAAGTCCTAACTAATCGGATTATTTTGCCTTCATGTCATAAGCTTACAATGTTTTGGCCTTGAGTTTACGTGGGAGTATTATTAGTTCTTAAAAAATATCTCTCTTTGTTCAAGATTCTCGGCTGTTATTGCCTTTACAATCTAGATAGTATATGTTTTTGTCATTGTGGGATGTGGCCTCAAGGATGTGTTCTAGTTGGACCCCTCCCAAATGACGTTCTTAGTTAATTGATACTGAATTCAGGTTTTTTTACAATGTTGTTTACACATCTAGAGGCTATAACACTTCATTTTGCAACTTTGGTTGGTTTCATTTTTTTTTTTAATCGATGAATGTAGAAATATCATCTTTAGCATCTTTTCGCACGCTCCTTTTAGAAAAAACCTTTTTGTCTCAATTACGATCTAAGCCAATGCCTTAAATGCTAACCAGTTTAGCATTGAAACTAAAGAGCTAATGGTAGTTTTTCTCCTGTACCAACAAGGATGAAATCATTGGTGGTATTGAGGACAGGATTGCTTCGTGGACCTTCCTTCCTGTAGGTAATTTAGCTCACTCAGTAATTCTTTTTCCATGACATTTCTTATTGGTTCAAAGAGCAACAAATCTCATTATATTGCTTAATCATACAGAGAATGGCGAAGCTATGCAAATACTGCATTATGAGAATGGACAGAAGTATGAACCACATTTTGATTATTTTCATGACAAGGAAAATCAGAAACTGGGCGGTCATAGAGTAGCTACTGTGCTTATGTATTTGTCTGATGTCGAGAAGGGTGGAGAAACAGTTTTCCCTAGTTCATTGGTAATGACTTTTTGGATTGCTTGTTTTTCGTGTTTCCTCTCCTTATTGTTTAAAACGACGTCCTTTATTTTGTCTCCTGAAACCTTTCAGGAAAAGGAGAGTCAACCTAAGGGTGATGATTGGTCTGATTGTGCTAAAAATGGCTATGCTGGTAAGCACACTTTAAAATTTAATGAGCTTCTGATGTATTTGTTTCACTGACTGTAATTTAGTAGCATATTTCAAATACAACTTGCAAACTAGACCTGAAAGGAAACAGGGTGAAGGTTTATGTATATGAGCCAGATATTTGTCACATATGGAGTGTATGGCTTTTTGAAGAAAAGATTTTTTTTCTTTGCAGTAAAACCCAGGAAGGGTGATGCATTGCTGTTTTTCAGTTTACATCCTGATGCTAACCCTCGGAGCTTGCATGGGAGCTGCCCTGTCATTGAAGGTGAGAAGTGGTCCGCAACGAAGTGGATTCATGTGAGGTCTTTTGACGCGCCATCTACTAGTGAAGGTTGTGTTGATAAGGATCCAAACTGCCCCCACTGGGCTGCTTCGGGTGAATGTGAGAAGAATCTCATATATATGGTGGGCTCTGAGGAGGCTTTAGGTTATTGTAGGAAGAGCTGTAAGGTCTGCTCATCATAGCAGTTTTAGTCCAAAGCATTAGTGGTTTTTAACGGTCAACTATATCCTCGGTTGATGTATATAACATTCAGGTGTCTCCAGGTGTTCTAATGATCTGTCAGATTGACTACTTGATGTTAATAGAGGAGTTATTTTTGTCTTTGGTATAGGTAGTGGAGCTGTTGCTTCCTTAGCACTATGATTTCTTACTTAACTGGTATTAAATATGTTCTCTCGCTCATTAGTTGGGGAACGCTTCACGTTTATAGTGAGATCAGAAGCTAAGTTGCTACCTAGACGTGAATTCAGTTAAATAAACCAACTTCTTTGGATACTTTAATCTGTTTCGAAATGAATTATGTTGTTTGTAGGGTTGCTTTTTATTGATCCGCTCATGTCGTTCCTCTGCCCCTTTCCTCTAATGGTCTTGTTGGTGTAAGGATTTAACATATCTAATTTCCCAGGTAAATGAAGAATAGAAAATACGAAAAGACTGCAATACTTTCAAGTTCTTCTGAACCAGAGACTGAATTGATGTCGGGATTTTAACTGTAGAATATTCTGCTACCAAGAGGGAGCAAACTATCGTGACATCAAAGGCATGGGAAATCGGGACTTATTAAACTCACCCTACTAGCCCTATGAACGCATTAGTCGTCTAGAGCCAAGCATTTTTGGGGGGGGGGGGGTTTAAGGTGGTTGCTGGACAGGGTGGATGGAGGCCTTTTTTTTACATGTCATGTCCAACTGTTTTGATATGAAAATCATGCATTTGTTGTTAAATGGGAGCCAAATTTACATGCTTTTCATGCCAACTTATTTGTTAAATGCTAGTCTGGAAAGTAATGTCTGAAGCTGTGTAATTGCATCACTGTTACATCAATCCATCCATTTCCTCTCTTTCTCTAAACTCACATACACACACAAACACCTTTCCATGATCTGATGGGAAGACCCCCTTGCTGTGATAAATAAAAGCCAGACATTTGCTTGAATAATTTTTTTTATTTTTTATTTTTAATTTATAATGTGAATCATTATGAGGTCTTCAAGTAATGGCGTCGGGGACCAAAGCACAAATTGATAATTGGTTGGACTTTCTCTTCGTTTCTTTCTTTCTGTCAAAAAGCGCGTCTTGATCAAGTCCACCTGTATTATATTTTATTAGTATTTAATTAGTAAGTTGCATTTTTCAAGTACTTTTTTTCTATGATTATATATCTTGATAATAGTGAAATACCCTACTCTACTGGTACCAAAATTATTTAAAATTCATAATAACAAGGGCAATCCTGGAAATTTATAAGAGACCTCTTAAAAAATTAGACTTCACATAGTATTTAAAGTCCAAGATAAACAATATTGAAAACAGAACGCCATCTTGTTCTATTGGTATTTAAATCCAAGATAAACAATATTGAAAGCATATTGATTGAATCCTCTATCTTCATCAATCACAAAAAAAAAAAAAAACAAAAAAAAAACGCGTATAAAAATAAATTTGGTTAGTTAGATTTGTCTTGATTGAATCCTCTATCTTCACCAATCACAAAAAATAAAAACAAAAATAAACTCTCACTTATTCAACAGAAGACTAAAACTCCCACTTATTTAAGAGAAGATTAAAACTCCCACTTAGTTAGGGGAGTTAAAATTTTCAATGAGCAAATCTCATAGAAAAAATGAAAAAAAAAAAAAATGTGTTTCTGGTGTTGGTTTTGCATTGAATAAATCAATGAAACCACCACCTGCTATAGTCTCAATATTAGAAGAATTCTTAAAGAGAAGTAAACAATCAAATCTAATTTTTAAAGAGAAGGAAGAGAAAAAGATTGAAGAGAAAAAGATTGAAGAGAAAAAAAGATATTTTTTTTTTTTAGATCCTTGTTTGTTTTGTGATTTTAACACTAAATATGTTATCCAAAATTATTATTTGAATAATAAAATTTTACGTGAAGAATTAATTATTATCTCCTGCATAGCACGTACTTTCAGCTAGTATCATAAACAGCAAAACTGTACAAAGTAGGTTACTACCTCATGTCATCAAATGCAACATTTCCTAACCACACAAGGAAAGATTCTTCCAACTCAATATCATCAACTAACTTAATGGCAATATTTTGCCAAACAATGACTTGATACATTTGCTTTCTCTATTTCTAAAGGAATCTAAACAAGAAGAATGAAACTCTTATCTTCTCATCTCTTTAAAATCTTGTAATATAGCAGCTACCTTCAAATCTTCACAGCAGTCCCTCTGAATTTTGTCCATTACCTATTTATAGTTACACTGAATTTTTATCTTTATCCATCCTGACTTTGCAGATTTGAGCATAGTTTTGACAGTTTCAGTTTCCTCAATGATTGCTTCTCCCATTCCTCAAATGATTGCAGCTATGATCACTAGCTACTCAAAAACAATTTTTATACAACTCAAAAAGCTAATTTTTCTTTCCCCTACTCTTTGACCGAATTGATAGCTCATTGTTAATTGTCAAACGTAAAATTTACACTTGTAATCTTGAATAATGGGAAATTTTTATATGAATCCCATCCACGGTAGATGAGATAGATCTCTTGATCCATATTCATTCATGTCATCTTGAATAAGTTTATTTTAATGAGTTAGAGTGATGTGGATGAATGTGAATCAAAAGATCCATCTCGCTTATGCGAGTTCATATAAGAATTTTCCTGAATAATGATAGACTAGTAGGGAAAGGAACACTTTACAAATATACAATTTAAAAAAAAAAGATTTATGCAATTTAAAAAAAAAAAAAGTAGTAAAAATGCTAGAAAAAAAATTATAGAAAAGGTTGAAAGAGAGTGGAAGGAAGTTATAAAAGGATATACATATAATAAAGGTATAAATGGTAATAACAAGTGACACACCAAATTCTTTCCTCCCTTTACATATATTAATTGGAAAGACACACTCTACAGATTTATTTATTTATTTTTAAATGTAGTGGAAAATTTTAAAATATTTAAAATATTAAAAGAAATAGAGGGCGTGGGGACTGGAGTAGATAAGGTAATTTATGAGTAGTTATGTTTTGAACAGAATGGTATATAGAGAAAAACAAAAGTTGATGGACACCAAATTCTTCTCCTTTTTCTTTATATATAACTAGTGAAAAAAGCACACTCAATGGGTGTGCAATTTTTAAAAAAATTTATAAAAAAATATACAATAAAAATAAAAAGCAAAAATAAGGGAGTTAGAAGTGGTTAGTGGGTAGGTAGGGGTGAAGGATATCAATTGAAATTAATTATGTAAATTAGGATAAATTTGATAATATATATAATGACATCATCATACCAAATTTTTACTCATGTTTTATATATAGTATAGATAATATAGAAATAGATAATATATATAATGGTATTAAGGGTATGCTTGGTTGGTCTGTAAATATTTTCCACAAAAATATTTTCATAATTTTTGTTTGTTGTCAAATACTAAAAAATATTTTCCAATCTTCCTTTTTTGTGTGTGGCTAAAATCAACTTGCGAAATTATTTAACGAAGGTATTTTCTAAATAATTAAATAATAACATTAAATTTCAAATGTTTAATTTTATAACTTTAATTATTAAACTTCTTATTGTTTTTTTTTAATTTTGTAGATTCATTTTCTTTTAACCGTGGGTCTTGCAATAATATGCATATTCTGCTATCATATTTTATCTTATAAGTCAATTTTAAATAAAAATAATATGTTTTAACCATTATTGTGAAATACTTATTACCCTACTTTAATAAGGGAGGAGTCTTTTTTTTAGTGTAATTTCTCTTTCTATTATTTGTGTAATTACAACCTAAAAAACTACGCTTTTCTCTATTCAATGTCTTCCACTCTCACCAAGACCAACGACCCGCGTTCAGCCCCATTCCCTCATTCACTGTCAGACCTCGAGAAAACAAAAAAAACTAACCACGAAATTCTATTATCCATTTCTTACCACTCTCCGTGACCCAAAAAAAAAACTAGCCATGTAGGAGAGAGAATCCATGCATTCTTGTTAACGTTATCAGTGAAATCTTTAGTTAATAAAGTAGTTGCGCCAGCAATGTTGTTCATAACTTTGCTCGTCACCAGCAGCGTCGTGGGCAGTAAGACCTCTTTTTTTTCTGTATCTTTCTTCGATCCCATTGCCTCCTTGAAAGAGCAACAACAAATACTAGTTGCACTGAAGTATTTGATGCTATTCCAATTTATGTTCTTTTCAATCTGTGGAAGGAAATTTTGGAAAATCGATACACAAAATCGCAGAAAAATGTCACATGTTATTTAAAATTTCTTTTCAGAGAGCAGCAAATAACAGGGTATTCTGTAAGTTATTTTCTTGATTTTATTTTCTTTAAGAGATCTTTAAGAAGTCTATGAGATCTTGAGTGAACTTAAATTAATGCTAAAGCCCCGCTGTCATATCGCTATGTATCTTTGAAATACTGGTCTGTGATCACAATCTACTTCAAACAAGTTTACATTATTTATACAACTCAATTAAAAAGCATACTTTTTCTACTCTTTGACCAAATTGATAGCTTAAGAGTAGGTGTATCACAGCTGTTGGCTGGATAATGATAAATGGTGTTTTATTGATTCAGTCAGATTCACTGTGATTTCTTGGTGCAAAATTCGTAGAATCAAGGAGAATCTGGCACTTGTTTTAGAATGGAACATGCCCTTCTATTGTTTAGAGTAGTTTACTATCTTGTTTGATGTATGTAATAGAGGAATGTGGTAGTAAGACGTTTTCTCTTAATAAATTTTTTTATCATCATCAATAAAATTTTCGAAATTTCTATAAAAAGGAAGTGTTTGATTACACATTATGACGTCAATATTCTATAACAAGAAGTAATTTGACCAAAGTGGCAACGGAGAAAATTTCAGATAATCAATTATGGAGTATTATAAAAAGAAGTTTAATGTGCAAATGCTAACAAGTGTCTTCATTCTTCAAGGGTCCAAAGAAAAATTAGGCTGCTTAATTAGTCCTAGTAGGAAAAGAACGCCTTATGAGTGTGACTTTAAAAAAAATTACACAATTTTTTTTTTTTTTAAAAAGTAGTGAAAATATTTACAAAAAAAAATTAGGCTGCTTAATTAGTCCTAGTAGGAATAGAAAGCCTTATGAGTGTGACTTTAAAAAAAAAAATTACAAAAATTTTTTTTTAAAAAGTAGTGAAAATATTTACAATAAAAATTTAAAAATAACATAAAGAGTGGATTGTGAAGAATATGAAGGAAATTATGAGTAGTTACACACATATAATAAAGGGAAAAAAAAGAATTACATAAGATGACATTACATCAAATTAAGTCTCTTAGTGTATATCTATACTATATATATAAAGTATGAGGAGTATTTGGTATGACGTCATTATTTGATCTGTCAAATCTACTTTTATTAGTGTAATAATTTTTCATTTAGTATCCTTTTTATCTAATTACCAATTAACTATTTTTTATTACTTTTTATATTTTAAATTACACACACAAAGGTGCGTCTTACCATTGATATAGTATAGATATTCCATAAGGACTAATTCTACACAGATTGCGTATGCAATTTTTCAAACGTCCAACTTTAATGCAAGTGATAGACATTATTTAGAGGTGCAATTCAAGATACAAATATCTAATTCTGAGTAACAGTACCTTCAAGTGTGCATCAACGTTTATTGTGCCCTTTTGTTTGAGGGCAAAATCAAACCTCATTGCGTTATCACTTAGAAGAGTAATTTGATACATTAAACAACCATATCATTATGTGTTCCCTTTAGATGTTTTAGTTAAGTCTCTGAACCAAATAAAATTATGGTATATGGAGGTAGAGAATAAATCTTTATTAATTTAACTAGCAATAGATACTAGAGACCATCAAAATCATATCGGTCATACCGTTAAATAATTAAACTTTGTGGACACAAAACCAAACTAATCATCACATTAAACACATTTCTTAAACGTAATCCAATCCATTAAGCATTGAAAATTGACTTGGTAAGTTCTGAGAAAAATAAGTAGGGCTATGTAGCGTGATAAATTAGACACCAAAAAAGAATAGTCTGCTATTATAGACGACTAAAGCTGGATTTTTATTAGTATATGAACATGCATTATGTTAAATATCTGAATGCAAATTGAGAATTATATCTCTCTGAATTGGAAACAAAACAGCCGATGCCAGTACGTCGTGACGATAGGATATCTGAATGTTGTATACTATGTATTCCTACTTCAAACATTAATTAGTACTCGTTATTTCATCATCTGCTAAACACCTAAATAGGAAAAAGACACCAACTTATGGGATGCAATTGATGTAAGTGTTTCATAAACAACAGCCCAATCTCAATCGGGTGGAAAAAAGAAAAATTAAAGAAAGTAAAAAAGAAAAGCTTGAGGGAGTTTAGGCAATAGTGTTGGTTGCATTGACAGTTCTTTGGAGGTTGACAAGAGAGTAGTAAGCTCCATTTGGACCTTTCGCCAGTAGAGAAGAATGTGTCCCTTTCTCCACAACCTTACCTTTATCCAAAACCGCAATCACATCACAGTTTTGGATTGTACTTAACCTATGCGCCACAATCACACTAGTTCTTCCCACCATCACTCTCTCAAGTGCATCTTGTACAAGCTTTTCGGATTGACTGTCGAGTGCACTCGTTGCTTCATCTAACAATAATATTGTGGGATTTTTTAATATAGCCCGGGCGAATGGCAATTCGCTGCTTTTGACCTCCAGAGAGTTGTAACCCCTTGTCCCCGCACCATGTATTGTATCCATCCTTCAATCCCGCAATGAAATCATGAGCATTGGCTGCCTTAGCAGCTTCAATAATCTCTGACTCATCAACGTCCTCTGATACTCCATATGTAATATTTTGTCGTATGTTACCGGCAAATAACGTGGGCTCTTGGCTAACAAGTGCAATATGTTTTCTTAAAGATTTTAAGTGGTATAATTTTATGTCTTGACCGTCGATCGTCACGATTCCTCTAAAAGGATCATAAAATCTCTCAATTAAGCCGATTATAGTTGACTTTCCTGAGCCACTTTGTCCCACCACTGCTGTTGATTTCCCTGCCTCAATTTTGAGCGAGAATTCTCTAAAGATCATCGCATCGGGTCTAGAGGGGTACGCAAAATCAACATCCTGTAGCTCAATGTGACCCGTAATCTTGTCAATCTTGTGCCCTTTTGGATCTTCTGGTTGACCAATTGCGGAGTTACGGTCCAAAACTGCAAAAACAGACCCAACAGCGCCGGACCCTTTGGCTAGATCATTGGTCATTGTACCTGCCTCGGCAATCACACGACCAGTGCTCACCAGAATCATAAAAGTCTCAAAAAGAGCTTTTGCTCCGATATAGCCATCTAAAATTAGTTTTCCCCCATACCAAAAATCAAGAGCCCACGATAAAGTTATGAGACTATTGGATGTGCCAAGCCCAATACCAGCAAACCAAGATTGCTGAATACTGTCTCGTCGTGGGCCTTGTTGGGTTTCTTCAAGCATTTGTAGAATACGGTCTTGAGAGCTGAAGGAAGTGACAGTTCGAAGATTGGAAACGGCTTCTGCAGCGAGCTTACTACTTTCCTCTTGGGCTCTGACAGCCTTCTTCGTCATGGTTTTGACTAGAACACGCTTGTAATAAAAGCAAATAATTACAAGGGGTTGAACCGCTATCATAATTAGAGCAAGCTTCCACGCAATAACATAAGGCCCAACGTCCAGGCTATGATTACTGCAGAAATAGTTTGAATGAGCAGTGCCACTCGATCACCCACTAATGAGCTTACCTGTATAATATAACCCAAACGTAATTTGGTGATTAGATTTAAGAATACGGTACTGTTTTTCCAATAAGTAATCTTAAAAGTAAATTTTCTTGTTATTTGTATTCATAGAAGATTCATCGATTAATAATTTGTAACATAGAAACTCAAGCCTTCGTGATCCTAAATGGAATAAAATAACATAAGAATCCATATGTAAATATAGTATACACTCAAAAGCTATAGCCTAACTATAGTTATGTGACAGTATATTAGTAGTGTTCCTCTGATTTATCAAGCCACAATTTTCTATCCAAACTGTTTTGGGCTCTAATGTTGCTCCGAAATGATTCGAAAAGTAACCTACTATAGTAGAATGGTTGTAAGTTATAACATAGTACAATTTTATACAGGAGGTATTTAAGAATGAAATAACTTAAGCCAACTTCCTATGTTTCAATAAGGGATTGTTAGCATAAAAAATATGCAGCGGAAGACAAATTTATTCAACACATAAAAAATACGTGGGAGAAGGGAGAAGAAGAGGAATTAAAAAATAATGAGCAGTACAATAGCCTTACCATTAGGTTAGAATTTCTCTATTCTAGAGAATCTCAACTCAACTCTTCTACAATTGAATAAACTAACAAACCCTCTATTTATAAGGTAACAAATTTAACTACCAACAAACCTAAGAAACCTAATTAGAATAGGAAATAACAACTCTAAACATAATTGTATTAGGAAACTAAATTACTTAAATAACTAAATTACCAAAACCAAACAATAACATATTTCCTAATTGATAAGGAGTTTGGTTTAATTTTGCCATCAGGATTGATTCAAGTTTTAAAGCAGAAAGTAAGAATCTATTCAAAATCAAGACTTTTCTATTATCAGATTCCAAAGAAACAATTCCATGTAAATTAGGATAAATTCTTATTCCCACTTGACTCTCTATATCTTTTTTATTTGTGCATGGTAAAATTGGCCCTTTCTTATACTTTGAATTTCTAAGCTAACTTGGTTTTAAAATTTCTAAATATGGACCATCGGTTGATTTAATCATGCAAACATGGCATGATTCATACCCAATTAGAAATTTTCATTAGGAAAAAAAAAAATGCTACTTACCACATTGGCATCGTTTGCTAGTCTAGAGCATATAGCACCAGTCGTATTCGCATCCTGATCGAACCAACCTATTTCAAAAGTGAGCATCTTTGAGAGCATCTTTTCTTTTATCCTCTTTGTCAAGTTCTCCCCCATAGCTGCAAAGTTATAATGCTGGCATATATTAATCAAGAGTGAGGCAACTGCCAGTCCCAAAAAACACAAAGCATTTATCTCTGTCTTTCTCTTGATCTCTCTATGATCAGGTAAGAAATACACCGATATCATCGATCCCATTAAAAATGCATAAATTGGTTGAATTGCACCAAATAGTACGGCACTTATACACCCTGTTCTATTGCTTGCCTCCATTCAGGCAAATTTAAGGCTATTAACCTTCTAAACGAGGGTACTGGAAACACTTGATCTTTGGGATCTGCTGCAAACTCTACTTTATGGTTTGGAGCAGTTGAATTAGTTGAACTGCTCAGAACTGATAATCTTCGACTACTTGTGTTGTGTCTATCACTATGAAGAATTGATGTTGATACCAATGGAGCAGTTGTGATCGTGTTAGTACTTTTTATGGCTTGGTTACTTTTTTCCATTTGTTGAAGGTGAACGAGTGATCTGTATAAACCATTTTCATCTTCAATGAGTTCATCATGTGTGCCAGTCTCAATGACTTGGCCATTTTTTACCACGGCAATGAGGGCAGCGTTCTGGATGGTAGATAGACGGTGAGCTACGATAATGGTAGTGCGGCCGACAACTGCCTTATCTAAAGCTTCTTGAACAACTCTTTCAGATTCGGCATCTAGTGCACTTGTGGCCTCATCAAGGAGGAGAATTTTAGGTACTTAAATCGTGATAATGGCTCTAGCTATGGCTATTCTTTGCTTCTGTCCTCCAGACATCTGAAGCCCCCCCTCACCAACCTATATGAAGAAAAATGTATATGTTTCGATAATTTATGATCAACTTATCAAAGAAAACAAATAAACAAGCTGGGTAGTAAATTCCAAGAATATTTTGTGGAGTGAAAATAGCAATCTTCCAAAGGCAGTTTGTTATTCGTCTAGTCCAATTAAAGAAATAGGAAGTATGTTTGCATGTTCTGGTAAGCATACATTTGGGATTAGTCAACTTAGTTAATTATTAATTACTTAAAGAGCAAACGGACCAAAGAAATCACTAAAATTTACGGGTTTTAGCCATTATATTAATTTTGTGGCCAAAAAAATTATTGAACTTCTAAAAAATATTGTTTTTTACTCATTCCGCTAAATTGCTTTGTCAGTTTTGCCGTTAATGCGTGTTATGTGCCTCCCACATGACCCAATCAGGGACAGAAGTGTCCAAACAAAGTATGTAAATATGAAAATAAAAAATGATTTAAACAAAGAGAAAAATTAAAAAATCGTTAAATAAAATCCAAATAGTAAAATAGTGAATACACCAAACATTAAATTATTAAATTATTATTTTTGTGATATTTTTTATACTTATTTTTGTACGTATTTGATTTTTCTTGTTAGAAATTTAATTAATATTTTTGAATATTAGAACTTGAATTTTCAAAAAGTAGTGTTTGTTTTCTATTTTGAATTTCATAGAAATATATTTTAAATTATTTTAAATTATACCACACTAAAAAACCTAAATTAGTGAACCGAACAGTTAACCGATCAAACCTGTTGCATCACCAACCCGACAGGCTACCTTTCAATGTCCAGTCCAGTCCAGTTTTCAAAACATTTTCCCTCCTCATATACCCCAAGGCCCAAGCCGCAGCCTCTCCCCTCCTCCCCAAGAAGCCCATATCACCTCTCCTTTCTTCTTAGGCAGAATCTGTCCCCATCCCGCTCTCTCTCACTATTGCTGCCCATTTTTCCTTCCTCGAACCCTCTACCGCCTCTACCCTTTTCCCTGTCTCATCTCCTCTTTTCGAACTGTACCCTCGCCTTCATCCCATCTCCAGGCAGCCTTTCCCTGTCATACCTCTTTTTCTCTTCTCCAACTCCCTGCTTCCCCATCAACCCGCAGCCCTTCTGCCTTCCCTTTTTTTCTCCTTCTCTGCTGTACTTTCAATCCCCCAAGCCTAACCTTTTCCCCTTTTCTCTTCTCCAATCCTTCACTCTTTGATTGGATTTTTTTTTAATTAGCCTTCGAATTCTCTATCTGTATTGTTGGGAAATTGGTATCAAACTTAATCCTCAAATTGCACCTTTTTTTATTAGGTTTGCTGAAGCTACTTTTTTGTTTTTACAATGGTCTGAATTATTGATGTAGTTAGATGTTGAATTTGATGATAGATGTTGTAGATTGGTAAAATTAGTGGCAAATTCAAGCAACTGGTGGTGGATTTGGGGATGATTGGAGAAAGATGGTGTGGGAAGAAAAGAGTTAAGGCGACGAAGAGGTTGAAGGATTATTTTGCGAATGGTGGGTGAGGTGGTGGTTGGAGTGGTGGGAAAGTGGTGGCTGGGAGGAAGTGAGATGGTGAATCTGGAGGTGCAAAGTGGAGATGGAGTGTTTGTATATGCCAAGGAAACAGTGGAGGGAAAGGGATAAGGGACGTGGTGGTGTTGAGGGGCAGGGAGGCGAGGGGAAGGGGTAGGGGAAGTGGAGGAGGGAAGGTATGGGGTTGAGGGATGGGGTAAAGTAAGAAGGGTTTGGGGCTGTTGCAAAATTTTACAATAATTCAATTTTGGCCCTAACATTTTATTTCTTTTATTTTGATATTTTAAGTAACATTTTAAAATTAGATAAACAATTTTAATAACTTATGAAAGTTAAATGAGTCATGCGCCATTTTGCCCAAAGGAAAATGCACATGACATATTTGGCTTTGTCAGTGATAGCAAATTCAACCGTATGATAAATAGAGGTTAAAAGAAAAGCAGAAAAAAGTAAAATGTTGTGATCATTTTTAATGCTAAAGGACACAAGCAAGACAAACCTGGGTATCATAACCTTGAGGCAGCTGACAAATGAAGTTATGAGCATTAGAAGCTTTGGCAGCCTCGATAATATCTTCCATAGATGTATCTTCCTTGCCAAAAAGTATGTTTTCTTTAATCGTTGTTGCGAAAAGTGTAGGCTCTTGACTGACCAGCCCCATCTGTGACCTCAACCACTTGAGTTGCAACTTATCAATCTTGATCCCATCCAAAAGGATTTCACCTCCAAGTGTGTCATAAAATCTTTGCAGCAAAGCAATTACAGTAGATTTTCCAGAACCACTTCCTCCCACCAAAGCAACTGTTTTTCGCGCAGGGACTTTGAGGTTGAAATCCTTAAAAATTATGCTTTCAGGCCTTGATGGATATGCAAATTCAACGTATTTAAATTCAATTTTTCCTGAAACATTTTCTATAATCTGGCCATCCAAGTTATGTCACCGAATCAATCTTGGGTACTCTTTTTATGATTTCCATGACCCGTTCACCCGCTGCACTAGCTTCAGAGAAGTACTTCAAGTTGGGTAAAGCAGAACCTAGTGCCCTGTTTAAAACAAAGAGAAGTTTTTTTTAAGAGTTAAACTATTGTTGAATCTGTTACGTCTATTTCAGTCAAGAAGTTGATTGATAATCAATATAGATAATTACAATCCACCGATGGTAAGGGCAGTTCCAACTGCAAAAACAGAGCCTCCTTTGACACCATGATACATGACCAACCTACTGCCGTAATAGGACATGAAAGACCAAATTGCAAAGGTCACACCATTACTGCCGATGGCTAAACCTTTTGCTAAACCTTGTCGTAGTCCCAATTTTAGTGTCCCCTGCAGAGCGGCAGAGTATTCTGCTATAGTTTTGTTCTCCCCAACAAAAGAGTATACTGTCCGGACAGAAGAAATGGACTGCTCTACTATCATACCGGCCTTATTTGATTCTTCCCATTGATCTTTCTAGCAATACTCATAAGAGCTCTCCCATACATCAGACCTGGTATGACCAGAAAAATTACAAACGGAAATCCCACAATAGCTAGCCTCCAAGTCATTGCAAACGCGGAAATGTAAGCTCCAACAAGCCTTGATACATTCATCAAGAAAGCCGGAACCTGTATTTATATATTCGAAGAATATTGGCGAACATAATTAGACATAAAAATATCAGATCATTAACTCACAATTAACTGAAAATTAGATGAAACTTACCTTTTCACTGATGACATCTTGAATTACAAGACTGTCACTGGAGACACTTGTGATGACCTCCGCTGTGCTTGTCAAATGCAGATCAAAGTAGCCCACTTCTTGTCTTAGCACTGCCTTCAGATATCGTGCCCTTAGTGTATAAGCTTGTCTCTCTGCTGTTCTCGTCCAACAATATCCCTCTGGAGGAGAATCGAGAGGTTAGGAAAGTATAAATTTAAGCAAGGGAAACGGATTTGTTTTTGAAAAAAAAAATAAAAATTATACTAACATTCACCTACCAACGAAGCAGGCAACCCATTGCATAGCTGCCATGTAGCAGAATATTAATGCATTCTGCATTATGGGAAATTCAACTGATTAATTTGATGATCCTAAAAGAAGACATATGGAAACGAGATGCAGAGCCAGAGAGACTGACCTTATTAATGTCATGAGTGAAATCTTTAGTTAGTGAAGTAGTTGCACCACCAATGTTGTTCATGACTTTGCGTGTCACAAGCAGCGTCGCGGGTAATAAAACCCCATCGGCAACAGATCCCAAGAAACCGAGAGTCATCAACAATTTGTCAATCCCATCTGCGTGCATGAAAATGGACCAAAAAGATCCCTTCTTTTTTGTATATTTCTTCGATCCCATTTGCCTCCTTGAATGAGAAGAACAACAAACACTAGTACAGTGCTATATATATATCTAGTATCCTTCAAGTCTCTGCTGGTCCTATGCAGAGTTGATAGGATCGGAAATAAGCTTCCATGCACATGTTGCTTTGCTAGCGAGAATACACGTTATTTATAGACTTGTACCAAGTTAATTTACTATTAACCGCACTATTAATTAATCTGAAGTTGGATTTGCATGTGCCATGGAAGATATCGTCATTAATGAAGATGATCTCGGATGATTTTGTTATGTAATATGATCCAATATAATATGAGATGACGAGGAAGAAGTGCCCCTTTCTAGCACGATTTGGCATGGCATTAAACTAGAATTAAAGATCTTGATTGAACTTAAATTAACACTAAAAACCCGGTGTCATATCGCTGTATATCTTTGTTTTCTGATCACAAGGTACTTACAAACGATTTTACAGTATATTTATACAACTCAAGGAGCTAATTATAGAGAATGATAGACAATGGCATTAAGGTTCTGTTTGGTTGGGCTGTATATATTTTCCACGAAAATATTTTCACAAATTTTCTTTGGTGCCCAGAATATTTTCCAATCTTCCTCCTTTTAGTAAAACACAACTTGCGGAATTGTTGTGCGTAAATTATTTTCCAATTAGTTGAACAGTGATTAAACTTCGAGTACATAACTTAATAACTTCTATTACTATGCTTATTATTATTTTTATTTTTGTGGATTTATTTTCTTTTAATTGTGAGTCCTATAATAATATAATCATCATTATGCCTATTATACCACTATATTATTTTATAATTTAATTTTAAATAAAATCAATATTTTGTTTTTCATAATTACTTGTAAAATACTTATTACAATTATGTATAACACTTTTTAATTTATACTAGTATGGAAACACGTGCTTTGCGTGTTTGAAGATACTTATTATTTGATTTTTGTTACTATGAATTAAATAGTAAAGTATATTTGAAAATACTAACTGTGTGATTTTTTACTCATTTAATTTTTTTTGCTTATATAATTTCTACTTAATAATTAATTAAGTAAAAAAAAAAATTGTCTCTTCACATGAGTTTAGAAGAATATTTACTCATCAATAAATTTTTAACATTTTCTGACTAGATTATATATACTTTGTTAGAAACATAAGAGATTCGTTTAGTTTAATAGTTCAAACAATTTCATAAAATCTAAATAATTGTGTCCTTTGAATAACACATCTACTTTACAAAATTTTAAAAATAAAAATCTATTTCCTTGGTTGAAAATTATTGAAACATTTTATAATGAAGTCATTGATATTCTATACAACTTCAAAGATAGGAAAAGTTTAAAAGATACTTAAATTGGAGCACAATATATGACAGGAAATAATACCAGAGTTTATTTTTACACCTGTTCTATAAATTTAGTAATCAAAGAGAGAAATGTAATCATGAAAAATGTTGGCAATTTTTAGAGGTTATTGAAACCGTTTATTCTCTTCAATTATTCAAGTTTTATCCTAACAACTTTAGATTTATTAAGCGCTAGGGTATTTGATTATTCTTAAATTTCTAAACCTCTCTCGGAACTAAGTTGAAGGAACCATTTGTGTGCAAATATTAAACAACATTTTCTAATTTATCTAGGAAACAAAGATCTCTCTTAAATATTTAGTTTGTACAACTATAGGAATTATATCATTAAAATTTAAGAAAAAAAGAAGTGAAAAATATTCTATTTTGGCAAATTGCAATATGAAATTTACTGTTAATGCGTTATGTTAAACCTACCATCTATAGTAGTAAATGGAAAGGTAGATATTCAATATTATAAATTTTATTTGATAGAACAAAACTAACCACATATAGTTTCGGTAGCTGTCAACTTAAAGAGAAATATTTGGGTAGGTTTGTTTTACGACTCCATATGTAGATCTTATCACCACTAAATAAGCCACAATAGACATGTGATGTCAAATGACATTACTCATTCGGAATTTAGATTTTATTATATAAAGTACACTTTAATTAATATCTATTTAGTAAATGATTTAATATCCCTATTTTTTAGCATGTAATTTATAAGGTTATTAATATTTAATATTATATGTGTACAAGTTCAAAGACAATAACAATAATTGTTTTATGAGCAAGACAATAATTATCCATTAAAAATTTTAGATTAATATAATTTAAGAACTAGTTTTGATTATAGGCAAAGCATAACTTGGATTAAATAGGTACTTATTATTCATTGCATGAAAATAGAAACTACAAGAAAAGTAAGAATTGCAAGATAATAAGTATGATTTTCTAAGAAGAAAAAATAGGTGTGGATCACATTTTTCTTCCCTTATCCTACTAATCCAATCAGTTTAACAATAATCAAAAAGATAAATTTTACAATATAATTGTTTTTATTATACCACATATAAGTCAAATTATTTTGTTTATATTCTGAACAACATATCTCTTTCATCATAAAAGATCTGGATAACAACATTAAAAATAAATAAATGGCATTTGGGAAGGAATGTGAAGATGTTAACAGTATTTATGAAGAATAATGTCCTTGTTAATTCAAGTTTAAATGTACCAGAGAATTTTTAATAAAAGATTTATATGTTATAAGTCCTTATATTTTTTTAAACTCAAGATAATTCCTTCTTATATTTAACTTAATTCTTAATCTTAAAAAAGATTTTCTATAGTTATATAATTTCTAAAATTCATCCTTGAAAAATTGATACTAGATGGAAGTATCTATTCTATACAAAAATTTATTTCAATTTAATCTTATTCTAACGATAAAGTAATCATTAAGATTGGAAGTATATTTTAAATTTGTGTACTTTTAAAAGATTAATAATATTTTGCAGAAAATAAGAATAAACTAAAATATATTTTCAATTTAGAAGGTCAAATTCAAAATATTTTAGTTTACGGGTCATTGGAACATTTGCTTTAGTTAGAGGATTAAATTGAGATTCTTTCAATTTGAAAGACTATATTAGAATATATTTTTAACTTGGAGGGTCAAATTAAAGCATTTTCAATTTAAAAGGTCATATTGAAATTTTTGTTTAGTTTGAAAGGGCAAAACGGTATTTAACTCTTTAAAATAACATTGTTTTCCTTCTTTTTCTTTTGTCAAACGAAATTTTCCTTTTTTTAATAGACTTTTTAATAAATTATTAGTTTCTTTAATTGCATATAAATGTTATCGAATATATTAATGTACTCACAATTAACCTATATATACTGATAATAGTCATGTGTAATTCTTTTGATAAGAAATTTTATTCAGTTAAGTTCTTTTTTTAACAACTTCATTTAATATTCATCTTTAATTTCTAAATCTATCACAATATTTTACTTTAAAAAGAAATTTTACTTCAATTTAATTCTAATATGAAGTCTCGAAAAGTTAATTTTATTTTTCACGTGCTTTTTTAGGAATTTTTTCATTAAGGGTCCAATAGTATAATTTAAATATATAAATTTATTTTTCAAGTGAATTTTATTTTTCTCATTATTACTTGATTTCTAAAAACTCATACAAAAAAAATTTCTTACTATTTTTTTTATTTCTAAAATTCATTATTTCTTACCATTTTTTAATTTCTAAAACTCATTGACTAATATTCTAGTATTACATAAGGAAACATCAATTTACTTCAATCAAATTTATTTCCTAATATAAAGTTTTAAAACTTAAAAGTAGGTTATGTTTCCCCTTGTACTCTTTAAGGAGTATTTACATAAATAGACTAAACAATTGTACAAAAGGCATTCAAGTTTGGAGACGTACCAAAGCCATTAAATTTTATAGTGAGGGTAATTTTGGAAAGAAAATCTAAATCACTAAATTAAACTCCCTCTTATATTATAGTGTAGATATAGATATAAATATAAATGTTTTGGTTAGTCTATAACCCAAATTATAATATGGTAAATGGAAGTAGGAAATCAGTACTTAATCTCTTTCTTTGATGACTTCTGTAGCTTTTGCATGTAGATATTTTCTTAGCGGAAAAAAAAGGAAAAAAAAAAAAGAAAAGGAGTACGTTAACAATTAGTGGAAAGAAAAACCAGTTCTTCCTCTCCTTCTTTGATAACTTCTGGATTAATTTGTGTTGCATATGCACGTGCATTGTGTAGATATCTAAGTTCAAATTTGAGTATAAAAATAACACTAATAAGTATACATATTAAATTGGAAACAAACTACCTTCAGGTCTTACAAAATACGTGCGGTGTTCCATTACTCCTTGGCAATGGAATGCCGTAGCAGGTGTTCCAACTTCGAAAGTTAGTACTCCTTATTTCATTATCTTACTAAACATTTACTTTGGAAAAGGACACTAAGTTGTGGGTTACATTTGACTGTAAGTGCTTCACCCAATCTATATCGGGTTAAAAGAGAAAAGTTTGAGGGAGTTTAGGCAATGGTGTTGGTTGCATTGGCAGTTCTTTGGAGGTTGACAAGAGAGTAGTAAGCTCCATTTGGACCTTTAGCCAGTAGAGAAGAATGTGTCCCTTTCTCCACAACCTTGCCTTTATCCAAAACCGCAATCATATCGCAACTTTGGATTGTACTTAATCTATGCGCCACAACCACACTTGTTCTTCCCACCATCACTCTCTCAAGTGCATCTTGTACAAGCTTTTCAGATTGACTGTCGAGTGCACTCATGATCTGTTGCTTCATCTAACAATAATATTGTGGGATTTTTCAGGATAGCTCGAGCAATGGCAATTCGCTGCTTTTGACCACCAGAGAGTTGCAATCCCCTGTCTCCGCACCATGTATCGTAACCATCCTTCAATCCGGCAATGAAATCATGAGCATTGGCTGCCTTAGCAACCTCAATAATTTCAGACTCGTCAACGTTCTCTGATGCTCCATATATAATATTTTGTCGTATGGAGCCAGCAAATAATGTGGGCTCCTGACTAACTAAGGCAATATGTTTTCTTAAAGATCTTAGGTGGTATGACTTTATGTCTCGACCATCGATCTTCACGACTCCTCTAAGAGGATCATAAAACCTCTCAATCAAACTAATTATAGTTGATTTTCCTGAGCCGCTTTGTCCAACCACTGCTGTTGACTTACCCGCCTCAATTATGAGTGAGAATCCTCTAAAAATGATCACGTCAGGCCTGGAGGGGTACGCAAAATCAACATCCCGTAGCTCGCTCTACGTGGCCTGTTATCTTGTTAGGCTTGTGGCCTTCTGGATCTTCAGGTTCAATTGCGGAGTAACGGTCCAAAACAGCAAAAACAGACCCAATAGCATCGGACCCTTTGGCTACATCATTGGTCATAGTACCTGCGTCGGCAATAACACGACCAGTGCTAACGAGAATCATAAAAGTTTGGAAAAGAGCTTTTGCTTCTAAATTACCATCTGAAATCAGTTTTCCTCCATACCAAAAATCAAGAGCCCAAGTTAATGTCATGAGACTATTGGATGTACCAAGCCCAATACCAGCAAACCATGATTGTTGAATACTTTCTCGTCGTGGGCCTTGTTGGGCTTCTTCGAGCATTTGGAGAATCCTGTCTTGAGAGCTAAAGGCAGTGACAGTTCGAAGATTGGAGACGGCTTCAGCAGCGAGCTTACTACTTTCCTCTTGGGATTTGACAGCCTTCTTGGTCATGGTTTTAAGCAGAACACGCTTACAGTAAAAGCAAATGATCTTATGAGGGGTTGAACGGCTATCATAACTAGTGCAAGCTTCCATGCGATGACAAGGCCCAATGTGCATGCTATGATCACTGCAGAAATAGTTTGAATGAGCAGTGCCATTCGATCACCCACTAATGACCTTACCTGTGGATTCATGATGGGTTATTCAAACAAATCTAAGTTTATTCATACCGAATTATAAAATTTCGCAAGGAAAATTTGCTACTTACCACATTGGCATCTTTTGCTAGCCTAGAGCATATAGCACCTGTTGCATTCTCATCCTGATCAAACCAACCTACTTCAAAAGTGAGCATCTTCGAAAGCATCCTTTCTCTAATCCTCTTTGTCAAATACTCCCCCATGGCTGCAAAGTTATAATGTTGACATAGATTTATCAAGAGTGAGGCAATTGCCAACCCCACAAAACACAGAGCGTATATCTCTGTCTTTCTCTTGATTTCTCTATGATCAGGCAAGAAATACACTGATATCATTGACCCCATTGCAAATACGCTCTGCATAAGCCGGTTGAATTGCACCAAATAGTATGGCACTTATACACCCTATTGTTGCTTGCCTCCATTCAGGCAAATTCATGGCTAGTAATCTTCTAAATGAGGGAACTGGAAAAACTTCCTCGCTGGGAGTTGGTGCCATCTCTGCCCTGTGGCTTTGAGCAGCTGAGTTAGCTGAACTGGACCTACTCAAAACCGATAATCTTCGACTACTTGTACTGTGTCTATCACTGTGAAGAATGGATGTTGATGCTAACGCAGCACTTGGGATTGTGTTAGTATTGCTTACGGCTTGGTTGCTTTTTTCCATTTGTTGAAGATGGGTGAGTGACGTGTATAAACCATTTTTATCTTCAATGAGTTCATCATGCGAGCCAGTTTCGATGACCAGGCCATTTTGGACAACGGCAATAAGGTCAGCATTCCTGATGGTGGATAGACGGTGAGCTATAATTATAGTAGTGCGCCCCACAGTTGCCTTGTCCAAAGCTTCTTGAACAAGCTCTCTTTCTGATTCAGCATCCAATGCACTTGTGGCCTCATCAAGGAGGAGAATTTTGGGTGCTTTGATAATGGCTCTAGCGATGGCTATTCTCTGCTTCTGTCCTCCGGACATCTGAATCCCTCTCTCACCAACCTGCATTAATGGAAATGTATGTGCTTCGGTAACTTATGATCAAATACTAAAGAAATAAGATACAAAAGTAAAATCCAGGAATGTTGAACTTTTGGAGTAAAAAAGAAACTTTTTAGAAAAATTCTTATATTTTTTTTAAATTCTTTGCTATTCACTCACACTCGCATTGAAGGACTATTCTAGACCATTACATGCACTCACATTGATCAACTATTTTAAACTATTAAATAATTAAAAAATAACGTAATTCACTTAATTTTCAGTCATATCAACGAATATCATACTCATTGAATAAGTAAGGCTTATTCATTTGTTATCGTCTAGTACAAGTAATTACAAAAATATTAAGTAGTTACTGGTTAATACAAGCAGATACGCAACTGGGGATTAGTCAACTTCGTTAATTTTTTATTTCTTTAAAAACAAATATATGTGGGACATGTGAATGCAGATGCGAACCTTTTCCGACAAATCCATTCCATTATCAATTCTTATTTTTTTCCAATTAAAGAAAGATACAAAACTGGGATTGTTATCTATCTGGTGAAGGCAATGAGAAGACATGCAATTTGACATATAATATTCAAAGATGATTAGAAGTCACATATCTAATATTAAGTAATACTACTGCATGTTATATTACAAAAGGTAAACTGAAAAACTTTTTAATATCAGTAAAGTTGCTTTCAGCACCATTCGGAGCAATAGATGGTTTGTCAACTTGGATAGATCAAAGATATGGACAAGAATGGCATCTATAAGTTGCAAATATCCAATTATGCTCTTATTGGAACAAAAACATAAGAAAGAAACAGTGCCAAATTCTGTTAGATGACATACTTGCATTGATCATGATAGCAAGTTCAACGTTAATTATTGTAGTGAATAAATTAGTTTGTTTAGCCTGACAAATTTATATTAAAAAAACAGAAAATATAATTAATAATGAGATACAGCTTTGGGGCTAAGGACAAGCAAGACAAACCTGGGTATCATAACCCTGAGGCAACTGACAAATGAAGTTATGAGCATTAGAAGCTTTGGCAGCCTCGATAACCTCTTCCACAGATGCATTTTCCTTACCAAAAAGTATATTTTCTTTAATAGTTGTTGCAAAAAGTGCGGGCTCTTGACTGACCAGACCCATCTGCGACCTTAACCACTTGAGCTGCAACTTGTCAACGTTGATCCCATCCAAAAGGATTTCACCTCCAAGAGGATCATAAAATCTTTGCAGCAAAGCAATTACTGTAGATTTTCCAGAACCGCTCCCGCCAACCAAAGCAACTGTTTTCCCCGCAGGGACTTGGAGGTTGAAATCCTTAAAAATTATGCTTTCGGGTCTTGATGGATAAGCAAATTCAACGTGTTTAAATTCAACTAGATTTCCTGAGACATTTTCTAGAATCTCGCCTTCCATATTCTCCGAATCAATCTTGGGCACTCTTTTTATGATTGCCATGATGCGTTCACCAGCCGCACTAGCTTCAGAGAAGTACTTGACGTTGGATAAAGCAGAACCCGATGCCCTATTCAAAACATACAAAAGTTTTACTGGTTCATATCTCCAAAGTAGTATAAAGTAATTCAAGAAGATCAAATTCAAGAAGTTAATAGACAATTACAATCCACCGATGGCAAGGGCAGCACCAACAGCAAAAACAGTCCCTCCTTTGGCACCATGATACATGACCAATCTACTGCCGTAATAGGACATGAAAGACCAAATTGCAAAAACCACACCATTACTGCCAATGGCTAATCCTTTTGCTAAACCTTGTCGTAGTCCCAATTTCAATGTCCCCTGCAGAGCAGCTGAATACTCTGCAATAGTTTTGCTCTCCCCGGCAAAGGAGTAAACTGTTCGAACGGAAGAAATTGACTGCTACTACTATGGTACCGGCCTTATTGTATTCTTCCCTGATCTTTCTCGCAATGCTCATAAGAGATCTCCCATACATTAAACCTGGTATGACCAGAAATATTACAAATGGAAATCCCACAATAGCTAGCCTCCAGATCATTGCAAACGCAGCAACATAGGCTCCAACAAACGTCGATAAATTCATCAAGAAAACCGGAACCTGTAATTATATATTCGAAGAATATTGGCAAACATAATTAGGCAAAAAATATCAAATCATTTGCTCACAATTAACTGAAAATTAGATGAAACTTACCTTTTCACTGATGACATCTTGAATTACAAGACTGTCACTGGAGACACTTGCGATGACCTCCGCTGTGCTTGTCACATGCAGATCAAAGTAGCCCACTTCTTGCCTTAGCACTGCTTTTAGATATCGAGCCCTTAGTGTAGAAGCTTGCCTCTCTGCGGTTCTCGTCCAACAATATCCCTCTAGATGAGGAATTGTTAAATGACGCAAGATAATGGAAACGAACTGGTTATGAAAAAAATTATACGAACACCTACCAATAAAGCAGGCCACCCATTGCACAGCTGCCATGTAGCAGAGAATCAATGCATTCTGCAAGAAGGGAAATTCAACTTTAGTTATTAATAAATAATAAAAAAAACAGTTAGGTGATAATATTGAAAAAAGAGGCATATGGGCTCATGGGTGTGAGAGGGAACTGACCTTGTTAATGGCATGCGTGAAATCTTTAGTTAGTGCAGTACTTGTACTACCAATGTTGTTCATGAGTTTGCTCGTCACCAGCAACATCGTGGGCATTAGAACCCCGTCGCCAACTGCACCCAAGAAGCCGAGAGTCATCAACAGTTTGTCAATCCCATCTGCATGCTTGAAAATGGAGAGAAAAGATCCCTTCTTTTTTGAAATCTTTGTATCTTTCTTCGATCCCATTTGTCTCCTTGAAGAAAGCAACAACAAATATTAGATAGAGCAGCAGTCTTTGCTGATGTTACTGAACGGCAATATCTCTGTATTTTTTTAGTGCTGCTGTACAATTCTACAACCCTCTGCTAGTCCAAAGCAGAGTTGATAGGAAATTATATGTGGCTTGGCTTTGTGGCCGAGCATATGTTACTATTTATATAGACTTGGTTCTTCAGATTCCGGAGACTTGTACTTTGGATTTTTCTGTTTTTGGTTGTTCAGATTCCACAGTTCACGTACAACTGCAATTAGGTTTTCATTTTCGACTTTTCGACTTGATTAACTTTTGATTTTAAAATTTTTAAATATAAAATTAATTAAAATTGAATTATTTAAATTTAATTTATTTAATGGTTGAACAGGTTCAACAAAAATTCTCTTTCATTCAATATTCTAATTATAAAATTGAGTACATTATTCCACAAATTAAAAATATGATATACTAAAAATAAAAGATAATACAAGTTTATAGATAATACAAGGATATATAAATACGTAATCAAATTAGAATCACAATATCTTTCAAAAGCAAATAAATTATGTACTAGTATAAATATATAAATAAGACAATTATGTAAAACATATTCTTATTATAAATATAAGTTATACGAATCTTAATACATGAACATCAAAATGTGTATGTATAGATATCCTATATGTAGATATTTTAATAAATATTAGAATATATATAATTACTCAACTCTAATATCTATATGTATTAAAAAAATTAGTTATTAAAACAAAAATTTAATAAGTTGTATACTTATATTAATGTATAAGTACATTAATTATACATAATGTGAAGTATTACATTGACAACGCCAACAATTATATAAAGAAAAGATATTTAAGTATTAAGCAAAAAATATTATCAGATATTAACATATTTAATTATTAAAAATTAGTAATATTATGGTTAAAATAGTATGTACATAAATACATTAATATATTATTATAATATAAGCTAAAATATTAAAATAAATATAATTGTTTGACTTATTTGATCACTATTTGATCGATAAAGTCGAACGATTTGTTCGACCAGTAAACTGAATCAATTTATAGATTAATATTTGACTGATAATTTAATTTAAAAATTAAAATCAAAATCGAATCAAAAATTTATTTAATTAATTAATTTAGAATCAAAATTAAATTAAAAGTTAAAAAAAGTTGGGCCAAGTTTTTTATTCGACTTGACTTAATTTAGTAGTTGGAATTGATTTACTTTTTAACACCCTACCTGCGCGTTAAAATATTTACATGTACTGCAATGGGAGAAGGCCGTGGTGGACTTTTATATGTTATGGAATATCGTCATTAATGACGACGATGGATGGATGATTGAGTTGCGTCCATCACCACATGAACTCCCTGGCTGGTTTGTTTATCCAATATAATATGAGATAGTTGAGGAGGAAGAAGCACCCCTTCTTGTTAATATACTATAATTAGATGCCAGCACAAAGAACAGGGATTTCTATGAGATATTTAATTAAAACCCCACTGTAATACCACTGTGTAAATCTTTTGAAGTACAGGTTTTTGATACTTTGTACAGAGCTAAAACAATTACTAAATATATTAGTACAATCTAATTATACAACTAATAAAAAAGTCTTTTTTCGATGCACTGACCAAATTGATAGCTCTATGTTAATTCTTAAACGTGGAAAAATCACTTGTTAATCCTACATAATAATAGATAATGGTGTTATCAGTTTGTAATTTATGAGTTCAATATCCTATAACAATTAAGAAGTAATTTGGCCAAAGTGTCAAAAGATAAAATATTAGATAATCAGTTATATGAAAAGAAGTTTAATGTGCAATATGCTAACAACCCTATTCATTCTTCTATGGTCCAAAAACGATAGCTGCTTATGCAAATATGGTTAGTATATTCCGTAAGGACGAGTTAGTTGAATAGAGATTAGATATATTGTAAAATTTTCTAGTGTCCAACTTTAAATGCTAATGGTCGATACTCCCTTTAAAGTTGCAACACAGAGACACTATTAAATAGTTTAAATTTTAAGTAAAATTAATTTTGTATGATTAAATTATCTTGTATTTTTAATTAATAATAAATTAAAAGAGTTTTAATATTAATTCTCTTTCTTATATTATTTTTTCTTTCCTAATCTCATGTCCCTTTATCTTTAGTAATTAATAAAAATAGAAAGAAATAAGGACAAAATTGATTAAAAATTAATATTTTATTAAATTTTTAAAATGACACTTAAAATGAAATAATTTTTTTTCCCCCTAGAATGGCACTTAAAATTGAACGACGGGAGTAACATTTAGAGTTATTATTGAGGATATAAATGTCTAATTATTCATCTGTTACTATTTACTAACACCGTCAAGAAAATTTAGCTAAATGACCAAAATACCCTTATCAATATCTTTTGATTTTTCATGTTTTTAACTTTTGATAATGGTGTAATAATCATAAAAAATATAGGCAAAATTAAGTATAAAATATTTCAATATAATGCTTATCAATATTTTTTTTTATCAAATTCTCGTAATTTATAGAGTTCTTTTTTAAGTAATTTCTAGAAGTCATATAATAATATTTTGAATTGTGGTGCTTTTCATAGAGGTTAGAGTAGGTTTTTTAATGAAATTTTTTATTGAAAGTTTATTTTAAGGGTTTTGTGTGATAATGATTTTTTCTAAAAGTTTTGTAATTTTTAGTTTGTGTCAATATTTATTTTAATTTGGGTTAAATGAGTGTGAATTGTAATGTCGAATACAATTTGAGTCAAGTTTATTTTTCATAATTTTCAATAAATATTAAACCCTATCAAAAATAAATACATGAAAATTCAAAAAAATAGTAATAAGGGCATTTTAGTCATTGATGGGGCTAGAAATAGCAATGAATGAACACTTAAATGAAGGAAAAGTATAATTTTATTAGTTTAGAGAGTGAAGTATTATTGTCCCATTACTAACCCTAACTTTTTTACTCTTTGATACTATCTGTTTCAACATCATGCTTATCTCGATAAGATGAGCTGCTAATGCTCCAAAGAATGAAAAACAATAAATACTCAGCGGCTAGACAAAACGGACTGACCCCAAATTCCGAACAGCCGTATACCTAAACAAGACTCGATGTATTCCAAGTATACGTATTATAATTAAAAAATCCCTACTTGTGCTTTGAAACCATGATAAAGTGTTCTATTATATATACTGCCAACTAAAAAAGTCTTTAACACGTTACTGGTATGGTATGTATGTATGATCAAGAGTAATTAATATACAATTTGACAATTTCACTTTCATTTTTTATGTCTTAATTTTCTTATTATTATTTCATCATGAAAGTTAGTGCAGAACGCGGCTTCAAAATTTCAAGCAACTCGTTCTTTACAAATCAGATAAGAATTGAGTTCCTTTTTTATTCTTTTCCGTGTTTAGTAATACAAAGCAATGTGTTTTAATATTCGAGATAATCTTCTATAATTTGTAAATTAAGATTAATTTATTTATCAAAAATAAATAAATAAATAAATAACTAAGGAAAAAGAAAAGAAAAGAGCTTGCTTCTACAAACCAGCTCTTCCCATAATCGGATACTTTATTCCATTTTATATTGCAAGGATTTAATTTACAAGTCCGAGAAAAAGGAATGAAAAGTAAATTAAATAATAATATTTATAAATAGTATTGATTGTTTAATATTTATAAATAGTATTTGATTTATTACTATTAATTATTTTATAAGAAAATATATAATTTTATTCTTTTAAATTAATTAATTTAGTAACATAATTGAATTCATGTCAATTCGAACAACAAAGTAAGGGATATTGACAAATAGTTATGTGGATTTTTTTTTTTTTTATTCCGATTGTTATGAAAAAATTTATTTTAATCAAAAATAATTATTAAACATATTTAACAGTTATTCCATAATTAATCTAGAATTCTCTATTTAGAATGGAGGGTCATTTTTTTTTTAATAGGATGAATATCTTTATTTTTTAAAAATATGAGTTCTCTAAATAAATAATACTCATTAATTATAAAATAACTATTAAATATATTCANTAAAATAATTATTCTAACTAAAATAAAATTTCTCCCGTTGTTATTTGAACCTTTGAGAATGCCAATCAAACATCTCTATTATGTTTTCTCTCTTTTCCAGACCTAAATTTCCCATGAATCGCACGCGTCAAAATTGCACAAAACTTACTGCAACTACATCAAACTATTGGCTGAAGTGGCGACGCCACTGCAACTCTGCAACAAATTCAGAGAGAAACTTCAATGCTCTGATATGTCACAGACATCTAATATGGTAAGACACTCATTCAAATGAAGTCGGGACATATGATGTAGGTATTCTTGAGTTGCTGAATTGAACCCACAATTTCTAATTTATACGAAAAAAAAAAAAAAAAAAAAAACTTACATGCAATTGCAATCAACACCTCTATTCAATTTAGTAAGGTGACACTTCTGATGTCACAATACAATCCTGCCAAGAATAACCCCACATACTGATTTATGCTTAAAACTTTTAATCTGGAGGGTGACTAGCATTAATCGGTTCAAACANCTTAATAAATTATGGGAAATGATTTTCACACCCTTTTAATTAGCTCCTTCAAATCTCTTTCGGGCCTCTTTTTTGGTGTGAGTAATTAAAGGAGGAGTGGAGATAATAATTTGTAGTCATTTGTCTAATACCTTGACTTTCGATTTATTCAATAACTTTTAAACGTGTTAAATTATTAATAATTTATAATCTAAAATATTATATATAATGTAAAAGAAAATCTTTTATTCTTATCTGATATGGGATAACAGATCATTATATTCATCCCTCTTTAAGACCTTGCGTCGTTGTAAGGTTTAAATTGAACCACACTTAGTTGTGCAGGATTCTAGAAGTAACTCGCACAGGTTCTAGATGTAACTATAGACCACTTAGTTCTTACACTCTCTTGCATAGTTACTGCCTACCACTGGCTCAATCTCACTCTATGTAAATACTACACAAGATTCATTCTAATATTAATTATAACACTCCGAATTTAAGTTAGACCAATAACTTTGAAGGGTAAAAACAATAAATTTAAAATATTTAAGACAAATTAATTATAATCTATAACCTAACTTATTATATACAATACAAATCTTTTCTCTCTATATAACGTGGATGACCTCTCATCACAATTTGAGCAAATATAAAGTGGAAGAGTTTGTTGAGGCTAAAAGATATTTGTAAATCATTTACTTCAATTAACTATATCATTTCATTTCATAGGATTTCTGCAGTGCATTTTTAGATACCTCTTTTTATATATAAGATGCTGCAATTACTTTTTGTCATGATTTTCACAAACACAACTTTAAAATTCTTTTCAATTTTTGTCATTTCTCGTGTGATCTGCTGTCTAAAACTTTTCTCTTTAAAGACAAGAATAAAGTGACGTGATATAGTGGAATTTATCTTAATTGTGACAAGCTAGTAGAAGACTTCAATTTTTGAACTGAACTCGGAACTTAAATTTATGGATGTTATATATTTCCAGCACTTTGCTCACTCAGACACAAATTGAGTTAGTATGAAATGTACACTACATTAATTGAATGGTGTTACTTGTTCAATTATATTTGTAAATAATCTTTACCCTTATGTTCTTAAAATTACCAGAGTCCACCGTAGCTATCCTTTTATGAAGACAAAAAGTTTTGGATGAAATAAAAAGTAAAAAGAAAAGAAATAAAGGACCACGACTGTCTACTTTTTCTTCTCCACTTTTACTGATTAGAATTTAAAGGATACTCGTTATATTGGTTGGTCTCCAGGAAAAATCCATTTAAACAGTGCAACAGCAAATTAATTCAAGTTGCAAATCGTTTCAAGTTTAAAAGATGAATTACAAAAGAATAATGATCGGACAAACTTATTTTTGTTTTCATAATTTAATCTTTTTAATTTTGGAGAAGCAGTTTTCTAATCCTACAAATGCAAACTATTAATATGTCAAAATATGATTTCTTTTTTTTTAAATAAAAAAAAAACTTCACTTATCTTTTAGTAATTCGAACCACAACTTAAATCATATAAAATTACTTAATCTTACCATTTCAACCACACTTCGTTCTCATGATTCATTGAATTCATTTATAAGCTGTAATCATCGGTTTAAGAAACCCTTTAATGCCTTTTTCACCTTTAGGACATTATTTGATCATCAAGAAAATGAATCATGGAAAGTAGGCAAAAGTTAACGTCAAAAGCATTATTAATTCAGTGGTAATTGACTAAATGCCGCTACGCTACCAAATTGCCGTATTTTCTTTCAGTTTCATTTCATGGGGTATTCCACTTTTTCCATTATGCTGCGTGACAATAACGTCCATGACACGGCAGCCACTTCCCTCTCTTTATGTACCGAGGGTCCTGCACGATAGTCGATATAGATCCGTTAACCCTAAAGAAAATGGAGGATTTAGTTACGAATATTTTGTCTAATATTTATTGCCTTTTTATTTTATTCCAAACTCTTAAAAGGGAATAAAATTGAGACTACAAACTGATTATTTTATTTTGATTTTCTTAGTGCGAAAAAGAAGTTTTGATTTTTCCATGGTCGTTAAATTATCATATATTTCAAATTCGTCCCAATACTCTTGCCTAATTAAGGTGAGGACAATATTTTTAGGATAAATTGCACAAAACCCATGTAGTATCATGATTGACAGACTATCCCCTGGGGTTTCATACTTAAACATTAACACTTGTGATTTGAATTAAAGTGAAACTATTAATATTTTTTATTAAATTAAAGAAAGTCATACATATAATGAAAATAATGATAATAATAATAATAATAAAAACAATGTATCTCAATAGCTTGTTAATCGTGTTTTATTGTGGTATTCATGTCATGTGTTATAATCATATTCGGGTTGAGAAACTGTAACCCTAATCCTATTCAATTATTAACTGATTCGTGTTGTGTTATGTCGAACTCATTTATTATCGCATCGTGTCGTATTTAACCCGTCTAACCCATTTAAATTTCACTAGCCATTTTAAATATTTGTATATTGCAGCTTTAGTACAATTAAATAACAAAAATAAATTTTTATTTCTTTTTTTACTCTTTAACTTTTAAAGTGATAATTGTTATGTTAACAAATGATAAAATGTATTTACTCTTTCGTATGTGATGTTCGTTTGTTAGTTTCAAATATAACTCTTATGTGTGGTAGCTAACTAAATTATTCTTTAACAGATTAGTACTCAAAATATGATTATTCAATCCGTTCAATAATGCTCGTACCTATTCTAAATAATGCACTATTACTCTACAAGTATAATAATTACAACGACACTTAATTATTTACTTATTCATATGAAATAGTCAGATGACCAACTTGTTTACTGCTACTTTATTCCTAATTTAATCAGTGTGACATTAATAATTCTTGTATTCAAAATAACAAAGGAAATGAACTCATCATGTACAAGAGTAAAATACAAACCCACCATCGCTAAAAGAAGGGCAAATTATACCAATATATAATGAAAATTTTTAATTAATAAATTTTCGGGTTACTCAGATAACACTCGCAGGTCAACTTAACCAACCTATTTATTTGCATATTGTAGATAAGTCAACCAATTTATAACTCAAACCTGTTAAAGTTCAACTCTAACATGCTAATTTCATATCATGTCGTGTTCGTGTTTACTATCTTACACCTTTATATCTCAAGATGCAGACTCATCTTAGATGAAAATTCAAACGGACAAAATTGGAGTTATGCTTGGCATCTAAAAGTGGAAAGAATGGAAGAGAAATTTTAGGGTTAAAAAGAGAGATTTTAGGAGTCATGTAAATACCACGTTTATATACGGTATTGAAATGTTGTCTTGAAATTCTTGATGTTTTCTGAAAACAAAAAATTCCTAAATGGTAGGGTTGGAGACGTTAACATTAGTGCTTATCCTTTTGCTCCCACTATAGCTCTTGGAATAATCTTCAATGTGCTTTCAACTCTTCTGCAAATTAAGGAAGCAACACACTTGCTGAATGCGTGAATAATCTTACAATCTATACACGTGCATTGATAAGTCATCTTCTTTACTTACGAACACATTTGCAGTGTGCCATAAACATAGTAGCACGTAGCTTCTTTAAAAATGAGGGCTTTCCCAAATCATTTCTAATGGATGGTAATTAACCTCTTCAATTATTATCAAAATAATAATAATAATAACCTCTTCAATGCAACTTGCAAGAGGATACAATGTAGTTCTTTGGTGGTGTTTTGCAGACAAGAAGAAGTGCAATGATGAACTCCTCATGCTCTCAAGAGCACTAGCTTTGTATTTTCAACGTGTTCTCGACCACTGAAGCACACATAACATTCATAAAAAACGGGATATAGTGAAAAACAATTAATATCAATATTTGGCTCCAACGATAACTTAGTAACCGGACCATTAAAATATTAAAAATTTGATTTTTTTTTTTTTGATGAATTGTAAAAATTAATATAAATCGCTGAAATATATTATGATGATTTATTTTTAAAAAAGAAAGTAATTTACTTTCTTTCTAAACCTTCTCTTACTACTTATTGAAAAAAAAAAAAGTGAATAACAATTAGTACTGTCGCCTTATCCTTCTACACAAGACACTGTTGATCTTGTGGGGTTTTCAGAAGGACAACACGTTTTTACCATATGAGGCAAAATTTTTATCAATAAATTTGTGGAACTAATAAAGGCCAGTATATACATTAGCGAGTTCTGATATGATGATCATATTGAGTTGGGAAGTCCATTCTTGTCTGTTCCATGGAGTTGAAGGGACCGCTGAAGCACTTTAACAGGACCAGATAAACCAATCAAGTTTGAGGCTGAGGGGAACAGTTAACCCACCCACAAAGGCGCGGAGCTCCGGCCTTTCGGCAGCTTTTACAATATCCACTGCATATTTTATGTTTCACCATTTTTGTGTATCACTGTATTTATATAAAATGACAAATTTATTGATGTGTCACTAATTTCGAAAAAAAAAATAAACAAAATTCAACCGTGTATTTAAAATTTGATATTATTAATTTAATATAATTTTCTACAAATATGAATTAATTTTGATAAGTAATTCTGAATTTATAACTTTATACTTCTTTTTTTTCTGTTCCAACTAGCTCTTCTTTGGTACATGTCTTCCAAATGCAAGCCGCAGACAACAAATTTTTCAATTTATTTGTGTAATGGAGGTTTTTTTTTTTTTTTTTTTTTTGGGTGTAACAAAACTACAATAATAATCCGTGAATTCTCAAAGAATATGGATGAATAAGAAGATTTTGTGTATCTTCTTATGTAACTAGGAATTAACATTGTATATACCGTCTAACATTATACATACAAATATATAGAATTCCGTTTTTGTCCTGTGTGCTTCACTGGAAACTATTGATGTATCAAATAAAATTTTATTAGAAGTGATTATCATAATTATGATTTTGGAGGTTGTACCGTCAAGTCGTGAATATATTGTACGTAGATATAAATTCTTTGTAAGTGGATAGCAATCTTTTCGTTTATGCTTTGCATAGTCATTCCAACTAAAGGAGACACATCCATGGATTTGAACTTGCACAGGAGCGAAGATTCATTCTTTTTCATGAACAATTGAGCTCCGAGATCTTTATATATCTCATCACAAATTAATTAATATGGCCATTTATTGAGTTTCTTACTTTCCCTTAATTTCTAGGTTTTATTTTTTATTATTGAATTTTCCCTTAATTTTTGAATGCTAGACATTTCTTGACAAATTAATACCTGTTGCACAATTTGTAGAACCAAAATCATGGGAATATATTTGTTGTATAGTACCATCGACAGAAGTCACCATTCCATCAATCTTTTATGTATTAATTATCTTTTGTCTCGACTTAATATTTTTGTTTTAATCATTAATCGCCATCCCATATTTTGACGAAAGTTTTTTTTTTTTTTCACCAGAGAATTTAGTGTGTTGTGAAAAGTACATTATTGGACGATGTCGGGGTGCCGGGTGAAAATTTTAATCTAGACGACAAAGGTGGCAAGCGGAAGTCTACAAAGGCACGTGGAAATGATATGGCATAGACCTGAGATCATCCAATATGTCTCTTTAAATTTGTGGTATCTGTTGGTAAGCAACTACTAAGCCCTCTATGGGGTTTGTTTTCATATCAAATATGTCGTCAAAATTGAAAGGACAACTGAATTGATGGTTTGTTCCTGGAGTACTTCGGGAAATTGGCCGTCAAAGATTTTTTATTATATCAATGTATAATTTTATATTACTTATTTATTCAACTTTAATTAACGACAAAATATTGAATGAATTTATGCAAGAATTCAAGTTAATTATGTTTAAACATCATTGTATTATAACTACATTTTTCTTGGAAATTTAGAATGTGTTCGTTTGGATTGAAAATATTTTTTTAAAGAAAATATTTTCTTAAAAATATATTTTACATGAAAAAGTTTATTTTTCATATAATTTTTTGGTGTTCGGTTGACAAAATTTAAAATAAAAATTTTTAACGGTTTTATCTTTAATTTTATGAATACAAATTAAAAAAAAAAAAACTTATAACAATAATAATAAAAAACCTTAAATTACAACCAATTGTGGTTAATAAAATATTAATTTTGTTCAAAATTAAATGATAGTATAATGTAATAGTAAAATATGCATAATGATAGTTATATTAGTGTGGGACCTATAATTAAGAGAAAAACGAAAATAAGTTTGGTAAATGAAATTATAAAAATAAATATTTAAAATTTAATGTAACTCTTGCATTATTTAAAAATTAAATTACAGTTAAAAAATTTCGTAAATAATTTTTAACCAGAAAAAGAAAAATTAAAAAATAAGTTTTGATATTTGTCACCAAAAAAAATTTCTAAAAAATATTCCAAACAAACACACCTTAATCATTTCTTTTTGTCGGATAGAGATATTTGAAGTTCTCTTTTTACAGATGTTAGTTGATGTTGACATCATGAAAAATTGGAGGGAGACAAGACTTCCCATTCCAAATTTCCTATTGCTGGTACAGCCACAAGTGGTGAAGATATAAAATTCAATTAGGACGACTGATAAGTGCTATATGAAGATCCACCAAATGATAGCGGCCTCAATGAGAATCATAAATCTGTAGTCACTAAGGTCCTTTGTTCGCGTGCTTCCTTCACAAGTTGCTTTGAAATACTAATACCTTTTCTTTCTAAACAAACTGCGTCGTTGCCCGTTGGTTCATTCACAAAATTTTAAGTTGGTCACTAAGGAAAAATTCTAGACTTTTACATCTAGTTTAACCTTTGTGACTCTTAGCTAAGGAAAAATTTACATTGAAACTAACATGATTATCACTTGAAAGTCATCCATCGAGTTCAAAAACAAGGCATAATAACGGAATACAATTTAAATGATATTAAGATACTTTATATATATAACATATTAGTCACGGATTAAACCACAAAAGATATGAAAAGATGTGAATTTAAAGAGAAAAAAAATAAAAAAATAAAAAAACAACACATTACTTGTAGAATTCTGCTAATTGAATCAGTAAAATACAACGTATTACTTGTTTCTATTAAAATGGAAAACTTGATGATTGAATTACCAATCCATTCCATTGACCAAATATGACTAGCACATTTATTTCTCAAAAATTTTGGATGTACAATAAATAAATGCTAAATGTCATTTCTGTCAATTCAAATCCAAGTTCCTCCCTATTTATTTTCCTATTTATAAAACAATTTCGGACCCCTCTATAGCGTCTGCCTTGATAAAAAGTATCCTCTAATATTAGTATTTCTTACGTATCCATGTACTTGTAGTATTTCTTAATAGAGAGTACTTGCTAGCAACTTTAAACTTAAAAAAATAACATTATCTCATTGGCTTTCGAAAATTACAAATGAAAAACCTGCAATCTAGATAACAAGATAAGTAATATTGATAAAAAAATGAAAAGAACAAATAACATCAAATAATCAAAATTTTATATAATCGTTTTTTTTTTAATCTAATAATACATTAATGATTTTTTTTTTATTCATCACTTTGTATAAATATACTTTAAAAAAAAAATACTAAGATGGAAGGTTCGACCACATTTATTCATAAATGGCTGTGGGCATTTTCCCTTATGGGCCTAGCTAGTAGTAAATAGTAAACACTCCAACGTGTTATTGCACTTCGTCTAACTTGGCTCATTATGGAATCTCCGGTCTCGGCCCACAATTTCGAAAACGAGTTCTGCGCTAGAGAGTAACAGTACTGGTATAAAAGTTGGAGTACTGTAGTCAGTATCCAGTATTCACTTCTCTGACCTGAAATGAACGGAGGAGCTTTCCCACAATTATGGCGGGAAAATATTCAGAGAAGCAGCAGCTCCTAATTCGCGACTTCGCTTCCAAAAATTCTCACGGAGGTGAGCTTTTGAATAGAAATTCTGAAAAATTTTGATAATTATAGCCTCGAAATTGAATTTTTCGTACAATTTTGCGGGTAAATAAGCAAAGGATTTGTAATCCGTAGTGGTAAAAGCTAAGTTCGTGTTTCGAAATGCTTACTATTTGAATTATGTAGAGCTTAATAAATCGTGAATCTTAAGAAGCGAATTTGAAGAGCTCTCTCTAAGATCGGAGCTTACCGGAGCGAAATGCAGAGCTCGGAGATGCCAAACTTGGAAAGAAATCAACCGTCGAAGAGCTTAAATGCTACGAAGTTGGATTAGATATCAACGAGGCTTCCATTCAAACTCCAGAGGTAGCTTTTTTCTTAAATCGACCTTGATTAGGCTGAATTTTACTTCATTTTTCGTATTAATTAAGATTATTAGTTAAGTCGGTTTTTGTTATGCGTGATTGCTTAAAAATGTGTTCAGGTTTGAATTTCGTTTATTTGAGATTTTTGTTTTTTAAAATTACTTTTAGACAAGGATTAATTCATTCCGATATGAGATCTCTACTTATATCTGATTTAGAGAATCTAATGGTTCGAATAGGTTGATAGTACTAGTTTTTGGATCTAAATGATGTTTTGTGTGTGACCTGTGTGAATGTGAATATTTGATTGAACAATCTGCAAAAAACAAGATGTTGAATGGTACATTATACTCTTTTTCATTTTGTCCTAGTTTTACTAGTATTGTTCTTTTTTAAATGCAGAGCAATGGAAATAATTATTTCCAGACTTTTTTCTGTCTTTTTCTTTTTTCTGAATTTTATGTCATTGCCTCTGCCTAGATGGATTTATTTAGGAAGTGCTCGAACTCAATGCTTGTATTAGCCTCTTAGGTAATCAACGTATCTTCATTATGTGATAGTTCAAGCAGACTTCTGTTTGAGCTTATTTGTTTTTGTACATTTTTGCTGCTGTCCAGACTTTTGTTTGACCTTATCTGGAACTTTATGTGATTAATGTGTCTTTGACTTGACTCTTATAAGCAGACTTCTGAGTTGGAAGAGAAATGTGCTTTCTTTAGTGATAAGCTGCAGAGGAGGTTTGAATGACCCAGCTGTTGTCAACACAATTCAGAGGTACCGGATGGCCTTCTTCAGACAAATGGATAAATCTGGTAAGTTCTTTGGTGTCCACAAACTTAATTTATCAATAGGTCAAATGAACTATGAATTTGGGTTGTGAATTTTGCAAATAAGGAGTTCAAATTCTACAGTCTTGCAAATAATTTACTTGTCTGAATGGCTACAACTGTTTCTAGACCTAAGCTAAAATGCCATATTCTTGTGGGGATATCCAAAATTCATTTTCTACATGTTGGACAATTCATATCATTCTGATGTTTTTCCTATCTCCAATATTTGATTGAAAACCAAAAAAGAAATGGAATATTGATATTTCTTACTTGGCAGCAATATGACTGTTTTTCAATCTGTCTTTGCTGTTTTCGTACACAGTTTCTTGAACAGTAATTACACTTGCTTTGTAATGTCATAAAGGAATATACAATTTTTTTTCCTTTTTTTTTTTTCAATCGGGAGTGAGTGTATGTCTATCACCTTTGAAGCTATACAAAATATATTCTGCTGAATCATTTGTCATCTATTTGTTCTATCGGTTTGTCTATTGTTGGGGGATGCTTCTATATCCATTTCAATCAAGGATGTCAATGTTGTTGTAGCTTCACCATTTGTTAACATTCTCCCCCTGCCATAATAAAAACTACATTATACATGATTATTAATTTCTCATCTGTACACATTGTTGTCTACATAATGTGCACTTGATTCATGATCTTGTTTAGAAGAGATGCAAGAATACTCACTATTCTGCTTGGAGTTCCAGCAGGTATAAGTGCTGGCACAACAAGCCTAGGATTGCCACACTTAGCAGCCTGTATCTGCGTGGAGAATAGAGCAGAGACAGGCCGGTGATCAGAGAACTTGCTTTCACTACGGAAATAGGATAGTTGTTTGACCCCTTTACCATACCACAGAATTCTGTCACACCTGTCATTGAAACGTGTCATAGCACCCTTATCATTGTTACTGAGGTATAAAGATGAAACTCTATCTGCAAGAGTGCTTCCCTAGGGCTTCTATAAAAGAAGAATAAATGAACATGTCACATATGCATGCTTGTGCCAATATATAGAAAATCATGGAATTTATTGATTTTGTTGTAGTTGAGGACATGATTCTAAGCACTGTGCAATGACATGTTAATTTAAACTCGAGAAATGGGTAGTTTACTAGAATACCGTGGAGTCCTAAGGATATGTCATGATATGGGAAAGAAAATGCATTAGTAATATTATCTTTGGTCACATACCATGCTGGAGTTCGTTGCTTCTCTCCTGCTTTGTTTGGCAGTCCACCCGAATAATGGTTATTATTAGTTGAAGAGTACTTGTAGGTGGGTGGAAATTCTAAGCTACCCTCTTTCCATCCTTGGAACACTCCACCTTCTTCCAGTTCCTTCCTCAACTGATCAAACTCCTGCAATTCTCTCCAGTCTTGCTTCCTTATCAACTCTCTGGCTAAATTATCTTCCAAATAGAGTCTGTAGTTGAGATCTCCAAACCAGAATATCTGGCTGCACTACAAAATAAAATACATGCAGCTTTTAATCACTAAGGGAATCTTTATTCATTCTGTTTTTGTTGACTTCTGTCTAATTCCTTTTCACTATCCAGATATCAGAGGTATGCTCTCTCTCTTCCTGTGTTGGATACATTTTTTTGTAAATTAGAAAATGTCCCAAAGTGAACTATGTTAAACCAATTTTCTAGCAAAAAGTGAATGTTTTCTTCATTTGATTCATGCATGTTTGTTGGAAATACAACTTACTCATGTCCCAAGATGGTCACAGGCACAGGCTTATTGCCATCTTGTGGGAGCCGGGGAAAGGATGTCCGGCGGAAAATTTCTGACACTTGGTAATTTCTCTTCCCCTCATCACCCTTTTTTTCCCCTGAAGCCAAGTGAGCAGCAATGAAGCAAAAATTAGTTCCTCCAATTGACATACTGACAGAAACTGATCCTTTGTTCCCCAGATAACCCATTATGCCACAAGCCACTGAACAAACTCTCACATCGGATATGTTGTATGCCTTCAGCAACTCCCTTCTTATCCAAACACTTATAAATACTCCAACCATCTTCTTGCTGGCTACTAATTTGTACCTACTGTACCTATATGACTTCCCCATTTGGATTTTTCTAGTTTGACTTCTCGTTTGAGTAGAACTTTGGCTTCTGAAAAGGTTTCCTCTTTCAGATTCTGGGATCTCTGAATAATTATAATCGTCACTGTTAATTGGATTTAGCATAGGTGTTAACCAAGGGCATCCATATATGTCATTTAGAGTTTTTCCAATTAGCATGTTCCAGTTTGTAGCTTCTGTTGCATTTTCTCCTGTGATTATAGATTGAGGATTCAAGGGAACAATTTCTTGAAATCTGCAGGAGACAAAGCTACGTCCATAAAACGAAAAGAAGGAATCAATAATTTGACATAAATACTTCACTTACCCAAGAACATAGATGTCTGCTGTGTGACCTATGTCTTTAAGATTCAGCCATTCGTCCAAATCCACTGCTAGACTACCTACGGGAGATCTTCCTGCTACATTCCAAGTGCCGACAAAGACTCTGTGCAATGGAGACTGAATCATCAACTCAATTAATTAGACTAGATGGTTTCCTTCACTTGTTGACCGTATGTGCAAAACCTCACCTTAATTCATGGGCTAACATGCATGGATCCATCTCCATTGACCAGCCACCGAAGCTATCATCTTCTTCAGCCACGTCTATAGAAACTAGGCATCAAGAACATTAAAGAAGGTAATTTAGTTTTACTAAATATTAAAGAGAATGATAGTGTTATCAAACCTTGGAGTCTTAAATCAAATGGATCAGCTTTCTTCTTTTTTCTGGAAAACCACCAGCGAAACCTTCTCGGGCTTTGGTTCTTGTTTGCCATTACTCAAAATACTACCTACCCTGGTGTCTGACTGACAGGACGCTCTAGGTATTTCTTGTTCTAGCAATCTTTTGTAAGTTAATGAATGGAAACCGTAGAACCGTTGTACTAGTGCTCAACGACAAACATATGGAACGTTGGTACTTTTCTGCCTGCATATATTGTAGTGATCGCCCACACAAAAATATAATAGTTTAAATGAAAGAGACTCCTAGAAGATGCTGGTTCAAATTGCAGATCAAATCCGATGCCGATAATCACGAGAGAGGTCGTAAAAGGTCAAAGTTTGTTGAGTTGCATCTCTTAACAGCTTCTCTTGTATATCCTGGTTTAATTCACTATTAGCTAATTTGAACACACGAAATTTTTTGGAGCAAGTGGTCGAATTTCACAATGGTCCCTATCATATCATTTGCTTGATAGGTGTTGACGTTCTTTGTGGTGCCAATCTCAAAAGTTTTGGGTGTAATACTTGTCATTAAATGGCCTTTTTCCATTTAATTGTAATTTTCTGCTTAATTAACATTGCTTAGTCAAAAGGACTTGTACACGCAGAATATGATCTCCATCAAAGAAAAACAAAGCCTTTAGTTACATTAAAAAAATAAAAAAATAAAACTTTATTCATAAAATTGGTTCATGCCTCTATTAAGTACATGGTAAGGGAGATAATTGATCCAAGAAAGAAAACAAAGGTGAGACAATATTGAATATCAGATGTTTAGATATGAAAAATTGAAAATAGTTTCTCATTGATCTTGGTTAAAAGAAACTGGTATAATTAAACTAGGAGAAACGAATACTACCCGAAATAAGTTTTGTTGATATTAAAAATGATATTCTGAAAGTTATATTTACTAACGAATGAAAAAAATCTAGGGTTATATATATATATATATATATATACACATTTATATATATATATATATATATTGGCTTGTTTGGACAAACCATCCAGTTTGCGGAGAAATTGTCATAATCAAAACGAAATTATGTATGAAAAGAAAAACTGCTTTGACTACTCAAACCATCATCCTTGTAAATCACAAAGCCGAAAGAGTTTTGTAACTTTCACGCTTTTCATTCCAGGGTTACCTAATTTGGGGAATCACTCGCATCGATTCCTGAGAAATCAAACAAAAAATAAGATTTATTTCTTTGTTTTTTGATATTTTGTTGGAGCCGGGGTTGGTGGATGCATAAAAGGAAAATATTTAAATAGACTACGGTCTTTGGCTTTAACCGTAGACAATGTGATTAAGATTAAATCTTAAAGAATCTTCCTTATATCAGCTAATGTCATAGATTCTCTTAAATTTAATCTACACTACAGAATTTACAAGTGAGGCTAAAGACCAAGTCTATTTAAGTATTTACCTGTATAAAAGACATCATTCAGAATCTTGCATTGAATAGTTCCGTCCGGTGGTGAATTTTTTATTTTTTTTCTTTTTTAGGGTTAATTGTAACATGCTCCCCTAAACTATCACTGTTTTGCACTTTATATCTTAAACTATCAATTTTAACACTTTAGTATTTTATACTATTAATTTTTAGTACATTGCTCAAATTAGTTGAAAATCAATGAATTTTGATAGTTTTTGTCATGAAAAGACTTTAATACCAATTCATGAATAAAAATATGTCAGTAATCAAATAAAAGTTATAGTTCTTAAAGTTTTTTTTACCCAAAAATAGTTTGAAAAAAATTACAAAATTTCAACCAATTTGAATAATTGGATTGTAACAAAAAATTGGTAGTATAAGATATTAAAAATGCTAAAATTGATTATTTAGGGTATAAAATGTAAATTAGTGATAGTTTTGATATGCAAGTTACAATAATCCTTTTTCTTATTCCCCGACACTAAGTATACTCTTGTTAAGTTTGAAAACAAGCACAAATAATCAAATTGGAATATGTCTTTTTTTTACGATTTCAAATACCAGTAAAGTCCCTATTCTGTCCAAGTGGAACCGTATCGAACCATCTCCATAATATATTAGCCATGATGTACTCGAGGGCATCGGCCGGTTGTGATTTTCTAATAATGAACTTCTTCAATCTGGTGGAGTCAAAATTATCCAGTACATATTTTAAGTTTCCAAGCTAATCTTTCAGCCCTTATCTGTCACTCATCTCTCTCAGATGGTGTGACAAAATTGTCAACTTCACTCAAAAATTTTAGGCCTAGTCGGACTCCAAAGAATGGTCTATAGACAAACTGGGTGGTCCATCAGAGATTACTAACCGCAATGTGCTGAAAATACTTTAATAAATGAACAGAGGTTATTAGGGGCAACTGAGTGGAGCGTATTTAAAACCTATGGCTTTCATGGGTTGCAACATTCCAGCGAGTAGATGAATTTTTAGTTTTTGCAGAAACCTTTCAACTTCAACCTTTAATGAAACGCATGATGATGCATCAATTCTTTCCTAGTTTTCTTTGTTATGGTTCTTACACTTTTCTAAAAAAAAAAAAAAAAAAAATAGTGATGACTCGAACAAGCGAAGCATTGCACTTCATTGTTTTTCTACCCCGCAAGCCTAATCACTCTCCTTCTTGCTTTCCAATTAAAAGGCAAAAAATGAGATGAATAATTGAATATCATTTTGTTTCCTCAACATACTTGTAACACCCTTGGTCATAGGTTGGCTCAATAACTTTTGAGTGGAAACAACGGATTCAAAATATTTAAACCAAGTTGTTAGTAATCCACAATTCAAAATGTTATAAACAATACAATATCCTGTCTTCTCACTTCTGATGTAGGACGGAGTATCACATTTATCCCTCTTTTAGACTTTGCGTCATCGCAAAGGACAAGTTGAGATCCTATAACAAATGTCATATACACTACGTAACATAACCCAATATCATTGGTCTAATCTCACTCCGTAAAGAGATCACACGAGATTCGTTTTGATATCAATTATAACACCCTTAACCTTAGATTGGCCCAACAACTTTTTAAACAATGTGTTCAAAATGGTTAAACCAAATTGTTAGGAGCTTACAATCTAAGGTGTTATAAATAATACAATATCCTCTCCCACTTCAGAGTGCGCAATAGAAGCATGGTTGGTGAAGTTTCGTAGAGTAATCGGTGAAGTTTCGAAGATAAAATTTCTTGTAAGGAGGGTAGAATGTGAACCCCAATTTTTTAGGTGGGTTTCTGTAAAATACCCTATTAATATTGTAACACTCCTGACCCTAGACTGGCCCAAAAATTTTTAAATAGAAATGACGGATTCTTAAAATATTTAAATCAAGTTGTTTGTAGCCCACAATTCAAAATGTTATAAACAATACAATATCCCATTTCACTTTCGATGTGGGACATGGCATCATATTCACTCACGCAAAACTCAAGTTAAGACCCAATAACAGGGCATCACATTTACTCATGCAAAACCCAAGTTGAAACCCAATAACACATGTTACATACACTACGTAGTATAGCCCAATACTATTGGCTGAGTCTCACCCCGTCTATTGGCCTAATAACTTTTGAACGGAAATAATGAATTCAAAATGTTTAAGACAAGTTATTAGTAACTTACAATTCAAAATGTTATAAACAATAAAATGTCCTTCCACTTCTGATGTGGAACGGAGCATTACAGTACTAAGATTATTACTATTTAAATTTTGTGTTTCAACTAGACCGCATATAACATTTGATTATTAATTGTTAAATATAAATGCGCAATGTAGTAGCAAACTAATTGTTAGAAACGAAAAAGAATATGTACAATGCATATGTATAAATTAGATTTCAATATAATTGGTATATAAGGTGTCTTTATATAAATTTACAAGAGAATAGTCTAAATCATCTATACATGTTAAGTCTTGCTAATCAAGACAATTAGACTGTTAAAGTAATTACCTAATCTAGGAGAAAAATTAAGAAAATTACATCAATCAAATATTTACATACCATAACTTAATAATTCTATATTATTGACATCCCCTCAAACTCAATATGGTTATAAAAAATCAAATTGAATTTAAAACAAAACGTGAAAATAGAAAATTGAAACCGAATAAAAATAGAACTAAGAACCAAAACCGAAATGAAACCAAAATCGATTTAAAACCAAAAAACTGAAACTAAGAGAATTCGAAAGTTGAAAATCAAGAGAATTCAAAAGTTCAAAATCGAGAAAACTTTAAGGTTGAAAACCGAGGAGAATTGAAAATTGAAAATCAAGAGAGTCTAAAGTTGAAACTAGGAGAACACTTGAAACCAGGAGAACGCGAAGGTGTGAAACTAAAAATCGGAACAAAATATATTCAAAGCACTCAAATTATCGAAAATTCAAAATATATTTACAAGTAGAGGGTCTGATACCATGTTATTAACAATATATATATATAATATGTATAAATTAGAGTTTAATACAATTGGTATATAGGGTGTCTTTATATAAGTTTATAACAGAATATTTTAGATCATCTATACATGCTAAATCTTGCTAATCAAGATAATTAGACTAATAAATTAATTACCTAATTTAGAGAAATAATAGTGAAATTACATCAATTAAATATTTACATATCATAATTTAATAAATCAAATATTTATATATCATAATTTAATAATTCCATATGTTTTACACTAATACTGGTGGGTATAATGTTACTTTCATAAGAATATCGCTAGTATTCTAGTTTGTTTTTCATTCTAAACATTAACATTCACCTGCCATTTGTTTTGATTCCGAATTGTCAAAAATATAAAGGTTAATCTAAAGTTTATTAAGTAAAGATAATGGTATAGGCTCTTGGATGGTGTAGTTATTCATTATTTTAGGAATAATGCCGCAGTAATGAATTCTATTATTTGGAGTATTATTTTGATGTATTATTCGAAAGATTATTTGAGTGATATGGCAAATAATAAAAAAATGTGAATAATTTGAGTAAGTGTTTGGATTGTGTAGTACAAATAATTTTTTTTATAAATAAATGTTTGGATAGTGTTTTTTTGCACTAAAAGACAAAAAACGTACACAAAAGTCGAACAAAATTACCAATATCAAAATATATAATTTCGTTCACTTTTTTTCACACCATCAAATCAATAAGACTAAAAATCACACACAAACGTAGCTACTTTCTTTTCGTTTGAAATTCGAATCTTAAAAAATAAGATATACTCATACATGTATGCTAACATATATTTATTTAATATAAAATCAAAAAAATATAATTTAAAATTACTTAGTATTTTATGCACTAAAAGACAAAATACAGTACACAAAATTATTATAAAATTATTAATATCAAAATACATAATCTCATTCACTTTCTTTTTTATACCATTAAATCAAGTATTAAAAATCACATGCAAAGGTAGTTACATGTTCGTCGTTTGAAATTCAAATCTTGAAAAACGAAATGTGTCCATATGCGTATGCTAAACATGTATTTATTTAATACAAAATAAAAATACAATTTAAAATTACATTTTTCTGTCCATAGTTTGGATTCTCCAACATAGGTTTGAAAATCCGAATCTTATATATCATTTTAAACTCTATTTTTTCGCCCATAGTTCGGACTCCTGAACTTAAGTTCGAAAGTCCAAACCTTGTATACTATTTTAAATTCTCTTTTCCCGCCTATACTTCGGACTTCCGAACTTAGGTTTGGAAATCCGAATCTTATATATTATTTTAAACTTTATTTTTCTACCTATACTACGGACTTCCGAACTTACATTTCCATTTTTTCTTTGCTCGAAAAAAATTCACACCAATGAATAGTACATGGATGGTATAAAAAAATTTAATACTAATATATGTGAATAGTATAATACGCGTATAGAGAAATAGTAAAATAATTGATTGAATAGTAATGAATAGTGAAAAAAAATTTGAATTGTGAAAGTAATGAATAGTGAAAGAAAAATTTGAATTATATAAATAATGAATAGAATTTTTAAAAAAAAGTAAAAAAAAAAAAAAAGTTGACCAAAAAAATTGTAGCTGACCAAACAGTTATTTCATAAAAGTATAAATAGTAAAGTAAAAAGTGGTAAAAAATTTTAAAAAAAAATCCAAACGGGACCAATATTTTATAATATTTCTAAGCATATTTTTCAACTATCTTTTTATCTTACATATGTTACCGTTCAAAAGTTGTTACAATATTATTTTAAATAAAAATAATAATAATCTAAATGGGGTTGTTTCCAATACTCTATTTTTTCTGTTTATTTGTAATCTGTTTCAGTTTATAAAGAGATCAATGCACCGGGGGACGGAATCTAGACGAAGTCAGTTGTGTTCGGATATTGATTGATTGATTGAATGATTCTCATGCTTGTTTATATATAGCTCCGAAGAGATTAATCTACAAGAAAGACCAAATTCAAAGAAAAGAATTTTGAACCATCAACTAGTGTTACTCTTCCAATTTAAATGGCCAATATTAATTATGAACTGTTAAGTAAATATTTAGTTTATTCTAACTCACCAGAAAAGAATTTAGTAGTTGGAGGCCATGACATCTTCTTTAACAATTATTGCAAACTTTGAGACGAAAGAAGTTGTGCTCCGACATAAAAGATTCTCATTATTTTCTAGCTTAGCAACTAGTTCATTTTTGGCTGAAAATATTTAGGCAGGTACTACTGTATAGGATGCTCCTACCTACATAACAACTACTACTTTTGTTGCGGCCGGCCGAAGTTTGGTATCCTTTCACCAGAAAATTCAAATGTGATTGGATGACTACGAACCAAAACGCCAGAAATGGGCCGAGCCCATACATGCATAGATGTGTGTAAGACCAGAAAAATATCTTGAAACTTGGACGAAATTTTTGTACTCTTATCGATTGAAGTTTGAATGGGAGTGGCCGAGGATTCTCATATTTTATAGATGCACATCTAGTGCAATTTTTGTAGGTTCAAAAGATTTGTTGTACTTTAGTTAAACTGAAAGCTGTTTTAAACATTATAGGGCAAGTTCCTTCAAAAAAAACATTATAGGGCAAGTTATGCTCAGACTGTCACAAACACAATCTTTTTTTTTTTTAATGTTAGTAGAAAATTACTGCTACACTTTTTTTTTTTTGCATAATACTGAAACAATTGAATTAGGATGACAAAATAAATAATGTTCTATAATTTACTTAAGTCACAAAAATTTTCAACTGAACAATGGGACAAAGGCTTGCTATTCAGACTAATATTGCAGTATATATGGCTCATGATATAGCCTATAGTTCTTTGTTCCAAGATGACCTTAACTAGCAAGAAGATGGTCCGAATCCGAAGAACCAGCATGCCACCCATCTCCGCTCAGGAGCAAAACAGATAAACTATTTCAAAATCCCTTTCCCATTCTGCCAGAATGACTGTTGTACATAGCTTTGCGTTTGATGGATGAAGAGTTGACTCTGCAGCTTTTACCCTTTGCATCAGACACCAAATGCTGCCTAAACATTGTAATAAACGCCTCCGCTCTCTCGTTCAACTCCTCCTTCGAAAGCTCATGAGCTTGATTTTTAGTCGTATCTTCCAGAATTTTCTTCTCAATCACATGTTCATGATTTTCTCTTTTGCTTCTGCACTTGAGAAATTTCAAACGGTCACCCATGCAATCCTCGTCATTATCATCGTTTGCTTCAGATATCATTGATGGTCTACTTGTACATTGATCTTTCCTCTTATTCCTCCCTTCAACTTTGAAATCCACGTTGTCATAGGATTCTTGACTTGTGGGCTCGTTTGATGAAGCCGGAGGAGATGGAGAAGTGAAGAGAATAGCCAATAGCAAGAGATTAAGAGAAACAAGAAAGACCACCACCCGCCACTGCTCCACAAATGATACTAAAACAGCGCGTTCTAAGCATGCCATGAACGCAGCTGTTCCCGCTGCAAACCACATTGCTTGCAATTGACCATGTTTCTTCTTCTCTAATTCCACCATCTTCAATTCTTTTCTTTTTTCCAAACCAGTATGTTAGGACCAAGAAGTGTTGAGGGTGGTCAAAATGCTCAAGAAAATAAGCCATTTATATAGAGTATGATGAGAAAAGATTAAATAGTGAAGTCCCGTGATTGATGTTTGGTTATTATCTTGGAGAGCACCAGTTGGGCGATGTTGTTTAGTGGGGGCAGCAGAGTGACCCGCCAGCCCTCTTAGTGATCAGAGACGTGACAACTGAGTGTGCTTTGCCCCGAGACAAGAAAACATTCTCTCTGCACTCTGCACTTAAAAAGCACCGGTGCTTTATCTTATTATTGCTCCAACGTATGACCCGCTGTTATTCTCTTCTCTTCTCTTCTTAAATATCCCAACCCAGGACTCGGAATTTTTTTTGGAAAAAAGCTTACGCCTAGGGATTTAGCTAGGATTGGGGAGTACATGCTAGTTTCTTTCTCTCATTTTTCACTACTTTTTCCTGCTTAATTTATTGGCTTGCAGTGTGCACCGGCCATTATCATTGCTATACTATGAACTAAATCCCCGTACATAGTAAAGCATTTCCTATTCAAATACCCAAAATTTTTAAGTACATTTGATTTTGAACCTATCAGTAAGCTATGTAATTAGGAATAAATTTTATATACTTTTGTTTATATTTTTTAATGTTATTTATTTTATAATATTTAATACACACTACAATATTTACAAATCAAAAATCAAATTTACCTAATTATTTCTTTTAACAAATCTAGTCCTAGCATTCAACTGAAATTTATGCTTTTAAACGAGCGCGACAACCGATCATAATCAATTGCATTGAAAATTTTCATTAATGGATTTTAGTTAGAATAATTAATAAGGAATATAAGTATAATTGCTAGTACCCCAGATTCCTTAGGTGATGGATGATGGAGCTTTACCTGTGGACGAGGATACTTTACGGGAGAAAATTCTTATATGAATTAAGATATATGGACACTTTATAGTCTGTACAATTTTACATTCATCAATTTTTTTAAAAAAATTAACAAATTAATAGATGTGAAATAATATATATCATAAAATATACGATTTTACTGTACACTTTAATCCATACACAAATTTTCCCTTCATGGTAGGTAGCACGCCTGCCTGGTTCGTTTGTTTTACCGTCGTAAAATCGACCCCACATGTCTCTTACATAATCAATTGAAGGAAACCATGCTAAGTTGCTAACAATTGATGAATTACTTGCAAAATGCTTAGTCTTTGCACTGGCCATCAAGTATTGTTACTTAATCGTTTGGGCCTGGATATACCGGTGATAAGTTGGCAGACTGATATCCAAGCCCAACAAAACATAAAGGATTCTTGAAAAACCTAGCCACTCTGTCTGGGCCTGCCCCTCCCAAAAAATTAAAAAACGGAATCAATGGGAAAGGGTGAAGTGATATGCTATACTCTTATCAACCAAAGCGCAAAATGCATTTAATTCCATGAATAAAACGCTGAAACTGCATCAATAGCTAAAGGAAGAATAAGAAAGATGCATACATCTTTTAAAGCACAAGGATGATTACCTCAAAGAGAATCGTAGAATTTCCGTACAACTAATACTCCTAGTAGTTGCCAATGTGGGAAATGCAGGAACAAAGTAGTAGCCAGCCATTGGAAGGAAAAAATTGCATATGTCCCGGTGGGAAAATACTTAGGTATATCCCTATCTGTAAATCTTGTGAAGAAAATTTAATCTTATAAAATTTAAGAAAATTTTATAATCCCTTGTAGGGAACCATTCTTTTGTACTTTAAGGGTTTGTACAGTACAACACTATATATTTTTATAAACTTGTACTGTACAAATCATTAAAACCAAGGGAATGGTTCCCTCAACAGTATTATAAAAATTCCCTAGACAAATTTAACTTACATCAACTGTTTTCATTTATTCCATTAAGTTTGATTTCCACCACATAATTTATAATCTATCTATCTATCTATACTATATTAAAAGAGCGAGTTTGATTAGGTGTTTTAGATTTTCGTTCCAAAATTACCCTTATTATAAAATTTAATTACTTTGTTATGTCCCTTAACTTGAATGCATTTTTTATAATTATTTGGGCTATTTATGTAAATACTCCTCAAAGAATAAAAAAGGAAATAAACTTTTAAGGTTATGCCTTTTTTATAATTATTTGGACTATTTATGTGAATACTCCTCAAATAATAAAAAAGGAAAAAAAAAAAACACTTTTAAGGTTTCATATTAAGAAATAAATTTGAGTGAAGTAAATTTCTTAGGAAAATACTTAGGTAGACCCGGTCTTTAGCCCCACTTATAAACCCTGTGGTCAGGATTAAACCTTAAAGAATGTTGCTTACATCAACTGATGTCATAGATTCTCTAAAGTTTAATCCACACTAGGTCTTAGAGTCTACAAATGGGATCAAAAATCGGATATACCTAAGTATTTGCCAATTTCTTTATGTAATAGAATATTAGGAATGAGTTTTAGAAATTAAAAAAAGAATAGGAAATAATTTTATTGAGATGAATTTTAGAAATCAAACAATAACAAAAAAATAATTTTTTTACTTGAAAAATAAATTTACATATTTTATTTATACTTTTGAACCCTCAACAAGAAAAAATTCTAAAAGGTACATAGAAAATAAAACTAAATTTTCTAAACTTATATTTAGAATTAAGTTTAGTTGAAGTAAATTTCCTCATAAAGTAGAATTTTAGGATAGATTTAGAGATAAAAGATGAATATTATATAAAGTTATTAAAATTTAATTGAATATATACTATGATAAATCAAAGTAAATTTTTTAGACTTATATTTAAAATTAAGTTTAATTGAAGCAAATTTCCTTATAGAATAGAATTTTGGGATAGATTTAGATGAATATTAAATAAAATTATTAAAATTAACAAATTAATTGAATATATAATAAAATAAATGAAGCAGTTTGATTTATTTTATATTTTCTTTCCCAAATTACCCTCAGTATAAAATTTAATGACTTTATTATGTTCCCAAATTGAATTTTTTTTTATAATTTTTTATGTTATTTATATAAATACTCCTCAAAGAGTAAAAGAAGAAATAAAACCCACTTTTAAAACTTCATATTATGAAATAAATTTTCTTGTGTAATAAAATATTAGGAATAAGTATTAGAAATTAAAGAATAGTAGGAAATATTTTTTTGGAATGGGTTTTAGAAATCGAGCAATAATAAAAATATAAAATTTATTTGAAAAATAAATTTTAAATGTTTCACCTATACATTTGGACTCTTAAAGAGAAAAAAATCTAAAATATACACGTGAAATAAAAATTAACTTTGTGATTACTTCATTTAGAATTAAATTTAATTGACATAAATTTTCTATTAAAGTAGAATTTTAGGATAGATTTTAAATTTGAACATAATGTCACTATATTAAATAAAGTTATCAAAAAATGAATAGAATAAATTTCTCATTAAATAGAATTATGCATATGATTATTATCAACATATAAATCAACAGACTATATAATATTTATATGCAATTAAATAAACTAATAATTTATTAACAGCTATTAAAAGTAAAAGAAAATTTTCATTTGACAAATAAAGTTGAACAAGGAAAACAAGATTATTTTAATTTAAAAGAATTAAATACCATTTTAGATTCAAACTAAACAAAAATCTCAATGTATTATTGTTTTTAAATTGAAAAGATCTCGATTTGATCTTCCATTGAAAAATATTTTAATATAATCCTCCAATCCAAATTCAAAGAGTTTCAACTTGATCCTCAAAACTAAAACAAATGTCCCAATATAGCCATAAAACTGAAAGATTATGCATTTGATCATCTAATATTTGTATGTAATTAAATAAACCAATAGTTTATTAACAATTATTAAAAGAAAAATAAAAATTCATTTGACAAATAAAGGAAAACAAGACTATTTTAATTTCAAAGAATTAAATATCATTTTCGCCATTTAAATTAAGCAAAAATCTCATATGACATTTTAAATTGAAAAGGTCTCGATTTGACACTTCAAATTGAAAAAATTATTCTAATATATTCTACCATATTCAAATAGTCCCGATTTGGTTTTCAAAACTACAACAAATATTTCATGTGGCTCCCAAAACTGAAAGATTATGAATTCAACCCTCCAAACTGAAAGTCTATTCTAATTCACCCTCCAAACTTAATTCGATTAAAAAATAGATGTGTAACCTTTTGAAAAGCATACAATTTTTTGTACTTTCAATCTTAATAGTTATTTTACTATTAGAATAAAATTTTTATACAAAATAGATAATTCTATCTCATATCCATTTCTCAAGGATGAATTTTAAAAATTATATAAGTGTGCAAATAATTTTTTTTTTTTCAGAATTAGGAATTAACTTAAATAATAGTAGAGATATTCTTGAAAGAAAAAATTATGAGATTTATCACATATAAAACTTTTGGATTCTTAAAATAATTTTGAAATATTTTTCTATTTTTGATAAAAAAAAAAAGAAAAAAAATAAAAGAACAAAAGAAATATAAAATTGTTTAAAAGTCGCAAAGCTATCGAAATTTGAATTAAAAAAGACATTATCTTTCGTAGATATTGCCAACATCTTCACCTTTCTTTTGCCAATGCCATTCATTTATCTCTAATTTTATTGTCTAGATTTTGTAATGATAAAAGAAATTCGTTGTCCAACATATAAAAATAATTTGGCTTCTATGTAGTGTACTAAAAAAATATAATGTAAAATCTATTTTTTCGATTATTGCTAAACTAGTTGGATGAGTAAGAAAGGGGGTGACAAATGTGATGTGTATCTTTTTTTTTTTTCTTAAAATAACATAATTCTTCTCTTTCAATTCTTACTTTGCTTTTAGTTCCTTTTTATGCATTGAATAATTAACATATATTTAATCTAAGTTACACTTTTCCTTATAATCAAAAATTAATTCTTAAATTGTTAACTAAAATTCTTAATAGAAAATTGTTATCCTCCTACCAAAAATTATTATAATTGTCTTTGAACATGTAAATATCTAATGTTGAATATTAATAATATTACATATTAAAAGAGAGAGATATCAAATCAATTACTTATTAAATTTTAATTAAAATATACTTTTAATAAAATCAAAATATTAAATATTTATTGTTAGTTTTGAATTATTACTATACAAGTTGATAACTACTGCAACTTTATGCTGTTGATTTTATTTTATCAAATAAAATTTATAATATTAAATATCTATCTTTTAATTTATTATTGTACATATTGTAATTTATTACTGTACAGATTGATAATTTTAACATAATGAATTATTTACTAAATTTAATTTCGTAAATTTCTAAATGGTGATAGATTATTTTTTACTTTGTTTTATATTTTCATGATATATTAAGAAAGATTTTATTTTCTAAAGTAGAAATTGTATTTATCGTATTCGAATGCGAATGGTTCCTTCATCAAATTGGTTTCAAGAGAAGTATAAAGATTCAATAATAATCAAATACCTTAATGCGCTAGATAAATCCAAAGTCGTTAGAATAGAATTTAAATAATTGAAGAGAATAAAAAACCAATATACTCTACAAATTATCAACATTTTTCAAATCTACACTACCATTTTTAACCTAAACTTGCAAAATAGATACAATTATGAATTCTAATATATTTTCTATTATACATTGTATTCCAGTTTGATGATATTTTAAAATTTTCTATTTTTGAAGTTAAATATAATATCAATGAACTAAATGTAGAATGTTCAATAATTCTTAATCGAAGAAATGGACTTATATTTTAAAAATTACTAGGTAAATATATTATTCACAAGACATAATTATTTAACTTTTATAAAATTGCTTGAATTATTAAAATAAATAAATCTATAATATTTCTAACAAAGTATATCTAACAAAAATGTATAAAACTCACGTATGACCATCAGCAATTATTTATCTAAACTCATACAAACTACAAAAATTTTTTGGTTTAGTTGAACATTGAAATAAAAATTATTAAGTGAAAAATTAAGTGAATTAAAAAAAATCAAACAGTTATTATCTCCAAACATCCTTTATTTTTTAATTCATAACAATAAAAATCAAACAATTAATATTTTCAAACGTGCAAAGCACGTTCTCTTATATTAATCTATATAATGAGAGTCAAAGACCGGTTTACCTAAATATTTTCCCTATCCCAATGCACCATTAATATATAACATTGACATACTTGTTTGGTTGTTTGAAGATCAGACCCTTTCTTCCTCGTATAATTTCCTAAAACAATATTCATGACTAAAGCAGCAAGTTACTGAATAAATAGCCTTTCGACCTTGTTGTCTTGGAAATATACACAGGTCAAATAATAACTCTCAGCAAAACTGATTTCAGTGAGAAAACATGATGCCTGATAATGAACTTCAAAACTACTGAGATGTAGATAACCTGATAACCTGTACACTCTTATGCACCAAAGGAGAAAGAAGCAAAAGCTAGGTTTAAATTAATGGCTGCAACTTGCTATAATATATCTATGAAAGAAACATACTTTCATTTCTCATGTTCTTTGGTACTCTAATGCAGTTCTTGTATTAGTATCAAGCATCTTCAAACCTCTCACTTGGTTTCAGTCAAGTGTCTTATCAATTTTCTTACTGAACCTGCTGCACCCATGACAGTAAACTCGGTACCACTTGCTACCAGCACCTCTTACCAGACAAAGAAATAAGCTGCATAAGTGGGGAAAAAAGAAAAACAAAAACAAAATTACTTGGAATTCTTAATCATCCCTAAGCAAAATTTGGCAAATTAAAAGCAGCTAAGGATTTAATTATTTGCTTTCTCTGGTGAGCATATAACAAATAAAACACTGATTATCTTCTCTATGTAGATAGATACCACTTTTTTAGTACTTCTTGAGCAACATTGTAGAACTAAATCAGTTGCGATAGACTATATGAGAAACCTTGAAAACATGCGACTATTGTTCATAACTCTTTCCTTTTTCTTAGATTTATTCAAACTGATCGTAACTTACTCATGTCATACTAAATTCTGCACATGTGGTTCAAGTTTCCTCACATATAGTTCCAGATATAACATAGAAACCATAACAAGGATATTATGCCAAACCTGACGAGCAACCTTTGCCAGTCCTCTGCCGTTACTGGTTGATTCATCCCCTACACTACTATTTTTTACTACCAGCTCAATATCTTTTTGTTCTCCGTGCTTTCTCTTCATAGATTTTTCCCTTAAGCTGTAGCCCTCATCATGGTTGACCAAGGACACCTTCTTGCGCTTCCTGCTGAATGAGTGTTGAAGAGGCTTGCTGCTGTCAGGTGGACTGGGGGCCTTGTTTGTCATTTCAGATGCTATGGTATCTCTCTTGTCAGAGGGAACCAAATCATCATTTTCCCACTCCATCTCTGGAGCAACTCCATTGTGTTTTATCAACGTTGGCTCACGTATCAACTTGTTCTCCCTTTCTGCAACTCCAACAAGGCAAGAATCCTTACCAGCTTTCATGCTACTAACGGCTGCAAATGCTGCTATGCCATTAACCTCATCAAATTCACCTTCATGTTTGACTTCTGAAAGACACTCACCAGATTTTGCACCACATTTAACTGCTTTATCGTTTCGACAATATTCTTCTGATTGACAAGGATGAGTGTCAACTCGTCTGTGAGAGGTAGCAAAATCATCCCAATACTTGACTTTTCTTCTCCTAACACTTCTGCGGACAACAGAAATAGATTGATAATTTCCAAGTTGTGCTTTTTCTTCCAATTCAGAATAATTTTCAGCTTCATTTTTATTTTGAGTTTTGGAAGAAGTATCGCCACTTTTATCGTCATCCTTGCTAGAAACAGAATAACTTTTGCACCGAGCAGTCGCTGAAGATATTCGTTTCAAACAGCTTTTATCAGAAAGGTATCTGCATCTAGTGGCTTTGGGTTTGCCATATCGAGTTCTCCTTCTACGCAACTTTTGGACATGCACAGGCCAATCCTTTGTCGCATTATCTTCGAGGAGGGGAGCTTCTTTCACTAGATTCTCACTTGCACTCAATTTATCAGTTCTGGAATGTGTAATATGGCTTCGTCCATTCTGTTGAATAATTGATATGCTTTTAGCCAGAGAACGTGTATCATCTACCTGGCTCATTTTCTCATCCACCAAGCCTTTTTCAATTGCATGGACTCTTTCAATGCATACATTCCTGTGCAATTCAGGATCTTTATTTTCTAAGACAATATAGGCAAAAACAGGAACGTCCACAAGGCCATTATCAAATTCAGAACTTGATAGTGCAGTTTCTGTTGATGGCCTCAGGCATTGATGAACATCAATGCTCTGATCCCAACTTGAAATCTGGACTTCAGAAGTTACAGGTTTGGATTCTAACTCTGAGAAGGATATGTGACAATTAGACATGTCAACCTTTTCAAACAAAAATGAAGATTTGGTCTCAAAGATTGCATGCACTTACTTTTTGCATCATCTAACTGTTCCTGAACGTCATCTAATTTAGCTCTAAGGTCTAATATCAGCCCTTCTGCTTCATCAAGTTGTAACTCAAGCTCCTGAATCCTCCTTTGCTGATTCAAGGATGCAACCTCTGCCTCCACATTCTGCAAAAAAGCAAGCTGATTATTGCTCCATAGACTAACCTCAAGCTGCAGAGGAAACAATTGAAACAGCCAACTTAAGAAAAATGCAGAGAGTAGTCATAATTGGTCATAGACACGTTGACATGAAAGAAATAACAACTTTACAGCAGCACTACAGGTTTGAACATAAAAAAACTTAGTACTAGCTTCTTCGTTTATTCTAATCCGAGGACAGTAGCAACCTGCAGCACAACTATGTAAAATTCGTGCTGAAAGCCTTTAGTTGCTAAACAAGGGCACTAAAGGATATCCCAGCTTAATGAACCTTACTCTATTTCTGTTATCAAAGTCATTCTTTTTTTTAACAGAAAACAGGAAATAGAATAAAAATATGCATCATGATATAGGATTCAGCATCCTTGCTTTTTATTACCTACCTACTATACAAGCTGGATGTAATTAAATAGTCCTTAAATGTATTAACCGAGAACAATTCATCATGATATGAATTAAATTAATTTTGTGGTTTAAACAGCCATTTGTTGATATATATATGTGAGATAAAAGTTTATTAGAAGATGTGCTAGAAATCATTGCAAAATATTATTTGAAAAACAGTTAACTTATAGGGAAATTCTATGATCCTTTTGGGGATCATTCGTTTGTATTTTGAATGCTTGTACAGTACAATATCATGTACTTAAAAAATTTATACAGCTCTTAAAACTAAGAGAATAGTTCGTTAAAAGGACGTAGAATTCTCCAAACTTATAATACAAATTACAAATTAACAAATGTTGGACAATCAATAGCGTTTTGAAACCGAATTACTAGTACAATTAAACTTTTTAATAAAGCTATTATACATTACTACTGATATAAAACATACTACAACTCCAAGGTGATCAGAATAGTAGAAACGCAATAAAAATTATTTTAAAAAAAAAAAATTTCTCGATGACACGACTAGGTAACAAAATTTGAAATATTTTTTTTTTAAGAAAAAGAAAAGAGAAGAGAACCTTGTTTTCGATCATCTGTTTCAAGCGAAGAAGCATCCGAAGAGCCTCCTCTTTAGTGGAAATCAGATCGTGCTCGAATTTTTTAGCCTTCCGCTCCGCCGCCATTACTCTAGCTGCTGCCTCCTTCGCCGTATTCAGTATCATCTCTGCGTACGCCTTCTTCAACGCCACCATTCTCTACATATTAAATTTTAAACCATTAATAAACATATAATTATCGAAAATACCAAAAAAAAAAAAAATACTACTAATAATACTATCGGTACGATAATTGTACTACCTCAGTTTCTTCCATGGCGGTTGGATGAGTGCTCCCAGCCATCAGCGTGAAAATTGAGGATTTCTTTCTTTTTATTTTTATTTTTTTACCTAAAAATTTGAGAAATGGAACTGGGAAATTGGAGCCCTCTCTCCTCTGTTTTTACTGTTAGCGATAGGCGTCTGTGGTGGATTATGTAATTTGACTGAATTGCCCCTATGTGATTTTATAATGCCGGATTACTAGGGAAGTCCAATAGGGAAGCCTCTCCTTGAAATAGTCCTTAAATTTTTATTTTAGCCAAAATAGTGAGAATGGTCCTCTTTTATTTTTATAGTCCTTTCATAAAGGAAGCGCAAGAAGGTGTCCTTGGTCAACCATGATGCTGTCTCTTATACACATCTAGATGTGTATAAGAGACATATTAAAAAAGTTGAAGAACTATTCTATAAAGTTGAGATTTACTATTACAGTCCAATAATATGAAATTTCTTACGTACATCGATTAATAATTAATTAGTACCTATATTACTCAACGTCACTTAACATCCCGCAATTAAGTAATGTGTATTAAGAAATAAATTTTAATTACTCATTTTATAATATGATCATGTGTGTATGAATTTTTAATTATTTATAATATTTATTTTGTACTATATGGTGAATAACAAAAAATTTCTAATATCTCAATATGAATCAAAGAATCTACTATACTAAATTATGAATTCGATCCATATAAAAAATTTTCAACAATAACATACGTAGGTGGACCGTGGAATGTCGTTTATCGACGTCGTTTTTGGTTTCTGATATTTGTTTTGGAATTTAGTGATAGCGCGGGTAACGAAAATGGGGTCCACGGGGGAAATTTTTGGAGAGTGGAAAAGTTGTTTCAAAGCGCGGTTAGTTAAAGCTATGAGTCCAATATGTTTGAATTTTGTAACCAACATATCCACTAGTTGACCTAGATGGTGGGCTGGGCATCGTTATTGGACCATCATCTCAGATTAAGAACTGAAAAGAAAATACTTGCTTTTATTCATAAAGCAAATATCTACAACGGAGAATTTTTTATCAAACACAGCCCATCATAAAGGAAAATTTTTAAGTGATTATCGAATCTATATACTATCATAGATTTCTTGATTCAAATTTATCTACGTTATACTGAAAAAGATTATTTTAATGTGTTGGGATGATTAAGTGTTGTGTTTGAATCGATGAATTTAAGGAAATAATTAAAATCTATTCATTTGTTAGAGGGATTTGTAAAATCAAAATTGATGAATTTTAAATCTACCTAAATTAGAAAGTTATTTGAAAATTTTCATTTCATGTCTCTTAACACATCTAGATTTATAAGAGACTATTTTAACCTTATACATCTCTCCAAAAAATAGATAAATTTCAAATTTTTTTCTAAATTTATGGATTCAAACACAATTTAGGTACATTTGGATCAAAAGTATCCATGACACCTTTCATGCATACCTGTCACCTAAGAATCTCCCCATCATAAAACTAATATCAACCAAAAAAAACAAATTAGATTGCCAGATGCTAAGAGGAAGCGTCCATGAGAAACCATGACCAAGACAAGCTACCAGCGTAGCCTACTCATAATTGTTCTTAGTTAAAAATAAGCAGTTTCTCTTTTGATAAATAATAATACTACTAGAAAAATAAGGAGAAAGCTGTTGGTACAATATAATTGAAAACGAAGGAAGTCTTATCTTCACTTTTGCATAAATTTTTTGAATGAATCCTATCCATAACATTATGTTTCTTAGTTTTGAATCAATCACAAATTGAGTGATATAACTGATTCAAAATCAAAAGATTCATACATTATTGTATGAATTCGATCTACCTACAAATTTTTCCATTTTTGCTAGCACATGCTGTCGGGGGAAGTACGTGAAAATGTGAATGTCTTGTAATTATCAGGTCATCCCACAATGGAGATGAATAAATTTAAAATTGTCACCTTATTCATGGCACATTAAATACTAAGTGAGTGCAAGTCCAACGGTTTGCAAATATCATGTAGTTGTCAATCGGGTTTGACTCTTATAGTAATTAGACTCGTTTACTAATAAATACAATATCATATGAAAATTTTTATATTCGATATTAAACTAATTGCATAATTGCATTCAATTTATTATTGGTAAATTATTTGTAAAAATTATTATAAATCAATAAAATATTTGTTGATAATATGCTCTAATATAAAAAATAAAAAAACAACAACAACCTTTTCTACTCTTAATTTTTTTATTTACCAGAAAAAAAGAAGACTAGTCAAGACCATAGATAAAAGTACAATAAGCTTTATTTATTATTGTTTAGAATTAACTTATTGCGATGTTTTTAGAGATGATTTCACATTTCTCTTTTGAGGTTTAGCATAATTGTAAGAATCTCTCCTCAAATTTTAATAATTACACTTGCCTCTTTTCACCACATAAAATGACTATACTATCCTTCCAAGAAAAGTAAAGTTTTTTTGTCATCATCCTCCCTTTCCCCAAAAACACTACTGCCCTCTCCAAACAACCATCCTTGCGCTATCTCCCCTCTAATTCTCATCTTCTACTACCCAAACAAAACCAAATCTATTCCCTTTTGATTCTTGTCTTCTTATATGTACAACAGCCAAATAATCAGTTTTAAAGTCAAACAAATCCAACAATTGGTTATTCCATAGTTAAATCTGTAATACAGTAATGTTCAAAATAAATCCAAAACAAATTAATTTGATAACTAAAGATCGAGAGACAAAAACACATAATCATATGGCGAAAAGCAAATATCTAAGTTGGTTCTTGTATTTGTTCTTCTCCTCTTTGATTGAGTGAAAGGAAATTAAAGTCTTCAAAGGAGTTTTGCTTAAGCAAAAAGAAAGAGTTCTTTAGATTGTGGTGAAGCTTGGGAAGACGACGTAACTAGTTAGACGAAGGGGTACGGCAATCTGGTGGTGGGAAGGATGGAAGGAGGGTCAGCGATCTAGTGTTGGTGGGAAGGTCGGGTGGTGGAGATATTCAAGCAAATGAAGATCAAGAATTTTTTTTTTTTTTTTTAAGATTCAGAGGGTATTTTTGGATATTTAGATAGAAATTTTGTTGTCTTCCTTTTCATGGACTGAATATTGTTACACCAAACCTTGAAATAGGGGAGGTATACTTGAGGGAAAGTTTTTGTAATTATGCTAAACCTGAGGAGAGGAATGTAAAATTATTTCATGTTTTTATGCTAAAGTTTTTATTTTTTTAACATGTTTTACTTGTAAAACTCGATAATGTAGAAACTTTAATATTAGCAACTTAAATCAACTATTGCATTCGAGGTCTCACCCATTGACCATGACAGTCAACTAATACAGTCTTTTTTAGTTTTGGTCATTTGGTGAAACTACAAGTAAAACTATAGCTTGAATAGTAATTTCCCAATAAATAATGCCTTTTCCCAAAATTAACCTTTGACCGTTCCAAATCAACGGAACCCCTACGTTTGTCCTTTCTAATGTACATTCCCACGTCGGGCCCAAACCTCAAATACATTAAACCTACGAAAGAGACATCACAACATTATATTCAGCAAAAAGACATAGACAGACATTAAACAATCAATTAGTTTAATATATACCGAGAGTTTATATCTATTAAGAGCTCAAGTAAACCTTAATTTAGAGAATTAGTGCAAATAAATTTTGCTGTAAAAATCTCCTCATCCCTTAAAAGCAAACAAAAAATTCCCATAATATGTCAGCAAACAGTGAGAATTTAAATCAACGAATTCAAGATTAACTATACTAAGCAGCAAAACTTTTCGTTTGTGCAACAATCATGATCCAATGTTTCAAGATTGTCTGATGGTGGACCAAATTCTACCAGTCATTTCTTCCAATATCCAAACATCTTTAGTCAAACATTCTGTAATTATCATCTAGACACCATTTATTATTCCATTATCAAATAAACAAACTTGGAATTTAATAAAATAAAAATCTACCCCATTCCTAACCCCATTTTATTTCTTTTTTACCAATGGAAATTGGAATTATAAATGAACTGAATTGGTCGCGAGTAGTTCGGTCAAAAATTTGATTCGAGAAATTGATCTCGAATATATATATATTCAAATACTCAGCGAGTTTTTGACCACTATATAATTATTTTTTAAATTTTTTATTACATATAAAATTATTAAAATGTTCATACTCTTTAGACAAATTACATATTTTACTTATGAAAAAAGTCAAATTACTCGAGTTCGAGTTCATTCTACTCATTTTCAAATAAGTTCAAACTACGTCAAATTTTTTGAACTCAACCTCGAGTTTAAATTTTAAAGCTCGTATAAACTCGAGTTCAAGTATTATAAAAATTTGAATTCGAGTTTGAACAAGGTATTATTTGTGCTCGATTCGATTTGTTTACACCCCTAATGGAAGTTATCTCACTTGATGAAACATGAAGCATTACTTTAGACGGGAAAATTCTTGCGAGGATTGTGTCATGAATCTCTTAGTTCAAATTACAGAATACTCCATATAATTCATTTAGGATGAGGTGATGTGAAGAGGATTGATATAGAATTTTTTGAATTAAAGAGACTATGACACCATGTCATAAATTCGATCTATATAAAAATTTCACTTTAGAAAAATTAAACTAATTCAAATGTTAGTGTTAGTAATTTCTCCCTTAATAGAGTTATACGTCAAACAACAATAACATGTGTTAAATCAATACCAAACAACATAAGAAATTTGAATTCGAATTTCACTATTAGTGGTCCTTAGCTTATAAAACCATACACTATAATAAGTTGATAACATGCTAGAATCTAGATGAATATAAAAAATTTTTACGTGAATCGGATTCATGAAATATTTGATAAACGTAACTCGCCTTCTTTCTAACAATAATTTACCAAAAAAAAAATGCAATGACATTTTTACGTAACTTATGAATACAATAATGCTATATCTTCCTTACTTTTCACTCGTAATACCTTTTTTTTTTAGCCTGAAATGTTTTTCTCTTGTCCAATTTCCATGTCAATGCCCGCCTATCGACTTCCCTTTTGAACCTTCTCTACAATAATCCTATATTATCTTGGGAAACACGTAGGAGATTCGGTCTGCTTTGAGATTTTAGTGTTAGAGTTTAAGATGTAAATTACAATTTTAAAAATTTATAATATTTAAAATAAAAAATTTTTATTGATAAAATTCAAAATCTGTCTATTTAATTATTTTCCTACTATTTTACCTACTTTCCACTCGTAGTTTTTTTTTTTTTTTCTCCTGAAATTTTCTACTCCAGTCCAGCCAATTTCCAAGTCAATGCCTCCCAACCCACTTCGCCTTTGAGCCTTCAAAACCCTAAGCTCATCGTCGTTCTTATTATTCTTGATTTTCCCATAAAGCAATGGCCGTGTTTTTTCCCAAGCTAATCAGCTCATTTGTGCTGATTTATTTAGTAACCCTTTCCGATTTGGGCAATTTTGTTGTTGCTGAAGACGACGTGAGGTGTTTAAAAGGTGTGAAGAGCTCGTTGAGCGACCCAGATGGGAAGCTCAGCTTATGGAACTTCTCCAACTCATCTGTGGGGTATATCTGCGATTTCGTCGGGGTTTCCTGCTGGAACAACCGTGAAAATCGCCTTATCAGCCTCGAGCTTCGGGATATGAACCTTGACGGCCAAGTCCCGGATGCTCTGCAGTATTGTTACAGCTTGCAAACTCTCGATCTCTCCGGTAATATGCTTTCCGGTTCGATCCCACCTCAAATTTGTGATTGGTTGCCTTATTTAGTTTCTCTAGATTTATCTAACAATGCTTTGACTGGTACGATCCCGGAGGATCTTGTTAAATGCTCCTATTTGAATACTATGGTGCTTGATAATAATAAATTGTCTGGAAATATCCCGTATCAGTTTTCGAGTTTGAGTAGGCTGAAGAAATTTTCTGTTTCCAATAATGGTTTGTCCGGTAGAGTTCCGTCTTTTACAGCTGTTGGTGTGGAGTTTAATTTTGATGGAAATCGTGGGCTTTGTGGTGGGCCGTTAAAGAAATGTGGCGGTTTGAGTAAGAAAAATTTAGCAATTATTATTGCAGCTGGTGTGTTTGGAGCTGCTGCATCCATGTTGTTGGGTTTTGGGGCATGGTGGTGGTATTTTTCCAAAAAAGTCGGGTCCAGGGAGGAGGAAGAGAGGATATGGAATTGGAAGGGAAGATTCTGATAGCATCTAGAGAGGTTGAGGGCTCATAAGCTTACTCAAGTTATGTTGTTCCAAAAACCGCTTGTGAAGGTTAAGCTGGCAGATTTATTGGCTGCAACGAATAATTTCAGTGCAGAGAATGTCATCAATTCGACTAGGACGGGAACAACTTATAAGGCTGTGTTGAGGGATGGATCTGCACTTGCCATCAAGAGGCTTAGTACTTGCAAGATGGGTGAAAAACAGTTTCGGATGGAGATGAACAGGTTAGGACAACTTAGGCATCCGAATTTGGTACCACTTTTAGGGTTTTGTGTGGTAGAAGAGGAGAAGCTTTTAGTCTACAAGCACTTGTCAAATGGGACCTTGTATTCACTGTTGAGTGGAAATGCAACTGTCTTGGATTGGCAAACAAGGTTTAGGATTGGTTTGGGTGCTGCAAGGGGGATTGCCTGGCTTCACCACGGCTCTGCCACCCTCCAATAATTCATCAGAACATCAGCTCTAATGTTATTCTACTTGATGAAGATTTTGATGCTAGGATAATGGATTTTGGCTTGGCGAGGCTCATGACTTCATCAGATTCAAATGAAAGTAGTTTTGTCAATGGGGATTTAGGTGAATTAGGGTACGTAGCACCAGAGTACTCCAGCACATTGGTTGCGTCTGTGAAAGGAGATGCTTATAGTTTTGGAGTGGTACTTATGGAACTGGCCACTGGGCAGAAACCTCTTGAAGTTGGTTGTGCAGAGGAAGGGTTTAAGGGGAACTTGGTGGATTGGGTTAATCAACTCTCTGTTGCCGGGCGGATTAAAGATGTTATTGACAGAAAATTATGTGGGAAAGGCCATGATGAAGAAATTGTGCAAGTTTTAAGAATTGCATGTAATTGTGTGGTTTCTCGGCCAAAGGACAGGTGGTCGATGTATCAGGTATATGAATCATTGAAGAGCATGGCTGAGAAACAAGGATTCTGTTCAGAACAATACGATGAATTTCCCCTACTTTTTGGCAAACATGATATGGATTAGTTCCATTTTTCATGTCAAAAGAAAGTCTCAGAGGCATGGGATGATTGGCACACATTGCAAAAACTAATTTTTGCATTCTAGGGTAAGTTCCCCTGTGCTTGTGAAACAAACTGAGTAGCATCCATTCCTATTGGCTTTAAAAAATATGTATCCCATTGTCAAATATCTCTGTATAATAGGATAAACTACTTAAACTGTACCAATATCATCTTTGTGCAAAATTTATTGTCTGAGAAACTACTGGTTCCTGAAGTTTGTAATATGCTCACTTACCTTTAGCTTTAAACTATATATTGTAGATTACTAATGGAAGTTGGACATAGTTTCATGACAATCAACCTACTTCTGGGTTTAAGCCTTCTGGTAATATTGCACCGTTTGGCTGTTGCTCGACTCTTTATTAGATGCTTAGAATCCTTTATTGCTACTGGCACAAACAGTTATAGGCTAAATTTGGTAGATTTCTTTATGTTGCTGGCAGCTTGTACTTCATGCTTTTTAGATGATTCATTGTGCGTTTTGTCTACTTCACTTTATGTAGTGTCAGTGATTTTCTGTTTCATCTGTGAATCTGATCCTAGAAATTAGAAAATTCTTCATAAACAGAAATTGCACAACAATGTGAACAGTAGGCTGTCCTGAAAGTCTAAGTACACACAGATAAGGTAACAGCAAAGATAGAAACGAAGTAGAGTATCGAGCAAAAGCAGGTTCTTCCGTAAATAAGCTGATGGGTCCTAAATCTTAACTTTTTCCAACAATTAAGCTCGACGAAGTTCCAGCTCTCCTCAAGAAACAGAAAATAGAAGATTAATGAACACATGGTCGAGATATTCTATGCGAGTTCCAGACTTCCAATCTAGTACTGGATGCCAACTTGAAGGCTGAATATGGTCAAATCATGTAGAAATTGATACCCGTTATGCATGGGAGTAGGGCCGTCGGGCACTCTCCTTATCTTACTCACAGAATTGTACTAGTTAGGACGTTTCAGGAAGGTGTAATGGCTTCTACTTGCTATTAGCCTTAAAATACTGAAATTTCTGGCTGATGAAATTCTTTTTGCTGCTTTGTCGGAGGCCTCAGGCCTCAGGCCTGGCTGGCTAATATGCTAGCAATAGACAAGAACCATACAGCCGTAGTTAACAGAACAGCTCCAACAGAAACCCGCAAAGCCCTGCCGCTGCCTGAACCCATTTTTCTAACTTCAATCCTACATAGGCTCTGCTCAGCTAGCTAGGTAGTTTGTTACCAGAAAGAAGAATGAAAATGAAAATGAATTAAATGCAATCATTGTTGATCTTGTATGGCAAAGAATTTGTAGTCGCGGCAATAAGACAGATTTGAGCACCTAAAAGGGATACTAGCTAGGGGTGGTCCGGAAAAAGGCGAGTGTATATATATATACACACGAATCGCTTGCTAGTAGTTGATATTAGTAACCAGAACGTTGACCAAAATATAACAATATTAATTTCTTCCGAAGTTGTCATTTATGCTAGTGAATTTTGGCCACCAGCATGGTGGTCTAGCGGTTAAATATCATCACTTTTATTTAAATGTTCAAAAATCGAATCTCACTAACAACGTAAGTCTTGTTAATTATTTTGGGTATTATAGGCTGGTGGTGGCCGACCTATAATGCCTGACCCAGTGAGAGATGTTGTTTGGTCTATTAGTGTGTTGGTGGGGCTGCGGTTACCAAGTTGGGCTTTAGTCTAGCAAGTTATGGTAAAAGGAACATTCCGTAGCAGTTAGGTTCCCTTAGTTGGAGTAGCCACATCGGATTCTCCCGACCTAATCTTTTTATTTTCCAAAAAACAAAAAAAATGGTAATGATTTTTGGGAAATCAACTTAAAATTCCAATTCAACATTTCGGTAATTTTGTTGTATCCAAAAAGAAAAGGTGGAATATTCATTAAAAAAAAGATGAAAATATACAAAATTTTGTTAAATATTTGCTTTAAATTAATGGGTTTCTCCATTATAACTCAAGGTATCAAAAGGTGTGGTCCAAATCGAGAGATTTTTACACACACATATATATATAATAGGTGTCATAAATTTCTTAGTTCACAATTACTCGTATCATTTCAAAAAATCAAATTATTAAAATAAATTTTTTCATAATAATCTAAATGAATATGGGTCAAAAAATTTATGGTAGGTGAACTAAGAATTTCCGTCTAAATCCACTTTCAAACAAACGTCACTTCAATATTTGAAGTTTTACTTGGGGATATTGCTCCAAAACTTTTGACGATTGATGGTTTTACAATAATAAATCAGGCAATTCCACTGCAGTTTGTCTTAAGATACTGTATCAACAATTCTTTTACATAAACCAACTCTTTTGGGCCTCACAATATCCCAGGCCCCGAGTCATTCCTAAAGGCTATTGAATTTACTATTGAAGAAACGAATAGTATCAATACTCATTCTAGTATAGATTCGATCTAAAATATTATGTCTTCTGAAATTTATAATTCTAATTAAATAGCTTAGAATCTTAGGCATAGTACGGGTATATTTTTAGAATTTTTTCCCCCACTAGAGTCTAGAATAGATTATCTTTAGTAATTAAATGATAGAGAATTATATTATTTTATTATCCAAGTAGTAAAAACATAATGACATGATAACTTAAGGGTCCAATTTTCCTAAACTACATTGTGACCAATCTTTTACTCTGACTTATACTTGGACAGTTTTAGTCTCCTAACTTACAATGCACAAAGAAGTGACCCGAATTCTAACGCCTTTATTTACAAGACTTCCAAACACCAATTGATTACACAAAAAGCGTCATTTCCCCAATCCTTAATTGCTTCTCGCAAGTCACAAGCTATTGTTTACCAGCCAAAAGAATTTCATAGCCCCAATCAAACTGTTATCCTGTTTCCTAGTCCAATTAGAATTACCAGAAGACAAATTGGTAGTCCAAATATTACGCTCGGACAAGAAATGGAAACTAAGGGGAAAAGACAGGAAAAAGTAGCAGCTCCTAGGTGAGTCGTGCCAAGTTTTGAACCCCATACTTCCACACGCGTACAAATACAAGTAAACCTTGTGTCTATCACTATCACGCGTAATGTGACATGACGTTAGCTTATCTCACAAAAATAATGTTATAGTATGACATCATATATCTAATGTAACTTTATTAATATAGTAACACTCTGTATCTGAATTAGATTTAATAATTTTTGAATGGAAATAATTAATTTAAAATATTTAAATTAAATTATTAATAACTCATGAGTTGGATATTATATTCCTATACATTACTTTATTTATAATTGATGTGGGACAAACATGTCCATCAAACCGGACTATATTCTATTCAGTTGTGCGGGATTCTAGAGGTGTCTCGTATTAGACTCACACCGAACCATAAGGTAAGGTAGGCTTGCTCAGTTGCCTTAAAGTAGTTTCACTCAAGTCATAGATTTAGTGTGATGACATCTGCTTTTATACCAACTCTAGTACTCTGAATCTGAATAGTAGACAAAAAAAAATAAAAAATTTAAAATAATTAAATTAAATTATTAATAATCTATAACTCTAAATATTATATTTACATGCATTACTTTATTCTCAACAGTTGTGAAACAAATGGATCATCACACAAAATCTATGATAAGTGAAATTTTAAGGCAACTAGGCAAGCTTACCTTACCTTACCTTACCTTACCTTAAGTATTTCACAATGAGAACAACCTCCTCCAGGTTCCATGAAATAGTTCAGCCCCTTTCAAGACTTCAACATGAACATCGTGGAAACAACTCCATCGACGGGTCAAACAATTCTTAGAATTTTACACGCGGAACCTAAGAAATAGTGTCCAAGCCCACGACTGCCAAAAAAAGAAGAAGCAAAGACTTAAGGTAGATTAGGTCTTTACTTCACTCGTAGATTTTGTGGTATGGATTAAATTTTAAAAAAATTTGACATCATTTAATATATGTAAAATTTTTTAAAATTTAATTCTGATTACAGAGTTTATAAATAAAATTAAAAATCAAATATACCTAAATATTTTCTAAAAAAAAAATATTTAAGTAAATCTTGTACGCCTAATCCATTTAAATAAAATAAAAGATAAGTCTACTCATCCTCCATTCAGACATGGCCTTAGTGTGTAAATAAATACTTATATAATTTCGGTGTATTGGACATAAAAAATTAGGCCCATATGATGTGATGTCTATTTTTTTAATTTTTTGTATATTGTGGTTTACTACACCGATCTCAGACAAGTATTTTTCCAGCGCGTGTATCCTCATGCCTTTGATCTCGAATGTGATAAGTAGAATAAAGTTTTTCGCGTCCCAGGAAGCTGCGTACGCTAAGTAGTGGTTCGCTACCTATCAAATTCTACTATCTTGTCGTTGACAAATCCGCAAACACCGCAAATTTAGGGGAAAATTTTTGAATAGTAGTCGATGTATTTTATAATTTTTATTTATTTATATAATTTATTTTATTTTTAAATTTTAAATAAATTATTTTACTTGAATTATATTATTTTTAATAATTTTTATAGAATTTATCCAAAATTTAGCGTAATTAAGCGTATGCTATTAATGCGACAAATTTTTTTTTATTTTTTTTATTTTTGATTAAAGACAACAATGGGAGCCTGATGATTTTGATTAAAAAGTTGTCGGTTAGTCGAGAGAATAAAGAAATTACACGTAGTTTACTGGTAAGTGTTTGGTACAGGAGTTGATATATAAAAAAGCATAAACATTATAGTTGGAAAAATGGTATCGTCCTGAAGATTTCTTCTTCTTCTCTCTCAAGATTATATAGAATGGGAGCTTGCGGATCCAAGCCCAGTGGGTGTGTGGGTGTGGGAAAAACGGGTCGTCGGATTCGGAGGACGACGAATACCCAATCTTTTTCACACAAGCTCAATAGGAAGGTTGAACCTTCTCATTCAACAGATCTTTCTTATCGCAATCCTACATTCCAAGGTGCCATATTTATTTCTAAGTCCTCCTTTGTGTTCATATTTCCTTTTTAATGTTAAACTAACACTCTTGTAGCTCATAGATTAATGCATATGAAGATTAAGGTTTATGCTTTAGTTAATTGTATTACTCTGTTTAAAAATATAATCTTGGTTGGCCGTCAATGCTGAAAGAAAAACAGGATAAAAGTATAATCTGCATTTCCGCTGCTACAGCTATCTAATGTAGGATTTCCATGTTATGCTCGGTTTGAATAGTTATTATTCTGGGTATTAATAAGAAATTGATGTATGTGAAATAAAAAAATAATAATAATAATTAAACAAACGTGCTAAGAAATAATTATCAAATATTACACTATGGTTTCTCAAGTTCTAAGCTTTACACTTTGCATGTGTTTGCTAAATTCTTGGGCGTTTTATAGGAAATTCAGAGGCTTGGTTTGATCCTATGAGACAGCAATTAATGATTCTGAGGGTGATGATGATTTTTATAGTGTTCAAGATGGTAAGTTAGTAGAGCCTATGCAAAAATGATTATCAATTCGAGTGTTTGGTTCATAGTTTTCAAGTTGGAATTTTAATTTCGTTGGTGTGCGATTTCAATATGCTGCAGATATGTCTCAAATTGGCAGTGGATCCTTGTCAAATGTTGTTACCCCGAGATATTCTGATAACGGGCATTTTAACGCGGCTCATCCGTCTGACCCTGAAACAAAATCAAGTGAACCATCATCCAGCAACTTGGAGACTAACAAAGGGAAAGAAGTTTCTGCAGAAGAAGGGAACTTAAAAAATTATCAGCTGCAAGCTGATGATAATCAGCATGAAACGAAGGATCAAGCTCATTTTGATAAAGTCTCCTCTCATTGTGTGGACACAAGTCCTGCAAAAAGTGAAACGGGAAGATTGCACACTTGTGGGCCTCAAACTAATAACTGTCTGCCTTGCCTTTGTGGTTTGTTCTACCTCCCGAGATGAGAAGACAAAGTCTTTAGCCCCTCATTCTACCATTTCCAAAAAAAGAGTGTCTTTTAAACTTTCGTTTAAACGCAGAGAAGGACAAACTAATTCCGCTTTATGTAAGTATTGCCAACACTTTCTCATACTCAGTCAGCAGTTAGCATTGTGTATTTCCGTACATGAAAAAACAAATAATAAACCTTATGACTTGATCAGAGAATGATGTTTAAGCATTTGCACCCTCCTTGCTGACTTCTACTCTGATATTCATCTCTTCCAACATGGCTCCTATATGCTTGCTTTGTTGATTTGAAGTGGTCATTGTTTAGTTAGTAAGTGTAGTCTCCACTTTATTATTTCAGTGTCACCCAGGGCAATTCTTCTAAGACCTATAGCTGGTTCTCAGATTCCGCATTGCCAGGCTGAGAAAAGGATGTCCGAATGCTGGTCAGAGGTTGCCCCGAATACTTTTAGAGTTCGTGGACACAGTTTTATGAGAGTGAGAGCACTTCATTTTCTTACTTACTGCCTAATCTTACAGTAAATCGAACTTACAAAAGCATACTAGCCTTCAGGGAAAGGTATAATAAATTTTGGGTTCCTTGACTACTTTCAGCTTCTTAGTCTGGTATATGTCTGTTTAGCTGATGTACATGTCTGACCTAATTGTTTCATAGGGATAAAAAGAAAGAATATGCTCCAAACTATGCAGCATTTTATCCTTTTGGTGTCGATGTATTCTTGTCTCCACGGAAAATTGATCATATTGCACGTTTTGTGGAACTTCCTTCCATTGATTCAACTGGGGAAATTCCTCCAATTCTTGTTGTAAATCTTCAGGTATACCCTTCATACTTTTGGTCGATAATTGAAGAGTAGTTTTCAAAACGTATATAATCTTGTTTTCACCCTTTTTTTTTTTTTAAAAAAAATTTGTTGGGTGTGTGTGGAAGAAACTATTAGAGTTGGCCTATTGGATTAATATTATCTCAATCTGACATTTCATCCTCCTTTATTCGTTAAACTTAATCAGATGCCACTCTATCCTGCAACTATTTTTCAAAATGAATATGATGGAGAAGGCATGAGTATTGTTTTCTATTTCAAGCTTTCTGAGAATTATTCAAAGGAACTTCCTGTTCAATTTCAAGAAAATATCAGGGTAAGTTGGATAATCTTAGCTTCTTGCAACTCATCTTTGCCATTTATTGCTTTGAGTATAGCAACAATTTGGCAATTCCAATCATTCTTGTGTCTAGAAATTGATTGTTTTTTGTTGCATCATGCCATTTGTTGTCCCAAAACAAGATTTTGATTTCTTCTTGTTTCCTGGTCTTTTCTGATACAGAGGATAATTGATGATGAAGTCGAGAAAATCAAAAGCTTTCCTTTAGATACAAATGCACCATTTAGGGAAAGATTGAAGATTTTAGGCCGAGTCGTAAACATAGAAGATGTTAATTTGGGTGCAGCTGAGAAGAAGCTCATGAACACTTACAATGAAAATTTAAAGCCTGTTCTTTCACGTCCTCAACATGAATTTTACTTGGTAAGGTTACCTTGAAAAGCTTAGGATCTTTTTAATACAGTCATTTTCTTGTTCTGCTCAGTAAAGAATGCAATGCATATTCTGATCCGAGAATTGAAAATGTGGATCAGCTATACTGTTCCATGTAGTGTGCATTTGAAGATTTAACATAGATTATTGCAACGGCCCCCTACTTAAGGTTTTACACACAATGGTTTATTTTGTAATACTTCCATTAGAGATTCTCTTGCAGTATACAGGACTGCTATGTTGACTGCTTCGCTATGTTTTGATGCTCTATTTGTACTAATAGTGTAATGTTAGCTGCAGACAGCTACTACAGTGCAAGTCATGCTTGTGTTGTGACTGAAATATATGATTTTGCGAACTCTTTCAGGGAGAAAACTACTTTGAGATTGATTTGGACATACACAGATTTGGCTACATTGCTAGAAAGGGTTTCGAAGCATTTCATGACAGACTGAACCAGCACTGTGTATTTGATTTTGGTCTAACGATTCAGGTAGCTTCTAGAATCCTTTGCAACCCAGATTGCGCTCTTCAAGTTCATATCTGACATTTTAGTAACAAAAATTGATGCAGGGACACAAGGCTGAAGATTTACCAGAGTGTATGTTGTGTTGTATACGGTTGAATGAAATCAATTATACTAATTATAACCAACTAAGCGTCTGAATTAACATAGCCAACCAAAGCTGCAATTTAGTAAGGAGAAGAAGTGAAGAACAATGCACCGCAACAGCTTCACAGCTCTAAAATTTTCTGTTTTGAAAGCTAATTTTTTCAATTGTACAGTGTAGCTAATTTGAATGTACAGAGATTGCAAAAATTGGAATGCAGAGAATAATTCATTAAATTTTCATTTTACATATAGTTATTGTGGTTACAAAAAAAAATTCTTGATTGAAATTGTCACCCAATATTCCAAATTGTTTCAATGCTACCGTTTAGTGTTTCTATGTCCACATAAACTCATTCTGTTACCCTTTGGCGTCAGTTACAGGCTTACAGCAGAAAAGCAATTGTAGCTTCCTGGTGTCGAACATAGTGAGTTAATGTAGGTGAATTGGAGAAAAGTTTGAAGAAATTCAGGTAGATGAATCGTGGTCTCACCAAATTAGCTTAATTGTTGACGACATTGGATACTACTTGTGTAATAAGTTGTATTTGAATGGATGGAACAACATGGCATGGAACTAACTTGGAAAAAAATTACCCGTTTATAGTCGCATGCATTTCCAAGAGCTTGATGATCTGACTTCAATGGGGGAAGAAAATTGAACAATATATTTACAGATTGGTAACAAAGATCTGCTTGAGAATCGCTCCACAATAACAGATTATATAAGAAGTGAGTTTCAATCTGAAACACTAGTCTGTCTTCAGAAGAAGATTTGAGTGCTAAGAAATCCCAGGTTTGGACTAACCTGGGAAATTGAATTCCTAGGATGCAGAGGGCCTTGCACATCGCCCAAAGATGGCTACCAAGAGCATACTTTTGAGCCTTATTTCCTGATCGAGAAGGCGTTTGGTCAACAGAACTCGCCATTGCTTCGGGTGGTACAGATGTTGTTTCAGCAACAACAGGAGGACTTGAATGATTATCTATGTCGTTGTGGGTTGATCTGTTTTCTTGAACCTTTTCATGGTCAGCCGCGTGAGCCTTTATATCCATCCCGGGAAGCCTGTTGTCCCAAATGCGGCCTGAAGATCCTTGTCGCCGAAATGAATAGGATGATCTCTGCAATGTACTCATGGATTGATCAATGGACTCGCCTCTATGTCTCCTTATTTAGTTCTTCGGATGTATTTTTGCATCTTTCCTTCAACTAACATAACAGCTTTTAGGCGTAAGGCTCATCTTGTCTTTCCATCTAGCGGTTGGCAATTCGTTTTGAGGTTGTATGCAACTGATTTAAGTCTCAAAGTAGGTAGTCTATTCTCGTACCATACCATGTCAAAATTCTACTGCTCTTCCCAATTATGTCAAGTACTTGGTGGAAATTTCGTTGTTTTTATGTAATGATTCTAAATTTTTAATCAAATCATATCCTTCTCTTTTCATGTTTTACTTCAAGCCCCTATGGCGATATGATAGATTGCAATTGCATCAGACGATGGAATCATGGAAGAACTAGATATTTCTCCATTTTGAGAAATTTTAAGTCTTTTAACTATGTGGGCAAATTTTAGCAGTCTTTTTGCTTTCGATGAACAAATGCATGAATTCTAACAGACGAGAAACACCATGAAACATTTCATAAGCTGATCTTTAGTCAACAATTTCTTGGTTATCTGCAAGTCAACATTTATTCTACAAGCAAGGCTTGTTTATTATGTGATTCAGAAAGTCAGTAATCACAGAATTCATCCAAAAGCTCAGGAAATTCCAGCTGCATCTGGCTATCACGAGCCAAAATGGACTCCACAAATGAATCAGCAGCAGATGCAGAAGCTTCCATGGAGTACATTGCTGGCTCAGATTTTAGCTCAAAACCAGAAACAACTACCTTGTCATTTCCAGTGTTATTCAAGTCCGTTTGAATTATGCTAGCAGAAGCAATCAGTGGTATTTCTTCCTGCACTAGTGCCAAAGAATTATTTGGTGATGAAATCCCCTGGATGATGTATTCTTCTTCTTTATGGTCTATATCTGTGGATAGGAAAGGGTCGACAAGTGAAGATTCATTCCAAGCAGAAGGAGAAGAGGGTGATATTTGACAGCTGAGATGGTTCACGAGAAAAAGATTGAGAGCCAAAATGCATGGTGCTATTCGAAATTGATGCAGATGAAATTGAAGAGGATATCTCACTGAGAAAATGTGGCTGAAGAGGTTCTTGGTTGGTGACTTGGAACTGAGATGCCGTCTTACCTAAAAAGTTGCCAGAAAGGGTCCGATCATATTGCTCAATCATTTGGAGGCTGTTGGCATGTGGTACTTCTTGGGAGAGTAAAAAGGGTTCTGATTCCAGTCTTGGTTCAGTGTTGCACACAAATGCATTCTGGTTTAATGTGTTTGGGAGGCCACTGAGTTTTCCAAACTCAGTAAAAATCTGAGAGAAAGGCTTATGGGTTACCGGGTCTATGCCCATGTTGAAGAGCTTTTTCTTCAGTTTGGTATTCCAATAGTTCTTCACATCATTGTCTGTTCTCCCTGGCAGTTGCTTTGCTATCAGAGACCACCTATGACATGGAAGCATTGGTTTTAAAAGTAAGATCTTTCCCTGAGAGCTCACCTTTCAAGAATTACTTGGGACATGTCCACAAATAGTCAAAACAGAAGAACAACTCATTCCTGTTTTCTGACAAATTTCCAATTAACAAAAATTCATTTGTTCATCTAAAAACACGATCAATACCAAAACAATCTATAATTTTCAATTTAGAACCTAGCTTATCCTTCAAACTGAGTTTGCTAAGCCTAAGTTTTTACAGGACAACTAGCAGTCAAAACAGTCAAATGTTTGTGTTACTATTTGAAGAGAATGAAACTTGCCTGCTGCCAATGGTTCTATGAAGTTCAAGAATGCATTCTTCTTCTTCCGGCGTGAAATTGTCGTGCTTGAGGTCTGGCCGAAGATAATTTGTCCATCTGAGCCTACAACTCTTTCCACATCTGTTGAGCCCTTTAAAGCTCATACAAATATAGTAAATATAGAGATAGTTCATGTTAACTACGGAGAATTAGTTCGTTAAAACATACTAGTATTTACCTGCTTTCTGAGGAACCAAAGTCCAGTTGCCAATTCCATGGCGAGATACGTATGCAAGAATCTTTGCATCTTCCTCTGCTGTCCAAGGGCCTCTTTTACATTTGCTTTATCACAGCAAGGGGGTCTTCCCATCAGATCATGGAAAGGTGCTTGTGTGTGTATGTGAGTTTAGAGAAAGAGAGGAAATGGATGGATTGATGTAACAGTGATGCAATTACACAGCTTCAGAAATTACTTTTCCAGACTAGCATTTAACAAATAAGCTGGCATGAAAAGCATGATAAATTTGGCTCCCATTTAACAACAAATGCATGATTTTCATATCAAAACAGTTTGACATGAAATGTAAAAAAAAGGCCTCCATCCACCCTCTCCACCAACCACCTTATAACACCCCCCCTCCCCAAATTGCTTGGCTCCTAGACGACTAATGCGTTCAGGGCTAGTAGGGTGAGTTTAATAAGTCCCGATTTCCCATGCCTTCGGTGTCACGATAGTTTGCTCCCTCTTGGTAGCAGAATATTCTACAGTTAAAATCCCGACATCAATTCGGCGTCTGGTTCAGAAGAACTTGAAAGTATTGCAGTCTTTTCGTATTTTCTATTCTTCATTTACCTGGGAAATTAGATATGTTAAATCCTTACACCAACAAGATCATTAGCGGAAAGGGGCAGAGGAACGACATGAGCGGATCAGTAAAAAGCAACCCTACAAACAACATAATTCATTTCGAAACAGAATAAAGTACCCAAAGAAGTTGGTTTATTTAACTGAATTCACGTCTTTTAGGTAGCAACTTAGCTTCTGATCTCACTATAAACGTGAAGCGTTCCCCAACAAATGAGCGAGAGAACATATTTAATACCAGTTAAGTAAGAAAATCATAGTGCTAAGGAAGCAACAGCTCCACTACCTATACCAAAGACAAAAATAACTCCTCTATTTCAAGTAGTCAATCTGACAGATCATTAGAACACACCTGGAGACACCTGAATGTTATATACATCAACCGAGGATATAGTTGACCGTTAAAAACCACTAATGCTTTGGACTAAAACTCCTAAGATGAGCAGACCTTACAGCTCTTCCTACAATAACCTAAAGCCTCCTCAGAGCCCACCATATATATGAGATTCTTCTCACATTCACCCAAAGCAGCCCAGTGGGGGCAGTTTGGATCTTTGTCAACACAACCTTCACTAGTAGATGGCGCGTCAAAAGACCTCACATGAATCCACTTCGTTGCGGACCACTTCTCACCTTCAATGACAGGGCAGCTCCCATGCAAGCAACCAAATACCAAATATCCGAGGGTCAGTAGTAGCATCAGGATGTAAACTGAAAAACAGCAATGCATCACCCTTCCTGGGTTTTACTGCAAAGAAAAAAAATCTTTTCTTCAAAAAGCCATACACTCCATATGTGACAAATATCTGGTTCATATACATAAACCTTCACCCTGTTTCCTTTTCTAGTTTGCAAGTTGTATTTGAAATATGCTACTAAATTACAGTCAGTGAAACAAATACATCAGAAGCTCACTAAATTTTAAAGTTTGCTTACCAGTATAGCCATTTTTAGCACAATCAGACCAATCATCACCCTTAGGTTGACTCTCCTTTTCCTGAAAGGTTTCAGGAGACAAAATAAAGGACGTCGTTTTAAACAATAAGGAGAGGGAACACGAAAAACAAGTAGGCAATCCAAAAAGTCATTACCAATGAACTAGGGAAAACTGTTTCTCCACCCTTCTCAACATCAGACAAATACATAAGCACAGTAGCTACTCTATGACCACCCAGTTTCTGATTTCTCCTCCTTGTCATGAAAATAATCAAAATGTGGTTCATACTTCTGTCCATCCTCATAATGCAGTATTTGCATAGCTTCGCCATTCTCTGTATGATTAAGCAATATAATGAGATTTGTTGCTCTTTGAACCAATAAGAAATGTCATGGACAAAGAATTACTGAGTGAGCAAATTACCTACAGGAAGGAAGGTCCAAGAAGCAATCCTGTCCTCAATACCACCAATGATTTCATCCTTGTTGGTACAGGAGAAAAACTACCATTAGCTCTTTAGTTTCAATGCTAAACTAGTTAGCATTTAAGGCATTGGCTTAGATCGTCATTGAGACAAAAAGGTTTTTTCTGAAAGGAGATGTGAAAAGATGCTAATGATGATATTTCTACATTCATCGATTAAAAAAAAAATGAAACCAACCAAAGTTGCAAAATGAAGTGTTGTAGCCTGATTTCCAACAAACAACATTGTAAAAAAACCTGAATTCAGTATCAATTAACTAAGAACGTCATTTGGGAGGGGTCCAACTAGAACACAACCTTGGGCCACATCCCACAATGACAAAAACATATACTATATACCAACAGGCAATAACAGCCGAGAATCTTGAACAAAGAGAGATATAGCTAAGAACTAATAATACACCCACGTAAACTCAAGGCCAAAACATTGTAAGCTAATGACATGAAAGCAAAATAATCCGATGTTAGGACTTCTTGTATCCATGAAAACATTTACACAAATAAGCAGTAATAATTGCCAGGAAGAAGCTCCTAAAAAACTTTTAACCTAAAGTTTTCTTCTTTTCTTCCTTTCTCGATACAAACAACTCCTGCCCATAAAAATAATTTGACATTTACCCGTGGAAACAGAAAGTCCTCATAATATTAGTCTACCAGAGAGCTAAGAACTGATAAATTCTTTCCATCTCTATTCCAGAATAAATTAATGCTAATAGAAATATAAACGGATCAAATTAAAGTTGTAGACATCTCCTACCTAATCCAAAAACAAGTAAAGTTCGGACAAGAGAAAAGGAATTTGCTAACCTGATGCTTCCTAAGGAACATGCCAGAGCTTGTCCGAACTTCACTCTCTATGCTCTTACCAGACTCGTTGTCAGCCACCATGGATTTCTCCAGCTTAGTCTTAGCCTATATACACACACACACAAAATCAACCAAAAAAAAGTCAACTCATCAAAAACAATCTTTAGATTGAGAAACCGATATCATTGTCCCATTTTAGAACAGCGATTAAAGCACAAACAACAGAACCCCTGATCCTCTACACCATAAGTTTTCAAAATCCATTTTACTTCAAAAAATCTACATAAAGATCAAATTTTGATAGGCAGATGAGATGTTCAACACAACGAGACCGTTCAAAAAGGTCGCAACAAAAGAAAATGAGAGGAAAGGACTAACCAGAGTGATGAGATGATCACACTCCTCATTTGTCAAAAATCCCCTATACAGAAAAGCCCTGCAAAAATCAAATTCATCACAATCAAGTAAAAACAAAAGAGTAAACACCTCCAGCAAGCAAATTCATTCCGTATTATTCCGAATATTATTTGAAATAATTATGGCAAACATATTAGGAAATGATTGCAAAATATTATTCTGAGAATTACGGACCCATCCAAACAGATTCCGTTGGAATGTGCTTGGATTTTTTTTTTTTTTTTTTGGGGGTGGGGGGTGGGAGGGAGAAAACAGACCTGGGCATCCAAGAGATTTGGGTGACCCGAGTTGGATCAATCGGAGCCGATGAAGCCACCAACCCTTTTCTGATAAAAACAGGAAAAAAAAAAAGAAATTCAGGGATCGATCTCCATTCTTCAACTAAAAACAGATAAAGAAAATGAAGGAAATCAAAACTTACGTTTTCTTCCCAGCGGAAACAGGCAGATCAGATACAACCCACGACATACATAATATAAACACAATAACTCGACTATCCATCCCAAATTACGTTTCTACCTATAAATCTTCAGTTCCAAAATTGGAATTTTCACTCAAAACCCAGAAAAATAATAATATAGTTATTGCCTTCTTATGAATTCGGTGAAAAAATACACAGAACACAATTTTAAAATTAATTTATCATAAAAAAAACAGGATTGAATTGGAAAAAAAAAAAAAAAATGAAGCTGGCCAATTGGGTAAGAAAGTCCTAAGGATTTGTAAACTCTCTTTAATAAAGATGCAAATATTAAGACATTCGAAAATATTTGGTATTTGCCGTTGGTTTTAGTATTTGCCGTTAGTTTTGGTGAGGAAGAATTAGAAATTTTTTTTTTAAGAGTCTTGTAAAAGAACACGTTTTTAGTTATTCTGAAGGTTCCGGGTCTTGCTCTGCAATGCGGGCCCGGAACATGATTGGCCCAAACAAGATACCATAATTTGGGTCCTCAAAATGAGAACAGTGACAACAAAATCTACAGCGAAAAAACAAATTTGGAATTGGAATATGAAAAGAATAATTTCATAATTTGTGTATGCATGGTCCATCATTTTTTTTTTTCTATTGTCTTATTTCGTTGACTAAATGTTCTTTTGATTTTATATGGGACGAAAATAAGGGAAAATAACATAAATGAAAAAGAAAATTCTTTTACAAAGTTACAATTTTAAAATTTATTTTTAAAATCATTCCACATAACAAAATCATACAAAATTACGAATTCCTGATTTTAAATTTTTGACCGAATTTTATTTTTTTTCAAATTTAATAACATATTAATAATTTTTATTATTTTGTATAGATATACTTATTAAAAAATTAGCTTAGCTAAACAACTTTAGTACGTCGTATTAAAGTTTGCGGCTAATTTTCTACACTCCTGCACAACCATTTTAAGAGCATTAAATATGTGGCTTTGCCCATTTGTCAAAGGACTACACCCATAATTTAATATGGCTTGGGGCATTTGTTAAATTAAATGATTAATAGGGGCTTAAATTAATGCGGCTTTGTTCATTTGTCAAAGGGCCACATTAATAATTTAGGAAAATTTCATAGTCATGGAAAGGTATGAGTACAGTTGTGACTTTAAATATTTATGGGTTAATTATATTTATGTGTCCTAAGTTTTGACCATATTACTAAATAGATACTGTAATTTGACAAAAGTACAATCAACTCCTTGAATGACCAAACGTTTAACAAGTACCATCCTGCAGTTAATTACCGTTAAGAAAATGCTGACATCAGCAAAAAAATAATTTTTTTATTCCCAAAATACCCTTCTTCATTTTTAATTATTTTTCTTATCTTATCAATTTTTAGGAATAGAAGCCATTTTATAATTTTACAAACCTAAACCAAAGTTCATGATTTTTTTTGAGTTTTTCTGTCACTATGAACCTTTTTACTAATTTATATTGTGGATTGGAACCGGTAAAATGGAAAAGATGTGGGGGAGATGGTGGTTTGTAGTGGAGGAATGAGTTGTGTACTAAATTGATAATATAAAAAAAAATTTGAAGACTATTCTTGATTTTAGGAATAAATTGAGGGACTAATTAAGCAATACATAATAAATGTAATTTAATCTTCAGTTCATTTGAAAAGTTCTGCAGTTAATGAGAAGAGGAATCTGTAATTTTGTTAAAATATAGGGTTTGTTAAGTAATATGGCCAAACCTCAAGAGAGATAAATGTACAATATCGTATGTTTTAATTATTTATATAGTATAAGTTTTAAAGTATAATGATATGACGTCCTAATGGGACTATACAATCTTCCAATAACTTAATATGGCTTTGGGCATTAGTTAATTTAGTACTCTCCCTCTTTTTCTTTTTAAATATCATTTTAGCCTTTAACATAAAAATTAAAATTGCTATTAAATAACCTAAATTTTAGGCAAAGTAGATCTTATATGACTAAATTGCTCTTTTGACTAATATTAATTTAAAAGAGTCTCAACATTAATTACACATTGAGTAATTAATAGAGTTGGAAAGAGACAAGGGCAAAATTGGTAAAAATAATTAATATTTCATTGAATTTGTAAAATGATATTTAAAATAAAATAAAATTTTTTTGTTAAAGTGACACTTTATGAAGACAAAAAGAACAGAAGGAATAAATATCTGTAAGAATCCATTAACAGTGTTACAAGTTTATTTTAGTATATAATTTCGCATGGACTTGGGCATTCGTATTCTTTCTAATTAACATTTGATGCAAAGCGATAATTGGATTAGTGAGTAATAGTGGATAACAATTAGCCAATGTCCAAGCCTTAGTTATGCAGCTATTGGGCCAATGGAAAAGCCAGGTGGCCCAATTGCAGTTTAAGTCCATCTTGGCTAGGAAGCCCGTAAATAAGTACTCCTGACAGTCCACACCACATGTTCTCACGTTTTATGTGCCTAGACAAGTTTCGCAGGGAATTCTATGATCTAATAGAAAAACTATCCGTTTGCTTTAAAAATTTATATATTAATACTTTTTCTATTCATTTTTAAGTATTATTTTAGAAATTCAATGAAATGTTAATTTTTTTTTTTATCAATTTTACCCTTATTTCTTTCCAATTCCATTAATTATTGAATTTGTAATAATTTATATTGAGACTCTTTTAATTTATTACTGGCCAAAAGGATAATTTAATCATATAGAATCAACTTTCTCTAAAATTTAGACTATTTAATAGCAATCTTAATTTTTATGCCAAAAACTATAGTGACGCTTAATAAGGAACAGAGGTAAGGGTGTACAAGTTTTTAAAACACATGATTTTGTAATGTATAAGTTTTTAAAGAATCTAGTGTGTGTTCGATTGTATTGAAAATATTTTCTTAGGGAAATATTTTCTTTGGAAAACATTTTACATAAAAAAGTCTATTTTATCATACAATTTTTAGGTGTTCGGTTCACAAAATGAAAATATTTTGAAATAAATTTTTAACAGTTTAATTTTTAATTTTATGAATACAAGTTAAAAAAACTAATAACAATGGTAATAAATACTTTACAAGTAATTATGGCTAATAAAAAATTGATTTTGTTCAAAATTAAATAATAGTATAATATAGTAATAAAACAAGCATTATATAGTAATATTACTGTGGGACTACCCAAAATTAAGAGAAAAATAAATGGATAAAAATTGAAAACGAAAATAAGTTTAGAAAATTAAATTATAAAAGTAAATATTTGAACTTTAATGTCACTCTTGAATTATTCGAAAAATAATATACGCTCAAAAATTCCGTAAGTTATTTTCCGGTCAGGATGCAATTAAAAAATATTTTACATCGGAAAATATTTTCCGGTGTCTAACATCAAAAAAAATTTCTAAAAAATATTTTCCTAAAAATATATATTTTCAATCCAAACGAACACACCTATTATGAGATGATTTTTTCAACCAAATGTAGAATTTTCCAAGTTTTTTACTACTATATTGTTTACGAAATTCATGCACCACTTGTAAGATGATACTGCTAGGATCATGTATCTATTCTCTGGTAAAGACATTTTCAGTGGTTTGCAGATATATTTCTGTGAGAAATAAAGGACTTGTATATTATACAATTTACATTTCTAGCAGCCCATGATCTTTTTAGCTGCAATCTTAGGTTTATCAGAAGATTGAGACAGAACCATCATTTCCGGCCAAAGCCGTGTACTTATCTTTCCTGGTGAAGTTGGTACACTCGTATGATAAAGTCGAAGCAATCATCCTCTGTATATAATTAGCAACATCATGGCTTGATTTCCCGGCACCACAAATCAGTTCCTGAGGTAACTTGTTCAAAAACGTTACTTCATAAACAGGACTAGGATTCATGAAAAAGTAGAAGGGGTCCATTCCTTTCCAGCCTCTAGCAGTCGTCCCATGAAACATGCTCATTTTATTATTCATAGCCACGGGCACGAGCTCGTCGGTTAATTCAGCAAACAATGCCGAAAATCTCAGCAAAAATGGCTCCCTGCACGTTGTCCCTTCAGGGCATATAGCCAGATCACCTTCTTGTAAGAGGTTCTGGATCATTTTGGCATCTTTAATGCGATCGCGGTTAAGCCTGACGGTTTTGATTGGGGAAATGATCTCAGACAGGCGCGAAAGGGAGTATGTGACTGCAGGGATTGGTGGCGGCCGAGGGCTGTGGAGAGGAAGATTGGATCAAGAAGAGTTCGATGCGAGCAGACAAATAGAACACCAGTTTGGCCTGTGGATTTTTGAGCTGGTGGAGGTGGGGTTCCTTTGATATTGACTCGGACACCAAGTGCCCTGAAAGCATAATAGACTAGTGGCATTGGAAGGAGAGCGCCGGCTGCAATGCGCAAGCAGGCCAAGGGGAAGCCAACTGGGATCCACAGAATGGTTAGAAGTGCTATCAGAGGACTTGGTTTCTGGACAAGCCGCCCATCATGGAAGACTATTGGCTTAGGCAACTTGTTGTGGCTCACTGGCTGGACTTCAGGCTTTTTTGGGACAACATAGCTTTCCTGCATCAATGTCAACATTGATGAAATTTGCATCAGAAACTATATAATTTATCATTGATGTTTGTATGAAAATGTTGAATTTTGAAAAGACACCCAAGTTACACGACTACAATCATTCACTAAAATAAAAAAGAAACGAGCACCTATAGTGTGAGAGGTGTTGATAATCAACAAACCTCGCACAGCTTCATGAATGGTAAATCGGTCTTGCGATCACCAAGCCCGATTTCTGGAGTTGATGCAGAATCAAAAGCCTTCCGAAGGGCCTCGGCCTTGTTTCTGCCAACAAGTACTCCAGAGCCGTCTACAAATCCAGTAGCTCTGCCCTTGTAGGTTGCTATCTCTGTACCTAAAACCATATCTGTACCTAAATAATCCTTCAAAAAAGCCTCCACCATAATCCTAGGATTCGCTGTTAGTACACATCTTTTTCCACACGCTGAAAAGACACGCCATGTTTCTGGATGTAGATCGCTGGAGTAAAACTTTGGCAAGACAGCACGTGCCACGGACTCAATATCCGATACCTTCATCCCAGCAAATGTTGCGAATATTAGAACACGAATTCCTGCTGTTTCGGAGATGAAATAGTACAAAATTCCAGCTATAGGAGAAGCCAGAAGTAGAAACAGAAGCCGAAGAATTCCATACCAGCTTCAAACGCTACGAGTGCAAAGTAAGGGAATGAGCTACTATTAATGAGTAAAGTTCAATCCATATCAGCCACAATAGTATGATTTTCGCGTCCACTGGATTCACAATTGTCTACTGTTGGGAATTCACAAGGAGAATCATGTACATCTATGTTAACCATTGCTATTTTGCTATTTGCTAGGGACTAATTAAGGTGTTCCCTTGATAGGTTGGCTACTTGGTGGACTTAATTGGAGTTCTGTTATGTATATATATTGGTACCAAGAGAGGTGATATTTAATTCATACAAGAAGCATATAAGACAAATGATTTACCTTAATATTAATGTCCAATATGCTTCTTGTTAGGTCTCATTGTTCTACTCGCTGGTGTTTGTCTCATTGTTGATGCCTGAAAGCCTGAAAGGTATATCATGAATTTCATTTTTCTCTGCTTTTTAATATTTCTCTATAGGGGACAAATTCAATGATTTTGTTATTCTGATGTACGTGCTTTACAATAATGCGTGATGCATTCATCAATGGGGGTCAATTGGTGATAGAGATTGCAGAGGGTTTACTTTGGTTTACATCCAAAAGGTTCGATAACTTCGGATGCATTTGATTCTGAAATTCCAATTCTGCGTAGAAATCAACGACCCTTGAATCTTGATACATACGTAAGAAGTTTTTGTCATATAAGCACACTTCCAGTTCCAGAAGTATGTACAAGGATATTAGATTCAAGAATTCAGGCTCTTCTGATGATACTTGATAGATGAACAACTTCTGATGATCATAATAAATCCGAGTAATATGTGCCAAATCATAAGCATAGTAAAATTAACCATACATTCTGAGAGTTGTATAAGAGTATGTAACTTAAATTAAATAAAAAACAACAAAGCTTAGTTCAAACAGTTAAAATTACTATTCTCAAGAACTGCAGTTGAATTCTAGCGCTCTGTACCTCCGTCCCATGATATATTAATAACAGATCATCATAGTGCCAAAATATTTGATGGATTACAACTATTAATTTTGTAGTCTTATAAATTGCGTAAGTTTGGAAACATTTTCACTCAGGATATACATGCTTCATTTTTTTTTTTTTTAAAACACATAACTTATTGTAGACCTGGTTAGAATCTAAAAATGTCCTTGATAGAGATTGAAATAATATATAACAGGTTCAAAGAAATGACTGATATTCTTCTTAAACTTTTTTTCAAATTCATTTTTTTTTTTTTTTTTTTTTGGGTCAGGGGAAGTAAAATCTCACTAATAGGTAACCACCAAGCTACAACACCATGGCATATTAATCACACATTTGTCTGCATCTAGTGAACTTACTAAAGTTTCACTTTTTCTTCTTCTACTTGTGCACTGTATTCCTTCACTTTTATTAATTTGTTCATCTTTCTTGTTCTTTTCGGGGGCTGAGGGGCATCGAAAAGGAGATTTGATGCTTGGCCAGTTGGCCTAGCAGCTTTCATGGTACACTAGCTTCCGACCGTATAAAAAATACTTAAGCGACACGTTCTAGACTACAGAGAATAACTCTAGTTCTGGATGATGGGTATCTTCTTAATGAAACTTGCAAAGGGATTTAGGAGGATAAAGGTTGAACAAAGAACAGCTTAATGAAGAACAAGTCTAGAATAGCTTCGAGTTAGCCAGATGAACGGCTGGATTTCCTGATTTATGCCTTTTCCTCCTTTTTACAATGATTTGTTGGATTGCATTTGTTTTCCTCCATACATCTATGTATGTCTAAATTACTCTCAACTTAGAAGTTAAAAGAACCATAATTAATTGTCTCCTCTTTGCGTCATTATCTTGCATTTGCTAAGCACTGAGATTATGAATTTTCTGCTCATCTGGGTCCTAGCTGTTTAAATACACTAGTGTTTAAAGAGAATGAATTCCTTAAAAGTCTCAATTGAGAGACTCGACTTGGAGTGAATCCGTCATAGGGACGGAGAAGAGTGAGTCCCTTGTTTTGTTGCCAACATTCGATTTTGTTGTCAATCTTTAACAATTGAATTCAGGCAACAAGAAAATCTACATTGTGGAATCCCAAGGGCAGACATAACTCAGCCAAATAAACACTCCCTATATCACCAAAATCCAATTTCTTCAACAGCCTGAAATGCCCCAAACCAACTCACCATCTTTAGCAAGCACGGATTGTATTGCTTCCCACCGAGTATCCTTACCCTTATGAGGTTTCGACGGGCAATAGCTTCTAAAACTAGCCTCATTTCCGTCCACGTTATTACAAATTTACAATAACTACTGTAACTCTTGCAACTTCCTACGCATTCCTCACATTTATTATTAAATTCAACGTCCAAATAATCTATGGGTTGCCAAATTTACCCTCCTTATTCCCTTTATTATCTTTTTATTAATTAACCATAACTTTCTTCATGTGCTGTCACTTCCCACTTTTCAAACTTTCACTTTCCACCCTCGGGGACGGCATATCCCCCTTTGTATAAGAGACGTTTCCTACATTTATTTGTTTATTCTTTTTGAAATTTGTGCAATTTTCTTTTTTTTCTTTTTAGTTGCACACCTTTCCTACTAGTATTAGTTAGTGGGTGAAACACACTCTCATATGTGCAATTCAAAAGATCAAAAGATAAAAAGAAGAAAAAAATAGTTAATAGTATTAATGAAAATTATTATATTAATAAGGATAGGTTTGACAAATTATATAATAATATCACACCAAATGACTTCTTATATTTTATATATAATATAAATAGATACCAAGTCGTACTCTTTTCCAAATCAAATTTACTCAACGTAATAGTGGGCAAAAACCAACCGAAGAAAAAAAAAAAAAAAACACCCTGAAAATTTGAAAAACCAGTCCTTCCAAAGTAGTAGCTGAGCTAGAAATTTGAGTTAATTAGTAATAGTGCAATTTTAGAAAAATTTTAGTTAGGCAAAATAAAAAATTTTAAATTTTTTGGTTGAGTTTGGATCAATGAATTTGGAGAAGATTTGAAATTCATCTATTTTTTTGGAGAAATTTATAAGTGACATAAATCGATGAATTTTAAATTCACGCAAATTAAAAAGTGTGAAATGAAAATTTTCAACTTTTTAATTTAGGTGTATTTAAAATTCATTCACTTTAACTTTACGAATTCTTTTAATAAACGGATGAATTTCAAATCCTCCCCAAATTCATGAATCCAAACACAACCGTAAAATTTATAATTCTTCAAGAATGTAAGGGCGGTCGCTCCACCCGTCCCTGTTCCCTTCGTCACTGATTTCAACTGTGATTTCTTACTCTTGAGTGACGTAACATTGTGCATAAAACTCAAGAGCCAATTACATAATTGTTTTTATTGTGACGTAATTCTAACATTGGTCTTCTTTCATGAGAAGAGATAATGATGCATTTTGGGGGTTGGGGAGATTATAATATGTATGAATAACCTTTCATTTCTTCTCCTTAAAGACTGAAATTTTGAAAACGTGAAGTATAACCAAAGAATTCTAAGCATGCCACTTAAACAATACACTAAATTATATACTTAATTTACTAACTCTTTAAAATATCACTATAAGTACAAAGCAGAAGTAAAACTTGTGTTGTCTTCCGTGTTGAGATCACAATGAAGTTGTCCAAGACACTTTCAACGTGCTATCTTCTCTTGGTATGGCACAGCATATTATCGGGTAACATTTCTTCTTTTTCCCTTACTCTCATCCATTGTATGAGTCAATGCGTGTGATTATCACAACCGTAGAATCATTAACAAAATAAGAAATCGTTACTTGTAGATGATCTAGTTACATACCTCATATTAGGTGCGGACTCAGAAGTTGAACGTTGGAGGGTAAAAATATATATATATATTCTTGGGAAGACAATTATACAGTTTTGATTTTTGTAAAATTTTACGAGGTAAAATATAATATTTTTTTAAGAGTACGTGTTATTGAAAGTTTTAAAAAATATAAAAAATATATATATTTTTTCAAAACATTTAAGGAATAATACTATATAAATACATATGAAAAAAATTTTACTAAAATTTTTGGTGGAGACAAAATCTAATTTTGATAATAATGTATAATAATTTAAAAATTTTCAAAGAAATTTTTTTTTTTGACGCGGTTGCCCCTCCCACCCCCATACCACTCATACTCACCATATTTCTTTAATATTTTGTTACTTGTATCCATCCAACCAAATTAAGCTGAACGTATTTGACAGGTAATGTAGTTGTGCAAGCATGCACATTTTACGTAAGCAACCAATGCCCTTTTCCAATATGGCCGGCCACGGCACCCAACCAGGGCCATCCAGTGCTAGCAAACGGCGGCTTCTATCTTCCATCAGGCGAAATTAGGAAATTCCAGGCACCCGGAGATTGGAGCGGCCGCATATGGGCCAGAACCGGCTGCAATTTCGAATCCTCCAATCACAAACCAACCTGCGAAACAGGCGACTGCGATGGCCGACTCGAATGCGGAGGAACAATTGGGCTTCCTCCAGCAACCTTAGTAGAATTTGCATTGCAGGTTGATAAGAAGAAGCCAACGTTTCTATGATGTGAGTTTAGTTGATGGGTACAATCTCAGACATCGGTATCCACAAAACCTTCTTTGCCTAAGTGTTCCATTGGAGGATGTTTGACAAATTTAAAGACTTTGTGCCCTCAAGAACTTGTGGTTTTGAATGACAAATGGGAAATTGTGGCGTGCAAAAGTGCGTGCTTGGCTTTCAATCTTGACAATTTCTGCTGCAGAAATGAATATGGGAGTCCAGAAAAGTGCAAGCCAAATGTCTACTCGAAATTGTTTAAGGCTACTTGTCCCTCTTATTTTAGTTACGCTTTTGATGTGCCGTCCCCGTTGGTCAATTGTGCGTCGGACGAGTATGTAATCACTTTCTGCCCGGATAAACGTGGTGGTGATAGTGTTGCTATGTCGACATAATATTGAACTAATTGGTAGAGCCTTTATCCTAATTAAGCTGTGCACGATAATCGATAATTAATAGCTTATTTAATTACTTTAATAAGTTAACCTCTTTTATTTTATTTTTAGACAAGCAATCTTATATTCCTTCGTTGTTAAATTCCTAGTCTCAAGATACAAAGTGGAATTAAGAGTCTTAGTTCGAGGGACACTGTAATCCGAATTTTAATTAAAGACGATTAAAAATCATGAACAAGGAAAATCTTGTTTTTATTAAGACATTCAACGACTTTGTTATGAATTTCATATTACAGAATTAATAGATACAAATAGACAAATAAATGTAGGATTTGTCAATAAGTAGTCGATTTTTTTTTTTTTTAAAGAGTTCATTTAACCCAAAAAAAAAAAAAAACTCGATACTTTAGATGTAGCATATATATACTCCAATGAAAATGAAAATCGTCAATTTCACCCTATTTTGATACTTTTACACCAACATTTAATGAAAATAATCGAGTTATTTATTTGACCAATACATATCCCACCCTCGGGTGGATGAATCCGATTAATTGGTATCCGGATACCATTAATATAATCGGATTCAGATCTGAATTTAAATATGCATTATGGGTCTTAAATATTTTTTTATAACTGTTACAATTATATATAAAACTATTATAATTTATCGAATTTTCTCTTTTTTAATTATAAAAATATTTAGTTCATAATTAATACTTATGCATGTATTATACATTAACTATAAATTACATGGGCAATTTACACAAATATATATGCATATATATATATATATATATATATATATAAAAGAATACTAATATATAATAATTTTATTATATATTAAATATTTTAATTGGATCCGGGTCTTATCGGGTCGAAACATCAAGATCCAAATCCGACCCGTTTATTATAATAACTAAATATTTTAATCGGATCCAATAAACATTATGTGGGTGAAGCCCAAGATTACTCATTTGGTATACAAGCCCAATAACGCCCGACACCATTAGGGTTATGAGGAAACCAGCTGCCGCAGTATCATCACATTAGTCAGATCTTTATTTTCTCATTATAAAAGCTGGCCGACCGGACCATCACCTGCAAATTTGGAACTCTTCAAACTCTCCCTTCGTTTTTTTGTGGTAACAACAAAATTTCTTTACAGTTTTCGTTTGCGTAATTGTTTTCTTAGACAGCCTGTTTGCATAAGGTTTTATTTGTTTATTTAATTTTTTGTTTTTGTGAGAATCGAAATCATGTGATGAGAAAATAAAACTGCAACAATATGAAAGCTTAAATTCCATGATTCCTAGTATTTAAGTCTCTGATGATTTCGATGTCAATTTCTACTTTTTTTTTTTTTTTTTCAATTTCTTGTTAATTTAATGTTTTCCCATTATTTCTAGATTATTTTTCAAGGTATAAAAAACTTCGTTTTTTTTTTTACCAAGGGGGTGTAAATAAAAAAAAAGATGATGATATTCTAATTGGTCCGTGTTTCTGAATTACATGTGATCGAGAAACACAAGCACTCTCTGATCCCCTTTTTGCTTTTATTACTTGCAAAAAATTTTCTCATTTATTTATTTTTAGATTTGGTGAAATTAATAGTGGCTCTGTGATTACGATGCCTAATTAATTATCATTATTGGGCACTATACGCTATTCTGATATAAATATGAGTAGATAAATTTGGTAAATGAGAGCTGCTACCTCGTTTTGGTTTTCTCTGAATTTATGTAGGTGAATTAATTTTGTAGAATCGAATTAATTAAATTAGTAGTATATCAAATTTTGGTTGTCCAACATTTTTGCTCCTCTGCAATGATGAATCATGAAAATATTCACATGTCAGACTTCAGAGATTTCGATCTATGAGAAGATATTTTTTCATGTTTCCTGAGCAGGCCAGTTTCCCCTTCTTTTCTCACTGTATTTTTCAAGTAATTTTTCTTAAAAACATGTTTAGTAGTAGGAGTATCCCTTGGCGCCTGCCCTGCTGCATCATTTACCGTTGCTGGCAGACAAATAAATGTAGTACTACAATTCTATTGAAAAAAATGATCCTTAGGAGATTATGTTTAAAGATCAAAGGCTTTTTTACATTTAATTGATGTAAGTTGTATTATTAAAATCGAATTAAACTAACAAAGTTGCGCAACTATAAGCAACTTCAAGATGTTTCAAAATTGCACCTTTTTCTTCACCATTCAATTACTTGCGTATTTTTAAACAAGATTTTTTGTAGGGCAAACAACCCTACAAACTTAGCTTTTACATTTATATATTTTCGGCCATCAAACTAACGTGTATCGTTGCGTTGCCATTCCTTCAAAATTTGCCCTAAAATTTAGGGATAATATCAAAAACCTCCCCTGAAATTTCCCCTAATATCACTTAGACTTCCTTGGGTTTTAAACATGTCACTTAGCTCCCTTATTTTCATTCTTGTTGCAACAATGTCAGTCCCAACTAGTAAAAGAAGTTGTAAAAAAATCTATCTAGGAGAGAGAATGTATTTCATTTCCATTATTGCCCTTAGTTGATTAATAGTTTATATAAAACTAAAACATAATTTAGTAATATTGGTTGGAAAATAAAAAAGAAAGTTAGAGGGTGTATATGCAATAGAAGGTCCAAACCACCAGTAGTAGTATCACTTTTGAGTTTTGATCGTTGGAATTGCAACGGTTATATTCTGGAGTGTATTTAACAACCAAGAAAAGAACTAAAAAATGACATTTAGTTTCTTAACAAATAGGAATAGCAGTAGTATACAGTGTGATATCCATATGAAAGTTCGTTTTTGTGGACTTTGAACATCTCTAGGACTGAGTTATCATCGGTCACATTTAGATGACCAAAAGTTCTAGGAATAGAACATCTCATGTGGAGCAATAGATTAAGATTTCCAAGCATTTCATTCAATGCTTTCTCAGCAACATCATTCAGTAGCTCAATATATGTAGAAGTAGCTATCAGGATTTATATTTGGTATTCTGAATTTCTTCCCCATGTAGTGCACAACAATTTCATGTACACAACTTGTCTCAATCTTGCATTTTGTTGCAAAATAAAGTTTCTAAGTATGTTCTACAATATGACATAAGCTACAAGTATAATATGAGTAAAACCATATTATTTGATTTGATCTAGCAAAGAAAAAAAAATAGAGTTTTTGTCTATTCATAAGTATGCTTACTTCTAGAACCAAACTATTAATATAATCTTCATAACCTTAGGTACATGCCATATTTCAAAGTTTGAATATCGAAACTCAACATATCATTTCAGTTTTTTCATTGCTAGCAAAGCATAACTTCTAAGTATGCTTTACACATGACATAACCAACACACAAGTGTGATTAACCCACTATTTCACATGATTTGGTTCTAAGAAAATAGAGCTTTTAGTCCTAAGAAAACACAACTTTTACCTACTTTAGATATGCCTACTGCTACAACTAAAACCATTAACATAACATGCACAATTTGAGGTACACCATGTCATTTTCCCATAGTTAAAATATCAAAACACAATATTTCATGCTTTAAATTAAAGGCTTTCACATTCACAAAAAAAAAAAAAAAAAAATCCATGATCTTTACATAAATATCAAAACTTCATACAGTTATCTTAACAAACACAACACCTACAAGTTCATATTTGTAACATTAACTTACAATAATACCAAGGGGAGGGTTGAATATATTTGATTCCTTACCTTTGATGATGTACACGAGTTCAGAAATCGACTACAACTTCTTTTCCATCTTTATACCAGCCACTCTTAATTAAGTTTGCTCCAAATAACACAACTCTCTCCCTATCTCTAAAATAGAACATGGAAGAAGATATATATTACCAAAGGCTTTTCACAAGTATTGTGCTAGTACATTTGTGTTAGAGAAAACCGAGCCTTCTAGTGACAAAGCTCAGTAAATTTCACGTCAAATTGTTTCATGGCTGTTCTACTTAAATAATTGAAAAGCATAAATTGGCATATTAATTTTTCTTGACCTTTTTTCTGAATATATTTTTCTTTATTTTTCATTATCTGCTCTAAGTTACAATTTGTAAGTCCCACTAACAATAGAAGGGAGCTAAGTGATATTTTTCAAACATGAGGGGGTCTAAGTAATATTGGAAGAAACCTCATGAAAGTTTCTAAAATTATCCCTAAAATTTAATTCAACGAAAGTTAAATTTGTGATTTCACTACTTCCTTTTATTTTAAACATGTTAACCATAAAAAATGACGTAGTTTTGTATTTATCCTGTACAAAACACACACTACCTGCACTAAAAAAAAAAAAAAAAAAATCAAGTTGTCAATTAACACCAAATTAAATAAACACAAGTCTTCATTTTTCAAATTTCTCTTTTTCTTTTTTTTCAAATAAATCCAAACCTCAAATCATTCATATGAAGCTCAAATTCTTCAATTTCTTGAACAATCATAAATATGAGAAACAAAGATAAATCAAACCGTGAAAGTTTGAAAAGGGATCAATAGAAGAGAGTAGTGGGAAAAAAGATGGATGAGATCTACACCGGCGAGGGCAAGGAAAGGGTGCGAGGAAAGGGGAAAGCGTGGGAGAAAGGGGGGAAATGGTGCGAGAAAGAGGGAAGGGGAAGAACGACATTTGCACTAGACGATGAAATTTTAATTTAATTAAAATTTTCATTTATTTATAAATTAATTTAATTGGTGTTCTTATTTAATTAAATAATGTCATATGTTATGTATATTTTGGAATATTAATTAATTTATAACCAATTATATTGATATGAGGTGATTCAACTAATTAAACGTATTTGTGTTGCTCTTTTAATTAAATTATGCTATGTCATAAGGCTTGGCCAATAGGGACATACATACAAGAGTATTTATCCATTTATTAATATATTAAAATAAGGAGATAATATCAAAGTAATACAATCGTTATATATTTATATCGCTTATGTATGTAAAGAAGTAGGAATTTGTTTCTTGGTATGCAAGTAAGGAGGTACACATGTACTACAAGTCTTCCAACTTGATCCCCTCCCTATTGGTGTCATCCTTCGAGATTCAACACACATACACATACATTTCTAAAAGTTGTGAAAGGTTTAAATTTTCAAATTCTCTCTTTATGTCTTTCACATATCAAAATTTGAAGATTTTCACCAAACATTTTTCAAGTCTTTTATATCAAGGCTTAAAGAAATCAAGTGTTCCTCAAGTCTTTGATATCAGGATTTGAAGGAATCATCTCTCGGTTCAAGAACAAGCTACAAAACCCTTGGATCATGTCTAAAGTAAAGAATTGAAGGACTTTTCTCCACATATTGAGAATATCTTAGATATTGTAATAATTTTTTTTTATATACCCATATATTCATATTTTTATCACTATATTTCTTGTTTGTTAAGTTTTACAAACTTGAAATATTTAGTTGCCCACAATAAGAGTGGGGAAGGATCTACGAGGGCACTAAAGGTGGAGTTGTGTGGGATAGAGGACCTATGAGGAGCGATCTACAGGTGGTAGTGGAAGGGTGGCATGGAAGGGTGTAGGTTTAGGAGAAAATTGAAAAATAAAATAAAAAAAATTATATTGAGAATAAAACAAGAAAAAAATCATAACATAGTGAATGACATATTTATCTCTTTCACTATTAGATTTAACGTTGAATTTAGATGGAATACCCACAAACATACATTTTAAAATGTTTAATGTGTAAAAGAATATATTTAATAGTTCAATAGCCAAAATATACAATATAAAGATTTAGAGGGTTGTTCAGGAATTTGGCCTTTTTTTGAATGGTCGACAATTTTTTAAATCCTGGTTATTTTAAGCACTTTCAAACCCCATTAAAACAAGGACTTAATTGGGCTATCTCTTGTGATGCATAAATGGGAGTAAATGTTATTGCCACACCAACCCCCCACACCACCAAAAAAAGAAAAAAGAAAAAAAAGAGAGAGTTAAATGACGAATATACCCTTATTCTTATGAAGGGAGGATAAAGTATCCAGTAACTGGTGATGCAAACAACGAAGGGGCCTCCTGTTGTGGCTGTGAAATTTCTCCTACTGTGTATGTGAAATTTTAAAACTATCTAATTTATGGCATTATATTTTAGATCACTTGATCCAAAGTGAATCACATGTGACTATGTAAGTGAATGGACTTTTATGGATGCGGATTATGAGCAGTGTGATTCATTCTGGATTAAGAGGTATATGAAATAGCAGTAATTTGAATTCACCCAATAAGAACGACCTCAAAAGCAGCTATACAATGATTATTGGGTGGATAACCAAAGAATTAGGACTTTCTTTTTTTTTTTTTACTATAAAAGTATGCTAATTGCTGTAATTAAAAAATGAAACTCTAATAAGTAAATATAGTAGTTGACTCCCCCAGGTTGCACCTGATCGTGAAAAAGATATAAAAGGGGATTGTACGATAGTTTGCCTTTTTTTTGAATGCTCGGACAATTTTCTAATTCTAGATTATTTTAAGCACTTTCAAACCCCATTTATAAAACAAGAACTAAAATGGGCCATCTCTTGTGATACTTAAATGGGCAATGTTATTGCAACAGCCAAAACAAAAAATAATAATAATAATAATTAAATGACCAAAATACCTTTTTTAAAAAGGGAGGATGAAGCATAACTGGTGATGCAAATAACAAAGTGGCCTGTGAAATTTTACTTGTGTCTATAAAATTCTAAAATTACTCAATTCACAACATTATATTTTGAATCACTTGATTCAAAATAAGTCACATGCGAATCAATATCACTTTTATGTATATGAGACTATGAGTAGATACATTCATTATAAATTATGAGATGCATAAAATAGCAGTGATTCAGGTCCACCCAATAATAACATCTCAGGCAGCCATGCAATGATTATATGGGGTGGATAACAAAAGAATTAGTACTTCTTTCTTTTATTTCACCAAAAAAAGTAGCCTAAATGCTGTAAATAAAAGATTAAACTCGAACAAGTAAATATTGTACTCGACTCCCCAGGTTTTATGGACCTGGCCGTGATAAAATTATAGAAACCAATCACAATCACTTCGCCATCCATCTCGTGGGAAAAATATCAAATCTTATCAAGTGGTATGTTAAGTGTTATTCTCAAATGATTGAAATTTTACTATTTAAAATAGTAAATTTAAAAATAAAATAAATTAGTGAATTATTATTTAAAATATTAGAATCGTATTATTTCAAAAATATCACTTGACATACCAATTGATAAGTTATAATAAAGTTTTTCTATCTTTGGGCCCTCTAGTCTCACCATATTCAAAGGATAAAAATGTTTACTGCCTACCTGCTTTTTTTTTTTTTTAATTTATTCTTTCCTTACATTTTAGAGATTTCAAATCATCACTAATAGATAACAAAAAAATCGTCTTACCACTTAAAAAGATAGAAAATACAGATAATGAGCCTCATGTTAACTAAGTGTTACACCCAAACCCACATGTAATTAGTTGTATTAATATGCTTCATTTAGTTAATATTGGGAAGCAACAACAGCAACGAAATATGCTCCTTTTTTTTCTCCTCTCTGGATTAGGCCAAGTGGTATGTGATTCTTCCCTTCTCGTTTAAAACGTGGTGTTTTAATGAGGAGGCAACCGCATTGAAATTTGAAATGAAATGATGTGTTGTGATTCACAACGAAGCAGCAGATAGATATCAAAGTAATCTTCACAATGCATGGGAAAGGAATCACGAAATTTCAGAGTCAAAAATGGAGACTTGGCCCGATCAGACAATGATTGAGAACTGAGTAACAGAGGTAAGAGATAAAACAAAAGAAAATGCTAAAAGATATGTGTATTTGTAGCCATTCAACAGGGGAAAAAATGCCGAATTAGATACGAGTTCTTCAATAGACTGAACTTACGTGACATATAATTAAATAGATTATTAAAAATAATTATGTAATTTAATTTATATTTTAGACTAGATCAATTTGATATTTATATTAATTGGATAACTTATTCGAGTTCTAACTAAACATGCAAATCAATAAATTCTAACCGATTAACTAGCAACCAAGATTTGAAATTCTGTATATTATTTATAAATAAAGACTCACCCTTTAATTACATTTTAAACAAATTAATAATATACAAACTCCATAAAACTTTCTCTCCATCTACTTTCTCTCTCTACACAAACTTTATCCATCAACATCAAGAAGTTGTTGCGAAGCAACATGGGATCGAGCCAAAAAAGTGTTAGCTTTAATTAGCCCAGTGAATTAAATTCCCTCCCCATAGAATTTTAACAAAGGTTGCTATGGAAGGGAGCATTTAAATGAATTTCAATTCCTAATGAAATTAAGTTACTAAGCTAGCTAATTAATTAATTAACAAGCATTGTATAACTGGAACTCGCAATGCCAACAGTTTAAAGTCGTTGAATGAAGACTACTTATACCGTTCTAATTAAGTTGTTAAGTGTCTTCTAGATAGTCAAATTGGTCTTTTGCGAAATGGTGACAGTCTACAGAGTGTGGAAGAAAGAAAAGAAGAGATTTTTGAATTTTCTACCCAAACAAAACGTAGTAGAAAAAGTTGCTTTCCACAGAAAGAGAAGAGAAAGAGACTAATACTAATACCTTTTTCAAATTATTTTGGTTTTTTTTTTTTTTAATTGGAATAAAGAACACTAGCAACATTGGGACTTGGATCTATAAGTACCGGGAGAGAGTAATTGGGATGAAGCACAAGGTCAGCTCAAAAAAGGAGTTGAGGGACTTGTGTCGCAGGAGAAATGGCACTTGCTGTGGTTACATGAGCACAAAGCAAGCTAGCCAGCCCCATTTCTCCTGTGACACAACACCCTACAACTTCTTTAGTAATTTCGTTATTTTCAAATCATATACTCACAATAGGGTTGGTTTAAACGATTTGGTTTAGACGATAATAAGGGCGATGAAAACGTAAAAGCACCAAGATTTGATTCTTGTGCCTTTAGTCTGCTATTTTTTTAAGCTCTTATTTTTGCCCCCTCTAGAGAATTAAGATCATCATTTTCTAATACTTACCTTATTTCTTCAGCTTTTCTACTTCAGTCTCGTTTCATGTGTTGTACGCTAACATGTTAGTGACAAAAGATCGATCGATGATTCATTCAGAGATTCATATGAATGATTCTTTCTAGGAGTATTGTTGTTTCTCTAGTTCTCAGAAAAATACGTGACAAGCAAACTATTTATCTCACTAGCATCGTTTCTTGTTTCTTAAGAAATTTTTAGGTGGATCATATTCATGATAGATACTATGCACCATTTAATCCACATTCATCTATATTACTTCAACTCAATAAAATAAAATTCTCTAAGATGACGGTGAATGAATATGGACTAAAAGATCTATATCACTTATCATGGATCAAAAAATTCATGTCACTTACTATAGATCTGATCCACCTAAAAATTTCCCTTATTTCTTTAACACGTTCTCTATAAATAAGATAGCTCAGGGAATACTTGAATAAAATCATTTTCCCCTAAATTACATGGATTTATTTTGAAATATGTCGAAATAACTGAAGCTTTCTAATTTATTATAAGTTAATTGGTTGCAATTTTTAAGGTTCAATTTGTCCTCTTCTTGTTTCCCCTTTGCTAACTTATGAATTAAATAGTAAAGTTTGATTGGGATAATTGTTTGATTTTTAATTCACTTTATTCTCCTCTTATATAATTATCTACTCATTCTTTAACTAAGTTAAAGAATTTTTTTATCAGATATTGACCTAGTTTATACTTAGTTCACATAAGTTTAGAGAAATATTTACTCATAGGTAATATTTAGGTACTATTTTCATTAGATATACTTTATTGAAAACATAAGAGATTTGTTTACTTTAATTAGTTCTAGTAATTTTATGAAATCTAAATAATTATGTCCCATGAATAACAAATTTGTCTTGAAATTTTAAAAATAAAAGTATTCTCGGTTGAGAATTATTAAAGTATTTTACCATGAATTCATTGGTATTCTTTACCAACTTTGAAAAAAAAAATTTTAAAGTTCGTTAAACTAGAACACAATATAAGAATTAGAGTTTATTATTATATCCATTTTGTAAGTTTAGTAATCAAAAAATGGAGTGCAATCCTGAAAAAAATATTTATATATTCTAGACTTTATGGAATCCTTTATTGTCTTCAAATATTCAAGTGCTATACTAACAACTATGGATTGATTAAGCGTTAGAGTATTTAATTATTTTTAAATCTCTAGATCTCTCTTGGAACCAACTTGAAGGAACCATTTGGCTCCAAATACTAAATTGTAGTTTCTAATTTTGAAAACAAAAATTTCTCTTAAATATATAGCTTGCATAATTATTGGAATTATATTATGAAAATAGAAAAAAAAGGGAAAAGAATATTCTTCCATTGACAAATTACGGCATGAAAATTTTGTGATTAATATATTATGTTAGAAATTTTTATTTTTAGAAACCATATTGGGACATTTGTTTAAATTTCGATAACCAAAATGAGAAATTCTTTTAATTTAGAGGACTATGTTCAAGTATTTTTCAATTTGGAGGGTCTGAGAACATTTCAATTTAGAAGGGCATATCAATTTGGAGGGTTTGAGAACATTACAATTTAAAAGGGCATATTGATATTTTTACTTAATTTTATGGGCAAAATGGCATTTAACCCTTTAAAATTGTCTTGTTTTCCTTCTTTTATCTTTATCAAACAATTTTTTCTTATATTTTTTAATAGACTTGTTAATAAACTGCTAATTTCTTTAATGACAAATAAATGTTGTCCAAACTTTTAATATATCGACAACCTATATATGTTGATAATAGTTATATACGTAATTCTATTTAGTGAGTTTTTTTAATAACTTTATTTAATCCAGTCTCAAAAAGGCTAGTTTTATTTCCTCTTTTAGCTTTTTAGATTCCTGTTTTTCCCTCTTTTTAGGGTTCAAAAGTATAACAAAAAATATAAAAATTTATTTTTAAGTGAATTTTATTTCTTTATTGTTTCTTTTGATTTTTAAATTCCATCCAATAAATATAAAAATTTTTGAATTCATTCGTAATTTTCTATTACATAAGGAAATTTATTTCAATCAAATTTATTCCTAATATAAAGTCTTGAAAGTAATCATTGAGATTAAAAATATGTTATTAAACTTGTGTGCTTTTAAAAGTTTAATGATATTTTGTTATATCGGAATATATTTTTTATTTAGAAGACAAATTAGAATAGATTTTTAGTTTGGATGACCGAATTGAGTATCTTTCAGTTTTGGAAGCCACATTAGGATAGTTATTTTATTTTAGAAAACCAAAATGAGACTCTTTCAATTTGGAGGACTATATGGAATTTTTTTTTCAATTTGAAGGGTCAAATTGAGATCTTTCAATTTAAAAGGCCATATTGAGACTTTTACTTAGTTTTAGGGCCAGAGTGGCATTTAACCCTTTAAAGTAGTCTTGTTTTACTTCTTTTCTTTCCTTTTAATAGACTTGTTGATAAACTATTAACTTATCTCTTTAATTGTATATAAATATCGTCTAGTCTACTATTGTATTGGTAACTTATATATGTTGATAATAATTAGATGCATAATTTTATTTAATAAAAAATTTTATTCAATTAAATTTTTTTAATAACTTTATTTGATTAAGTCTCAAATAGATTAATTTTATTTTCTCTTTTAGCATTTTAGGGTTTTCCTCTTTAAGGGTCCAAAAGAATAACTATAATATGTAAATTTATTTTCAAGTAAACTTTATTTTTTTTATTATTGCTTGATTTCTAAAATTTGTTCTAATAAAATTGTCTCTTACTCTTCTTTAATTTCTAAATTCATCCCTAATATTCTATTATATTAAGGAAATTTATTTTAATAAAATTTATTTCCTTATATGAAGTGTTAAAAGTAAGTTTTTATTTTCTTCTTTACTTTTTGAGGAATATTTAGTACAATGATGTAGTAAAATTCATGTTGCCAATTAAGGTTTGGTTTGTTTGTTTGTTTCTTTGAGTATATTACTTATAAATAACTTAAACAATTATAAAAAAGGCATTAAAGTTTTATAACATAATAAAATCATTAAATTTTATACAAGGGTAATTTTGGAAAGAAAATCTAAATCATTAAATTAAACTTCCTTTTTTATTATAGATATAGATATAGATATAGATATGGATATGGATGAATTTCGTTTGCCAAAATGCTACAGTTTGTCAAAAGAAATTTCAACCAAAAATAAAATAAAAACTCACATATGCCATAACAAGGCAAGAAAAAGAATGTGTCATTTCCTGATTCCCACAACCATGGAGAAAACAATTAGGTACATTAGTTTACATAATAAATAAAAAAGAATGGCTTAACAAATTGCTGAAGACTCATATTCTTAGATATTACACTGTCGATTCAATGCTGAAGCAGGAGAGAAGCAAATACTTTTCAGTTACCATCCTCTCCATCTCCCGTATCCAATGGAATGATCATCTAACGACTAGATACGTGAAGCAATTGAGCAATACGATGAAACAGTCAAATAAAAGGAAATAGAAAAATAATTATCTGGGTACTTCTAAACCTAGACAATTTGATACGATGGTGTATTTTTGATAGAATGTCAGGCCTAGGGACCCAAAATACTCTGTATACTTAAAAAACGTTTTTTTCCCATCAGAAAACGTAAGACGTAAGAATAAGTAGTTATCACAAGTGTAATAATTATCACAAAGTGATAATTATCACAAGATATTTATTGTAAACCTGTAAAGTAAAATTGATAAATATTAGAATTAAATATTGGATCAAATATTTGAAATTTTAAAAATAAAATCACATGGAATAATTACAAAAATTCTAACATTTCTCCCACTTGATCCACATATTTCATTCGATATACAAACTATCAAATCTCACAAGTAAGAGCCAAAATACATGAATCATGGCGACAAGTCCTCTAAAAAACAAGTATTGTCTTCCATGTATTACTATGCATTATGTCTTTTCAATACTAAACTTTTATGTGATAACATACCTTAATAAATAAGCCTTATGCTTATTATAGGTCTAACTTAAGTGTGTTTTCTCAAATAACTAAATAAGTATGCGCAACTGAATATAAAAAACACAATTGAATAAGAGTTTCAATGGAAATATTAAATGTACGTACATGTAAAATGAGGTCATATCATGGAACCAAATCCCATTCTGACTATATGATCCCTCAAAATCTTTGGTGGCATGCCTTTAGTCAAGGGATCAGCAATCATCTATAATTCAAATTGCCATTAATGTTCAATGACCACTTTATTTTCTTTAACACGTTCTCTAATGGCTAAGTACTTGATGTCGATGTGTTTACTTCGACTACCACTCTTATTGTTCTTAGCCATAAAAATAGCAGCTGAATTGTCACAAAATAACCTCAATGGCCTAGAAATAGAATCCACAATTCTAAGCCTAGACATGAAACTCTTTAACCATACACCATGCGAAGTTGCCTCAAAACAAGAAACGAACTCAGCTTCCATAGTAGAGGTTGCAATCAAAGTTTGTTTAGCACTTCTCCAAGACACACTCCAGAATTAACTAGCATAAAGACATAACCAGATGTCGATTTTCGAGAATCAATGCAGCCAACATAGTCTGAATCCGAGTAGCCAAACACCTCTAGTTTATCAGTCCGTCTGTACATAAGCATGTAATCTTTTGTTCCTTGAAGGTACCTCATTACCTTCTTTGCAACTCTCAAGTGGTCCATGTTGGATGCACATGATCTCTTTTTTTATTTGTTCCCGTACAAAGTCATTTTTCGGACATTGGTCCAAATTGAACCTGTCACCCTTCACAATAGGTGCCATACTTGGTGAACAATCTTTCATCCGAAACCTCTCTAAAACTTTGTTAATATAGGTTTCTTGAGACAAACCCAAAATGCATCGAGTTCTATCTCTATGGATCTTTATGCCAATGACATAAGATACCTCACCCATGTCTTTCATATCAAAGTTTCTAGAGAGAAATTGTTTCACCTCATGTAGCAATCCTTTATCGTTACTTGCAAGTAAGATGTCGTCTATATACAGAATAAGAAAACAAATCTTACTCCCACTGATCTTCTGGTATATACATTGATCCATGATATTCTCTTCAAAATCAATTGAAGAGATCACACAATGAAATTTTGACCATTGACGGGTTATAGGTTAATAGCTGTCTCTTATACACATCTAGATGTGTTGCAAACTTAATGCTCACCATTACTAGAGAAAAATCCTTCAGGTTGTTTCATATAAACATCTTCCTCTAGATCTCCATTAAGGAACGCCGTTTTCACATCCATTTAATGCAAATTCAAATCAAAATGGGCAACCAATGCCATAATAATTCGAAGAGAATCTTTCTTAGAGTACAGGAGAAAAGATTTCTGTATAATCGATTCCTTCTTTTTGAGTGAATCCTTTGTCAACAAGTCTCGCTTTATATCTTTCGATGTTGCCTAATAAGTCTTTCTTGGTTTTGAAAACCCATTTATATCCTATGGTTTTTGCACCAATAGGCAACTCGACAAGATCTCAAACTCCATTCGATGCCATCGATTCTATCTCCTCTTTCATGGCATTGTACCACAAGTTAGATTTAATTTAGCCTACAGGCAATATCTGCAAGTTTAGATTATTTTTCTATTACAATATTATATTCAAACTGAGCCGCAGATATACCATACAGTCATTAGGAATTGCTGTTTTCCTTACTCTAGTAGATCTTCTCAATGTTGTTCCAACATTATCCTGAGGAATAATGTTGTTCAACTGGTTGTTCAACAATTTCAGGTATTGGTTGAACAGGATCTACTGGATCATTATCAGCAGTTTGTGGAGTTTCAAGGACTAGTTGTTCAATACGTACTTGATCTCGGGGAGTGTCATGAAGAAACAATAGTCCGTCCATAACTAAAAGTGGAAGATTGTGGAACAGAATATTCTGTCTCAGATCTAATGCCCAATGATCTATCACTCCCACTAATTAGGTCATTCTCAAGAAACTTTGCATTTCTTGACTCCACAATTCTTGTACTATTAGATGGACAATAAAATCTATATCCCTTAGACCTTTCAACATATCTAATAAAATACCCACTCATGGTCCTTGGGTCCAACTTCTTTTCTTGTGGGTTATAAACTCTCACTTTAGATGGGCATCCCCAAATGCGTACATATGGTCGCAAACTCGGTTTCCAACTTTTAAATAATTCAAATGGTGTCCTTGGGACAGCCTTGGTTGGAACTCGGTTTAATATGTACACAGCCGACTTAGAGCTTCACTCCAGTTTGTATCTAGAAGTATTGAGCATGCTCCGCACCATATCAATAATGTTCAGTTTCTTCTTTCTGCTACACCATTTTGGCTCGGAGAACCAGGTGTAATGTATTGGGCAACAATCCCATGCTCAGCAAGAAATCTTGCAAAAGGACCAGGTGCTTGTCCATCTTCGGTGTATCTGCCATAGTACTCACTGACCTCTATCAGATCTTCACAATTTTAATTTGATTTTCACATTATTTCTCTACTTCTGCCTTAAGCACCTTAAAGGCATCTAGTGCTTCATTTTTGTTATCAAGCAAGTAGAAATACATGTATCGTGAGAAATCATCTATGAAGGTGATGAAATACTTTTGACAATATGTGTCCATATTCGGACAACATATGTCAGTATGTATGATTTCTAATAATTCCGAACTCCTCTTGGCTCCCTTTTTCGACATGTTGGTCTGCTTACCTTTTATGCAGGCCACACAAGTCTCAAAATCAGTAAAGTCTAGAATACTAAGTACTCCATCATCCACAAATCTCTTGATTCTCTGAATGGAGATGTGTCCCAATCTCCGGTGCCACAATATAGAGGAATCCTCATTCATAACACATCTTTTAATACCAACATTATTTTGAACATGCAAATTACTTAATGTTGCATTGTTTTGCAAATTAATTTGAAAAAAAGGATCAAACATAATACCATTCCCGATAAGGTCAGATTTATAAAACAAACTAAATCCAACATTTGAACAATACCAAGAATATCCCAAAGGTACAAGTTTTGACAATGAAATTAAATTTCTAGAGAAATTTGGAACATAAAATGTCCTTTCCAAATCTAAAACAAAGCCACTAATGAGAACTAAACTGCATGTCCTAATTGCTTTCACGTGAGACCGTATCTTATTTTTTGAATAGATGTACTCTTCACTTTCCATTGGCTTCCTTAGGTTTCACAATCCCTGCAAGGAATTCGTAATATGGATTGTAGAATCAGAATCAATCTACCATGTGTTATGATTAACATCAAGAATATATTAGATTCATAACATACAAATGAGATTAGGTTACCTTTCTTCTCAAGCCAGTTATGATCTTATTTGGGGCAATCCTTCTTCATGTGCCCCTTTTTCTTACAAAAGAATCACTTGGATTCCTTCTTAATATCTCCTTGAGGAGACATCTTTTCCTTTCTTTTCTTCTTGGCTTTGTTGTACTTGTTCTTTCCTTAAGTTGCCAGATGCACACTCTCTCCAGTTTTCATAAGCAGCCTTCCTTCCTCTTGCACACACATGGTCATCAATTCATTGATGGACCATTTGTCATTATGTGTGTTGTAAGAGATCTTGAAAGGCTCATACTTGTGTAGAGAGTTCGAATATAGTGCACAAGAAAAGAATCGACATTGTAACCTCAAGAACAATTTCTTCTTTCCTAATAGCATAATCAATGGCCATCCACCCCAAATATAGAAGGTGAATTCTCTCTTTTCACAACTTATAGTTGTCACCCTTGAGCTGAATGTCACATTTCATATCATGAAAATTCATAGGTTGAAAAACAGCACAAATAATTACATACATGCTTATATCAAAATTTGAGGCAAATTAACATTTATTATGTTTTACGTCAATGCAAAACATAGTAATAATATGAATTACATGACATAGAAATTGCCTGTAGGCTAAATTCCTAATTCAAATAAATTCATATAAATTTATATAATCAATATTCCTCAGGATTAAATGTTGGAACTTTCCTTAAAGATCTGGGTAAATTAAGGAATATATATTTAATATTTCACCCCTTTAATCACACAATATAATCTAATAAAAATTCCTGTGGGATAAAATTTATTATATTAGAATTGCTATAATTAACAATTAATGTCTTATATTATAAGTGATCTCAAAATTATAGAATAACTGTACACACATATATATATATATATTTTTTAATTAAAGATGCTGCGGCTACTCTATAATTAAAATATATATATACATATTTATACAGATCACAGACATTAATAATTATATGTTTGTGACAAACATATATATATATATATATATATATATATATATATATATATATGTTCCAATAACAAACTGGAAGTATCATATATATAAATAATACATTCTAGACAACTAAACAATTTGATTAGTTCAATTGGTCAGACTGCCTAACTTTTAACCTGAAGGTCTCAGTTTCAAAACCTTCCAGGAGCACCTCTGAATTTTTTTTTTAAACAGAATAAGACCCTAAGTAGTTTATAAAATTGTTTTTTTTAAACAGAATAAGACCCCAAGTAGTTTATAAAATTTTCCAGCAGCACCTCTGAATTTTTTTTTTTTTAAACAGAATAAGACCCTAAGTAGTTTATAAAATTGTTTTTTTTAAACAGAATAAGACCCTAAGTAGTTTATAAAATTGTTGTGTTGCAAAATAACACAACCACAGCTGATGGAATTTTTTATTTTTTTTAAACAGAATAAGACCCTAAGTAGTTTATAAAATTGTTTTTTTTAAACAGAATAAGACCCTAAGTAGTTTATAAAATTGTTGTGTTGCAAAATAACACAACCACAGCTGATGGCTTGATGGTCAGAACACGTGACCTACATCTACATGGTCACGAGTTCGAACCTCGGCAACCACCCATTTGTTTTTATTTTAATCTGAATGAAAACTAGTTTATAGAATTATCTTATTCTTATACACATAAACCACAAAGTGTATAAGTGGTTCAAAGGTATGCTTGTCCCCGGGGAACAAGTTCTCTTCTTACACCAGGTGGATAAGTTGGTCAGAACATGGGCCTTTCGAATCTTCCTACAGAAAATTCGCTTTTTTTTTTTTACTTATTCTTCTTCATCCGTTTGGACATCCAAACGGGTATGTGCGACCCGGTTGCGACCCGAATGCAACCCGCACATATTCCCATCCATTTGGGCATCAAAAAATTGCGTTTTAATCACAAAAAATATGGAAATCTAATTTCCTAATGATTTCTAACTTTAGTTTTCAATAAAAACATCAAAATCATAAACCCATGTCCATGATCCATAATCCGTATATAAAAAAAATATATATGACCATAACTCAGCAATAAATAACACCAATAGATGTTTTTAATCAAGGAAAAAATCATAGAATCAATTTCAAATAAATTATAATTCTAGATTTTTTTAATAACCTGTCATCAGTAAACCCAAATCAACATATACATATATGCAAATCAAGGCAGAGGCATAAAAGCTCTGATACCAAATGATAGATTTCTCAATCTATAAAAATAAATTTAATCTGTGCATAAATAATATCACAGAATATCAAATGCGGAATAAAATCGAGAAACGTACCTCCAGCCATTGATGTTGTTGGGTCAAGACACAAACAAAAGGAAATAGAAAAATAATTATCTGGGTTCTTCTAAATCTAGACAATCTGATACGACGGTGTATTTTTGATAGAATGTCAGGTCTAAGGACCCAAAATACTCATGTATACTTATAACATAGTTGGCTCCCATCAGAAAACTCTAAGCCGTTATACACATAGTTATCACAAGTGTAATATTCTTATCACAAAGTGATAATTATCACAAGATATTTATTAAGTAAAATTGATAAATATCATAATTAAATATTGGATCAAATATTTGAAATTTTAAAAATAAAATCACACGGGATAATTACAAAAATTCCAACATTGGGAACCAGCAAACCGCCAGGCACAATGACTCAGTAGTTTCTCTCAACTCATGGCTGTGAATCTTGAAGCCTAGACCGCTGTTTAAGCTCTAAGCATTCGTATCCTTAAATGCAAAACAGCCTTCAGTTGTTGCCTCTCCTCTGTCGCTATTACTAGTCTAATGCAAAAAATGACTTCTAAAACAGGATCCAGCTATGTGCGATGCCTCGGTTGCAAATTCTCATTTGACAAAAGAAAGCTGATCAGGGAACAAGCTTTCCTTCACCACGAAACAAGAGCTCAGCATCAATCTTGTCGAGCACAAGATCATCTTGGTGAAACTTTCTTGTAAATGGAGCGTTACTGTCAACCATGCGTTGCATGTCATCCATATTCAGGTAATGTGGGTGCTGTTTGGGAGGGTTATCCCATGGAATGAAGTGAAGATCACTGTTCACTGTTGTATTCATGAATTCCAGAGCATTGCAGATGACGGTGTGAAAATAAGCCTCTGGCATGCCAGCTCTTGATAGATTATAATAAAGTTTTTCTATCTTCGTGCTCTCTAGTCTCGCCATATTCAAGGATAAAAATGTTTACTGCCTACCTGCTCTTTTTTTTTTTTAATTTATCTTTACTTACTTTTTAATGATTCTAAATCGTCATCAATAGATTATAAAAAAATTGTGACCACCTAAAAAATATATGAAATACAAATAACGAGGCTCGTGTTAACTAAGTGTTACACTTACACCCCAAACCCACATGTAATTAGTTGTATTAATATGCTTCCTTTAGTTAATATTGGGAACAACAGCAACGAAATATGCTCCTCTTTTTTTCTCCTCTCTGGATTAGGCTAAGTGGTGTATGATTCTTCCCTTCTTGTTCAAAACGTGCTGTTTTAATGAGGAGGCAACCGCATTGAAATTTGAAATGAAATGATTATGTTGTGATTTACAACGAAGCAGCAGATAGATATCAAATTAATCTTCACAATGCATGGGAAAGGAATCATGAAATTTCAGAGTAATAGGATAAAATGGAGACTTGGCCCGATCAAACAATGATTGAGAGCTGAGTAATAGAGGTAAGAGATAAAAATAGAAACAAAAGAAAATGCTAAAAGATACGTGTATTTGTAGCCATTAAAGAGAGAAAAAAAATTCCGAATTCGCGTCATCATGCTTTTTCTTTGCACTAATATGCACAATGAAAGCTTCACTTCTGATGATACAGATACGAATTCTTCAACAGATTAAACTTACGTGACATATAATTAAATAAATTATTAAGAACAATTATGTAATTTAATTTATATTTTAGCTTAGATCAATTCGATACTTATATCGGTCAAATAATCTACGAGTTCTAAATAAATATGCAAACCAACGAATTCTATCCGATTAATTAACAGTTAGGATTTCAAACCCTGTCTGTTACTTATAAATAAAGACTCACTCTTTCATTACATTTTAAACAAATTAATAATATACAAACTCCATAAAACTCTCTCCATCTACTTTCTTTCTCAACACAAACTTTATCCATTAACATCTTAAGAAGTTGTTGCGAAGCAACATGGGATCGAGCCAAAAAAGGGTTAGCTTTAATTAGCCCATTGAATTAAATTCCCTCCCCATAGAATTTTAACAAAGGTTGCTATGGAAGCAGGCTTTTAAATGAATTTCAATTCTTAATGAAATTAAGTTACTAAGCTAGCTAATTAATTAATTAACAAGCATTGTACAACTGGAACTCGCAATGCCAGCAGTCTAAAGTCGTTGAATGAAGACTACTTATGCCGTTCTAATTACGTTGTTAAGTGTCTTCTAGATAGTCAAATTGGTCATTTTCGAAATGATCAGTCTACAGAGTGTGGAAAAAAAGAAGAGATTTTTGAATTTTCTACCAAAACAAAACGTTGTGGAAAAAGTTGTTTTCCACATAGAGAAGAGAGACTAATACTAACACTTTTTTCTAATTATTTTGGTTTTTTTTTTTATTTGGAATAAAGAACACTAGCAACATTGGGACTTGGATCTATAAGTACCGGAAGAGAGTATGTATTGGGATGAAGCACAAGGTCAGCTCAATAAGGAGTTGAGGGACTTGTGTCGCAGGAGAAATGGCACTTGCTATGGTTACATGAGCACAAAGCAAGCTAGCCAGCACCATTTCTCCTGTGACACAACACCCTACAACTTCTTTAGTAATTTCGTTATTTTCCAATTATATACTCACAACAAGGTTGGTTTAGACGACAATAGGAACGATGAAATCATAAAAGCACCAAGATTCGATTCTTCTGCCTTTAATTAGTCTGCTATTTTTTAAAGCTCTTATTTTTTGCCCCCTCTAGAGAATCAAGATCATCATTTTCTAATGCTTACCTTAATTCTTCTGCTTTTCTACTTCAATCTCGTTTCATGCGTTGTACACCAACATGTTAGTGACAAAAGATCGATCGATGAGTCATTCACAGATTTATATGAATGATTCTTTCTAGTAGTATTTTGTTTCTCTAGTTCTCAGAAAAATACGTGACTAGCAAACTATTTATCTTACTAGTCATCATTTCTTGTTTCTTGATAAATTTTTAGGTGGATCAGATTTCTGATGTGTATACTATGCACCATTTAATCCACATTCATCAATATTATTTCAACTCAATAAAATAAAATTCTCTAAGATGACGATGAATGAATGTGGACTAAAAAATCTATGTCACTTACCATAGATCAAAAAATTCATATCACTTACTATAGATCTGATCTACTTAAAAATTTTCTTTGTTTCTTTAACACGTTCTCTATAAATAAGATAGCTTAGGGAATACTTGAATAAAATCATTTTTCACCCTAAATTACATGGATTTATCTTGAATATGTCGAAATTACAGAAGCTTTCTAATTTATTAAGTTAATTGGTTGCAATTCTTAAGGATCAATTTGTCCTCTTCTTGTTTCCCCTTTGCTAACTTTCTTTTCTCAGCATACTAATATAGGAGCATGTGATTTGTACGTTTAAAAATATTAATTGTTTGATTTTTATTGTTATGAATTAAATAGTAAAAGTATGTTTGGGATATTAATTGTTTGATTTTTAATTCACTTTATTTTCCTCTTATATAATTTCTACTCATTCTTTCACTAAGTTAAAGAATTTTTTTGTCAGATATTGACCTCGTTTATACTTAGTTCACATAAGTTTAGAGAAATATTTACTCATAAGTAATATTTATGTACTATTTTCATTAGATATACTTTATTGAAAACATGAGAGATTTGTTTACTTTAATTAGTTCAAGTAATTTTATGAAATCTAAATAATTATGTCCTGTGAATAACAAATCTGTCTTGAAATTTTAAAAATAAAAGTCCATTTCACGGTTGAGAATTATTAAAGTATTCTACCATGAATTCATTGGTATTTTTTACAACTTTGAAAATAAAAAATAAATAAATAAAAGTTCATTAAACTAGAACACAATATAAGAATTAGAGTTTATCATTGTATCTACTTTGTAAGTTTAGTAATCAAAAAGTGGAGTGTAATCTTGAAAAAATATTTACATATTCTCGAGACTTTATAGAACCCTTTATTGTCTTCAAATATTCAAGTGCTATACTAACAACTATGGATTGATTAAGCATTAGAGTATTTAATTATTCTTAAATATTTAGATCTCTCTTGGAACCAACTTGAAGGAACCATTTGGTTCCAAATACTAAATTGTAATTTCTGATTTTGGAAACAAAATTTTCTCTTAAATATATAGTTTGCACAATTATTGTAATTATATTATGAAAATAGAAAAAAAAAAAGTGAAAAGAATATTCTTCCATTGACAAATTACGGCGTGAAAATTTAGTGATTAATATATTATGTTAGAATTTTTCATTTTTGGGAACCATATTGGGACATTTGTTTCAATTTAGATAACCAAAATGAGATTCTTTTAATTTGGAGGACTATGTTGAAGCATTTTTCTATTTGGAGGTTTTGAGACCATTTCAATTTAAAAGGTCATATTGATATTTTTACTTAATTTTTTGGGCAAAATGGCATTTAACCCTTTAAAATTGTCCCTGTTTTCCTTCTTTTACTTTTCTCAAACAAATTGTTCTTTTATTTTTTAATTGACTTGTTAATAAAATGTTAATTTCTTTAATGACATATAAATGTTGTCTAGACTATTAATATATCGACAACTATATATGTTGATAATAGTTATATACGTAATTCTATTTAGTGAGAAATTTTATTCAATTAAGTTCTTTTTTAATAACTTTATTTAATTAAGTCTCAAAAAGATTAGTTTTATTTCCTCTTTTAGCTTTTTAGATTCCTTTTTTCCCTCTTTTTAGGGTTCAAAAGTATAGCAAAAAATATGTAAATTTATTTTTCAAATGAATTTTATTTCTTTATTATTTCTTGATTTTTAAATTCCATCACAGTAAATATTCTTTAATTTTTGAATTCATTCGTAATTTTCTATTACATAAGAAAATTTATTTCAATCAAATTTATTCCTAATATAAATCTTAAAAGTAATCATTGAGATTAAAAACATATTTTTAAACTTGTGTGTCTCTTTTAAAGGTTTAATGATATTTTGTTGTATTGGAATATATTTTTTATTTAGAAGACTAATTAGAATAGCTTTTTAGTTTGGATGACCGAATTGAGAATCTTTCAGTTTTGGAAGCCACATTAGGATATTTATTTTAGTTTAGAAAAACAAAATGAGATTTTTTCAATTTAAAAGCCCATATTGATACTTTTACTTAGTTTTAGGGCCAAAATTATATTTAACCCTTTAAAACAGTTTTGTTTTCCTTCTTTACTTTTCTCAAACGAATTTTTTCTTTTCCTTTTAATAGACTTGTTGATAAACTATTAACTCTTTAATTGCATATAAATATTGTCTAGTCTAGTATTGTATTGGTAACTTATATATGTTGATAATAATTATATGCGTAATTCCATTTAATAAGAAATTTTATTCAATTAAATTATTTTTTTAATAACCTTATTTAATTAAGTCTCAAATAGGTTAATTTTATTTCCTCTTTTAGCATTTTAGGTTTTTCTTCCTTTAAGGGTCCTAAAGAATGACTATAATATGTAAATTTATTTTAAAGTAAACTTTATTTCTTTATTATTGCTTGATTTTTAAAATTCATTCTAATAAAATTGTCTCCTACTCTTCTTTAATTTTTAAATTCATTTTTAATATTCTATTAAATAAGGAAATTTATTTTAATAAAATTTATTTCTTTTTATGAAGTATTAAAAGCAGTTTTATTTTCTCTTTTACTCTTTCAGAAATATTTACATAAATAACTCAAACAATTAAGAAAATGGCAATCAAGTTTTAGAACATAATAAAATCATTAAATTTTATATTGAGGATAACTTGGGAAAGAAAATCTAAATCATTAAATCAAACTCGCTTTTTTAATATAGTACGAGTCTAGGAGCACATGCTTTGCACGTTTAAAAATACTAATTGTTTAATTTTTGTTGCTATGAATTAAAAAGTAAAGCATGTTTAGAAATGATAACTGTTTGATTTTTTAGTTCACTTAATTTTCGCTCTATTTATATAATTTCTATTTTATCATTTAACTAAACCAAAGAATTTTTTGTAGTTCGTATGACTTTAGAGAAATATTTGTTTGTAGGTGATTTTTACGCATTTTGTTTAGATATACTTTGGTAGAAGAGATTTAGTTAGTTTAATAGTTCAAGAAATTTTATAAACTCTAAATAATTGTGTCTTGTGAATAACACATTTACTTAATAATTTTTAAAATAAAAATCTATTTTCTTGATTAAGAATTATTGAAATATTCTACAATGAATTCATTAATACTCTATTTAACTTAAAAATTAGGAAGTTTAAAGTATCACCAAAATATAGCACAATGTGTGGTAGGAAATATATTACAATTTATTATTATATCCATTCTATAAGTTTAGTAATCAAATAGGGTAGTGAGTCTTGAAAATGTTGACAATTTATAGAGTTTATTGCAACCCTTTAATCTTTTCAATTATTTGAATTCTATCCTAACCACTTTGGATTTATCACGTGCATTAATGTATATATATTTGATTATTCTTGAATCCCTATACATCTTTTTGAACCAACTTGATGAAGGAATCATTCGTGTGCAAAAACTAAATAACAACTTTAGGAAATAAAATATCTCTTAAATATATAGTTTGTACAAGTATAGGTATTATATATATCAAGAAAATAAGAAAAAAGTGAAAAATAATCTGCCATTATTTAGCAATTTATGGTGTAAAATTTAATGATTAATTCACTATATTAAAATTACAATCTGTATAGTAATAAATTAAGGTAGATATTTAGTATTATAAATTTTATTTGATAGAATAAGATAAACAATATATAGGTGCAGTGGCTAGGCCTATCAATGGGTCGAGTCTAGACCCAGACCCGACCTGATCCTGACCCGTTTATCCGAATTTGGATCTATAACAAATTTTGATTATCCGGATCCGATCCGGAACCGTTTAGCTATTATAATAAACGGGTCGGATCTGGATCTTGGTGTTTCAATCCAATTAAGACCCGGATTTGATCTTAAAATATTTAATATATAATAAAATTATTGTATATTAGTGTTATTTTATATGTATATAATACATATATGTTGTGTAAATTGTCCATGTAATTTATATTTAATATAAAATACATGCATAAATATTAATTATGAACTCAATACTTTTGTATAATTAAAAAAAAGGAGAAAATTTGATAAATTGTAATAGTTTTACATATAATTTTAAAAAAGAAATTATTAAGACCGGATCCGAATCCGGATTCGACAAGACCCGACGGATCCGAATATGGATCTACTTTTGTAGACCCGTCCGGATGTAAATCTGGTTATATTAATCGGATCCGGGTCTAGATATGCTAGATCTGACCAGTTTACAACCCTAGTAGTGGCTATCAACTTGTATAGTAATAAATTCAAAAGTAACAATAAATATTTAGTATTTAACTTTTATTAGACAAAATCCACTTTAGTAAAAATCTAATTATTAACTAATTTGATATCCTTATTTTTAGTATGTTATTTATACTTTGATTACTAATATTCAACAATAGATATTTATACGTAGAAAGACAATAACTAATTTTTTATGGGAGGATAATAATTATCTATTTAGAATTTTATTTAATATAATTTAGGATTTCTATTTGATTATATGAAAAGCGTAATTTAGATTAAATATACACTAAATATTCAATGTATGAAAAGGAAACTAAAGCAAAGTAAGAATTTTTAGATAAAGATTATGTTATTTTAGGAAAAATAAAATAGGTATGAATCACATTTTTCAACCTTTTTCTTATCATTAAATCAATTTTACAATAATTGAAAAGATAGATTTTGCATTATACTCCTATTTGTTTTTTAGTACACTACACATAAGTCAAATTCTTTTTATATTCTGGACAACGAATCTCTTTCATCATTACAAAATCTAGACAGCAACATTAAAGACAAAATAAATGGCATTGACAAAAGAAATGTGAAAATATTGATAATATTTAAGAAGGATAATGTCTTTGTTAATTCAAGTTGTATTAGCTAGTCTTGGAGGATTTTAAGCAAATTTTGTGTCTCCTTTGTTCTTTTATTTTTTCTTTTTTTTGCGTCAAAAATAAAAAAAGATTTCAAACTTATTCTCTCAAAAGATTTTAAAAGTTTTATTTGTAATAAGTCCTACTTTTTTATTTAAAAATAATTCTTAATATTATTTAACTTAATTCCTAATTCTAAAAAGTTTTATCTTGATACTTGTATAATTTCTAAAAGACATAATTAAAAAATAGATACCAAATGGAACTCTCTATTTTGTATAAAAATTTTGTTTTAATAGTAAAGTAGTCATTAAAATTGAAAGTATATTTTAAAAAAAAAAATCATTTACAAAGTTACAAATTCAGAATCACATGCCAAAACCACTCCATATGGCAAAATCATATCAAATCATGAACCCCAAATTTGTGATCTTTAATTGGTCGGATTTCGTTCATTCTTTTCTAGATCTAGAGATACATTAATGGCTTTTGTCACTTTGACATTTTATATAAGTAATGTACTCTATTTTAAAATTGTGTGATTTTAAAAGGTTACTTATATTTTTGGTATCGAAATACAATTTAACATATTTTCAGTTTGGAAGGTCGAATTCATAATCTTTCAGTTTTGCAGGCCACATTGAGACATCTGTTTTAGTTTTGAGAACCGAACTGAGATTCTTTGACTATATTGAAATATTTAGTCAATTTGAAAGGTCAAATCGAGACATTTTCCATTTAAAAGGCCATATTGTGTTTTTGCTTAATTTGAATGGCCAAAATGGTATTTAACTCTTTGAAATTAAAATAATATTGTCTTCCTTCTTTAACTTTATTTGTTAAACAAAATTTTCTTTTTCTTTTAATATTTGTTAATGAACTATCAGTTTTTTAATTGCATGTAAATATTGATTAGTATATGAATGTATCCACAACTTTTATATGTTGATAATAATTATATGCATAATTCTATATAATGAGAAATTTTATTTCATTAAGTTTTTTTTAAACTTTATTTTATAATAATATTCATCTTTAATTTCTAATATCTGTCCTTAAACTTCTACAATGTAAGAAAATTTGCTTCAATCAAATTAAATTTTAAATGAAATCTCAAAAAGTCAGTTATTATTTCGTGTGCACCTTTATAGAATTTTTTTTTCTCTCTTTAAGGGTCCAACATTATAGTGACACATATAAATTTATTTTTTCAAGTAACTTTTATATTTTTATTATTGCTTGATTTCTAAAACCCATCTATATATATAAAAAAAAAAAATTCTTACTCTTCTTTAATTTTTAAAAGTCATTCCTAATAATCTATTGCATAAGAAAATTTATTTCAATCAAAGTTATTTCCTAATATGAAGTCTTAAAAATAAGTTTTATTTCTTCTTTTACTCTTTGGGAAGTAAACTAAAAAAAGGTACTTATATAAATAACATAATTATTATTAAAAAAGGCATTCAAGTTGGGAATATGACAAAATCATTAAGTTTAAAATAGTGAGGGTAACTTAGAAAATAAAATATAAATAGACTAAATCAAACACCTTCATTTATTAAAGTATATATTCAAATAATTTTTTAAATAACTTTATTTAATATTCATATTTTATTTTTAAATATATCCAATATTTTACCCTATGAGAAAATTTGCCTCAATTAAACTTAATTCCAAATATAAATATAAAATTTTAGTTTTTTTTATTATAGTATATATTCAATTAATTTTTAATAACTTTATTTAATATTCACATTTTATTTCTAAATTTATCACAAAATTTTACACATCTATGAGAAAATTTGCATTAATTAAATTTAATTCTAAATGTAAGTCTAAAAATTTTAATTTTATTTCCTATGTACCTTTTAAGATTAATTTTTCTCATTAAGAGTCCAAAATTATTAATGAATATGTCTATGTATTTTTCAAGTAAATTTATCTTTTTATTATTGCTTGATTTCTAAAATTCATCCCAATAAAATTACGTCCTACTCTTCTTTAATTTTTAATACTCATTTCTAATATTCTACTAAATAAGAAAAAATTTTATTTTGATCAAATTTATTTTTTAATATAAAGTCTTAAAAGTAGGTTTGGAGACTCTTTGAATTTGGAGGACTATAATGGATTTTTTTAATTTCGAGGGTCAAATCGAGACCATTTCCATTTAAAAGGCTATATTGTGTTTTCTTAATTTGAATGGACAAAATGGTATTTAACTATTTGAAATTAAAATAAAATTATTTTCCTTCTTTAACTTTATTTGTCAAACACATTTTTCTTTTTTTTTTAATATGTGTTAATAAACTATTAGTTTTTTTAATTACATATAAATGTTTTCTAGCTATTAATGTGTCCATAACTTAAATATGTTCATGATAAATGAGAAATTTAATGAGAAATTTTATTTCATTAAGTTTTTTTTTTAAACTTTATTTAATATTTATCTTCAATTTCTAAATCTATCCCCGAATTCTACTACGTGAGAAAATTTACTTCAATCAAATTTAATTCAAAATGAAATCTTTAAAAGTTAGATTTTATTTCATGTTGTACTTTTTTAATATTTTTTTTTTCCTCTTTAAGGGTCCAACAGTATAGTGAAACATACAAATTTATTTTCCAAGTGTATTTTTACTTGATTTCTAAAACACACCCCAAAAAAATTATTTCCTACTACTTTCTTCTGTCAGTAAGACATTTCTCAAACACGCTATTTGCGCACTCATCCAGTCTCCTCCAAATCAACCAACCTTCTTTAATTATTAAAACTCAATCCTAATATTGTATTGCATAAGAAAATTTATTTCCGAATATCGAGTCTTAAAAGTATGTTTGATTTCTTCTTTCTCTTTGAGGAGTCTCTTAAACAAGTACTTATATAAATAACCTAAAAAAATTATAAAAAAAAGGCATTCGAGTTAGGAACATAACAAAATCATTAAGTTTTATTATGAGAATAACTTAGAAAATAAAATATAAAACTAAATCAAGCACCTTCTTTTATTACAGTATATATTCAATTCATTTTTTAAATAACTTTATCTAATACTCATGTTTTTAAATATATCCCAAAATTTTACTCTATCAGGAAATTTGTTTCAATTAATCTTAATTCTAAATATAAATATAAATATTTACTTTTATTAATTATAATATATATTCAATTAATTTTTTAATAACTTTATTTAACATTCATATTTTATTTCTAAATCTATCCCAAAATTCTCCTCTATGAGAAAATTTACTTTAATTAAATTTAATTCTACGTATAAGTCTAAAAAATTTAATTTTAACTTTTAAGATTTTTTTTCGTTAAGGGTTCAAAAGTATAAATGAATATGCAAATGTATTTTTCAAGTAAATTTATTTATTTTTTATTATTGCTTGATTTCCAATAAATTTATTTCCTACTCTTATTTAATTTCCAAAACTCATTCCTAATATTCTAATAAATAAGGAAATTTTACTTTAATCAAATTTATTTAAATATGAAGGCTTAAAAGTAGGTTTTATTTCCTATTTTACTCTTTGAAGACTATTTACATAAATAGCTATCTAAATAATTAGAAAAAAAAAGGCACTCTAGTTAGGGGTTGATCAAATTTATTTCTTAATATGAAACCTTAAAAGTAGGTTTGGAACTCTTTGAATTTGGAGGACTATAATGGAATTTTTTTTAATTTGGAGGGTCAAATTGAAACCATTGCCATTTAAAAGGCCATGTTGTTTTTTCTTAATTTGAATGGAAAAATGGTATTTAACTATTTGAAATTAAAATAAAATTATTTTTCTTCTTTAAATTTATTTGTCAAACACATTTTTCTTTTTCTTATAATAGTTGTTAATAAACTATTAGTTTTTTTAATTACATATAAATGTTGTCTAATCTATTAATGTGTCCACAACTTATATATGTTCATGATAACTATATGTATAATTCTATTTAATGAGAAATTTTACTTCAATAAGTTTTTTTTTTTACTTTATTTAATATTTGTATTTAATTTCTAAATCTATCCCCGAATTCTACTATGAGAGAAAATTTACTTCAATCAAATTTAATAATTCAAATGGAAATCTTTAAAAGTTAGATTTTATTTCATGTGTACCATTTTAGGATTTTTTTTTTCTTATTTAAGGGTCCAACAGTATAGTGAAATGCACAAATTTATTTTCCGAGTGAATTTTATATTTTTATTATTACTTGATTTCTAAAACACTCCCCAAAAAAAATATTTCCTACTATTCTTAAATTAAAACTTATTCCTAATATTCTATTGCATAAGAAACTTTATTTCCTAATATGGAGTCTTAAAAGTAGGTTTTATTTCTACTTTCTCTTTGAGGAGTAAAATAAAATAGTATTTATATAAATGACCTAAAAAAATTATTAAAAAAAGGCATTTAAGTTAGGAACATAACAAAATCATTAAGTTTTATAGTGAGGATAACTTAGAAAATAAAATATAAATTAGGAACATAAATAAAATATAAATTAGGAAAATAACAAAATCATTAAGTTTCATAGTGAAGATAACTTAGAAAATAAAATATAAAACTAAATCAAGCACATTCTTCTTTTATTAAAGTATATATTCAATTAATTTTTTAAATAACTTTCTCTAATACTCATTTTTTTAAATATATCCCAAAATTTTACTCTATCAGAAATTTGCTTCAATTAATCATAATTCTAAATATAAATATATAAATTTACATTTATTAATTTAGTATATATTCAATTAATTTTTTAATAACTTTATTTAACATTCATCTTTTATTTCTAAATCTAGAAATAAAATTTTCCTCTATGGGAAAATTTACTTTAATTAAATTTAATTCTACGTTTAAGTCTTAAAATTTTAATTTTACCTCTTAAGATTTTTTTTCGTTAAGGATTCAAAAGATTAAATGTATATTGCAAATGTATTTTTCAATTAAATTTATTTTTTTATTATTTCTTAATTACTAAAATCTTATCCCAATAAATTTATTTCCTACTCTTCTTTAATTTCTAAAACTCATTCTAAATATTCTAATAAATAAGGAAATTTTACTTTAATCAAAATTATTTTTTAATATCTCAACTAGAGGCTTAAAAATAGGTTTTATTTCCTATTTTGCTCTTTGAAGACTATTTACATGAATAGCCTAAATAATTAGGAAAAAAAGGCATTCTAGTTAGAGGACCGAACAAAATAATTAAATTTTATAATAAGGATAATTTTGGAAAGAAAATCTAAATCACTAAATCAAACTCCCTCTTTCTTAATTCTAAATATAAATATAAAAATTTACTTTTATTAATTATAGTATATATTCAATTAATTTTTTAATAACTTTATTTAACATTCATCTTTTATTTCTAAATCTATCCCAAAATTCTACTCTATGAGAAAATTTACTTTAATTAAATTTAATTCTACGTATAAGTCTAAAAAATTTAATTTTAACTTTTAAGCTTTTTTTTTCGTTAAGGGTTCAAAAGTATAAATGAATATGCAAATGTATTTTTCAAGTAAATTTATTTATTTTTTATTATTGCTTGATTTCTAAAATCCATCCCAATAAAATTATTTCTTACTCTTCTTTAATTTCCAAAACTCATTCCTAATATTCTAATAAATAAGGAAATTTTACTTTAATCAAATTTATTTCTTAATATGAAGGCTTAAAAGTAGGTTTTATTTCCTATTTTACTCTTTGAAGTCTATTTACATAAATAGCCTAACTAATTAGAAAAAAAGGCATTCTAGTTAAGGGACACAACAAAATAATTAAATTTTATAGTAAGGGTAACTTAGGAAAGAAATTCTAAATCACTAAATCAAACTCCCTCTTTTATTATAGTATAGAAAGATAGATAGATATAGATAAGGATGAATTTTGTTTGCCAAAATGCTACAGTTGTCAAAAGAAATTTCAACCAAAAATAAAAATAAAAACTCACATATGCCATAACAAGGTAAGAAAAAGAAGGTGTCCTTTCCTGATTCCCACAACCATGGAGAAAACAATTAGGTACATTAGTTTACACAATAAATAAAAAAATATAAAAAAGAATGGCTTAATAAATTGCAGAAGACTCATATTCTTAGATGGAAATACATTGTTAAGTAAATACTTTTCAGTTACCATCCTCTCCATCTCCCGTATCCAATGGAATGATCACTTAACGACTAGCTATGTGAAGCAATATATCTTAAGGTTTTTGTTGAACCTAGAGTTATGTTAATCATGTTTTGATGATGACCAAATCGCACTAATGGTTTGAAAATAAGTGTGCAGAAAAACATGTAGGTTTGGACGCAAATGATCGTCCAAACAAAATAACCAGCAGACTACATGGAGGCAATGACTGTCCGAAAGATAAAGTTTCGGACGATGGTAATCGTCCGACACAAAGAATTTGACGTTGTCTCGGACGAAGAACAGCGTCCGATCATATTTCCAGAAGACTTTGCTTCGATCAAACGCATGTTCGGACGCATCCTCGGACGTCCGAACGAATACCCTCAGAGAACGGACTCCAACGACTAGTTTTTCAGTAAACAGAAAATAGCCGTTGAAAAGTTGTTGGAAGCAGTTTTTGGGCAACTATAAATAGACCCTAAGCCTTAATTAAAAAGAAGTGACTTTTACATTGATTACAAATAATACTTGAGTTATTTGGGAGAAATAGTGGGTACAAGTGTTGTAAAAGTATAGGTAATTTTGTGAAAAGAGCTTAGAAGTGTAAGAGTTCTTCAAGTGTAATAGTGGAGAGATAACAATTGTAACAAAGGGAGGTTGTGAGTATAAAACTCTTGGCTCAACTAAAGGAAATTAGTGTGAGCAAGAGTGATCCTCATTTGTGTACAAGAGGTTATTGTCTCACCTACTTTGAAGAGACTTTCAGTGGCTAAACATCTAGATGTGAATTGGTAGTTGCCTTGTAAGAAACTCTTTGCAGTTGTAAGTTCCAAACTTGAGAAGGTTGGGAGTTTGGTTTGATTCTCTTAATTTCAATATTCTTATTTGTTCTTTAAGCTTAAATAGTTGAACATCTATTGTATTCATTTGTGCTTAAGTTTTTATTTGGTGCATAAAGTTTGAATTTCTATTAAGCACACCCAATAAAAATATTTGTTTTAGATACAACCTAATTCACCCCCTTCTTAGGTTGCTCTTTGGGGCCAACAGTTTTGATTGTGAGTAATCATGGAAACAAGTGACGCCTTTAAAGTAATGAATCAAGATTTCGTAAAATTAGATCGTCTTGATGGAACCGAAACAAATTTCAACCGGTGGAAAGACAAGATGATATTTTTCCTCACTGCATTGAAAGTTGCTTATGTTTTGGACCCTGCATTGCCTGAAATTCCTGCACCAACTATTGGAGATTCAGAGGAACTCAAGGCACAACAGGAGAAAATGAAGGAGGATGAGATTGTGTGTAGAGGTCACATTTCAATACGCTGTCAAAATCGTCTCTATGATCTTTTCACAGCGTCTTCAAATCTCCAAAGGAAATTTGGGCTGCTTTATAACATAAATATGCTACACAAAAATAAGCAATGCGGATGCCAAATTTCTTATTAAGAAATATTTTGAATTCCGTATTATTGACTCTTCTTCTATTTTGGATCAAGTTCATGATTCTTCAAATTATTGTTTCAAAATTAAAAAATCTTGGTGTTAAAATTTCAGAATCATTGCAAGTGGGGGCAATTATTGCAAAATTACCTTCTAGTTATAATGATTATCAAAAGAAAATGCTTTATACTACTGAAATTTTAACAATTGATCAAGTTTTGAAACATATGAGAATCGAAAAAGATATTAGAAATCTTCATAAGACGGATTTAGAACTTGTTTCAAAAGTGAATTTTGTTAATGAAAATAAGAGTCAAATTACAAGTTCTAAAAGAAAGTTTTCTGAAAATACTAATTTTAAGGATAAGTTCAAAAAGAACAGAATATGTTATAATTGAGGCAAGAAAGGGCATTTAAAAATGAGTGTAATTCGAACAAGAAACAAAAGAAGAATAATGCCCCTAAAACAAATTTTGTTGAAAGAGATGCTAAAATTGTTGTAATGATAATTGATTGTCACATTGGTTTGATTTCTGAATTAAATGTGGTAATTTCAACCAAATCAAATCGATTGGTGGTATGACTCTGGTAATACCGTGCACATTTGCAACGATAAGTCTCAATTTAAGACTTATGAAGATGTTCCTGATGGCTATGAAGTGCTTATGGGAAATCATGCTTCAGCCAAAGTTCATGGCAAGGGAAGTGTGGAGTTGCAATTCACTTCCGGTAAGAAGTTTGTGTTAATGAATGAACTTCATATTTCGAAAATTAGGAAAAATCTTGTATCAGCCGATGTATTGAATAAAAAATGACATCTTGTGTTAGAGTCAAATAAAGTTATCTTGTCCAAGAATGGTGTATTTGTAGGAAAGGGCTACTCTTGTGATGGCATGTTTAAACTTAGTATCAATAAAGATAATATTTCTGTTTATATTGTGGATTCTTCTTATTCTTTATGGCATGGTAGATTAGGACATGTTAATTATAAAATACTTCATTTTATGACTAAACATGGGTTAATATCTATTAAAGATAAATTTGAGAAGAAATGTGAAACATGCGTTCAAGCAAAAATAACTAAGTTGCCCTTTCCAAAAGTTGAAAGAAATGCACAATTATTAGAACTTGTGCATTCGGATGTGTGTGAATTAAATGATTTTCTAACAAGAGGTGGTAATAGATATTTCATCACTTTCGTTGATGATTGTTCAAGATATGTGCATGTTTATTTAATGAAAGCAAAGGATGAAGCATTTGATATGTTTAAATTTTATAGATCTCTTGTAGAAAATCAATTGGATAAGAAAATCAAAATGTTGAGGATGATAGAGGTGGTGAATATTTTTCTACCGAATTTTCAATATTTTGTGAACAAAATGGTATTATACACCAAACAAGTGCTCCATACACTCCACAACAAAATGATTTGGCTGAAAAAAAGAATTGAACTTTAGTTGATATGGTTAACACCGTGATTCTAAGTTCTGGTTTTCCAAGAAATTTGTGGGGAGAAACTTTGTTGGCTGCTTGTCATTTAGATAATCGAATTTTATCTCCCAAGATGAAAGTGTCACCATATGAAATATGGAAAGGGAGAAAACCAAACTTAACTTATCTTAAAGTTAAAGGATGTATGGCCTATTATAGACACATTTATATTAAAAGAGTAAAATTGGGATCGAGAGCACTTAAAAGTGTGTTTGTTGGCTATGCTGAAAATTCTAAAACCTATAGACTACTTGACATTAATTCTAATGTTATTATTGAATCAAGGGATGTTGAATTTTTTGAGAATAAATTTCTTAAAAATTTAAATGTTGATTTGGATCCAATTAAAGTATAAGAACCGATTCCAAATGTTGATTCTTCTTCTAGTAATAAAAGGAAGGAAATTGATACTCCTTTTGAATTTAGAAGAAGTCAAAGACAAAGGAAAGAAAAATATTTGTCTTCTGATTTCATATCTTCACAAGTTATTGTTTTCTTAGTTGAAGGCAATAGAGATCACTTGTTTAATAAGATTCCAATCTTATTAAATGTAGAAGATGATCCTAAATCGTTTGGTAAAGCTATGGAAGTTCCAATGTCATCAAGGGATGCAACATTTTGGAGAGAGGCTGTAAATGATGAGATGGACTCAATATTATCAAATAATACTTGGATTCTAGTGGATTTGCTTCCTGATTCTAAACCTATTGGTTGTAAATGGGTGTTTAAGGAAAAATATGCCCATAATGAATCCATATTGACATATGAAGCAAAACTTGTAGTTAAGGGTTTTAGACAAAAGGAAGGAATTGATTATTTTGACACTTATGCACTTGTTGTAAGGATTACATCCATTAGGGTACTAATGTCATTAGCTTACATTTATAACTTGTGTGTACATCAAATGAATGTTAAAACAACCTTTTTAAATGGTGACTTGGATGAAGAAATGTATATGGAACAACCAGAAGGTTTTACATTGCTAGGAAATGAACATAAAGTTTGTAAATTAATTAAATCTCTATACGGTTTAAAACAAGCACTCAAATAATGGCATGAAAAGTTTGAATCAGCTTTACTCTCTAATGGATTTAGTCAGATATAATAATGTTGATAAGTGCATTTATTCTAAATTCATTAAAGAATATGGTGTGATTATTTGTCTATATGTAGACGATATGCTAATTGTTAGTACTTCTTATATAGGTGTACTTGAAACTAAGAAGTATCTGTCTTCTCAATTCAAAATGAAAGATTTTGGTGAAATAGATACTATCTTAGGGATTAAAGTTAAAAGGCATAGCGGGAGTTATGCTTTATATCAAATACATTATGTTGAGAAAATTTTGAATAAGTATCAACATTTAAATGTGAAAGAAGCGAATATTCTTTTTGATCCAAACTTTAAATTAAGTGAGAATACTGGCAATCTTATTGCTCAACTTGAGTATGAAAGTGTAATAGGGAGTCTAATGTATGTAATGAGTTGCACGAGGCCAGATATTTCTTTTACCGTGTGTAGATTATCTAGATATACTAAAAATCCTAAAATTGATCATTGGAAAGCAATTGGGAGAGTCCTTGATTATCTTAAAAGAACTCACAAAGATTTAGGATTTTTTACAATAATTTTCCAGCTGTGCTTGAAGGATATTCTGATGCTAGTTGGTTTACTGGTATTAGTGATAAAAACTCTACAAGCGGGTGAATTTTTATGTTAAGTGGAGGAGCAATTTCATGGGTTTCAAAGAAACAAACCGTAATTGCTCATTCCACGATGGAAGCTGAATTCATAGCCTTGGCCTCAGCTGGTAAAGAAGTAGAATGGTTGAGAGACTTGTTATTAGACATCAAGTTGTGGCCTCAACCAATGTCAGCCATTGTTTTGAATTGTGATAGTGAAGCTACAATGTCTAGAGTATTGAATGAAATATACATTGGTAAATCTAGACATATAAGTCTAAGGCATACTTATATTAGACATGATAAAATGATGGCGTCGTATTTTTGGTGTATGTAAGAACATACAATAATTTAGCTGATCCGTTGACTAAACCTCTTGCGAGAGATTTGGTGAGATCGACGTCATTAGAAATGAGATTGAAACCCTTTTGTCTAAAACTACTAGCAATGGTAACCCAACCTTGATTATAGTATTACCACTAGATTAAAAGGTTTAAATAGTAAAAACAAGTTGCTAATAAGTAGTTGTGAGCACTAAAATTATGTGTATATCATTCCATGTTGTTAGTGTAAATGGTAACCCTTAAGTGGGAAGGGTGAATATATAAATATTTATATTCTTAATGAAACTATCTTGCTGTGCCTTTAACCTTAAAAGCTTGAAAAGATTCCACCTATATGATCATTAGAAGTGGTGCAACTTCTAACAAAAGTTTTGGATTCTCTTTTGTACATGATTATGAATTAGGATAGAGCACATGGCCGGTAACAGTGCTAAAACTATTTTGTGAACATGTGTATAAGGATAACAAGTTCATGTGTGTGATAATTCTAGTCTAATTTAAATCATGGTTTAAGCAACATATGCCACCTTGATTTGATTAGGTCTAGTGAGTTATTTACACTACAGAAAAATTTAAGACAATAGTCACACTTTTTTTTATGCATGATGTTAAAAAAGATAGTGAGTTGTATTTATATTACAAACTAAGTGGGGGAATGTAAATTTATAGTTTGTGATATAAATAGAATTGGTGGGTATGTGTTGTAATTTAAAAAATAAAAAATAAAATATTTCAGCGCACATGCGCGCGCTGTAGCAGCGCATGTGCGCTGAAGGCAGTAACCAGAAATGTTGATGCAAGTACTGTAGCGACCATTTGAAAATTGAAAACGGGTAAAATGGAAAGAGTTGCAACTTTTGGTTCAAGAGAGGTGTTCCATGGATTAAAAATGTGTATTCCAATGGATTCCTCTGACCTTCCATCTCTATAAAAGAGAGTTATATCTACCAATTCATAACAACATTAAAATTAAAAATCTGTCTTTTCTTATACATTGTTCTTGGAAATATTTTTAAGTTTTCCTATTAAAAATTTCAAGAATTTGTTGTATTTTAGAGATAGATTGCTATTCACCCAAAAGCAAACTATTGAGTATCTCCTAATAGGGGCAATCAAAACCTTAAAGAAAGTTATATACATGCCTCAAATTCTACAGGTTTTGATATTCCCAAATTCCAAAGAAAAACACTTGTTTCTACTCCATTCTTGTCATTTCATTTCTTCTATTTTTAACAATACAGCAATTCGATGAACTCCCCTCTCTCTTATCATTCTCGCAGAGTGCTCCATCAGCACCAATTCAATGTACAACTCTGGCAAACACAGGAAGATTGCGCAGAGAAACGAGACAATTGACAACCAGCAAACCGCCAGGCACAATGACCCAGTAATTTCTCTCGACTCATTCCTGTCAATCTTGAAGCCTAGAGGGCTGTTTAAGCTCTAAGCATTCATATTCCTAACTGCAAAACAGCCTTCAGTTGTTGCCTCTCCTCTGTCGCTATTACTAGTCTAATGCAAAAAATGACTTCTAAAACAGGATCCAGCTATTTGCACTGCCTTGGTTGCAAATTCTCATTTGACAAAAGAAAGCTGATCAGATGGTTTCTAGCCTCTTTGCCCCAGCAGTTGGCCTGAGCACTGTGGTGTTACCAGCAATGGAGCATGGATCTGTACCGTTTTTCGTGTCTCCAGTGCACCATCCACCGGGAACAAGCCTTCCTTCACCACGAAACAAGAGCTCAGCATCAATCTTGTCGAGCACAAGATCATCTTGGTGAAACTTTCTTGTAAATGGAGCATTACTGTCAACCATGCGTTGCATGTCATCCATATTCAGGTAATGTGGGTGCTGTTTAGGAGGGTTATCCCATGAAATGAAGTGAAGATCACTGTTCACTGTTGTATTCCTGAACTCCAGAGCATTGCAGATGACGGTGTGAAAATAACCCTCAGGAGACGAAATGAAGTTCGCATAGTACATAAGGACTGTTCGTGGTAAATTGTCCCATCCCCATATGCAGAACTCAATAAAAGGACGAGAAAGAACCATCCACGCAGATCCTGTAACAGAGCAGGAAGTTGATTCATAAATGTATCACACCTAAGACTACTATTAAAGGCTCATTAACTCCATCTTCAACTGCAAGAGCTTACAGATTTTCCCCTTAAGGTTTCTTTTTTATTTTTATTTTTTACCTTTGTCACTCCTTTGAAGTTTTCAGTAGACTATTCACAGAAAACATTCCTGTAGTTTACTACGTATATCAACAGACCTCAATTCTTGCATAGTCATCATCTGTGAAATCCACGACTATTTGCATGAAAAAAAACACAGGTACTTCAGGAGCTTAACATTTAGTTAAGGATAACTAGTGCAAATTCCGACAAGCGTATAACAACACGTGATTAAAATAATGTTATCTCCATCATTGCCTGGAAATCGAAAAATTTTCTCTGCCTAGTGAAAAAGATACCTGGCACGAACCCACATAATAAAATAAAGGACAAAACTTGTGAGGATTTGAAGAATCATAATCCAGGGTATTCTAAAATAATAAATTTAAATGTAGTTGTGAGAAGGACAGATAGAGGGGTGCCTACAGTCTCTGGGTAGCAAAGAGAAGTTTCAGGCTAGTTGTGACCATGAAAATGTTTTCACGCTAGTTGTATTGATGCTTGTCAAGTTGCCATGATATCATGACATATATGATGTGTGATTCATGTCAGATGTCATGATGCAACTAAACTGCTAACTCTACCAGCTTCTTTATTTCTGAAATCCAACAAATTCAATGACCATTAACTAATTTTATGACCTCCAACTAATGACCAATTTTTTTCATTCCAATGAACATGTTGATAATTGTTCAACAATAGTTATATGAACCACTTTTGAAATGCAATCCAATGATCTTAACTACCAGGACATTGTAAAGAAATAGAACAGAATCAACATATTGGAACATGTAAAACAGAAGAGTCTGGGCTGAGTATTTACAGAGCTTAAAACACAACGCATTGTGGCCAAAAGCATGCATCGTCATCATGACCATAACCAATGCTCTCTTTCAAAAATCCTCTTGCTACCCAGAAAAGGAACAAAAATTGTCAACACATCTAACTAATCCTGTTTTCTCAATCAGCAAGTCTTGCCAAATGTCCTAAGAATTCATCCCTTTTGCAGTTAAGCCTAAATATTTGGAATACAAGTTACACGTGGAAGGTCGATAACAAAACAAAAGGTTAAACAGTAAAGGCCGCATGGATTACTTGAAAGCTGTACTGCAAGTTCAGCTTTCAGTCCCATAGACATTTCACAAAGAAGCAAGCCATTTTATACTGAAGAAACTGGGAATAATCTAATATTCATTTTGCTTATGAGCATGAACTCCAATGACAAAGAAATAGCAGCAGAATTAAAAAACCAGGAGTTATAGTGTCCCCATTTCCCAAAATAAGCAAATCAAACAACCTGATCAACACAGAATTCATCATGATAAATTCTCATTTGTAATGTAACCGATATTAACTAGTAATCTAGTTATGGTGATTATTAGCTCAAGGACAACATCTACTATTAGCATATTTACACGCACAGAATATAGTCACAAAACATAAACAAAGCCCTCCAAAGAAAATTCTTGAAAGTAAAACTCAGCAGTAAACAATGCTAAATCATACCTGTAAACAGCTTAAAGGCTGTTGGCACACTTCTTCTCTGGGTAATCCAGAAAACATCAGATTTTTTTGTCATATACAACCCAGGGTCAATTATTATCGGCTTAGCCCTCTGAAACCTGCATAATTAAGATCACAGTATCAGTTCTTGCAACCCCTCAGAGATTACCCACATTCTATGAAATAAAATTACCAACTTCAACGAAATTACTCACTCTTTCCATCCAATTTCACTTGTATGGTCGATGAAATTAAGATCCCGAGGCAAATACGAAAATGTGTGAAGTAGATCTATTCAATCAAATCAAATTCAACGTAAAAATATCAACCCAAAAACCAGCTTACAAAGGAGAAAAAAAAATCACCAAAATTAAAAATTCAAGAAAAATACAGGATCCTGGGTGAACTGGATAATCAGATCTAAGATTGATAAACCATTATAATCCCAATCACCACCTTCCTTCAACAAGATGGAGGCGGCATGGAGATGTGTTGGAGACCATGGTGGGCCCACGGTAGGTGACCAAATTAGCCCTGGTTATCATCCTCACATTCTTGAATTTCTCGAAGATTTGATGACCCCTGACGAAGTTCTGCAAATCGAGGCGTTCCTCCGGCGAGGACTCAGCATCGAGGTGGACGACATACTGATTATTGGGATGGTAAAGCGCCTGGAGAGTGCGCTTGAGCATGTTGCCGTCGCCGGCGGACCCGGAAATGAGGTAGGCGAAACGCGGCGGAGGAGGGAGGAAGGAAATGGGAACTGGGCGGAGCTTTGATTCGACAAAAATGGATGCGGCGGAGGAGGTGGTGGTGGTGGTGGTGGTGGTGTAGTAATAACGGTGTAAAGGGAGAAGAGGGGTGCCGTCGGAAGATGTTAATGTGGTTAGAAAGAGAAGAAAAAGAGAAAATATAGAGCCTATAGCCAACGGAAAGATCCATGATTTCTTTGCAGGGTTAGTGGATGTCGAAGGTGAAGATAATACTTCTTTAGCTTCTTCATTTCATCAAAAATTTGATCTTTTCTCCTGCTTTTTTTTTTTTTTTTCTCCAAATAAATAAATTATAAAAATAAAAAAAAAAAGAAACTCAAGAAAAGGGTGTTGGAGAAATTTATCAGGGAGCTGATCGGTGAAGAATGGGAGCTAAGAACACTATCAAGTGAAGCAAATTGAGGAATGGTAGTGTTTTCTTTTCTGCAATCTCCAGTAATCAGTAGTACTAATACTACTAGTCTGTTCTTTATTTCTTCCGGAAGGGTGGTGGTTTGGTTTGGTTTGTTGGAGTGTATACGAGGAAAGATGAGGAAGGGGCTTCACTGTCGTTTTAGTCACTGGTCTTGGTGGTTGGTAGTTGGGGTTTGATGGGGTGAAAAAACACTTTTAGTTTTTAAAGCTTTCGCCAAGTGATTTTTTTTTCTTTCATCTTTTAAATTTTTATTTAATGAGGATCGTAATTGATTTCTTTCATCTTTTAAATTTTTATTTAATTAGGATAATTGATTTCTTTCATCTTTTAAATTTTTATTTAATTAGGATAATTGATTAAAAAAAATAACATAACATTTTATTAAAATTTATGAGAAAAAGTAATTTTTATTTGTTTAGCCAAGAAAAAATAAAGATAGAAGGTAATTTTTTAGAATTTATTAAATAAGAAATTAAATATTTGTTAAGGTAGAGATATAAAAACTAAAACTTTTGTTATTTTTATATCAATTGTCCTAATAGAGTTGAAATTTAAAATATGAGGGACTTGATTTATTTTTTGCAAAACTTTGAGGACCAAAAATATCACTGTTCAAAGTTTGGGGACTAAAAGTATTTTTTACCCTACTTTGATTTGCCTTTCAAGTTTTGGTTAGGAGGTTGTGACAATATTTAAAGGGCTCGTTCCTTGGAAAAATTCCTGTACTGTAATGTAGGATGGGTATTCAAATTATTGAATGATTAAAAATTTATTGAAATTTTAATTATATAATAATAATCATACGATTCATATTGATTTCGTATTACAGAATAAGTAGTGCATACTTATTCCATTCCATGAAGATAATTTCCATATCATAGGTTGTTTGGGTACTTTGGATAGCATTCTATCTGTTCTATTATTTTGTCACAAATTTTTTTTTTTGTCGAACAGATTTATTTTGTAATGAATAATTAATATAAATTTAGTTTATTTTTGATAAAATTTCTTCAAGAAAAAATCAAACTTATTAAACGATATATTAATACATAGGAATTGAAAATTTTAATATCAATTAAAAAATTATATCAAAATTGAGTTTTGAAAACTTAGCACATTAATCCCAAAAAAATTAAAAATTAAATGTGACAAAAATATTTAGGATGAATGAGTATTTTTTTAAAATTGATTTCGGTAACAGGAATTCAGTGGGTTTTGGTTAAGGGAGGATTCAAGTTTAATATTTGAAGAATTATAGTTAAAATAGAAAATTCTTTAATTAATATGGAGAACAATGAATAATGAATGTATATTTTTATATGACAAATTGTGTGTTGAATTAGTTTTCAATTTTTTTAAAAAAACTACCTATCTCTCTCTACCATCTTTAAGTGTTCCTTAGTTAGTAAGTTAATAAACTTTAATTTTTAATTAATTGCATTATTTTAAGGTTTTAAGAGAAACTTAATTTACACTCATAATAGTAGCTAATGAATAAGCATATTGAATACAAATTCACTTAAGTACAAAATGGAAACTCAGACAAAACTAGCACGAATTTCAAATATATATATATATATATGAAAGGTTGGAAAAAAAATCTTTTGAACCGTCATTATTTATTATATTATTTAGTATTATAATTTTTTTTTGAGATGTGATTTTAATCCTAAAAAATAATAATTGTATAATATTATTAGGAAAAATAATAAAAAATTTTAATCCAAAATCCAAACAGATGTGCTTGACATCTGGATGCTCTCAAAATTGCGAGGCCTCCAGCAGAACGATCACAATAGTTTTCCAGACGACAGTCCCTGCTTTTCGCAGCTCTCTCTTGTTGCGTTTATAAATACACAGTCTTCTTGTAATCCATCATTGTAATATCATCAATCCTCGCCCACATAGCAACCGATACATTCTTGATTGATGATATTTTTCCACCACCTCACAAGAATACACCAAAACAACAAATCTGATCGATATTGTGTCACAAAAGACCTTTTAATTATTTCAATTCAGGTATGCAAAATGCATCGCATTAAATTTTCACTTTTATTTTTATTCATTTTTCATGCAAGTCAGTGTAAAAAAAAATTTTACACAATCAAATATGGATGCATATCATGTGTGTATTGTTAATTTCAAATGTCATTTTTACAGGTGGCATGCATTAGTGTAAAAACTTTTTTATATCGAGAATGCGGAAAGATTAATTTTTTTTTTCTTGGCATATAGCGGTTGAGAAATTAATGGAGCTTTTACAAGGAGCGAAAATCATTCGTCTTCGAACCCACAAGGGGAATCAATACCTAATAGCCGGGGATGATGAAGAATCCGTGCGCCAAGACCGCGACGGTTCGACAAAACAGGCACATTGGACGGTCGAATTTGTTGATGACAAAAACGTTGTTCGTCTCAAAAGTTGTTACGGTAAATACCTGAGTGCCACAAATGAGCCAATAGTTCCCAAAACAAAGGGACATAAGGTTCTTCAGACTCTCCCAACACGATTGAATTCCTCAATTGAATGGGACGTCGAAAAAGATGGATCTCAATTGAGGTTTAAAACGCATTATGGGCAATATTTGCGTCCCTATGGAGGTCTACCGCCTTATCGGAATAGGGTCGGACACGATGTCCCTTGTAGAACTAATACTGAAGACAAAATTGTGTGGGAATTTGACATTTTGGAGTACGTAGACGAGACCAAATATTAGGAGGAGCATTGATGCTACAACGTAAAACCGAATCGAGAGCATTTTAAATTTTAGGTGCACCGATTAATGTTCTAAAACAATGTTTGTCATCAGTTTCGTGTTTTTGCAAGAAGACCAGGAGTTTGTTTTTGATCGGAAAATTGATGTGATCGCAAACCATGAAAGGTTAACTTGTAATGCTTGGAATGGAGATAATTTTTATTGAAGGGAATCTCCTCAAATTATTTTTTCTTTTTCCCTTTTGTTGTTTCATAATTATTTCGCAATCGACTTGATATGTTTAGATATTCATGCCCTATTCGAGTACTCTATTCTTCGAGTTTTAAAAGAATTCACATAAAATGTTGGTATTCTTCAAGAAATGCCAAGATTCAAGTTCGAATTGGGTCGCTTATAATTTACTAATATGTTGTGTTTTTTTTTTTTTTTGGGTAAAATAGTTTGCCTAAATATTGTATGTTTTGGTTTCATAACACAAATATCTTGGGGCATTAGAGCATAGTAAAAAATAGGGGTGTTCAAACCGAACCCAACTTAAATGAATTTTGAGTTAAATAGATTAGATTATTAGGTTTCGAGTTATTTGGGTTAAGTTATGAGTTTTGATTTTCAAAATTTAACCCATACCAATAACCCGACAACCCAATATAATTTACTTATAATTTTCTAAAATTATTTTCCTAACCATTTCATATAACTTATATTTTATTTTCTTCTCATTCTTCACTTAACATTCATTTAACATGTTTTATAATTTTTTTCTCTTTCATTCTTGAGTTAACCATTTAACTTTTAACAAAATATAATTTGTAATAGATGATCTTATACTAATATTTTTTTTTCCCATAAAATTTTAACCCGAGTAACCGGTTCAAATAATACTTCATTTGGATTTATTTGAGTTGGGTTGAGTTTTATTTTTTCAATCCAAAAATCCAAATATTCTAGCCAACCTATTATTAACTCAACCTATGAACACCCATAATACTAAACATTAGTAAAATTTCAAATAACAAAAATAGAAGGGACTAATTGCATCATGGTCAAAATAGGATAAGGCCACATGATCCATTAAGCTGACCCACGTAACCTCAACTTCAGCCCAATGACACTTCTATCTCATTCGGGCCAAGTTCGGGAATTAGCTAGTAACACAACAACGGCCTAAAGGGACGCAATCCAACAAAAAAAACCACCCGTGGGCCGTGTGAGACGGGGTCCTCGGGAAGCTACAACTACGAGATCCGCGCCCAAGATATTCCCTATGAACCAAATCCGCGTAATGAATGATGCCCCAATAAGGCATCCCCATTAACGCTGCACGTATAAACTATTAGTAGTATTTTTATTTTTATTTTTATTTTATTATTTTTTATTTTTTCAAACAGCAGAAGTAATTTGTATTTTTAAAAATTAGTATAAACTATTAATAGTAAAAGAAGTCAAATAATGCTGTCGAAACTCCGAGATTATGAAATGGACGGATATACATTATATAAATGGGATGAGTAGTGTCATATTGATTCATGCAAAAATTTTTAGTTGAACTCAGATTTAAATAATTTTTAGGTTTATAAATCAAATCAGCCTGATTTTAGATAATTATAAATGAAAAAATGATATTGATTGATTAACCTATCGTTTGAGCAAATCTAATAGTAAATCTTGCCGAAAGTTGGTCCTTATGTTCTAGAAGTTTCGAAGGCATATGCTACACAAACCAAAAAAAAAAAAAAAAAAAAAAACTAAATAGAGATCGAATTTGTTAATATAATTATTATTCAAGATACTATTTATAATAATTATAATAACAGTTTTAAGATGTAATGTATATAACGTAAAATATAATTAAAAAATATGTTAAAAATTATTATTCGTATAAAATATTATTTCGATAGTAGATAACGAAAACATGTAAATAAAGCCCTTTATTATTCTTTGTATGATTACTTGTGCAGTAAAGTGGAAGTGTTGGACCATCCCCGGCTGTCGACTCCCAATTCTGGTATAAAGTCAATCCAACAGATAAAACTACCAGGCTTCTACATTATTATCTAAGCATTGATCCACATTTCAAGCCCGTGAAGGCCAAAGGTTTGATCAACACCAAATCCATCGACTGATTCCTATTTATTTGGAATCAATATACAGATAATTGTCTAGATCAACGCCGAATCCATCTATTGATTCTATCTTTTTTCTTTGTTCATCTCATGTAGAAATTTGTTTATATAGTTTCATTTCTTGATTGCAGAGTCCCGGAATGGAATTCTTCAAGAAAGCTAAATCTGTCAGGCTGAGGAGCCATCATCAGAAATACTTGTTAGCAGAATCCGATGAGGAAACTGTGGTCCAAGATCGTTGTGGCACATCCAAGAATGCCAAATGGACAGTCGAGATGGTGGAGGGAGTTGAAAATGTCTTACGTTTGAAAAGCTGTTATGGTAAGTACTTGACAGCCAAAGAAGATCATTTCCTTCTTGGTATGACGGGCCAAAAAGTTGTTCAAAGTTTGCCAAGAAAATTGGATTCTGAGGTTGAATGGGAGCCCATTAGAGAAGGATTTCAAGTGAGGCTGAAAACAAGATATGGGAATTATTTACGGGCAAATGGGGGATTACCACCTTGGAGACTTAAATTCGATCACGCATGATATCCCTCATAGACATCATGACTGGATTTTGTGGGAAATTGATATTGTTGAGATTCGGCCCGAATCACCTAAGAAAATCGAACGATCTGAATCATTGGACGAAGAGTTAAGCTCTTCATCTTTTCAGCTTAGGACCCCTTCTCAGCTTGAGGTTCAAATCTTTTATCTTTTATTGTTTAGTTCTGATTTCCTCAAGAAAATTCGTTCATTTTCTGACAGAGAATTGTTTGTATATATATCTTTGCAGTCTTGTGATTCGTTTGGGGGTTCAACAATTAAGTACGAAGGTCGCATTATATATTATAGTGTTGCTGATGATGAGGGGACTGTGAATGAGGAGATAGAAGAACATTCATTCAAATTCAAAGGGCAAAATGTGGAGGAATTGACTCAGAAGTTGGAGGAAGAAACAGAGCTTAAAGATATTACTGTGTGCTCAAAAAACAAAATAAATGGGAAGCTTTATCCCCTTCGATTAGGTCTTACGTCCTCCTAATGATGCAACTATGCATGTTGTTGTAGTTCCTTCAACCTCCAGAGGTTAGGCTCTTTTTCACTCTCTCTTGCTGGTTTATGCTAATGGTTAATCCATAGTTATCAAGTATGTGGTACAAGTATTAGTATGCAATTCGTCTTTTTGTTAAAAATATATGATGTAATTATATACTCGATAACATATAAACTGGTATGCAATTTACATAGTTCTCTTATGAATTAGGTCCTAATGGGTTAAGACGTTTAAGTGGTAAAACATTATTCTTATCACCTATTGGTCATGGGTTAGAGAGGAGAGTTGAATTTTTTGTATACATTTTTATAAAAAAAAAGGTCCTGATGGGTTAATCTTCTTTGCTAGAATAACTGCAAATGCTGCTAACTTATCAAACTTGTTGGTTTTGAAGTGGTCATCCAAAAAGTTGAAAATTCATAACAAAGTCATCAAATTAAGCATGTTAGAAAGAGATGTCTTGGTTCACAGGAGAAAAGAGATGTAATCTTGGCTCTTGGCTTCTGCCACTAGCTGGTCAAACTTCAGAGTGCCATCTAGTTAAAAGGAATTAGTTGTGAAAAGGAACAAACCTTTAAGCTCAGGAAGATATCAGAAAAATTTATCCTTTTCTTGATTCAAATGTAACTAACAAAAGCCAAGAAAAAGATGGCATAAAATTACAGTGAAGTTGAAGATAAAAGCTGGACATCATCTTTGAGAATTTGTTCTCAGTATCCATTCTGCAAAATCACCTCTATATGATGCCATTCTTTCTGCTTATGGTGGTTTCTTTTGGCTTGTTTTTGTTGCCATGTTAGCTGAGCTATCTTGACAAATGGCAAGATATTCTCCAGTGACTCCTACTTCAGAATAAAGAGGATGATGCAGACCATCTCATCTGCAAGCATAATCTCAGAGAAATTTGGCACAAGATTTGGCTATAAAGAAGTTTTACTAGGACTGTGGTAATACCCTTGGGATTGTGTTGACTGGAGTCTTGACAAAGTTCGAGTTCTTTCTAATTTTTGAACACCAAGTTTTGGTTTTGATGATTAATAACTAGCTTTTCTCTTGACTCCCCTAGAATGATGCTCATATGTTTAAGCATCTAGTTGGAAGATCAAAAGTTTATGCATGTCAATTACTCCATAAAATATTCCCCATCAAACTGGTTGAGAAAAAAAGAATGCTCATCTCATCTGCATTTCTGGACCACAATACATCTTTTCTGGTTGTGCAAGTAAACATGTATTCGCTGCATTTTAATGTTTAAATCGACCTCTTCTTTGGCATTTTGATAGAAGAGTACTTTTAACAAGAGATTAAAAATAGTAAAAATCAAATATATGATTTTTATTGAAACAAATTATGTTACTTACCGTTTAAGTCAAGTTCCGTGGCTGAATGGCGGGTTTGGACACTAAAGATTTAAGAACCCAACACATCCCATCTCATCAAAGATGCCAAACATTTTTTTTTTTCCTTAATTGTATTTGATTGAACCATCTGATAGTCACTGGAGAGTACTATTATATAGCAGCAGTACTCCACGCAAGCAGCGAGCTCATCACCATATACGCATTTCCAAAGAGAAAGCTGCGAGCTCATCACCCTTGCGCGCTTTCCAATTGTAACCCTGAGCCTAGACTATTTCAATAACTTTTGAGTGAAATAATTTTTGAGCGAAAATAACGGGACAACTTTTGAGTGAATTAATTTTTGAAAGAAAATAACGAATTTAAAATACTTATGCCAAATTGTAACCCTACTTACAATCAAGTTATAAGTAGCCAACGGGTTCAAAATACACGGGGCGTCACACCAATTGCGGCGACCTCTCCAGTCCTACGCCTCCCTCCTCTTCAGGCCACTCCCTAGCCCCAACTACTACCTTTACAACAATCTCTTCAAAGCAATATCTCGTTCTCCTCATGTCCATTAGGCGGCCTTCACTACTTCAATCTCATGTTACACAATCTTCTACCTCCCGATGGCTACATTTTTGTCTTCTTTGCTCTACCGCCTTTTTAACTTTTAATCCAGGAAGCAATTAAGCTTTGGGTAATGAAAAGATAGCTTGGCATTCGCAAACCCACATGTATAGACGGATTTTCATTTAGGTTTATAAGAAGTTTAAAGAATTGGAGGACGCTCTCTAGGTGTTTGATGAAATTACCGAGCCAGATGCTGTGATGTGTAATGTGCTAATTAGTGGTTATTTCAAATGTGGAGTGGCATTGGAGGCTTTAGATCCGTTTCGCGGAATGTTGTCTGTGTCGGGTTGAGCCTGATGAGTTTTGTCAGACCACTGGGCTCGCTGCTGATGCAAAATTAGGGGAAATGGATTCATGAGTATATTAGGAAGAGGAATTTGATCTTTGTTGGAACTTAACTTGTTGATAAGGACGCTAAGTGGTTGTGGAAGTTTTCGAGAGCATACGTGTAGGAAATAAGCTTCTTTGGGATCCATGATCGGATGATTCACGGCACATGGATATGCAAGGAAACCAGTTGGGTGTTTGAAGAGAATGCAGATGGAAGATAGATCATGTTAGGGGATTGTCACTCTTGGGATTTTAGTTGCTTGTTCCCACGCAGAGCTTTCCAGGGAAGATCATTTTTTCTGAATAACACGGAAGCTCTGATGGTGTCCTTCCTGACCACGAACATTATAGTTGCATAGTAGACTTGTTATGTAGGCAGATCATAAGAGAGGCACTTGAGCTTATTAGAAGCATGCCCATGAAGCCACTGGCTTCTGTATGGGGTGCCTTTCTGTATATAGGATGCACAACAATGTCATTCTTGCAGAGCTTGCTTTTAAGGAGCTTCAGTAGGAAGATCCAAATGAAATAGAAGAAAACAGTGCTTATTTTCAGTTATGAAAAAAACATATATTTGGTGCAGAAAGTGTTTCACATTGCTGTCTCGTTAAAATATACGCCATACTAGATTTGGTGTCTACTGATTTATCAATTGATCAGTTAAGGCAAATTGAAGAGATCTAGCATATGTACCATGACAAGATGGATATTGACCAAAACCAAGTTTTATCTAGAATCAGTATAACAACATGACCAATAGATACATCAGTAATAGGTCTCCTTTTCATCAACCAGGGGTTAGACAGGGTTTTATGAACTTCATTTTTTGTTTCTTGAACCAAAAGCTCCTTGATTGATAACTAGCTAAAAGCCGCGCAAATACTAAGAGCACCATATACACAAGCAATGCATACGCAAATATAGAGGCTGATACTATGATTTAAGTTGTACTAAAGATGAAAAGTACATTAAAAACCATTCACTAAAACAGAAACCTAAGAAACTTGCCTCCACAGTCCACACAGACAAAAGCAATACTCAATGTGACTGCTATTTTCTTTCCCACCTTCCTTTATTCATTACCTCCTCATATTTGTCAATTACCAGAACCCACTACTAGAGATCAACAAGACCAGTGAAGGCCTACTTCAATGAGAGCAACGGCACATTACCTATGTGGTTATAGGACCGACATACTACATAAACAATTGACTGCACTCTCAAGTGCCTGAATTCTGCACTTTCTGCTTCACCGACCTGTCACGCTTGGAGCCTTCCTTGCTCTTCTGCTTCCCTTTCTGATTACTGCTCCCTGCTGCACTTTTTGAGCGTTTCTTGCTGGAAGTTCCCACGGAATCCACATCAGCAAGGCCATTCTCTAATGCTCTAACCAAATTCTCGAGACAGTAATTTTTTGTCACAGCTGTCAGGCCTGTTAACTTTGTACGGAAATCATTGAAATCATCAGAAGGTTTGTCTGCTTTGAGGTAAGTCTCCAATTCCTTCTCCGCACATTGATGAAGCCTTTCCAAGCCAACCTCTGCCTGACCTTGCAAGTACTCAAAAAACCGCCTTTTGGTGTCCTCATTCTCAGGTAGGTAGTATCCATATGCATATGTCCATTTCAATACTCTCCTACATTCCACTATCTGAAGCCAAGCATCAGTGATGAACTTCAACTGTGTCTCAGGTTGGCACTGAATTTCACTTAGCTTCACAAGATGGATAGTTTGCATTTGGTGCAAGTCCGTAAGAGCTTTTTGCCTAGACTTTTGGTTGGCAGCCCATCGCTCATAATAATGTGTATATCTTTCCAAACATTTCCTGGCCATCTGCCTCCTCTTCTCAGCCTCATCGACCACTCCTACTTTATTAGTCATCTGGAAACCATTACAAGCATAGCCACCCGGGTTATAACCCGGTCCCCCTGCCATGTTCTCTCCACGAACCTAGACACAGCCAGCAAAATTCAAAATTACAAGGTGATCTGCAAGTCATATGCATACAACCATGGTTCTTCTCAATTGGTCGCTTGCATTTTGGACAAGGCTTAGTGTAAGCTAAAATCCAGTTAGTGTTCTCCGACTCTGCATTGTTTTTCAAAATCCACTGGGCCACAGTATCACAATTCACGGGACGATGGGCGTCCTCTGTACAATTCCAACAAAATCCATGCGAGCAATTGCAAGTAACATCATAATTCCCACTCCCAACCACAAATTCAACTGCACATTCACACTCTGGACCAGGACACCACTTAATTTTCCGATTCTCTTCTATGTAAGATCGAACAAGATACCTGTGATACTTCTCTTTAAATTCAGGCCCTGCCAAATCATCAACCATGGTTTCACCAACAGCTGCATTGCAAGACGGATCGGGACACCTCAGCATCAAGCAACCAGGACCATCATTGATGGATGCAAGCTGTAGTTATATACCCTCCCCAACATGCATTGCAGAAAGGATGCCCACACGCAGCAGCTCTGATTTCGCCCAACGGATAGCTATCGAAACAAATCCCACAAGTTACCTCCTCATCAGGTGAAAATTGAACGATCGGCTCCTCCAACAAACCAACAGCCTCGCGAACCCTTTTCTCATCGGAAAACCATTCCTCGTGCACGGTATTAACACTCCAACGATAGCGGCGTAACAATAGGCTTGCTGTTTCTCCCGAGACAGAGAGGACAGTAGAAACATTTGTGATATCATCCTCTTGACGACGCCGCACGTCTTCATCCTTCAAGATGGTATAATTCTTCTGGCTTCGTCGACTGTCGGGAAGATCATCGGAGTCGTTGTTGGTAAATTCGTAATCGGGGGCCGAATCGGAGTTGAAGCCGCTATCTTCGTAACTATTGGGAGACGACACGGGAGTGGTGTCGCTGTAGCCACCACCGTAAAAAGAATCGTCATCGTCATCGCCTAAGGGTAATTCATCTGAATCCACAACGATCACGTTCTCCAAAATCCTCATAATTGACCAAATTAAGGACTTAAAAATTCAATAAATTACCTTCCAAATCGAGAGAAATAGATAAAATTAAGAATACAAGGGAAAAGAAATAGATAAAGGAAAACCCCTAGTAAAACCCTAGAATCAGAAGGGTCTGAAGATCGGAGGAGGGTGTTGATGATGTTGATCGCTAATTAGGTCAGGATGAAAGGGATCATCGTCAATTGGCAAAAATATATGCAAACGTCGTAATCAATTGAAGAGAAGAGGACGATGATGTATAGACTATATGCAGTGCAAACGTGACGGAGTGGGCATTTCTCAAGGTGGCATAAGTTATTAGTATTTTTTTTTTCTTTTGGACAGAAATGTATATTAAATATACGATATCTATTCTTACAGCCGAAGTCATAGGTTTTGAGTTTTTGTTAATGTAGATCCAATTTTTTAACTAAACGACATTAGCTAAACGACATTACTAATTTTTATGTTTATCGGACTGTTTCATTAATTGAAATTTACTAATTAATGAAAAGTTAAGTATACAATTAAATACAAAAAACCTAAAACTAGAAAATAAAAATAAAAAAACAAAGTATTGAATGAATAGAAATACGAAATTGATTATAAAAAAATTAAAAATTATATTTAATAGAACTAAAAGTTCGAATGTTTGGTTATTCGGTTATTATTTTGGAATAACTAAATCCAAATTATATAACTAATATCCTTATTTAATTTATTCAAATGTCGAAAATTAAACTAGTTTGGTTCAATTGGTTTATTTAGCTAAACCAAACTGTGAACACCCCATATAAATAAGATTTAATCATAATTATAACGTTTACGGGTGGTGTTTAATATTGAGTCTATTGTTTATATGAGGGTTTTTCTTCCAATTTTATTTATGTATTAATCTTTTGTAAATTTTTTTTTACACTATTAGATTTAGACACGTGGTCATATGTGCATTGATTAAATTTTAAAAATTATTTTTATATATGTTACATATATTCACACTCGATCAATATATAAATTTTTTAAAAAGCCTGAACTTGGATAGGTAGGTTTTAACTTTAATTGCGATGCTATCATACTAGTCTATATTCAATGAACTTTGAGGAATTGGGCTTGTACGCTTTTTTCCTTTGAGAGGTCTTTGGGAATTTGGGCTTTAATTGAAATTTTGGAATAAAAGGAGATGAAAAGTAATTGGTACCATATTTAAGTTTAGCTTCCTTAAAATTACCTTTTCCAAGTACTACTAATAAGTATAGTTTTCAAGAAAAATGATTCCACGTATTATAGAGTTCATTTATATAAAGTTATAAAATATAAAATAATAAATAAAAATTATTGATGTATTATTAAATTTGAAAAAGTAGGAATGAACATGACAAATGATTCAAAATCAAGAGATTAGATATTCAATTAGATTTTGATACGTTGACTGATTTTGAAAACGAAGTTTTAAAATGTAACTTTATAAGATAGAAAAATTTTTGGCTACTCACTCCGACTGTTAAACGAATGAAAAATAATAAAACCTACATATATTTTAGTAATCTGACTGTCTTGTCCACTCTGCATTACATGATGAGTAATCTAAACTTACTCTATCAAGTATTGTCCTGCATTATAGCTACATTTTTCTTGCTTTGTGCTCATACGCAGTCACCAACTACACATAGGATAACAATGCCCATTTGTCCCAGAATCTTGGTTTAACCGGAGCCAAGAATTAGAAAATCAAACACCAAGATGAACCACCATTTATTAAAGTGTTTGAGCATAGGATGCTCTCAAGCACTTAGATTTACCCACATATAAAGCAATCTTACATGAAGTGATTACTTCAGAAATATAGCAAGGAAAATGAATTAAATTTTGTAATGACAAAATATAATCCAACGCCTCCTCTGTATAACATAAATATTTCTATATTGGAAAGATGTAACATAATCCCTTTGGAAGTTATTAGCATTTTCAATCCAATCCAACCAAAATTGAAATACTAATACATTTATTATTATTATTTTAAAGAGGATTTGGAGTAATCTATTATTAGATATGATTTATGTAAGGGTTATATTTTCTTTTCATAGGTTTTCTTTTAATACTATAAAAAATGTGACTTTTTCCCATCTTATTTATTAACTATTATTGGGTTTTTAAACGGGTCAAATATGTATTAGAACTAATATATTCATACTTGAATATGATTAAAATATTCGAATTCGAATTGAGATCTGAATATCTGTCAAATCTACAAAAATTAATTTATATTTAGATCCGAATCTTATAATATTTTTTTTAACTTTTAAAATTTTTATATAAAAATTTTATAATTTATAGAAATTTTACTTTTTGTAATTATAAAAAATATTTGTTATAAAATTTATATTACGTTGTCAACATACACAACATATGCCACAACATATATATATAATGTGAGAGATGGTTAAAAAAGTAAAAATATGAAATGTAAAAAATCATTAAGATTGTTTCTCTTAATATTATTATATTAAATATTTTAATTGAATTGAGATGCTAATCGAGCCAAAACAATAATATCCATATTCAATCCCTTATTATTAAAATTAAACGGTCCTAATCTAATATAAATAATTAAAATTTTTTATGAATTAGACAGACTAAACGGTCGGGTCTAGGCCGATCTATTGACTTTGCTAGCCCTCACAAGACTACCAGCTATACACTCTGGGAGAGAAGGGCAATGATATTGCCACAGCAAAATCCTTATGCCACAGTTATTTTCAGTTAACGGACAAGTTTACCCTTCCTAAAAGTCGACAGAACACCTGCACACAACAATCCCCACCGAAACGGCCCCAATCCTCTCCCCTTCCCCGCAACCAAACGCCTGGGCCGTCGCCTCCTAGTGACCCTTTCCCCTACCCCGAGTTCCTCCACAGCCTGCGCCAACTCTGCAACCTGAGCCCCCCTTGATGACCTCTCTAACAATTAATCAATTCACTTACAATAAATTAACTGTTAATTCAACAAGTAAAAAGAAAATAGAAAGGTAGTTCCTTCAGTGGTGTCGCAGCAGGAGCAGTTGCGAAAGGTTCAGCCGAAGTGGGTGGCTGACAGCCTCATCTCCACCATATGCAGCCCGCTAGACGATTACCTCCCGTCAATCCAGCCATTCAGGTGGATCAGTAGAGCACAACTCCGTGGAATTCTCCTCAATTGATTTCCCATATGCCTTGGCATTGTCACTCTCCTCTCAAAATTCAGTCCAAGAAAATCAATAAAAATAAAAAATTTCAAGAACATCTCAAAACAACGAAAAATAACAAGAACTCATTTCTCAAAACACTTCAAAAAACCAAGATTTTCCATTAAACAAATCTATTAACCCCATATAAAATCAAAGAAAAAAGAGATGTTTGAGGAGTGCCTTGGGATACTTTGGGAGGGAAGTTTATTATCAGAGGAGGAGGATGATCCCTAATGGTCGCCGGTGTCGGATGGAAGAGAACCGCTTTGTCTAGCAGAAAGAATGTAGGCAGTGCAATGGAGAAGAACCGGGTGTGGAGACCCACAAGCAGGGATCAACCATCCAGGGATGATGAAAAGAGATTGGGGTGAGAAATTTTGATGATTTCTCAAGGGTATTAATGTCATTTAAATGATTTTTTGCTGTGGCAATATCATTGCCCGGGAGAGAAGCACCCAAAGACCATCTAAAGGATTAAAGAGCAATGGCCAAAGAGCCAACAACAAGAACCATGAGCTTCGCTTTCCCGCGGTTTATTCACGCTCCAAGTCTCCTTTATCGAAATCTGGCCACAACCCATGAAAAAAGTTATCTCCTTTTGTTACCCCAGAAGAGAAGATTTTGTGCAGTTACACCCTCTTCATTCTTAAAGGTGATACTGTTTCCATATTCTCAAACATTTATCAAAATTCCGAAGGGTTTTAACTATTATTTGCTGATGAGATAATATTTTTTTGTGCTTTGTTCTGGTGAGTAGTCAAGTGGTGAAGAGTTAATGGTGGTGGTGGGAGGTGGAGCTGCCGGAATGTATGGTGCAATCAGGGCTAAAACATTGGCACCTAATCTTAAAGTAGTTGTTATCGAGAAAGGGAAACCTTTATCCAAGGTTTGTCCTTAGTTCTTTCCAATTTGGAATTTTTTTTTTTTTATTAGTTTCAATTTAGTATTATACAAAGCGCAATGGCTTACAAGGATTCATGCAACTGGTTCCACTTAGTTGAATAGATTTGGTTTGTTTTCCATTAAGTAGTATAATATTGAGTTTAAAGTGATGAGTTCAATGTCTTGGTAGGTTAGGATTTCAGGAGGTGGTCGCTGCAATGTGACTAATGGTCATTGTTTTGACAATATGGTGAGTTTATTTTATTTATTTATTTGTAATGTTAATTGAGTGTAATATGAATACTCCTAATTTTGACTAAGATTTTTGATGTTATGGGCTTCTATTGGATTAATAGATTTTTGCACTTAATGGTTTTAGCATAGACGCTTTCAACTTCTGAAATGGGTGAATTTAGGCAGTGTGGTCAAATTTCAAAACTTGCAGTTGATATTATGTAGTGAGCTGCTTCATGTGATCGTAAAAGAAACCCTCTTTTTTAGTTGATTGGACTTGCACTGACTATTCGTGATTGTTGGCAAGAGTAGAGTTTATCAGATTTTTTAGCGTCTGGTGATCGTTCAAGCACCCATTTCTAAATGAACTAACAGTTCAGTGTTTAGCTAAAGTTTGTGATATGTTTGTCTAAAGGATACTAACATGGTGCTTGGAGTCATAGGTTTTGGCAGAACACTACCCGAGGGGACACAAAGAACTGCGAGGGTCTTTTTTCAAAATGCATAGCCCAGCTGATACTATGACTTGGTTTTCTGATCATGGGGTAGATCTAAAGGTGAGAACACTAGCTGCTGGTGCTGTTCCTTCATATTTTATTTTATTTTATTTTTATTTTTTGTATACAATCTAGTATTGGTTAGTTATTGAGTTTGACCATTGTGTCTCAGACCGAGGATGATGGAAGGGTTTTTCCTGTCAGTAATACTTCATCTTCTGTAATTGATTGCCTTTTGTTTGAAGCCAAGAACAGAGGAGGTAGGCCAGCTCACTCATCAAAGTTCATATTGAAAGTTCTTGACGCTGTAAATATTTATTTATTCTTTTCAATTTGGTTGGGAAGAAAATGATTGGCTTTGATTTCATTTCTTTAGCTATTTCAGGTCACTATTTGTTTAATTTGGAAAGCCAATAACTGGCCTTACCTTGTATCAAATAGCTAAATCTTTACTCACCTTACCATGTAAAATATTTGATAGCTAGTCACCAGTAGTATGTGCGCCTCTCATCAATTGATTTGGTTATTTAGAAACTGAGAATAGACCCATTATTGTTTGATGTTCTCTTATATATATTGATAGTGTTATCGGAGACAGCAACCAGAGATGTTCATGTTTTATCTACAAGCACCTCAAATACATGCTGATACATGAATTTATCAAACAGTAATATTGCAGACTGGGAAGGTTGTTACTAATGCTTCCAGTACTGGCAGTGGGAAATTCACTATCAAGGTAGAGAAACGTACAGCTGATTATGTGGAGTATCTAGAACCTGACTATCTGCTAATTACTAGTGGAAGCAGTCAGCAGGTCAAGTCTTTTTGCTGATTCAATGCATTATTTGATATGGACTCCAAGTTTTTTGTTTTTTGGCTGACAAGTGTTTGTAAAAATCCAGGGTTATAGTCTTGCTGCTAAGCTTGGTCATTCAATTGTGGAACCTGTACCGAGCTTGTTCACTTTCAAGATTGATGATGCAGAGTTAGCAGAATTGTCTGGGGTGATTATCTCTCTCATGCTTTTACCAAACTCTTTTTGACCTTGTAATAAGAGGCTTTTGTCAAATAAATGGTCAAAGGATGAAAACCTTTCCTTTCATGTTCAGTGATTGTCATCTGAAAATAAACTTGAGATGTTTACGGTATATCTTAAATTTTGTTCTTGTTTTGAAGTATCATCAACAAAAAATTGTAGAAAGCAAGAGTATTACTGTGAGTATTGCAGAAGGGTTTCATACATGATATCAGAGTAGTATTCATGTAATCTATCTTGAACTGGTGTGAGCTCATGGCAGATTTATTAAGAAAACCTTTTCTCAATTTTATATGATATTACTAACTCTCCCAAATTAAATCATTTTGTTTTATGTATGTTTCGTGCTCAGACAACATTCACTAAGGTAAAAGCTAAGTTGAAATTGGAAAGTCTTCAGAAGAGCATACCACAGCTCACACAGGTAAGTGCTAATTGTTAATTTTATTTGTGAAATTATCTGCTAAATACTGTGTCAGTAATATTGGCATCTGTAGGTTGGACCAATGTTAGTCACACATTGGGGGCTTAGTGGTCCAGTGATTCTTCGTTTATCTGCATGGGGAGCTCGTGATCTTTCCAGTTCTGATTATAAAGGTATTAAAATACGATTGAATTTCTGTTTCTGGTTTCAGTTCCTCTATGATTGATTCCTATGTTTAGCTTAACATCATATGCATTCAGGGATACTTCAAGTGGATTTTGCTCCTGATATTCATATTGAAGATGTGAGATCAATGCTCAATCAACACAAGGATCAGTTCACAGTAATCATCTTTTCTGACCTTGCAACTGTTGGCCCACACTGTTATTTCTTTTATTTTATTGTCATTTTGATGACTGGTGTGAGGTTGTTTCTTCCATAATGACAATGTTGTTACATTTATCCTTTTTTGACTGCTACAGTATTTGATGTTGTAGTCCAAAATAATGTCATTTATAATATGGCTAATTTGCCAGTTTTTATTTGCTTATACAGTTAAGATTAAAGCAAGTATGTTCACATTATTGCTGAAACTGTGTGGCAAGTTACTGCATGACTGATGGGTTAATTTTGTCTTGTTTATTTCTTGTTTCCCTTCAGAAGCAAAAGTTGCTGAATTCTTTCCCTGCATCCGAATTTGGCCTGACAAAAAGATTCTGGAAATATATCATAGATCGTGAGGTTGTGGTGAACCTGTTAAAAGATCATTTTTTGCATTCCATGCTATGAGTGAATGTTCCCTAATTGTCACAGTGTTCTGTTCTTGTATGTCAAATACAGGGTGTAAGTGGAGATATCCTCTGGGCTTCAGTTTCTGGCGGCTCATTAACATCAGTTGCTTCTGCCCTAAAACATTGTTCTTTTAATGTTATAGGCAAGGTACTTCTCTGCCACTCACTTTCAAAAAGATTTGTATATCCAACTGATAAATTATTGATATAGACGTTAAGAAAATTATTTTTGTATGATGAAGGGTCAATTTAAGGATGAATTTGTCACTGCTGGAGGGGTCCGATTGTCTGAGGTGCTCTTTCTATCCTCCATCTCCTCTCTTTCTGTTTCTATATGTGTCATGGGAATCTCTGGTTCTTTGGTCATATCACATGTGCTGTCTAAGTCACTGAGCATGTCAGACATTCTTCTTTATGAAAATTCACTTTTCTAGTCATACATTGATGGCTTGATGCAGATCTACCTGAATACAATGGAAAGCAGGATTCAATCACATCTATTCTTTGCTGGAGAGGTAACATTTTTAGGTGTACTTCATTACTCTAAAATTCCTGTCTTTTGCTGTTTTCAAATCTAAGTTTTGAATCCTGTTGAAACTTTCTGTAGGTTCTGAACATTGATGGCATTACTGGTGGTTTCAATTTCCAGGTAATTGACTCATATTTTTAGAAACACTAATTGATTGTTTGACTGACAAAGGGTCATCAGATATAATGTCAACTATATTGATTTTCGTAATGGATGTCATACAGAATCTCAACTCTTAAGAGTTTCAGTTTTTTGACTAAGGAAGTTCAATTCGGAGATTCTGGCTGCATTATGTTCTTTTACTATGTACTGATTTTTATTTTCATCGGATTTTTCAGAATGCCTGGTCTGGTGGTTACATAGCGGGGACAAGTGTGCTAGGTAACCTGGCTAATGGCAATAGCCAATTAGACAGAAAGAAGACAGTGGTGTAGAAAAGCATGGACTATAGCATACTCGACTAAAATGGTACCAAGTTTCTGTATTTTATAATTCTGCTAACTGATGCTCTTCTATTTCTGGATATTTGTATCAAGAAGGGCTATGTGGCACATTTCTATTTGCGCAGGTGCCAGGACAAAATTAAGTTGTAAGTTGTCTCTACAGTCTAGTATGCTTCAACCAACAGAATTGTCTACATTCTTGAAGATCATCAGATTGGGATCAGATCTCGATGAAGTTGGACAAATTTCTGCTCCTCGGATATATTTCCCCCTCTCTTCCCAGCAAATGGAGGAGGAAGCATTTTGATCATTGCCAAACCTCAAATTTTTAAGTATTGGAGAAAGCTCTTTGTGCACTAGAGAGAACTCCAAGTGACCGTCCAAGACTCTTACTCTGCAATCTCCACATCGAAGCTTGGATTTCTTCACTGCCAGACTGCATCGATTGGTAATTGGTGCACTTCCTCTTTGAATACTCAAGTTTCCAGAAGTCATGGAAGCTTTTGTGGCAGTTGCTATTATTAATATATCCATTTTATACCTGTTTGAAGTTCTCTCCCCCTCCCCCGCATACCAGGAAATATAGTAAGAATCTCTCTAGTGCTGGAAGACAGGTCTCTTGGAGTGTTTCTTATATCCATTGCCCGAAAATGCGTTTGTTATTGCAGGACTAGTCGCATTTTCATTACTCTAATGATGAGAGGTGCAAAACTAATATTCAATATCAAGCCTTGCGCGAAGGCTGCTGCTCTAGTCATCAAAGAATACAGAGGATATTCTTGAGCTTTTTTTTTTTTTTTTTGGGTCTATGAAGCATTTTCACCTCATCAATGTCATTATTGAAGGCACTCTAAACAGGAAAACTGTGAGACAAATTTTCTAAATTTCGAAAGTTGTTTGTAATTTGGTTTGCAGTGAGATTAAAGCTTGATTTGCTTAGACTTTTGTTTGTAATTCGTTTTGCCAATAAATTGGACTTCTTGTTGCTGATTAGATAAACTGTCAAGATTTTTTAGTGAGATAATTTTGACAGTTTATTTGGTATCGTGATAATGAGTGAAATAGAATGTAAGAGATTATTAGTTGCAAACTCTCTAAATTTTGGCGATAGCATGTTCATTGATAACGATATCTATGTGCTGAAAGTCAATCTTATTGTTAAGAATCTTTTGTCTCATGGTCTATCCTACTTGTTATACTAAATGAATTATCAAGATTATTTCACTAAAAGAATTTTAGACAAATTTATTTGATAGTGTGACAAATGATGAAATAGACTGTGATAGAAGATCCATTGGCGTTTGCAATTCCATTTTATTCTTTCCTTACCAAAAAAATAAATAGATAAAGGAGGAATTGTTGTGTTTGACTCAGTTTATTTGTGCTGGCTGGTCAAACCCTTTTTTCTGATTCATTCAATCTGAGCCCTGTTTTTTACATTTGTAAACATTGACCACACTTTGACATTTATTTATTAAAACATATTTAAATAAATTTAAATTTTAATTTCACTTATAAATATTATATTATATTGTATGAACAGGCCTAAGATTTTGTAACTTTTCATTACTCTAAACATGAGGTGCAAAATCAATATTGAATATCAAGCCTTGCGCTAAGGTTGATACTCTAGTCATCAAAGAAAGCTGAGGATATTCTTGTGCATATTTTGTCTTGAAGTATTTCCACCTCGTCAATGTCATTATCGAAGGCACTCAAAAGTCAAAACTGGAAAAAGGAAAACTTTCCAAATTTTTCTAAATTTGGAAAGTTCTTTGTAATTCGGTTTGCCAATAAATTGGACTTCCTGTTACTGCATCAGATTTATTTCAATACATTGATATCGTTACTAATGAATCTACTATCCCCAAAATTGAGAGGGTTTGTAGCTCTATTATACTCTTCCCTTACCAAAATAATAATAATATGTACTTCTTTCTATAAGTCTTATTTTATATATTATTTTTTTTAATTTTATTTTTTTTAAATTATTTATCACTTTTTAAAATAGTAAATTTTTAAGGTCATTTTACCTATTTCACATTTCATGCAAGTTTTAAAGACGTAGCATTAAATTCATGTTTCAATATTAATTGTTCTCACAAGCCATTTCAAAATTTAAAACTCTAAAATTAACTACTAATTTTTGTAACTTAATTGAAGAATAATATGGAAAAAAATATCTTACTAGTGGGTCAAACACTAATTTTTCTTAAATTGTGTATAAGTTTGACTATACGAAATAAAATTAGACGGAGATAGTACTATATATAAAGCAAAAGGGTTAATTCGGTGCGATGTTATAATATGTTTTGCCATATTTACCCTTATTTTTATAATAATTTTCATTAATACTATTTATATATAACCATCTATTAACTTCCTTTTTCTTAAATTTTTATTTTTAAAATCTTTTATATAAATATTATTTAAAATTGCACATCACTTGCGAGAGTTATACTTCACCCACTAATAATAATAATCAAATACTTAGATAGATACGATTTTTAATTTCACTTGTAAATCCTGTGGTGTAGATTAAATTTTAGAGAATCTATGACATCAGCTAATGTAAGCAAAATTTTTTAAGATTTAATTTTGACCATAGGATCTATAAGTGGGGTTAAAAATTGAGTTTACCTATATATTTCCCATAATAATAAAGGGGAAATAGTTGTGTTTGATTAAATGTATACGCCAGGCCAGTCAACCCCATTTTCTGATTCATCTAATCTGAGCCCCATGTTTTTTAAGATTGACCACATGATGACTTTGACAATTAACACACAGGGAAATAAATACATATAATCGATTTTTAATCTCACTTATATACTTTATGTTATGAATTAAATTTTTATAAAATAAATAACATTAATTGATATAAATAAAATTTTATAAAATTTAATTATGATCGCAAAATTTACTTCCGACATTTAAAATCGGATCTATCTATATATTTTAGTTGTCTTCTCTTACACATAATGCTCCACAACTAGTCGTGAAAAGAAAGTGATCTTCTGTTATTAGCAGCCAAAGAAGACTTGGAAAGTATTCGTCGAAGTTTAATATAAAAAGTATTGTCTTTAACTATGATCTGGAATATTCTGTTAGCTGGGTACAAAATTGGCATTTCTTTATATCAATAAAATCATTAGAAACATGTTTCGAGAGGAACTAATTATGGAATTCGAGATCATTCAACATCAAATCTCTTTAATACACAAGATGGAATCTGGTGAATAATGACAGCATTTATCAGTATCAATAATATTTCCATTTGTTAACAAAATGTTTGTAACGAAAAATTTGTTGCACACTATTGTGGTTATGAAGAAATAAAATACAGTAACTGTTTTGTGGTGCCAAAAGCCGCAAAGATATATTCCCCTTGACAGAATATTGGGATTGACTGCTTGGGATTTGAAAGAAATATCTAATTGAAAGAATACTTTCTTATAAAGGATTTTGGAAACCAAAAATTAAGCAAATATTAGAAAATTTTAGACATGACAGCATTTTAAATTAGTTGAATTTTGGGGTACATGCATATAAGGCAAACACTTCTTTCATCTTTCCACCATAATTCAAACAAATTTTTATTTGAATCAAACTTAAGTAATTTATAATTTTTATATGTACAATAAAAATTTTAATGATACAAGTTAAAAAATTAACAAATATTAAAATCTTATTTAAACTAATAAATTACTATTGAGGAACTAAAATCAAATCAGCTCATACATAATCGAAGTCAGATTCAAATATGGTCCGTACTTGAACTTTACGTGATTTTTAAGCATTGTAAAACAAACAATTCCACGTATTATAAAGTTTAAAAAATATTATCATAAATTCAATTTTGAATTTTACCTGTAAATTTTATAATCAAAATTATATCTTATATTATTTTATTTATGTCATAAATTAGATTTTATAGTATTTAATTTATATTACATAATTTATAAATAAAAGATAAATCAGATATTTATATTTAAATATTTCCTATAAAAGTTATGATAGCTTAAGAAAGCATATCCCTAACATGACCAACTTAATCCATGACAGATACAATCAAAACTGCATCTGGTATTACAAATATACTGGATCCCTATGGAAGAAAAATATTTTTGTTACTCACCCGGTTCTATCTCGTCTTAGTTTATGTCCCTTATTTTAATAAAAAATTTATGCAATTTACAAAAACCAAAAGCAAGTAAAAAAAAAAAACTAAAAAGACACCTGAACCTTTCATAAGACATTATTGTTAGATGAAAAAATTATTTATTATTTATTCTACATTACGGGTAAGTATTATAAATAATAAAATAATTAAAAAATAATAAAATTTTATCTTTTAATCAATTAATTGTTTTACCCAGTTTATGGGTGAGTAGTCAGTCCCCTAGACGATTAGACAGCGATAAGGACACAAGCCAACTCTCCTCTTCCCTCTAAAAAGAGTGATGATATTGCCACGGAATCATTATCTTATTGCCACGCCACAGCAAATTTAAATGAAATGTGACCATTATGACCTTCACAAGTCAAAATTGATAAATTACTCTATTTCATCAATTTTGTTCTGGGTCCCACTGTCCATCTTTGTCTCCAACTCTGACCCCTATTTCTTCTCCTCCCACTAGAAAGTAGAAACTCGCTGCATCTTAGAAGCTAAAACTAGTAGATCGATCGAACTAAGAGATCCCAATAGAATACCCCTCATCCTCATCCTCATCCTCATCCTCATCCTCATCCTCATCCTCATCCTCCACAACTCCATACCCAAAAAAAGTTTAACCGAAATAACTCTCATCCAACAAAAACCCAATAAAATCCCACAAATTCTACCACAAAAACCAATAAAACATAAAGATAATATATGAATACAAGAACAAATGCATCATTGGAATTACAGATGGTGCTGACAAATGCGAGGTATTTGAACTGAGGCCGTTTGATTATTCTGGCAAGGGATGATCTGAGTTTTCCTGCATAAAAGAAACAAACAGCAGCAAAGAATGAAGAAGAAAGTTGTAACTTTTTGAAGTTTTAACTGAAAATGATTGGATTAATTTTCGTATTTACTTCTTCTTCTTCATTTACTTTTGTTGATCCAGGCGACCTTTGATATTGAAAATTTGCTCGAAACAAGGGGAATAAGGGTGAAGAGAATGGGGATGGCTGTGGTGATTTGTACTTGGTGGTGGAGAAAGGGGTGAAGGCGGTGGTTCACCGGTGAAAGCAAAGTTACTGGGCTGCGGCCTTCGGGGCTCCGCATTTGATAACTGAAGAAACATAAATATGCTTGTTTTTTGGTGTAATTTTAGCAAGGAAGATGTTGACTCGGTGAGGACAATTATGGTATTGTAATAAAAATAACTGTGGCAATATCATTTGCCTCAAAAAAACAAACCTAAAGTGAACAACAAGAAGCCAAAATCCAAGCCCCCTTTCCACGTCCCTTCTTTTTGAGTACCCCAAAACTTTATGATCATATTCAAGCATCCAAAATCTCATCCCCTCACCACACATTAACTAAACTACTACCGACGCCGTGCGTCACCTATATTATACTAATATACTATACTGCACATATATATATATATATATATATATATAACGAAGGAGGTCGGTCCATTTTTCCATGCTTCATTTATTTCAGCTAGTATTTTTTTTTTTCCCTCCCTTTATTTTTTCCCGCCGTTCCTCGTAAGCGGACGCAAAACGTCGCCGCAGTGGAGTGTATTAGTAGTAGTTGATAATTGTATCGCTAATTTTGCGGGGATTCTCGCGTATCCGGTAACAGCTTACTAATCAATACTACTAATTTTCGATTTATTCCTTTATTAGCCTCTCTGTTTTCTCTCTATATATATATGCACACACATACGTGTATATATAGACAGATAACTTTGCGTTTTTCCATTTTGTTGAGCAGTGAAAGGAAATTAGAAGAGAGAGAAAGCGAGAGAGATAGATGGAGGAGGAAGAGGGAGATAGTAGTTTTGGAAAGAAGATTAAGATTGGAGTGTGTGTTATGGAAAAGAAGGTGAAATGCGGCTCCGAGGTTCTGTACTTTTTTATTAGCCTCAAATTTCCGAGTATTTCCCAAAAATCACCAAAACCATACCGGAATACTTCTACAGTTTCTTTTCCTTTATTTATATGTCGTTTTTTTTATTTTTTATTTTTAAATGTGATAACAGTGACGTAATCTACAGAAATAGTTAAATGTATATAAGTTTTGTGTCATTTTCAGGCAATTTCAGCTCCAATGCTCCAAATTTTAGACAGGCTTCAGAAATTCGGCGAATTTCAGGTGTCAATTATTTATTTTATTGTTTGGGATTTCGATTATTCCTCATAACTCATTGAACGTACAACCATTATAATTTATAATTATCTTCATAACTATTTATCAGTGGGAATGTATCATTCAACGTACAGCCATTATAATTTATAATTATCTTCATAACTATTTATCAGTGGGAATGTATCACAAATTTTTATACCATGTTTGAAGATACGCTGTTTAGATCAAACATGGTTGGATTAAAATTAGTGTCATTTTGCTATTGTAGATTGTTCATTTCGGGGATAGTGTTATTCTGGAGGATCCAGTAGAGAGGTACTTTCACCAGTTTTGTTTTATTGTACTTTATTTTTTGGGTGTCGAGCTGTTGGCCTTCTTTTCTTTTATCTTGTAGACTCGTTTCACTGGAATAAGTTCTTGTTTTAGGCAAGTTGGAAGTGTCTTTTCGATCCCCCCCATCACCTCATTGAGTTTACTTCTGGACCAAATCAAATTTACTCTGAGATCTAGTTTATTTATTTATTTGTTTTTGTAAGTGAGGTCCTGCTTAGTACTTTGCCCTGTTTAACCTACTCATCTGCGTTTCTGAATGGTTGCAGCTGGCCAATATGTGATTGTTTAATTGCCTTCTATTCCTCTGGGTACCCCCTGGAAAAAGCTGAAGCATATGCTGCACTGAGAAAGTACGTATGAGCTTTATATGTGCACTCCGCTCTGTATCTTGGCTGTATATAATGTGCACTCTCTGTATCTCGGGTGTGGGTTCTGTACACTAAATATGAATATAAGGCATTTCATAAATATGGCTGAAATGATGATGGAGGATTAAGATTGTTGTTTCTCTAATTCTTCAATTAATGATACCCTTCACCTGCATCACTAGAAAATTGATGTGGAAAGAATAAAAACTTTTTTGTTGGCAGGTGAAAGGTCTGTGTGTGATTCTAGTGATAAATACTAAGTCACCCTCTTTAAAAATTTGGTTATTTAAATACTAGGTGCCCCTTTTTATGAATTTTGTAGCTGTTTCTGTGGATATTGCTCATGGTAATAATTACTTGTGTTTCTATGCTACCTGCATTGGTACATTCAACCTTAGTCGATTTCTTTATTCACGTTGGAGGATCTTAGCCACTGACTCTGTACATTGAACATGATTATGTTAGGAAAAATGAAGATTCCTGGAACATATTGTTTATTCCTGCCATTGCCCTAAGGTATAACCATTCCTTTCTGGTGTGGCATCTATTCACGTGTGGGGTTACTGTCATACCTAAAACAACATTGATGCTTAATGGATTATTATGCTTGCTATATAGTTATACATGTTTTGTTCAGTTAACTGTCCAAACTTCTTTTGCTACCATAATTCTTTGATGTTATTTTCCCGAGATTCAAGCATCATTATTTCCTCTACCGGTATTTGATTTTTCCAGATAAATGCTAATTCATTTAAATCTCTGTAATAACCCTAAAAAAGTGGGGTTTTTTTGGGGGGTGCCGATGAAGGCTTCTGCTAGTGTTCCACTTGCTTTTCCCACCAAAAGGTACTTTTACTTTGGAAAGGGTGCATGTGGTGTGTGGAAATGGGGGAAAAGAAAAGGGTCTGCAATATTCATATGTCCTTTATGTCCTTTGTGTCTCAGTGGAATTTTATTATTTCTCAATGAAATTTGCTTGCAGTACTCCTATGGTGCTAAGATTTGTGTTTCCTCTTTTTTTAATAATTTTTTTTTTGTTGTTACTGAATTTCTGGTGCCCTTCTGTTGTCAATGGGGGAATTTATTTTGTCTGATTTCTTTTTCTTCCCTCGAGTCTTTACAAAATGGAATGTCTTGGGACACCTCAATTGCCTTTTAGTAATTTGAAAACAAAATTTATTGATGCTTTGTGGTTTTCCTTTTAGGCCTTTTCTCGTAAACGAATTGCAGGCACAACACCTTCTCCATGATAGAAGAAAAGTATATGAGGTATGTGCCTTTCATAGCTTCATATTAGTCTTGGGAATCATGCCATAGGAAATGTAAAAGCACTTGTAACTTGTCTATTCTTGATTGGGGTAGAGGTCATAGAAGTAAAAAGATTACAGGTTTTTTCATTTTTGTGTAGGAAAATGGTTTCTTTTGTTGTTTAACACAGTGAATTAGGTATTTGTGTTTTAAATAAGCAGTCAACAGTCAGGTTTCTATGGGGTGATTATGGCTTAGGTTGCTCAGTATAAAATCAGCATTGTCCTGGTTATAGAGAAAGATTGTGGATAGTTTTCTGACCTAGTTATCATTTATTTGTCATTCATATAATTCTCAGCTTATGCCAAAGTTGTTTTTTTGGTGCCTTGGAAAATGTGTGAGCAGCCAAGGTGTGAGCAGCGTATTGGTGATCATCTGAAATGTACATGTTTTGTTTGAATAAATAAATCTTCTTTTGCTTGGTAGAAGATTCTGGTCTTCATGTTTAAAACTGGTATAGCTTTTTTTTTTTTGTCTAGAATATTTGGGACCTTTTTTTTGTCTCATTTTCATCTTTGCTGGAAATTATCGTGCCCCCTTCTTAACCCTCGTTACCTGAAAATGGAAACCAACTTTGTGAGTCGGTTTCTATCAAATAATGTTCCTTAAACCAAGTAAAGTTGATTTAGTTGAAGTTCTTTAGCAGTAATCTTGTCTTACTATTACTTCATTTTGTTTGCTGATGTAAAGTTATTGTTTTTTCCCTTTGTCTCCCCTTTTGTTGGGAACTGAAAAATTTCAGTGTCTCGAGAGGTATGGAATTCCTGTTCCAAGATATGCCCTTGTCAATAGAGAAATGCCATACCAAGAGCTGGATTATTTTGTTGAGGAAGAGGATTTTGTTGAAGTTCATGGTAATCGCTTTTGGAAGCCATTTGTGGAGAAGCCTGTTGATGGTAAGATGCTTCAGCTTATAAATAATGTGATGCTATGTCATATGTTTACCTATAATTGTTCAGAATTAGGAATTATTCTCTCTCTCTCTCTCACACACACACACATATATTTTATCAAGGCTTGATACCAACTCTGTAGAAGTTGCACTTCATAGTTGCTGAGAGGCTGACAGTGATGCATTCAACAAAGAAGTTTAGGATTACAGATTCTAATACCTTTCCTCAAGCTTCCATTAGGAAATCCATTGAAGATCAGAGATCTTTTCTAAAGCCGGAATTTGTTGTCAGTTGTTTTAGGGTTTTTTTTGGTTTATGTTGTAGGGGTTATATTTTATCTTTTATGTTATCGCAGTAAATTTCCAGCATTTGTGTTTATTGTCTTACATTGTTTTCCTATTGTTCAAGGAAACTAATTGGACTGATAGAGTTCTAGTACTGTTAGTTATGTTTAGGATAGGATAGACAAATCATAATCACAATGGGTTCTTTTTTAGGGTAAATTTACAGCTTTATAAATAGCTTGTTATAGGGTTATTTTAGACAGAGAGAATGATGAATTGAATATTTGAGTTATTTGTTTGTTTGTATTTTTTTTTTTTAAATCTATGTTGTTCTTCTTCCTCAAGAATCTGCTGATTCTCTTATTTCTCCTCTAATTTCTTCAGAAATTACTGTTCACGGTACTGTTCACAGCCCCAAAACAATCCCAAATTCCTTTATTCTTCAGCTCGCACTGGTAGACAAGATATCACAATCTTGTGCTACATCAGACAAAGTTTAAAATCTTAGCAGGGCACTGAACTATGTAAATAATTTTTTTTTTCCTTCTTTGTTGAAAGGATGTACAAAAGAAAATGAAGCTTCTTGTAGCGTCTGCTGTATGATTTAGATCAAACCATGGTCCTTAACTTTAGTTAAACTGAACGGATACTTATGATTTGGATTGGAAACGAATAATTTTCTGGACAAGGATTGGTTCTTATATTTTTGGGATTTGAGTATACCATTTTGTTGGAATTTTTTCGTACCCATTTGCTTAGGCGTTGCCTTAATTCACAAATCTTACACATCCAATTGCATCATTCTTGTTCACCTTTTTTTTTTGGGTTTTCGATAACTATAATTAATAAGTTAATGTTAAGTACATCTTTATTTCATTCAGGCAGAATATTGTTGCATAGATTACCAGAAACAAGATTTCTTGATTAATACAGCTGTTTTTATAGCTGAATATTCTTGCTAGGTGCAATGATGATGGATGAATAGTTACAGAATATTTTTCAAAATAACAATATTTTCCTTTGTTTTGTAAGATGCTTTTGTTACATTGCCAACGTTCATCTATATCAAGGAGAATTATGACAATCCTTACCATTATAAGGTTTATTATCAAAGTGAGACATGGTAGTAGTTTCTCAACTGGGCATATATTACAAAAAAATTTAACCAGACTTTAGTGGGGCAGGATCCTTATTTGCTGCCAAAATTGCAATGGATTCTTGCCCCAGATATAACTGTAAAGCCATTTGACACAAAATTATCTTTACGTCTCAATGTGTGACTGTTCAAATAATAGGAAGGTATGTCGATATTTCTGAATCCGTGTATGATATTCCTTGTCTTCTTTGTTTGATTTTTTTTTTTTCAATTTTTATGGATTATCACCAAAACAGTATGATTAGGCTAAATTAATTTCCTCTGGATATATATTTCCATGAAACTCTTGTTTCAGCTCAGACAATTACATGGAAAAAGTAGGCTTGTATCTTCTCTTTTGCTTCTTCCCCCTCTCTAATTTATCCTATGTATAACTGGATTATCAATGATAATCCTAATGAAGCTATGTTCTGAACACAACAGGTACTATATCCTTGCCATTATGCTTATACCATTGTCCAAATATTAACTTTGTCTATGCATGCATATCAATGCTCGTTTCATTTTTTTTCAGGTGACAACCACAGCATAATGATATATTACCCCAGTTCTGCAGGTGGAGGAATGAAGAAATTGTTCCGCAAGGTTAGAATTTAATAGGATGTTGGGGTTTTTTAACTTGTAAACATGTCTTTCTTTTGCACTTCTGATGCCACTCAAAACTTTCTGTGGGCTTGATTGGCAATGTTTCAGTGGATTCACAAATTTAAGATTTCAAGTTGCACTAAAAGTACATATGCCTTTTTATTTGGTAAATTTACCATCATATACCAACATGACATGCACTTTGTTGGATATGCATAGTGGTTGCTTGAAAAAATGGCTTCTTGAAATGTTTTCTTTGTTTATTATTTTTCTGTTTTTTGAACATATTTACAATTGCTCCTGCTAGCTTGATTCGTAGGCAATTTAAACAATTTTTTGCGGCATGCTTCCATGAAAGATACCTACTGGATGAATGAAGTTGTTTGCGGATGCTCGGATGGTTTGATGTAATGATGGATTTGTGATTTGGCATGGCTGCACTAAAATCATAAAAGTTTTATGTTCAGTGCACTTTAGAGCAGACCTAAAAGGGATTTTGAGTTTTATGATGATAAGGGTGAATTCTTTTTTTATGACCGCTTTGTTAGCTTTGGTATAAAATACTGTGTGAGAGCAAGTTACACATTTCAGTATCACCTGTTGGTCCATTCGTTCTTTTGGCATGTTTCAGAAACTAAGGTTTCTTTACCCTGTTAGCAGCTATTGTTTTAGTTTTACTCTCTTAAGGTTTTAAAATGAAATGCTCTCGAATTTAAATCTTATACATGGCAAATCAGTCAGATATTTTCTTGTTTTTCATTTGATTTTACCGCTTGCTACTGTCTTTGCTGATCTTTTGAAATTTGTGTAGTGTCAGTTGAATGATTCCCTCCTGAAAATCAGCAGACATATATTGTGGACAAGTGGCTGATGAACATCTGTGAGTTTTAAGTTGTGTCTTGTTTCTTCTTTCAGGTTGGTAACCGCTCAAGTGAGTTTCATCCAGAGGTTAGAAGAGTGCGGCGTGAAGGGTCTTACATATATGAAGAATTCATGCCTACTGGAGGCACAGATGTGAAGGTTGTCCAATGTAGATTATTACTAATTGTTTCGATGCTTTTCTTTGGTAACTATAGTTTTAGTGTCATGTAGGTTATATGGAACTAATAGTGAAGCCAGTATATTTGGCTCAGCATTCTTCAGTCTATTTTTGGCTTTTGAAGTTAATACTGACGCCAGACTATTGAGCTAAGTCTTCTTCAGCCCTCTTTTGGATCATAGGTAAACATCTTAATAGTAGTGCAAAACAGGACAATAATGTAGCATGTGCAAATAAGCACTTAAAAAAGGTTAGGAAAATTTGATTAGTTCAATTCCCCAAGCTTCCTGGAAATCTAGAAATGCATACCTCAGTGTGACTTCACAGAAAAAGCATCCGCATAACTACCAGAAGACATTTCTTTTTCCACTCAATAATTGATATTTCCTGATCCTTTTAACAGTTCCACACATGTTAAGTAGTGCTGTTTTATGTCCAATTGATTCCGCACAAAGAAAAAAAAACCCAATTTGCACGGCTCTCCACTACAGAGTGTTATGATAGATTTCATCTTTAGACATGCTGAACCTATTCTAGATTGTCTTTCCTTGTCATCTTAGTGATGATAGTTGAGATCTTTCGGAGTCCAGATGTACATCTGAAGAATGCCACCTTGGTAGGGAATTCAGCTTCTTGATTGTTTCAATTGGAAAAGATGAAATGAGACAGGCGTCTCCACTTCACCCTAAATAGAAGCCTTCCATCACTAGAATATATCATCATAGAATCCTCTTATCTCCACTTTATCTTCTCAATACATCCCTTCTGTCACCCTGAGGGAGCGATAAAGAAGATGTTCAACCTGCTGTCACTGCCAGTCAAAAGAGTACTTTTCAGAGCAAAGGACCCGAAGCATAGGGTACCAATCTCAGAAATTTTTCATGTAATCTGTTGTGGAAGCGTCTTTTTCTGTTGCCTAAGTAAAGAGTTTGTAATGGAGGTCCTCTGAGTCTCAATTCTTGTGTCATTTCATGGAACTTATTTCATTCGCTCCTTGTGTTAAGGCTTTTCATTTCCCTACGCTGATCAGAAGTTCCTTTAGCATTGACTATGAGACATGCATGGGCTTATTTTTCTGGCCTCTATTTGGCACATGACCCATACTCACTGTCCTCTAGAGTCATTTTTCACTTAAGAGAGTATCTTCATTTAATTTATCTCCGCACTTTTGACGATGCTAGAAATTTTCTTGTGTAGTTGATGGTTATTTCACGATGTTTTATTGCTAAAGATTTATGTCCTTTTTTCACATTTAAGATCCTTAAGCATCAGTTAGCTTCATTCTGTTGGTGCAGGTATATACTGTAGGCCCCGAGTAGGTCATTGCGCATGCAGAGGCTAGAAAATCTCCTGTTGTTGATGGTGTTGTTATGAGAAATCCAGATGGCAAAGAAGTAAGTAGTCTACCTGACATATTACAACGATCCTGATTCTGATGTATTCTGTTTTACGGATGCCTATGCAATTCTTTTTAAGAAAACAGTTCACAATTTGAATAACGTAAATATTATTTTAACACTCTCCATCAATCATGTTGAGGTTCTCAATATGAATAAAAAAAGCATAAATTTGGGAAGAAGGTTTTATTCTCCTTTTGGAGTCATGCAGTAGATAAATAGAAGTAGAACACCTTATCAGAAATCAAGAAAAATGTTAGGCAGTTGATGCAACTTCCTGCTGATATCTAGTAACATCATTTTAACTCACCTTCTACCTTCTACATTTATAGTTCTACACCTCTAAACAATCTAAAGGAGAAATGAGACAGAAATCTTTTTAAGCTCTTGTTTTATTATCGTTTCTTGGTGTCTCGATATCTGCGTAATTAAAAGAGACTGATGTATGGTTATAACCAATTATTATCTCTCTATCCTCTATTATATTACACAGTGCAATTTCATTGCGTTTGTCATGTTATTTTCTCTTATTATTTACAGTATTTCTGAGATGTGGAGTTTGTGTTCATAACTCTGAAGATTGTAATCTGCAAGGTTTCTGTTAGTCTCCTACTGAATGGAGAATTTGCTTGTCTGCTACCATGGCCATAAATGGCATTTGTAACTGATGGCAAAAGAGATGTTTGCTTTTGCAGGTCCGGTATCCTGTTCTGCTTACTCCTACTGAGAAGCAAATGGCAAGAGATGTTTGTATTGCATTCAGGCAAGCAGTAAGTCAATTTAATTCTGTAAAACACATTGTTAGTCTGTCAAACTCCCGAGAATGAGACATCATCATATCAAGCAATTACATTCTAGTCTCATGCTGCGCCTCCCTTTGCACCCTTAAAAAAATGATGAAAATGATCTGTGTTTATGTCTGGTAGAAGGATGATTGCATGAGGTCCTTAGGCACTTCTGTGTCACAAGGGTTGCAGGGATTTGGATCAACGGTGAACATAGACCAGAAAACTTGATAATCCTACCTACTGGAATATTCCCCCTGTTTGTCTCATGCACTTTAAGTATCAATTCAAGAAATCTTCTGGATATAGTTGCAGAGCTCTAGAAGTCATTAGGTGTTCCAACTTACAGTAAAAAGTGCAACTATCTTGTACTAATTATTTCATGCACTAGTTGATAATCTGGTTTACCATCAGAAGCTATTGTCCCCTGTTTATTTGCATCATTCATCTACAAACCTGTCAATACTGCTTCCTTTAGTGTGGCATCCACAAATTGGTTAATGTGGCTTGGAATGCAGTTTTTTGTGGATTCAAAGTCTGTTATACTGTGCTGATTTTAGTTCTCTTGACAATTTATTGTGGTCACAGGGCTGTAAAATTTTCTTCCCCAGTGCACTTTACATGAAAGCCACATTCACAGAATTTGCTTACCTAAGTTGTTTTTGGCGAACCACATCTTCTCTCTTTGTGATTCCAATCCTGTGTCATTTTCAGGTTTGTGGTTTTGATCTCTTGCGCTGTGAAGGACGGTCATATGTCTGTGATGTCAATGGATGGAGTTTTGTCAAAAATTCCTACAAGTATGTTTTTTTCCATTGTCAGTTTTTGCTTTGACGGTAGTTCTGATCATTATTTGTATTCATGCTTAATTCTCTGATCTGGTTATCAAATCTATCAGTGACATTTCACTATATTCCTAACTCTGCCTTGCATTAGAAGGATCAACTGAATTTCATTCATTGTTCCACAATTGCCTATTATTTCACTTCTGTTGTTGGCATTTAATTTTGAAGAGTCGAATCAGATGTTCGTAGTGGTTGTTTATACAATATAAATACTTCATCTTCCTTCACTTTTCCCCAGAATCTTTGGACCATAGTTTTATGTCATTTGATTTTTTTTTCTCTTTTTGTTTACTTTAATGTTCTTCATCATTTTCAGTGTTTCTTTTTTTGTGAAGTAAAATATTTGGCAGTAATCTAAATGTTTGACTACTGATCCTGGAGTAGGTCTGTTACTGGTTTGACAGATGCAAATGAACTCCTAATAAACTGTACACTCATGTGTCTGCATTGAGGTGCATTAATGGAATATCAACTTGCCTGCAAATGTGAAATGTATAGTTTGAGCTTGCACTTTGAATGGTGTAACATTGCAAAAATAGAAGATCATTTCTGGCCTATGCCTTCACATTCTCTATGTTTTCTGATTTAATGGTGCTTTTGTTCTTTAGTTCTTTCTCCTTTGGTCATGAAAATTGATGATACAGGTATTATGATGATGCTGCTTGCGTGTTGAGGAAGATATTTCTGGATGCAAAAGCCCCACATCTTTCGACAACAATTCCACCCACTTTGCCATGGAAAGTGAATGAACCAGTTCAACCTTCTGAGGGACTGACACGTCAAGGAAGTGGAATTATTGGGAAATTTGGGCAATCTGAGTATAAGAACTGCGTTGTGTTATTGCTGTGATCCGCCAGTAAGAATACCTCTTTTTGCTTTGTATTCAGTCAATGACATCTTTTCCTTTTCTACCATACCAAATCTTTTTATTTGAACAGTGGTGATAGAACTCCAAAACAGAAGGTGAAATTGAAGGTTACAGAGGAAAAACTGTTGAATTTGATGTTAAAGTACAAAAACACATTACCTAGATCAGAGGTGTTTCTTTGCTTTTAAGAGTTTTCTCATTTTTTCACCAAAAAATAAAAATAAAAATTAGATTCTCAACATTTTGGCCTATAAAACTTGATTTTTTCTGTCTTCACATCTCTTCTGCAGACAAAGCTGAAAAGTGCTGTTCAACTGCAAGATCTTTTAGATGCTACTCGGATTTTAGTACCCCGTACTAGGTTTGTGAAGAATAAATTTCTGTGATGTTTAACCATTTTAAACAGATTTTTAAACCAAAATAATCTCAATAATGCATAAGAATGACAAGAAAAAAAAGTTGATTTAAAATGTGTTAAATTTGGTCGAGCCTCAAGAGGAAAGGATCGCAGGTCAGAACCTTCCACAGAAATATTTGTTCTGATGCATGCATCAAGACATATTTACTACTTTGTGGCCTCATTACATCGTGGCACAGCCCTAGCAAAGCAAAAGAGTGCAGATTTATGATAGCCTCAGGGCATATCCTGACACATCCCTAGCAAACCAAGAGATTACAGATTTATGATAAAATTGAGATTAAAACAATTTGCAGCAGAGAGACTTTACTATTTATTGCTCCCTTGGTATTGCCTCTGTACTGCTTAAAAGTGCCCCCCCCAAAAAAAAAAAATCCTGTGTAGTAATTTGAAACTTCTGTTATTCTGAACTTTCATACAGGAATGCATCCTACTTTATGGGATGCTGAACTACTCATTTCTTGTCTAACCATCAGATATATTTAAGGAAATTTAAATCCTCACCTTTCACTTAAAGAACAATGAGTAGTTTAGAATATGATGATCTTTAATTAAAAGATGGTAAAGTGATGAAGCCGCTTCTTTCTTGAATCTGTAAGTTTAGTATCTTGATACCCCCACATTTAGTTGTAACATATTATGTGATACACTGATATACAGCGGCACTTACCATTATGATTACACTTTATTTACGCTTTAGATACATCAGGATAAAAAAATCCTTGCACTAATATTGCTCCAAATGGGGTTTGTTTATGGTTTATGGACGAGTTATCTTCTCTACTATCACTCTACATAAAATGCTGCCTTGAACACAGTGGGTTTTCTTTTGTTCATGGTTGAAATAGTAAACTGCTTGCTTACTGAATTCTGTGGAGACTGATCAAAATTTCCTGCATGATTTGATGTTTCAACCAGACCTGGTCGGGAAAGTGACAGTGAAGCTGAAGATCTTGAGCACGCTGAAAAGCTTCGTCAAGTGAAAGCAGTTCTTGAAGAGGTTCGTTTAAAAAGTTTCCTCACTTGATGCTTTTTATTTGTTATTCTTCACAATATGTGAAAATAGAAGAAAAGAAAAAGCCTGAAAGTCTTGGGGCTAATCAAACTAAATGCTATTGTCCAGTTTACTGAAAATCAGATTTGAAGGAGATCGCCTGCTTAATATGCTTGATGAACTTTCTTAGTGTCTTGATATGCTTGTTGGACTTTCTTAGTGTTTTAAGGTAGACATTTCATATCTTGTCTGGTGTAAAACACCATATCTTGACCATTTGTATATTCTATGTACTATTAAATTTTGAGCATGTTTGCTGTAGATTGCTTTTAGGCCTTTCTTATGTAGACCACACTCTGCTGCTAGATTTTCAAGTAGTTCATTGTATTTGACATAAAAACAGTGAAAAGATTCAGCAAGCGACTCTTGTTGCTTCCATGATATGTGAAATATTTAACGTGGAGATTGAGAAAATTTTAAACTTAAAGGTGAATTAAAGATATCAATTTTTCACCATTGATTCATTGCTTGATATATATTTTCCAGGGAGGACATTTCTCTGGAATTTACCACAGAAAGGTTCAATTGAAACCCCTGAGGTGGGTTAAAGTTGCAAAGAGTAATGGTGAAGGAGAAGAAGAACGTCCCGTTGAAGCTCTGATGGTTCTTAAATATGGGGGTGTTCTTACGCATGCTGGCCGAAAGCAGGTGAGACATCTGTAAATGTTATTCATGGATGCTATTTGTACCTCATTGGGATCTCTAGTGGGTATTCTCTATTCATCATCTTCCTTTTGTGTTATGTTTTTTGGATTCTAATTTATTTGCTATTGTTTTCTCAAATGTGGTCTTATAACTCTCTTCAAAGGCTGAAGAACTGGGAAGATACTTTCGGAACAATATATATCCAGGTTGACGTCATTTACTTCTGTTTCTAAACTAGTAAGCTGATTTTCATGCTTTTGTTTCTTTTGGGCCCATATTAAGAGTGAGGTTTAATGGACAGATGTTCTTTAGGCTATTAGCTTTTGGTTTAAATGTCTTTTATGATCTCTACAGCAGTACTTTCTGAATCTTTAGTGTTGGGAACGTCATTTTCACTGAATTGTATTGTAGAGTTTTGTACGCTTCACCTTCTTAACTTAGCACCTATTTCTAAGAGGTATACTGCTGTTTTATCCTTTCAAAAGTCTTGCTGCTTTGGGTGATGCTAATTATTTCTTTTATTATTTATCCAGGGGAAGGTACTGGCCTGCTTCGCCTCCATAGCACGTATCGCCATGACCTTAAAATATACAGCTCGGATGAGGGCCGTGTACAGGTTAACCCTGATATAAATTTGTTGTCTTCTAATGTATTTCTATAAATTGAATGCATAATTTGATATGTCATGACTATTTGGATATCTCTTGCTTCTACCTTGTTGATTTGGATGGGTTTTATATTTCCTTCCGAATTCCATGAACTCGAATGTATTTTACTTGGAGTGTAAAATCTAATCTTGTTTATTTTACTTCTGTTTCTCTCTCATCTGATGAGCAATTAAATTGTCTTTTTTTAATGTCCACTAGAAAAAAGCATGTGTAGAAAGCTTTGCACGTATAAGACTCCTGATTTGTTGGACATTTTTATTTTTAAAAAAATAAATAAATAGATAACATAGAATATAAAGTGTGAATTAATAATATATAAAATAGTTATAAAAGACTGTTTTTATTAGAAATAAAAAAGTAAAAAAATTTGAATATATAATAGTTATAAAATAATATTTTTATTATTTCTTTCTCAAGTATAAATAATTTTTCTACTCTTAAAAATATTACCTTCTTATTATGTATTTATGCCAAAATTTCATACTAATGTAAATATTGGTTTTTTTATTCCATTACCGGGAATATATTGGCATTTTTTCATGTTTTTTAAACTTATAATAAAACTCACTTCGAGACTCTATTGACGTTCTGAACTTTTTTTTTTTTGGACGTTCTGAACTCTTTTATTTATATATAATTATAAAATATATAATTGTATTTTGATATAATATTTTACTATAAAATTAAAATTTTTATTTATTAAATACATAAACAGAATGTAAAATGCTAATAAAGATGTATGAATTTTGTATTTTTATTTTCTGCGAAATTTTTGTGATCAATTCTTGAATTGATTACTAGATATACAATATACATCTGTATTGTTTTATTAAACAGTGTAACAATTGCATTGTAATTTTCTAAGTTGACATGAAAACTCAATCTGTATTTGCAATTATTGAGAGTATTTAATAGTATAATTTTATTTGCATAAATTATGTTATTTGTTTACATTACTTGTCTACTTATTTGTTCTATGATTGTTCTACAATATTGTGAGCATACATCGTACCATGAGTTGATCTTTTTTTCCCATATTTGATCGTACAATTTTTTATTACGAATTAAAAAAAAAAAAAAAATCTGAACATATAAAACTATTATCAATAATATATTTTTTATTATTTGCTAAAGTATAAATGATTTTTTTACTCTTAAACTTTTCTATTTTTTGTAAAAACTCAAGGAAGAAACATAATAGTTATAAAGACTATCTTTATTTATTTTTTATTTTTCTCAAATATAATTTCTTTTTACAAATAAAAATTTCTACCATCTTTACGCATTTATTCCAAATATTTACATAAATCTAAATGGATGGTAGTGTTCTTAGAAATAAGTAACTAAATAGAAAAAAATTCATTAAGGATTTAATAGGTGTGAATCTATTTAATTAAGGCTATATTAGGTGTGACAAAAAATAGTTGGTACTATTATTAAAAATAGGTAATTAAATAGATGAGGAGTAATTTTATTATGTTTTCCTATCATAATTTGCATTCATTAAGGGCGGGTATTTTAGTCATCACAAAAAAGGGGAGAAACACTTTGAAGAGAGAAACACTTCGAGGGGAGAAACAAAAATTGAGAGAAACAAACTAGCGTATATATAATGGTAATAAACTATAGTTCAACATTAATTGTACATTGTTTAATCTGTTTTATTGATATGTTAGCAGATGTCAGCTGCTGCATTTGCTAAAGGTCTCCTTGATTTGGAAGGACAATTAACACCAAAGGATCCATCCTGGTCTGTAAAGTTGATCTCTTAACTGTCTTTATTTATATTTTTGAAGCTAAGTTCTCATAATTTTTTCTAATCTTAAGGTTTCACTAGTCAGCAAGGACTCTTCTATGTTGGATGGGCTTGACAATGCCAGTATTGAGATGGAAGAAGCTAAGGTTTGTCTTGCTGTTCTCTCTGTATTTTTAACATATGTCCCTTAAAAGAAACAGATTTTGTAGATGGTTGATTAGAAGATTTCTTTCTACCTTGTTGAAGTAAAAAAGGTCAATCAGATGATGTGGAAACACATGCTCGATTATGAGTTCTGCTTTCCCGGTGGGTTTTTTTTTTTTTTTTTTGGTGGGGGTGGGGGGAGGGTTATATTTGCTTGGGAAGTGCAATGCAAACTTTTGAATAAATATTGGACGGGCAAAGACTATATAATGTAATAGGTCTTTGAGAAATGTTCATATTGGTAGTGAGTGAAAGTTGTAATTTGTGTAGGCAAAGCTATTCGGACTCAAACGCAGCTAGATTTTTCTTGATTCTATATGTGTTTCAGTCAGAACGTCAACAATCTATTTAAATGTGCAACCTCCTGTCATTTGCATGATTAGCTTCATTTTCTGTTTTCCTTACTGCTCTTTTGCCTCTTTCTGATTTTTACATTTTTGGCTTCCATTTTCTTACAGTGCTTTTTTATTTGTTTTGTTTTCCCTGATTCTCAGGCTAGGCTACATGAAATAGTTACTTCTGGAGTAAAGGCCATGCTTGATAATGGATCACCAGAAAAACCTTGGATGGTTGATGGGGCTGGACTACCTTCAAATGCATCTGAACTTCTTCCTGAATTGGTAAAAGTCTTCCAATGTTCCTTAAATGTTGTTGATTAGAAGACAAATATTTGTTTGTGGCATGTCCACTTGCGGCTGCTAAGCTTATATCCGTATGATCAGGTGAAGTTGACAAAGAAGGTAACTGAACAAGTGAGACTACTTGCAAAGGATGAGGATGAAAAACTTGAAGATACGAGTATCATATGATGTGATTCCTCCATATGATCAAGCTAAAGCACTTGGTAAGACAAACATAGATGTTGGCCGTATTGCTGCAGGATTACCCTGTGGGAGTGAAGGATTTCTTCTCATGTATGCTCGGTGGAGAAAGCTTGAGAGAGATTTGTATAATGAGCGGAAAGAGTAAGATTTATGCTTATGGAAGGTTACAATTGTAGTTTCTTTGTTTGATTAAGTATACAAAATTGATTAATTCCAATTGGAAATTTGATTTTAATGATTGCTTTGATCCTTCACTTGGATTGGTTGTAGTATCATGGGAATGCAGTTTTACTAACTGTGTGGTTTGGCATGCAGTCGGTTTGATATAACTCAGATTCCAGATGTTTATGACTCTAGCAAGTAAGTGATTTAACTAAGTTGGTGGCATGTTTTGAATTAATTACTTTGCCAAGTTATATAAATTCCTTGTAGTATCTTTGTGCTCTCTCTCTCTCTCTCTAGGTCATATCTGCTGTATATAATGGTGTTGAATACATGCATGCTTATTTCATTTTTTGTTGTTTACTATGAATTGCATTCAAATTTGCTTCACCTAAAATCATATAGAAACCACTTAGTAGAAAAACAAGGTAAAGGTTTAACTGTTCTTTGAGATGGAATTCATCTTGGAGGCTAGACGATTGCTCGATTTCCAACCCCACCCCATCATTGCTTTTCTTGGCTCAGGTAATTTAGAAATAAAAACCTAGGGAAAAAAGTTATCTAAAGGTTGAAACATGTACCACAGCAATACCATAAAAACCTTGTCATTCTTTTATATGGAAGAACCAAGAATTTGCTCATTCTCTTTATTGTATCCTTTCTAGTTTTTCGACATCTATTATTCTTTCAACAGGTATGATCTCTTGCACAACGCACACCTTAATCTGGAAGGCTTGGATGAACTCTTTAGAGTTGCTCAGGTTTGAACACATCACTCCCTTGTGTACATCATCCAGGATGAAATTCATCACCTAAGATGAAATGAATATTTGATGTCTCTCAAAAGTAGTTTCCTTCTTGTCTTTGCACTAAATTAGAAAAGATGTGATCTATGGCAGAGTATGGTTAATAGAACATTCTTTATCCTCCAAATTATGTGGAGTTCTGAAGTTGATATTGCTACTGTTCCAAAGGAAATTTAAATATTTATTCCTTGCAAAAGTTCTGAACCACCATTTTAGGGTTGGAGATAAAGAACCTTGTGGCTGCAGTAACCAGATTGAACTTTACAAATATGTTTATAAATGGACACAATATAAAATTAAAAAGCATAGGCCAAGCACCTCTCCACAGGATTAATATACATATAAAACAGATATCATATGTATGTTTTTATGACTGAATGAACACACTATGTCATCCCATGATTTGGTCTTTAAAATTTCTGCTGATCTTGTTGTCTTTCAGTTACTTGCAGATGGTGTTATTCCTAATGAATATGGAATTAACCCAAAGCAGAAGCTAAAGATTGGGTCCAAAGTAAATCCTTGATTTAGCTTGCTCTTTTGTGTATCCATGTTCCTTTCCCTCAAATGGTTAAATGCCTTTCTTGGTTCTCAGATTGCCCGTCGCCTATTGGGTAAGATTTTAATTGATCTAAGAAATACTCGCGAAGAAGCTATCAGTGTATCTGGATTGAAGAGCAGTCAGGATCATCCGTCAACTGTCATTATAACAGGAAAGGAAGATACAGAGTCTAGTTTCAGGAATGAAGATTCAAGGAGGACTAGTTTCACCAGTGAAAAATCAATAAATCAGGAAGATGATGATGACAAAGAGACCAAATACCGCTTAGATCCAAAGTAATAATCTGTCTTCTTGTTTTCTTTACAAAATAAGTTGCACTTGGTCAAAACTCATGAAAATGCTAGCAATTAACTGATTTACCTGTCAAAATAATTAATATTGAATCTACATGACTTCAAGGTTACAACATGTTTGCCACTTTCGTATAATAAAAAACCCTTCATTATCCCTTTCTTTTGTCTGATTGGTACTCACTCGTTTGTAACTGCTAACTTTTGTTGTTCTATGCCCTAGTAAGCTTTCCTATGAGATGAAGGATACATTAGAGAACTTATCAGTTATTTTATGTTTTTTACTTCTTTGTCAGATATGCTAACGTGAGAACACCTGAACGGCATGTCAGAACTCGTCTCTACTTCACTTCAGTGAGCCAACTATCACTATCTCATAAATTTACTGTGTTTTCTGCACATGCTACATTATTTGGTGCCTCATGGATTTCAGCACTTCAATACCACTAACTTTCTTAACAAGGTCATATTTTAATCTCTTTTTGAGGAAATTGATATATTCCTTTTGACCTCTTATATTATGATCTTTTGAACAAATTGATTGTCAGGAATCACACATCCATTCTCTGATGAATGTTCTTCGTTATTGCAACTTGGATGAGTCTCTTCAAGAAGAGGATAGTCTTGTTTGTGATAATGCTTTGGAGCGTCTTTTCAGGACCAAGGAGCTTATGAAGACTACATGAGTTATATTGTGCTGAGGATGTTCGAGAATACTGAGGTTAGTACACCTAATCTTTGTACTGGAATTTTAATGAGGACTATATGAATAAGGATTAAAAATAGTGGCCTTTGTACATCATTTTGAAGCTATATTTCCATGTATTTTGTTGGTGACTGATGTACAAAAGGATAAATCGTGGTCTGTTTTTTTTTTTTTTTCCCCTTGTTGCTATTTCATCTCCCTCCTTACTGGAGAGGTCTTTGAATAAATAGGCAATATGGAGATACATCTCATTTCTTTTGCATCTGTAATGTGATGCATTGAGGGAGAATATGGGAAGGGTGGGTTGGAGTCGAATCCAGGCATGTGGCTGGCATATTTGATCATTTCTACTAGTCTAAACCTTTCTATTAATGTGCCTCTTTCAATTTGTTACAAGGGGTTTACTGTTTCGGCTGTATGTGAGTGAGACGTCACTAAATCTAAGTAACATAGTCACTATGCTTAATTTTCATGCATCAATCTCATGCTCCATTAGATGAGTTTAGAAGCTACTTTTTATGTGCTTATGATTGTGGTTTGGAGTCATTAGGTTTCAACCACACTCTTCTCATTTTTAGTTCATTCATAATTCTATCAAGCATGTACACCATTATATTAGCATGTGATCCACCTTTCTGTTCAAAACAATTGCTTTCCTGAAAAGCATCCAAAAGGTGCAAGACAGTAAAGCTTCTTACCAGGTCCGAATAGGATGCCAGTCAGGTCTACAACTCTTAATGCACAAAACAAATACGTATCAGTGATAAAATCTCAACACAGGAAAACCTAAATAAAGTTGTCTATCTTCAAAGCTAATTCTCTTCTAGGTAACCCTTTTTAAGACCTAACATTAGTTCATTCCATAAATCCTGAGTGCTACCTTTTATATAGCTGGAACTTTTTTGGCATTCTTAATGGTTTGGTTACACTTAAATGAAGCCCACTTTTCGCATTTACTAATGTTGATGCAGCTCATAGCCATGGGATGACAAAGTAAATGTGGTTGCTTGATGAGTATCTTAAAACAAATGCAGGTATCTTTAGAAGACCCAAAAAGGTTTCGCATAGAGTTGACTTTTAGTCGCGGTGCTGATTTGTCCCCCTTGGAGGTAATTGTCTTCCATTGAAGAGATTTCATTTAAAAAGTTGCAGAAAATGTTCATAGGGTTGGAATTACATCCCTAAATTTTACATTTCCCCGTCAGCTACAAATTTTTTATTCTTTGGGCTAAACAATTGTTAAAATACCTACTTAACTCTTCCTTAAAAGGTGAAATAGAAATTTATTCATTACTTTGTTGAATAGCCGTTAACAAATGGACATGTATATCAGAGAGTTTCATAGAATAAGGCTGATGGGATCATTTATTTAAATTGGCAGAAGGACGATAGCGAGGCTGCCTCTTTACGCCAGGAACACACGTTGCCAATAATGGGTCCTGAGAGGCTTCAAGAAGTAGGATCATACTTGACGTTGGAGAAGATGGAGAAGATGATTCGCTCTTTTGCCATGCCAGCAGAAGATTTTCCCCCACCATCAACCCCTCATGGATTTTCAGGGTACTTCTCAAAAAGTGCAGCAGTTTTGGAGCGCCTTGTGAATCTTTGGCCTTTCAACAAGCATGGAAATGCAAACGGAAAGTGATTTAGATTGATATCCTTCCACTCTTGCCTGAAATCAGCTAAAATTTTGGAAACACTAATGGGAGGTGACTTAAGTTTTGAACATACTGTTAGAAAGTTGAAGAGAAAATTTTAACGGTAAAACATTACAGCTGTATAATTTAGTGTAGAGCACATTTAGTCAATGCAGCATAATTTCTTATTTGTAGTCAATTTTTTTTTTTAATTTTCTTTATTTAAGGACCCATTGGTTGAGCCATTAACCAATGTATAATAACTTCGTATAACAAAAATCTAAAATATGTTAAAACAGTTAATAGTGGTTGAAATTTTACTGAAAAAACAAAAGTTGTGTATGCATTTTTTAAATAGTTGTAATTCTACATATTTTTAGTGCAAGTAAAACAAATTTGTCCCACAAGTCGAAATTTGCATCAATACACAAAATTTGATGTAAAGATGCCATCAGTTGGGAGTCTCCTTTTGGCAGGATCATGTGAAACGTGGTTCCAGCAGCTATGGTGCATGCAAACCTTCCACCATGGTGCACCATATTAGAAACATTAAGGTATAAAATCTAAATGCAAACTTCGATTTCGACATTTTCCACCAGGACTAACAAAGAATCAAATCGCTTGCTGCCCGAGAGAAACACAAGAACGTAGTTACTGCTAATACACAAACGTTAGTCTGCAAAAACCAGCTACAAATGAAGACAAGTCAGCCAAACTGCAACACAAATTTTGTTACCATCATATGACGATTTATGGTACCAACCTTCACAATTCTTCCAGCTCTCGGATTTATTTTGTTTTGACCAGTAACTAAGTTTCTGAGCCAGCATTGTTGTACTACTTTAATCCTGGATGGTCTCTCAATTATCGATGAGCACCCATCATCTTAGCTATGAACTCATCCATCATATGCTTATGTTTGCCAGATACCCAACACAAGATTCTAAATCTACTTCTGTTTGGATAGATGGATTTGAAAAATAATTTTTTGAGGAATTTGAAAGGTTAAAATAGATTAGATTTGGAAAATGATTTTTTGAGGGATTTGAAAGGTTAAAATATATGAATTTTAAATTTATCCAAATTAAAAAGTGTAAAATAAAGAAGGAAAAATGACCTTAATAGTTCTCATGATGTATATGATTTCTGTCTCTTATACACATCTAGATGTGTATAAGAGACAGTAACATATTTGAGTGTAAAATTTATAATATATAATTTTAAATGCTAAATTATCCCAAAAAAGAACAAGATTGGGGTTGTTAGAGTAGGGGTGGAAGAGAAAAAGTGGCGAGGAAAGGGAATAGAGATAGTGATAGTAGGTGAGAATTTTGAGGTGGTGATGGAAGGAATTTTAAATAGTATCGTTTAATAGCTTTTAAAATTTGTATGTTGTCAATTTTGCTATGAAAAATGTAACATCGATACGCATGCAAGTAATTCAGGCTAAATATAATTGTAATTGTGTCGAGGGACCAAAACGAAGCGTTTTGAATTTATGAACGATTAAAATATATCATTTTAAATATGAGGAACTAAAAAAGTACAAAAGTGAAATGTGAAAAACTATTTAGATAATTTTTTCAAAAAAAAAATCAAATAATATGTAAAATTCATTTATTTTAATTTTATAAATCTTTTTTAACAAATATGTAAATTTCAAATTCATCGATCAAAATACGTCAATTCTAGCAAATTTGAAACGTATCTCCAGCTATACTCATCAGAGCTAAAATGGGGTATCACGCATACTTGTCTATCTATAATGCTTGCTGTGCCCCACGTTTGCTTCCCGGAAGCAGATGCAGCTCTGCTTAAAAACGACCTCACAAATGGCGCCGCCCACATATGGTTGCTTACTGTGCCCTTTCTCAACAAAAACATCTTTTTTTTAGATAGATTCGATTCAAAGAATTATATTTTAGATATTTAAATTAATACATATCACTTATATAACTAGATCCACCTAAAAATGACCATTTCTCAACAATGGAATAAAACTTAAAGCTTCTATGATTCAACAGAATTGAGCCAAAGCCCAAATATAAGCCCGAGAGAAAGACTATCATACTTGTAATTATTAACCATCTTGTTGGTTACTGCCCTCTCCACTCTTTATATTATTTTTTTACTTTTTTAATAACGTTTTCAAAATCTTCTTTGTTTTTTGACATTTTTTTTTTAATGGCACCTTTGCAATTAAGGATGTCAATGGGTAGTGTCGGGTTCTTATCGTGTCAAAAATCTCAAACCGGACACGACCCATTAAGCATTCGTGTCGTATCATGTGATGATGACCCGTTTATTAACTGGTTAACCTGACACGACTAATTAACCCGTTAAACTTTAAATACTAACACAAAAGTTACTTAATTTACCCGAATGACATGATAACTAAAGTTATGATAAATAACGTACCCATGTTCTAGGAAACCTGCGATAAGAATAAGAGGGTAGGGTAATCTCCTCCGGAAGAGGCTCTGACGCTCAAGTCAGAATTTGCGATAGGAAGAAAATTGAGAGCAAAATGAGAGGTTGAATTGGTGAAGTATGGAGTTGAGAGAATAAAAATTTTTCCCTCCTTTTGTTTACCTTCCAACTTACTATTTATACTATTTTATGATGGGTTTGAATAGTTCATAGGTTTGGGATAATTAATGGGCTTTCAAAGGCCTTGAATATGGTAGATTTCTTTATAACTTGATTTTGAGTAAAAATAACCTATAAAATATTCTCTCGTATATTTGACCGCTTTGACTGACTAATCACGTGTCTACAAGCCATTGGATAATATTTTTAGGTACCATCAAGCAGTTGCTCAACTTTTGGACAGTCTCGAGTATTTTGCCCCTTATCAATATATTATACTTGTGACGTTTGAAAAAAAAATATATACATACTAGTAAGATATTATTATGGAATGTAAAGTATTTGGATCGGAGAAATAATGCTCATTATTTGTCAAATATTATTTAGTCAACATTCTTACTTATTTGGTAAGCAAATATTATTTTTCAAATAATATTTCACACTATTCATATTTTATCTTATTCATTATTCACACAATATATTATTTACACTATTCATATCCTATTCATTATGGCAAATATTTAAGTAAATATGATCTTTGACTATACATGTAACTCTATGGTGTGAATTAAATCTTATGCAATATATGATATTAATTGATGTAAGTAAGATTTTATAATATTAAATCTTGACAACAATTCAAAATCTATAGGTGGAGCCAAAAATTGAGTCTACCTAAATATTTTTCATTCATTATTTATATTTTAAAAAATATTCAATTAATAATTATATAAATAGATTTGAACAACATATTTTCATCAAATACAATATGGTGAGGTTAAGCGAAGGATTTTCACAATTGATACTTTTCTAATTGTATTGTTGTTTGTAAACTTTTTTACTAATAACTGGAGTAGAGCCTCCGATAGACGAGTCAGATTGAGTTAGATCTTGAATATTCAAACCGGAATCCGTTTAATATTATCCGATTCAAATTTAAATTCAAATGCCTTTCGGGGTCTATAAAAAGAGATTCATAACTGAATTATCGGACCTTATCGGATCCAGATTCGGATTTGGCCGGTCTTGATTCTATTTTATAAATTTGAAAATTTATGTGTAAACTATATTGAAAATAAATAAATAAATACAATACACACACACATATATATATATATATATCACCGGAAAACAATATCTAATTAATCAAATTAGTTGACAAGAAGCCGGGCATTATTTAGAAACTCCCAATACAATACAATACTGTATTAACTTAGGTGGTCTCTAAGAGACGCACATATTATTCATGAATTTGTTCTTGACAAGTTGAACAAAGGCACGAGACAAACATTGATATTATTCATGAATTTGTTCTTAACAAGTTGAACAAAGGCACGAGACAAACATTGGAGTTTAATGAAAGTCTTACTATGTAACAATTTATACTTTGTCCAAAACGATTTCAACATTCTCCCAGGAGAACCAAGTATTCTCAGTTGTATTATAGGTGTGACAGTCACCGGATTCCTCACCATCATAGATTATATAGACATAAAACATGATGGCGCTGGCCGCAAAATGAGCAACGGCATAGAGAGAAGCGGCCAAGGCAAAGGTGAAAAGTTGTGCAAATTCATAGCTGAAACCAAACACTATACCCGTAAACAAGCACCAAATAGCCACTCCAAGAAAGTTCCTGCGGCCTGATTTATCCTTTCGCGGGAGTTGTCCATATTCGGAGAAACAATATTCTAGCAGGAAGAAGCTGGAGTAAATGAAGAAAATGAAAGCCAGGAGCCATTTTTGGCCGGCAAAATATGCCCTGAAAATTGTGCCGATGCTATTAAACGTTAAGAATAAATAGCTGAATGAGGGCAATAACGAGGTGGTACACATGTGGGTTTGCTCGGAATACGTAGGTCATGGGAGTAGTTCTTCTTCTGTGATGATGATGCCTTTGCATTTTGATTCAATTGAACGGTGATCTGCAGGCGCCCCGGGGGAGATTGGATTGAGTACAAATGAGTCGATTGGATTGAGTACAAAAATTTATATTTTGTAAAGGGGCAAATGATATTGCCACAGCAATAATCTTATTGCCAAAGCAAATTTTCTGAAGTACCAAAATTACCCTCCCTAAAGCAAACAATTTCTCCCACCATTCAATTCATGCATGGGTCCCAAAAAATGTGTTTTGTCTCCCATTTCTTTCCTCTCCTCTTGGAATACTGAATACACGGCCCAGAAACCGATGTTCGAGGCAAACAAGATCCCCAATGCGGTAAAGAAAAAAAATCATCCGATTCAACCACCAAAAAATTATAAACCACTAAAAAAATTTTAATTCCCGTAAGAAACAAAGCACTACCATTATTTTCTTCGACTTCACCATTATTATCACTCCACTACTTATCCCGAAGTTTTTTATGTGTACTCATAAATTCGAACGAGACGACGTCGTTATAGAAGCTCTCGAGCTAGTAGAGGTAACGTCGACCTGTTGCTGGTGACTATCGAGAATTGAGGAGTCTAGAGCCAAAGTGAGGAGGAAAATTGGTGGCAATGGCAATGCTTTTAAACTCGAATCGATAAATAAATCAAAAAATTTTTTATTCAATTGATTCAATTGAATGAATCGCAAAAAGTAATTATACATTTAAAAAGACAATGCAAAACCAATTTTATGTCTTGCTAAGTTGGTCATAGTCTACAACTACAATGCAAGTTTTCTATTTTTTTAACTCTTTTTAGCATTTTTTACTCATTTTAAAATTATTATAATTTTTTTTTCTAGAAAATCCTAAAACACTCTTCTTTCCCTATGGGTTTCACTGTTGTTTCTTCTACCCCGCTTCACGCCTCCACCTCTCCTTTCTTCTGGTCCACTCTTTCTTATCTCTCAGCCTCCTCCCTGTCCCACTCTATTCATCCTCACCATCGTCCCTTCTACCGCTCTACTCTGCTTGCCCTCTTCTTCTCCTACCTTCTCCCCTCCACACCTCTCCAACTCCGCCTCCTTCCTTTCTCCACTTAGATCTGAAAATTTTCCAAGAAGTAAGGTTGATTAATTTTTTTTTAGTGAGGGTTAGATTTTTGATGTTTGAAAAGGCCAGAAAAAATCAGTTTGATTATGAATTAGTTTTTATGGAAAAATGGCCGGTGCTTCAGGGGTCAGTCAACGATTGGTTTTGGCCAGAAAGTCCAAATCCGCCATGACTGGTTCTTACCGGTTTATGCCGGGTCGCCGGTTTTATCGATTTTCAACAGTTTTTATGCATTTTAGACTATTATTTTTAACCGGACCGGTGTTTCCTAATTTGATTGGTCGAACACTGGGCAATAGAGGCCATTGATGAGGGGCAAAGAGGCACACGAATTCCAGATTGGTTGAGGCGTACAAAGAGCTTGGGGAAGATTCCAAAGGAAGGAAAGACAATCACATGGATCGACAAATTTTATTATTAAAAGATCATATTAAATGACATATCAGGTCAGACGATACTTCTAAATTAATTATATTTTAATATTTTAAAATAATAATTTAATAATTTATTTTATTTTATTTTTAAATTTATTATTATAAATTGATTTATTAATTTAAAAAAATTATTTAATGTATTTCGTAATAGAATTTTTTCGCATGATGATTTCTTTTTGTGGGGCTCATGAATGAATTAATTAATGTGGGGAAGACATAAGTGTCAGTGAGGTCAATCTTGACATTTTATTAAAGTAAAAGCAACTATGGCAATAAGGTTATTGGCGTGGCAATATCATTGCCGATTGAAGAGAGACTTTCTCAGAAAGTGTGGAAGGGAAAAAGTGGTTCTCACTTATCTGCGGGGTGGGGCCAGTTGTACGTCTGTTGTTTCGTTGAAGTTTCCAAGCAAATTACTCTACTGATGAAGAAAGAGAAATTTGCATGACTTTAAGATATCTGCACCCACCAAGAAATTTCCTTGATGTGTGACTCAGCAATTTCCAACACTTTACGAAATTTCTAGGAAGAAATTACATTGATGTGACTGACCAATTTCTAAGATGTTACATTTTGAATACCTAAAATTCGTTACTTTCTAACGGCAATAAATTTACAGATAATATTTCATGGATTAAATTTTATGAAATTTTTTTTGGTTTATAATATAATATTATAAAATTTTAAATTTATGTAAAATCAATGTTATTATATTTTATAAAATAATGTAATTTTATATGAATCACAGAATTTGTGACAGATCTCTTATTTATATAAATTTTTATATGTCCCATCAATTAGTATAAGAAATACTATTTCTTCTGTCTTTTTTAAATGTCATTTTAGTTAAAAAAAATTATTTTATTTCAGATGTTACTTTAAAATTTTAATAAAATATTAATTATTTTTTATTAATTTTATCTTTATCTCTCTAATTCTGTTAATTACCCAACTTATAATTAATATTAAAACTTTTAATTTATTACTAATAAAATAAATAATTTAGTCTCATAAAATCAACTTTGCTTAAAATTTAAATTGTTTAATAGTAATTTTAATCTTTATTTTAAAAATTAAAGTGACACTTAAAACCTAATAGAGATAATATTCAACATTATGTTAAAGATTAAAATAACACTTAAAAGCAAATAGAGATAGAATTCAGAAAAGTTTTAACTTCAGCATTAAGTCTAAGACACTGTATACAAAGTCCTTAATTTTCCATTCTTAAGACTCCTGCAGATAAAATGGTTCAATTTATGGGGGAATGCTAGGAAAAAGTGTCAAGAAAATTACCACAATGTTGCCGCAAGTCCAAGCCAAAATTTAACACATTCACTCAATTTAAAACAATTATATGAAACATATTCAGCTCTACTAATTAAGATAAAAAAGAAAAAGCAACAAAATTTTAAGCCCATAGAACTGAAGATGATCTTTTCTTTATCGAAAGGAATCCAATGACAATTCAATGTTCGGGGACCAGCACTCAACCTTCGCTGACAAACCAACTTTCTCAAAGCACTGCAGGCCGATTTGAGGATACTTTTTTGTACCTACTGCCATTGCTCCTCACGAGACCTTTCTGGATAAATTCTTTAATCCACAGCCCACGCATTTAAGGATTACGGTTTCTGTTAATGGATCTGGCTTAATTACAAATTTAACGCCCAAAAAGTCTCTGATATGCCTAAGTACTCCAATGCCATAGGGTGAAAGCTTCCCTACACGAACCTTTGAAACATCTTGTGGACATAATGCACAAAGAAGAAACAATAAACCCTGCAAAACAAAAATAACAAGCTACTATGAGGAAACGATACTTTTAACACAATGGCGTGTGCAAGAGTTAAAAGTTAATTTTGTTCATAAAACGAAATTACAAGTCTATATGAGGGGAATTTTGAAAGTCTTAACAAATAAAAATACACACAACACTTCCCCAGAGAAGCTCTGTAAAATTCCATCGGCGGAGATTTCCTCAAGAGACAAATTGAAAAACAAGCATATTTTCATAACATAGCAACGAGGACCAATGCCTCATAAACTAACTTAACTTGAGGGAATGCTAAAGGTCTTAACAAATAAGGAGCGCACAATAATTCCCCAGAAAGGCCTATCTTTAAAGCACAAAACAAGCTTATTTCCTAACATCACAGACATGAATCATGCATCATAAGTGGCATGGCAGACACGAATAATGCCAACATAAATTAATTGCACATGCAAACTGATCCACAGACTATATAACATTTATTAGGAAGTTATCCATTATCTAAAAAGTTTGCTAGAATGGAATTTTCCAGAGGGAATAGCACAACGATCAGCAAATGTGCAGGTGTTCACCAACCTGATGAGTTGAATCTACCACCCCTCCTTGGTCAATCTCCCCAAGCAAGATACCAGCCATTTGCTTACCAATATCTTCCGGAGGGATCAAATCTTTTTTTTCCTTGTCTTCAATCTCAGCCTCTTCCTCCCCTTGTGCATAACAAACTGCATTATCAGCAGAGATGAAGCAACCGGAAGTTGTTTCTGCAACAAGTGAAATCCCATAACCAGGTGACCTGCAACAGTATCAAGATGCAAAGAATAGCAATCATGTCAAGCACCATAACAAATGAGGAATATTTCAATTAGATCTGCCACGTGAGCATGTTTAAAAATAATGATAAAAGAAGAGGAATGAATTACATTAACAAATTGTTTAGAAAACATGAACATACTTTCCAGCAAGTGGACCGGCTTTATGATCAGTAAATATGTGAACATCTGGAAGCAAACGGTTAAAGATCCCACGAGCCGCATGTATCATGGTGTTCTCAAACTGAACAGACACCCTAGTTGAGAAGGTCACTCCTCTAATCCTCTTCACCATTCCTTCATCAATCCAGGTGACTGCCTTCACAATGGAACATAAAAAAGAAAATAATTTTCATAAATTTGGAAACAAGATAAATATTTGAAAACGAGATGAAAGTCAAAATTCCAGTGAGTTTATCATGAAAAACTCACCCGTAAACTGTCCTGGAGAATGGGGACTGACAAAACAACTTCACCACCTCCACCCGGAGCAACACCCCGGCTCTCAATTTTTAGCTCCAATCCGTTTTTCTGGATTAACTCCAAACCGTTTCAAAATAGGCAAAGTGGTTGATCTGAACGTATCAACAGATGGATCCTTAGAATCATTGGTGATACCTGAATCATTATACGAATTGGTTAAGCATATGATTCAAGGTGCAAAATACATTCCTATTCTAACTACTATCAGGAAAACCATTAAAAAAATAAAATAAAAAAACCTCGATTTATGCATAAATTTAATCGCGCTGATATGCAGCTTTAAATCTAGTTATGCAACATGAGATAATTGGTGCTAATTTTGAAGAATTATGCATAAATGCAGTAACAGAAGATGACATTCTCAATATGCAAGGTCTCATCAGCAGAATCCTATTTGCATTTGTGGTTTGTCAATTAGCATTCAAAGTATACACTTTAAAATGATATAGTAGCACAATAGCCTTCCTGGCCTCAGGAAGTTGATTAAATATCACCTCAAAAAGACCAATTATTATGACAAGTTGAGAACAACAGTCAAAAATAAATCGTAGCAGATAGAAATGGATGTTGTATTTGTGTTTAACTTGCTTCAGCACCCAGTTGTCATATTACAATTGAAAAATAAATTCGGCAAACAGGAAAAGGGAATAAAAGATTGATACCTCTCAGCCTTATGGAGAGGGGTTTCTTCCCAAACAAACCAAGCACAATCAACGGCTCCAAGAAATATCCGATAGACCGACTAACGCCGCAGTCGTGAACTAAATGCTTACCTCCCATCACATTCCCCGGCTTGTACTTCAATTTCGTACCTAAATTGCAAGTTTACCAAATTCGGAAAATAAATATTATTAGAGAAGCTAAAACCCCAAAACCCTAGGCACAACTATTAGCTTAGGCAAAATTTAAAAAAAAAAAAAAAAAAACCAATCATATATTACCGGTTTCGTTGATTTCAACAACGCAGTCATCGGAGATTTTTTCGAGGAGGCGGAGGAAGGAGACCTCATGAGGGCGGAGGCCAGGCCAGGTGGCGTCGGCGCGAATGTCCTCGATCAGAGAATAGGAGTTGAGGAGAGAGTTGATAATAGCAGCCGCAGCCTCAGATTCTGGCTTCCCTTGAGCTTCATGCTTGATATTTTCCCCACTTTTTTGAGGGAAAATCTCTCACCGTGTCTCAACTCTTTCGCTGGCAGTCGGAGTCGGCGGAGGGAGGCTGCAGCAGCCGCTCCAAAATTAATGATTAATATGCCCAAGCTCGCAATTTCGCAAATATTCACGGGTGGCGGGGACTTCTGGACTACCAAGGGTTTTCGATTCTCTCCTCCTGATATTTCAGTAATGCCTCTCAACTTTTTGTTTTTTCAATTTTTGGACCCCTGCAAACGAGGGACCCGAGTGCTAATAACAAACGTATGATGTTAATTAGCATAATTATGTCAGGAATTAGATGCCCATTTGAGAGCCAAAAAAATACTTAAAGTAGACTCAATCTTTTGTTTCACTTATAGATTTTGTTAACAGTATTTAGATTTTATAAAATTTTACTTACTTAATAAATGTCATATTTTTCATATAATTTAATCTACATTATAAGAGTTACAATTAAAATCAAAAAATAAGTTTACAGTATTTGTCATGTGACACCGCAACATAATACAGCCCACAAATTCTGTAACTTATGATATATAAATATTGATTCATGTAAAAATTTATTGTCTTTTAAGTGACAATTTTTTTATTTTATTTTATTTTATTGTGGGCCTCTATATTTTTTTTAAAAACTTGCGCGGGATCCCTATATTTCTTGCAACTGTATTAGCAAAAAAATTTCACAACTACTGTTAAACAAGGGGAACAATGCCACAATTTACATCTTACATCTTTTAATTCTTCATTTTCACAAATACAAAATATATCATTTTAGTTCCTCAACTTAATTACAGTCATATTTTAACATTAAATAATCATATACATATCACATATCATGTTTTTTAGGAGATAAAATTAATAATAAATAAATCCTAAATACTAAATTGTTTATCTAAAAAAAATAAACACAACCACCAACCAAGCGACCACACAACTAATTCACCACATTCCTCCACCTATCCCTAAGATGGCAAATGCACTAGCCACCCTTAGCACCCCGAAACATTGGGAAAATTTTAAATAATATCGTTTAATATTTAAAATTTGTGAATTGTCAGTTTTATACTTAAAAAAGGTGACATGTTATATGTATATGATTATTTCAAATTAAAATATATCCATAATTGAGTTGAGAAACTAAAATAGTACATTTTAAAATTGACAATTGTTATAAATGTAAAGAACTAAAACAATACATAATTAAATATGATGTCCATTAGGTCATTTTCACAAAAATGTTAAAAAAAAAGAACAAAAAGACAAAGAAAGTGACGAAAATACTTGTATAAACCTACTTTTTAAACCCTAAACCCACTTGTTAAATACTATAAAATCTATAATATCGTAATTAAAATTTTATAAAATTTAATTTGAATTATAAAATTATAAATAAAGTGTCAGAAATCGAGTTTACATTATTATTTTCCAAAAACTGATACTACTATATACAATTGGAATGACGTGAAATGTATTGCTGAACATATGTTTTGGCAAAATTGGCACTGCAACTAGTGGAAACGATATGGTCCCCGGGTTCCTCCTAGTCGTAGCTATACAAGTTTTTCCAGAGAGGGATAAATGCCACCCCACCACGAAAGGACAGTTATACGATGCGCAGGAGAGCTTATTCCCACCTCTTTCCCTATGATTCTATGTGCTCAGGGGCGAATGTAGTGGGACGGGGATTGATTCTATGTGCTTACAGGATTTTAAAAATTATAAATTTTATTTTTACAAATTTAATTTATATTTTATCTATTTAAATTTTTTTTAAAAATATAAATTAATCGTAATAAATATTCTACTATTAAATTTTATCTTCACTGTATAATCGGTTGCGTTTTCATAAAAATGGTTGGTATTGGGAAGCCTTGTCGATATTTCCTGGAATTCAAGGTTTCCACCACTCCATTACTGTCTTATCATTTCACTCACACGCCACAAAACTGTATATATACACTCCATTTGTCTCCTTTGCATTTTGCGTGAGTTCAATGTTCCAATTTCCCTGTATTTTTAATACTTGAAAGGGGTAAGTCTTTGGTGAACTTGGTTTTTTCTCCCCTTACAAAATTTTGATGGATCATGGGTTCCTCTTTGTTCTGTTTTCTCTTGATGGATGAGATTAATGAATTTCTTTCTCTTCAATATTTGTGTTGATAGAACCGAAGAATGGGTCAGTGTCTTGGTTGTGTTCAAGTGGACCAGTCAACCGTTGCTGTGAAGGAGCACTTCGGGAAGTTTGATGAAGTTCTTGAACCCGGATGCCACTGCATGCCTTGGTGTTTTGGTTATAAGTTGGCCGGTGGGTTATCTTTGCGTGTTCAACAGCTTGATGTTCGTTGTGAAACTAAAACTAAGGTTATTACCTAGATATTTTCTTTAATTTTTATAGTCAATTATGAGCATTTCTTGTTCAAAGTACTGTGTATGCAAATATTTTCTAAAGGGTAAGAAACATGCACTTTTACTTGTACAATTTGCGGTAATTTTTCACGACGTTCCTATTTGTGTTTGTGTGTGATGAGGTTCTGGTTTTCCCCTTCATGTGCCTACTTTTAGTTGGTTCAACAGCTGATCTGTTATGCAGCAAAGCCTTCTGTGCGTAGCTCTACTGTGATTTTCTTCAATGTTATTATATATATAATTTTTCTTTTTCTTTTTTTTTCCTTTTTTTGTGTTTCAGGACAATGTGTTTGTGACTGTGGTTGCATCCATCCAATACCGTGCCTTGGCAGGAAAGGCGGCTGATGCCTTCTACAAACTCTCAAACACCAAGGGGCAGATCCAATCCTATGTCTTTGATGGTATGTTTGCTGAGTACTGAGCGAAAACAACTGATATCATATTTTGTTATATTCACTCTGTCAAGAACAGAGCAAGCCCCCATAAAAATCAACGGAAGTTTGTATTTCTAGATTGTCATATGCATGAAAGTAGACCAGCTTTTTCGTTTTACATGGGTTTCCAATTCTGCATATCATTCTTCACATTTGATATTTATCTTTTCATGAACAAGTAACAAAAAAAATTCATGATTTATGAGCAATACGTTTTTGTCCAATAGCTTTGTCTTGCCCTCACTTAATTTAGTTGCATGTCAGCAATTTTATTTTCTGGCTTTACTAGTGAATATAATTTCCATTCATCTATTTAGTCATCAGGGCAAGTGTACCAAGGTTGGAATTGGATTCTGTTTTTGTACAGAAAAATGAAATAGCCAAAGCTGTGGAGGAAGAACTCGAAAAGGTAAAGTACTCTCAAATGATAACAACCATGTCATTTTTCTCTAGTCTGGCAACTTATTTTGTCCTTTCTACCTCATGTTGTTATCCTTATAGGCCATGTCTACCTATGGGTTCGAAATAGTCCAGACCCTGATTGTGGACATAGAACCAGATATTCAAGGGATATGTAAAGAGAGCCATGAATGAGATTAATGCAGGTAAATACATGAATCAATTCTTAAGCTGGATTTAACTTGAATGATTGGTCTAAATATACTTATCACTGCATCCTTTCCCTGAATGTGTTTTGAATTTCTGCAACTATTTTCCGTCTACAAGTGTAAGGAAAGTTGAGTTTGTGGTTTTGGAGGTTTGACCCATATATACTTAGGGCAGCTGGATTTGCTATAGATTATAATCTAGTTTCAGTATCGCAAGAAGGGAAAAAAAAATTCTTATTTAGCAAGTTTTGTTTTGCTGCTTTGTTGGTTGCAGAAATAAACTGCAGCTGATGTTCTGCATATATGTCACTTTTATTTGGTTTTATGTCTAAGCATTCTATGTAAGATAACAAATGGTGTCTGTCGATTGCCAGCTGCTAGATTGAGGGTTGCTGCGAATGAAAAGGCTGAAGCAGAGAAGATACTACAGATTAAGAAAGCTGAGAGAAGCAGAGTCAAAATATCTTTCAGTGGCTTGGTATTGCTAGGCAGCGCCAAGCTATTGTGGATGGGCTGCGTGACTCTGTTCTTGCTTTCTCAGAGAATGTGCCTGGAACTTCTGCTAAGGATGTTATGGATATGGTACTGGTAACACAGTATTTTGATACTATGAAGGAGATTGGAGCATCTTCCAAGTCCTCTTCGGTGTTTATCCCCCATGGACCTGGTGCTGTGAGAGATGTTGCAACACAAATCAGAGATGGTCTTCTTCAAGCTGCAAATTTGCAGCATTAGCTTATCGTGTCAGCTAATCATTTGCAAAGACAAAACTATTTGTACAGTTGGTTGGCTGCTTAAATATTGTGAGTAGTTTAGTTTGATGCTTGAGAGAGATCTTACTAGGCGCCAGTATTTCATACTATTGTCTAAAATTATATGGTTGTAAGCTTTGACATATTTAAATGACAGAACTGCTATAGTTGGTTCTCTTTGGTATTTATGGGTAATTTTAGACAATAGTTCATCTTCATCTACTCCTTTGTTAGCGGATATGGGTGTTGAAGATATGTCTGATGCAATTTCCTCTAAGAATCTTCTCTAAAATAATTTTTCAGCAGAGAAATATTTGTCAGTCCTTCAGCAACTCAATCCGCATCTTCCAGATACTTGTTTGTAATCTGCATATTAGAGATTCCTAATACAGGGAAAGATATTTTCGCAAGTGTTTCCATTGAATGCAACTAGTGATAAACATAAAAAGCAAAATGCGAACATATTTTAGAGGTTTATCTACATAAGCATGCCAGTTGAACTTATTCAGAGGTTTGTATACATGTAACATGAGCGTACTGGCAACCGATGATAATCGAAAGAGAGATTCTAGATGGTCTACTCTAGCACGTTGTTTTGAATCCCCTGTTTGGGAAATTCAGTGTGTGATATTATGAGACTAGTATAATATTCACCGACGGTAACCTCTTTGCTTGGATCACTAATCCATTATCAACACATTCTTACTCTCTTGCTTAGATCACTATTTGATCCATAATTAAAACATGCTTACACTTGACCACTGGGAGACGTGAATTCCCAACTCAATGAAATCAGCCAGGAGGCTTCAACAAGAAGAAAGGAACACAGTATCAACTTTCAATTAGTTCAAGTAAATAACAGAGGAACAGTATTAAACCAGTGAACTATGAAAAAACACGCTAAAGTTGAACAAAACCTCTGAAGCAAAACTTCTTGGCAGAACAGGTGAAATAATAATTTGACCAGAGATAAATGAAAATATAACTGTGTTGGGGTTCAAGCAACCATCTAATATTTATTTCTACAGTTCAAAATCCACCAAAAGAACAAGTCTCCATCATGCTCCATATAATGCCTCCTCATTCCATCTTATTGCGCTCAAACCACAATAAGCCTAGTACTCATCTAAGGCTTGAGGGCCAGGGCCAGACCAAACTTGGGACTCTTGTCGACCGACTTGGTGTCTATTTCTCCAGAAACTGTGAAAAGGGACTTGGGACGCCACTCATCTCATGCTGCTGGATCAGAGTACTGGCTTTGCCAAAATTGTTAATTCTTGCCTTAACTGTTGTCAATGGATCCAATGCATGCTGACTTCCAAGAGTGATAGTATTTATATTCGAGGAGAAACTGTGTGTCACCTCGGCACCAACAGCAGTATTAGTCAAGGGGTTCACAGTATGGTAGTATGATGCACTCAGAGCGTCACCCTTGTCATTCCTGAAGCATGAATACTTGCTTGTCAAGCACACCATAGTAATTGAAGCCAGGAACCCAAAACATATTATAGGAAATTATGTGCAGCAAATTGAAAACTCTCTCCCAACTATAGTAAAAAAAAAAAAAAAAAAAAAAAACTAGTAATACAAATGCAAACCAGGAAACTAACAAATTTATCCCCTGTATCCCATATTGAGCGATTACCAAAGTATCAGATCTTGATTATAAACTTTACAAGTTACAATGAGAATGACATTGCCAATTAATTTTAAACCACTCACAAGGTCAATGACGCGACTTAAGGTCAGAATTGGTGAAGCTCAATCCAGTATTGCACTTAGTGAAGGCCCCTGTCTTGGTGTCAAAGGACACATCAGTTCCAAGTGCAAGCATATGGGTTCCAACCACACCTGAGAAGTTGATAATGGGGTTTGCTGTCAAGCCAACGCTTCCATTTATGCCAGCACAATCGTGCAAATATTGAAGTTCTAGCTGCAATGTTGAGCAAGGAATTAGAACATATCTACACAATGGACCTCGGGAATAATAATACAGTAGCATGTGAAGCAGATGCATCCATCCAGAATTAAAATGATAATGTATATAGCAACGGTAAAGCAGAACCACAATATTCAAGAAGTCATATAGATGTGCTTACCTTTCCAGACCGTTGGTCTGGAACTCTGAAGCTAAAGATTGCCTTCAGACCGGGTGCAGGCTCATCAAATGTAACAGTTGTGAAGAGCTGTTGGCAAAATAAACATTTTAAAAATGTTAGATCATAAAACTCGCAACAAATATCGTAACTGAAGGGCAGTTCATTAAATATGAAGTACTTTTGTGCAGTTCAATTAGTCAATTAAGTGTGCAAAAACTACAAAATCATGGTCCAGAGATAGTGTGTGTATATATATATAACCGGAGTATTGCCAACAACTGAAAACAGGGGAGGCAGAGGGAGCAAAAAGCCCATAGGAGCAAAATGATTTCCTCTAATATATATAATAAAGATCAACTATGCCTAAGAATTTTTAACTTGGGTAAAAACCTAAATAACAACCCTATCCCTGATTAGGCAGTAGGCATACAAGTGCTCTAACAGAAATTTACACAGTTTACCAGACTAAAATGCAGCCCAATTCGTAGCATAATCCACCAGCCACAACAAACTAAAGTGCAATCCTAGGAGAAGAAATAAACTAAAGAAGAGAGAAATTTAAATTGCATGAATGCCTCCAAGAGATTGAATGTACATTGGAGTTTGTGTCCACTTTAATATCAGTGGTGATATTCTTGTTCTTCAACTGAGTGTGAGTTCACGTCAGCCACAAAAAGATCACCCTTCTTCGTTCCTGATGAAGTGATTGCCTGCAAAGTAGAAACATTAAACTCAAACAGCGCAGCAGAAGAACAACTGTCTCATGACAATAAATACTCACTTAGAATCACCAGACTCTGATATATAATTGGCAGCATTAATTGTACATGTTCACATTCATACACATGCAATGCATCTCAATAATTCCACATAGCAATAAAACCAATGAAGGACAAGAAGTACCTATAGTGAGAATGATGACATCAGTAACAATGTAGAAGCAAATAAATTTTGAACTGTTGCTCAACAAGTGAAAATGAAATCATGTGCCCGCCAACCAAGCAGATTTTAGACAGTGACACAACCTGATATATAAACCTAGACAACTGGTATATTCCATACAGGTTAAAACGGAGAACAAGAAATCATATTTATGATTTTTCCAATTCATAAAATTACCTTGAACACACAATATTAAGACCAACAATGAAAAAAAACTAAAAAGAAAGGCAACAACCAATGCACATACAAAAATCTAACAAACAATTATACAGGTACTGCCCTGGCAATTCTCAGCCAGCCATTACACAAACAACAGAACCCTAGAATCACCAACGGTGTAAAAGTAGCTGAAAGGTAACAAAAGAAGAAAATTCCTCAAACATCTTTCAACGCAATTCATACATTCTGATAACATGAACAATCACCAGATTCAACAAACTTATGCATTGTTTTGGATGGATTTGATTTGAAATCCATATCTATAATTAGTTATCCAAACAAGTCAATTGATTTAGTTATGGATTTGAAATTCACCAACAAGTGGGAATGTGATTTTAATGATTAAATGAGTGGATTTGAAATTCACCCAAGTTTCATGTCATTTCAAATCCTTCCTTCAATTCAAATCCACTCATCCAAACACAACCAATATTACAATTTTCTGAAGGCACATCACGGTTCAGTAGTAATGCAGCAAAACAGAAAAATATATTTACCCTCGTATAGAAATAAATCAAAAAAAACAATAATCTATAGCAAAAGATCACCAATTCAACAAATAAATTATGCTAAAATCCAAACTACACCAAACATTTTCTAAAATACAAAAAACAAATGATTTTTCATAAATATCCTCTAGATATAGATTCCACGGCAAAACAGATAAACAGAAAACCGAAAAATGAACAACAAAAAACTCACAACTCCAGTCGGCGAGTAGGTTGTGATAGTGAACTTCTGGTCGTTCTGAAAATCCTTGTACAGAAGATCTATATCAACAACAATAAATAAATAATACTTCTTTATCACAATAAAACAGAAAAGCCTAAAACAAAATCCACAATAAATCAATCAAACATAATAATTAAATTTATAAATACAAATTTCTATTTCGAAGGAGATGGAGAGGCAAAGAAGTAGACCTCGGGCTCTTTTTCCGATGTCGGAGTAAAGACCGGGACCTTTGGCCATGATATCAAGCTCAAAAAAATAATTACAGAAATTTTTTAATCTTCTAGAACCAGAGGAGAAAGAGAGCAGCACAGAAGCTTTGAATCGATGCTCAGAGTAAATCTCTACATATATATAGAAATGTTCAAAGCCCTAAATTTGAGTCCTGTTTTGAACGGTGTGCTTCATTGGGTGCCTTTCGGAGGGATCTGGGCCGTTAGATGTCTGAAATTGGGTTTCGGTTGTTTTGGGACCGTTGATTGATAGCTTGGGGAAGGGGATAAAGAAGTTTCGGTGGACGAATACACATTTTTGGAAAAGTGTGGACATGTGGCTTGTGATTTGTGAAGGTAGAGGAGCTGCATTTTGATGACTTAGTATTGATTTAGCTAAACATTGGATTGATTAAGCTTTAATCTATAAGACAGGGGAAGGTTTATTGTTCATCAAGAAAAATCTCTTGGGCGAAAATCTATTTCATTGTGTTTGAATGGAGAGATTTAGATAGATTTGATTCGAAATTTTCATTTTTAATGAGTTATTCAAATAGGTTAATTAATTTACAGTTGTAAATTTAAAATTCATTGACAATTGGAAATGTGATTTTAGTGGGTAAATGAAAAGATTTGAAATTCACTCAAATTTTATATCATTTTAAATTCAAATATATTCATTTCAAATATTTCTTTCAATTAAAATCCAACCATCCAAATACAACCTTTTATTCTAACCTTGCTTGAGTGCTATGTACACATTTACTCTTAAATAAAATGTGTAAACACTAAACAACAATAATGTGAAAATATGTTTTGATATATTTTGATTTTAGAGTGAATGCTTAAAAATAATAATAATAAAAACCCTTCTATAGTTCTCCATGTGTTTAGGGTTGGCACTGTTGTTCAGCTTGTAGTGCTTTATTTGGGCACCGAACTGGGCTGAACGACAGAGCTAAATAAGGCCCGTGCCCAAGGGGAAATGAGGTGGAAGAAGACTGATTTCTGTAGCAGTTCTTAATTTTAACCCAACACAACTTTAACTAGAGAGGCAAGTTTGAACTTGTATTACAACTTTGAGCATCAAGAAGAGACGCCAGTTGTCAGTGCGGTTAGAACTCACAAGTAATAGTCTGTTCTATGCCCTGTTTAGTAATGGACAAACTCATTTTATCACGACATTCATGCGAACATCCAAGTAGTACTAAAATTTAGTACAATAAGTCAATCGAATTAGATCAGGCTATAAGTAAAATTATTAATTTTTGAATTTAACTACAATCACTCTTTAATTGATAGGCGATTTTTTAAATTTTGTTATTTTGATTGATAGACAATTTGCAAAAATGACTGTACATACTAACCTTAAGAAAGAGGCTAATACCATGCTTCCTAAATTTGAATTTATTCGTGTAATTGCAACCACAAATTAATTGGCTAAGTACTGTGGTTTGAAGCATATTTCGGTAATAAAGGTATTTTGCACATTGCTCTCCAAGGTAATTTCAGTGCAAAATTTTTTTAAAAAATATTTTCACAAGTTCAGTGCATAAATTTTTCGTCACTCATATTAATGGGTCATGAGAAGCTTGGGATTTCTGTATCTTCTTGAATAGTTCAAATGGTTCAACTTGAAAAAATTCACAATTACTACATTTTCTCTGGACAATGTTATTTATTTATTGTTTTTTTTTTTTTGGAAGGAATCAGGATTACAAATTACAGAGATAATGACAGCAGCAAATGGACCTGTTGAGCACCTAGACTTTCACTGGAATATTGGCTCTTCATCAGGCATGCCAGACATCCCAATCATTCACTGATCTTCCTTCCTTTATTTCCACTAAACTCAGTAAGGTTATTTCAGCGATTTCTTGAATGTTATTCGTCTCATCAGTATGAAAAATAGCAGTGTAAGAGAATGCTTTAATCTACTATCTACTATCGTTACATGCCAGGTTAAGAATAGCTCCTTCATTCATAATGCCAACAGGTAGTAGTAGGCCAATGCAATTGGCGTGGCTATTATCAAGCCCAATAATACCCTATAAACAAAGAATGGACTAGTTTTAAAATGCAGTATTTTTTTTTGTTTTAGATATTCAATTATTCTTGTATAAAATTCAGTTTACTTTGTTAATTACCCTGTACTGAGAATGTCAGGATGTATGTTATACTCCTTAGCAAATACAAACGGAACGATTCCTTGAGGAAGTGCTGCCTGTAATTGCATTGCATAACATTAGCATATCCACCAATTTTACACAGGACACAGCCTAAAAAAAGTAATGCTTTGCACAACCAGATACCATGTAGAAGATATCACACACCTGCACAATGGCTGCTTTAAGCAAGGTTCCTCGCAATCCAATAGCCATAGAACATCCTGCCATGATGACTGGTCCAACTACAAACTTCATTGCAATGGCTAATACTGCTTTTCGGGTTCCACATTCTAGTATGCTAGATTGTGAAGCCATGAAAAGACCTAGGGAGAGAAGAATGTAAGATTTCAAGCAAGATATTTTACTTTAACGTCTTAATTTGGGTGAGAAGATCAGTTGTTTTAAGCTTAACATCTGCCCAAGCTGAACATTGCCATTCCCAGTCCTCCATCGGACAGTATAGTTATCGATCTGTCAACAATCTTTGGCATTTGTACTCCCCACCTGCATCCAATTTCTTAGTCATGGCGAGGGAGGCTAAGTAACTGATCCTTAGTGCTTCAATCGCACATTTGCACCACTGAGGTCGATCATTTAACGACCCTAGCAAGTGTTCCTGCTTTAAGCTTACCTATAATGTATGCTTGCCCAGATAAGTCCTGCCAGAGTTCCATGAGCATTGGGATTGCTTATGAGCTTCCTTCCAACTGTCAAAAGGATGACTGCGAATTTAGAATTTTTCCCGGTACTGTTTTTAGCTTCATCCTGTTCTTCTTTCTGTGATGCTTCTTCTAGGACCTCAACCTCTCCTTATGGCAGACAGAAAATCATGCATTTTAAGTTAAATAGGGGGCCTGATTTTAGAGAATTGTTAAACATATGGTGGTAACCTTATTCGTGATTATTTAATTGCAAATGCTTCATTCACATTAGCAGTTATTGACACAGAACAGTTCATGAATATCAGGTGCAAGTATGTGGAAATAGAAGTGGAAGGAAAAATAGAATTTCGTTGTGTCCACCTATTGTCTACTACCACTGTTCTTTCTTGATTATTCAATCCGAGAAACTTGAGAAATGGATTATTCTACAAAAATTGAAGACAAAGATGAGACACTTTAATCTTTATGTAGTATACCTCTAACTGTTGATGGTGGTGTGACATGAATTTGTCTTGTTGCATTGATCTCAAACAGTAGCAGTAAGAGGTTGTACCAAATTAAGCTTTGTAGTACAACTATCTGAGCAAGGACCCCTGCTGCTTCAACTCCATACATGGCTCTCAGCAGTGGGATGCCCAGGATTAAGGTATTGGGCAGTGTTGATAGTGAGAGACCTGTTATCACTCGACTCAGGCTCCCTTTCGAACTTATTTTTGCAAACACTGTCAAAACAAGCAAGACTAGAAACTTTTGTAGTCGAAATCGGCACATATGATCTTCAGATTCATTTTGTAGAGATTGTTTGTTGAGATCACTTGAAATGACAACAGTGGAATTGAGAATCTCGCGACAAACTTGTTGATGCCCGAGCATTGATCCACTGTGAAGAGTTTGCACCATTTTACGGAGGCATAGGCCAAGATCATGGCTACATATAATGGGAATATGGCTTCCACAACGTGATAGATGTCAATCAGAGACACCATGGCCTTCATTTTCCATGTCTTGGAAACCTCGGTACGAGGCTTTCTTATACTATCGTTGGATTGCCAAATCTACATCTTCCTTGAGAAGTTCTCTGATTTACTGCCTAATATCTTGTTGGGACAAGGTACTAATACTATTTGTTAGCACACACTCCGTATCGCAGAATGAGTATTATAAGTCGTTAGATGATTAAAATATAAGAGATTCTATTATTTTTTCAATAATCTCAATAACTGTCATATTCACTACGCATTGCGTAGTAAGTAACCAAAAGCTTACCCTATTAGCAGAATTAATCTCCATCATGTAATTACAATCCTGTCTTAATTTGAATTGTTCGGATATTTTAGTCATCTTAATTCAAAAAGTAGGTTTGCACTTTACTTAATGGGGTTATTTCTTTTAATTTATTGGTTCTTTTGGGACAAAGCGAACTAATTATACATAGACTAAGACTTTAAAAGTGTGTGCAATAAGGATAAGACTCATGTTCTTCACTCTTGTTTGTTTTAGCAATAGTTTATTCTAATTTGTAAAACTATTCTACTTGTCTTTCTTGAACTCATTACATAATTTTTTTTTGAAGTAAACCAGAAGATTTGAGGGGGGATCAAAAAAGGTCTCCCTATTTTGATTTAAGTGTAGTATTATTAAACAAAATCTTGAACATTAATTCCCTTTGTTGTTTTACAAATTTGTGAGGTTTTCTTGAAAGATCGAGCAGGCAGGAGGAATAATGAAGTGAATTACGAGGTAAGTAACCATGTGAGCCATGCAATGTGAGTAAACAACGGGGAAGAAGGAAGAATTTTGCTAAATATGGCCAAAGGTGTGAGAATAAGTGTTGGAGGGATTTGCTTTTGAAATGCAAAATTTGCCAGAACAAATCATGATTACTCTTTGTCCAAGTTATCTTTAATTTTTTATCTGGCTTTGTAACTTTTCTGTACTTCCATCCATAAAGATCATGTTAATTGGACTCTCAGTCGCCCAATTACTGTTTGAGTTCAAATCTTGTTAATTCATTCAACTACATATAACTATGGGTGAATTCTATAAAATTATTTCTTTATTTTTAAAAGTTTATACAGTGTAAAACATTTAAATCACATAATATAATATTATATAAACATTTAAAGTATAAGAGAATTATTTCTTAAAAAGAAATTGTATAATTTTCCATAAATATATAATATTTGACCGAAAACGTATAAACCTTTCCTTTGAAAGTACCAAAATTATCTTTCCTTGTCCATTGTGTTGGAGATCAAGTAAGTTTGTTAATACAAACCCAAAAAAATCATATAGTTATTATTCTGAATATTATTTACAATATTATTACAATAAATACTAATGTAATAACTTTTGAAATATGATACATTATGAGACAAAAAGTTAATTAAAAAACATGTTAGAAAATAATGACAAAATACTATTTTTGAGAATAATAAATAATATATCCAAACGGAACCGTTAGCGAATTTGATGTTCATTGGTTATTGAGGTTTGATGGTAAAATTTGGTACAGCCAAGATAGAATTGTGCCAAACAGAAAAGACACAAAGACAACGACTGTTTGTTAATGGATATAATTAAGATGATAAATTGGTGATTTGTTAAAACAAGACGGATATAATTAAGATAATATAAATTGACCATTTTTAGCCATTCCCATATCTAGGGATGATAGTTAGTGGTTTACCCTCCCATATTAATTCCACTTGTGAAAAATAGTATTACCGTACTAATTAAGAGAAATTTTATTGTCTTACCAAAAGACTCGTTTCATGTTAGATTTAAAAGTTTATACAATATAAATTTTAAAACATATAATATTGTACTATACAAAGTTTTAAAGTACAATACAATAATTAAAACGTAAAATTTCACGTCTCCTTTATTATGGGATTTTTTTTTTTTGGGGGGAAATAACAGTTTATTTCTAACCATCTCCGGGTCACTGGTGATGGCGAAAAATGAGGTATACAGAAATTTTTAAGCGGATGAGACAATGGTTGTTGTGAACATTGGAAAAAGTGGTTCTCCCCTTCTGTCGCACAGAAGGCCTTATCTTTGATGAAGTAGTATTTAAACAAATTTTGATCAACTTAGAAAAAAAGGGAATTTAAGGTTGTAGCGATTCTGCAACTACTTACGGTCTTGGTCTGATCGGTGCCAAAAAGGGTCTGAACCCAAAGAAAAAAGGGTTCGACCCAGAAAAATAAAAATACAGAAACAATTACTTTAAAAAGAAAAAATATATATTATCGAACGTGCCAAGATGAGGAAATCAAATTCCCTTAATCCAAATTGTTTATCGTGTTTCTGTTCACTTTTACAATAGTGGTGCCTACCCTTATTTTTGCTCACGGCTCTGCCAATGAGGATGAAAAGTACTGGCAATTGCGACAAGAGGAAGCCTGGAACAACACTCTAAAAGCCTATGAGCCAAATCCTGAGAAGATTACCGGCATCTTCAATAAGCACGCAAACAAGTATGTAACCCCTCCCAAAAAAAAAAAAATTTTGTTTAATCCATTTCGAAAATAATCGTTTCTAGTTTTGATACTAAAAGGTGTATATGTCACACAAGATCTTCTATTTCACCTACTGTGTCAATTTGATATCTCACTTTATGAATGCTCAACATGTATATTCTGTCAAAATACACATAACAAACATATATCGGATAGGAAATTTGGGCAAAAATGAATTAATTGTATATTGGTAAGTATTAAGAAATCTCACATAAGATGATGATTAATTAAGAGAATAATTTTGAAATGTATGTATATATGAATGGTGCAGCGCTGTAAATGAATTCTTGAGCGAGACGAATAGCACGAGGAGGGAACTCAGAGGGAATAAAAAGTGGGATGGTGGCTGCTTGGCTACCAACCCAATCGACAGGTGCTGGAGATGTCAACCAAATTGGGCGGACAACAGAAAGAGGCTGGCAGATTGCGTCCTCGGTTTCGGCCACAACACCATTGGGGGAAAGAATGGTGAATTCTATCTCGTCACAGACCCTTCTGACGACAACATTCTTGATCCAAAACCCGGAACCCTCCGCCACGCAGTTATTCAAAAAGTGCCACTCTGGATCATATTCCAACGCGACATGCTAATCAGGCTTCAACAAGAATTGATCATGCAAGGTGACAAAACCATTGATGCTCGTGGGGTGACCGTCCACATTGCATATGGCGCTGGAATCACAATCCAGTTCGTCAGGAATGTCATCATCCACGGCCTACACGTTCACGATATCCATCAGGGTAGCGGTGGCCTAATTAGGGACTCGGTCGAACTATTTCGGGATAAGAACAATGAGTGACGGAGATGGGATTTCGATCTTTGGATCGAGCGATGTTTGGATTGATCATGTATCCATGTGGAATTGCTATGATGGTCTCATTGATGCCGTTGAAGGATCCACAGCTATTACTATCTCAAACGGCCACTTTACTGATCACAATGAGGTGATGTTGTTTGGTGCAAGTGACAGTCAGTCTAAAGATGCTGTGATGCAAATTACGGTTGCTTTTAACCATTTTGGGAAGAGGTTGGTGCAAAGAATGCCTAGATGCAGATGGGGATACATTCATGTCGTTAACAATGATTATACTCATTGGGAAATGTATGCCATTGGTGGTAGCCAACATCCTACTATCATCAGCCAGGGAAATCGTTTCATTGCTCCACCTGACATCTTCAAGAAGGAGGTAAGTATTTCATGCTGCGAATACTTACCGAGATCAAGATGCATGCATGTATTCACTAGACAAATATACATGAGATCTACACACTTTTACCACTTTGTATCTAATAAGTGCATACATCTAATTAGTCCGTGCAAGATTTTACTCTGCTCGTAATCTAAATATTAAACGCACAATCAACACGTGCATGCGTGCATGGCACATGGAATTTCACATGTTTTAATTTGTTGGACTAATCTTTCCAAAAAAAAAAAAAAAAAAAAATCACTTATCTCTTTCATCTTTGGTGACTCAAATTCATAATTAATATGTTAAGTAGAAAGCGTCTTACCATTTAAACTAAACTACTCTCCGTTGTCTTGTTAGATATTAATGACATAAGGAAATATTTTACAACTTAAAATATACAACATCGTCTCGTTTTGTTGTCAAGACATTAATTGTAAAATGACCATCTTTTGTGGTGAAATAAATAACAGGTGACAAAGAGAGATTATGCTGAAGAATCAACATGGAAGCAGTGGACGTGGAGATCAGAGGGAGATCTGTTCATGAACGGAGCATTCTTTGTTCAATCTGGAGATCCAGATTTTACCAAGAAGCACCCCCAACTATCTTACGACGGCATAGCACCTGCGGATAGTTCACAGGTTACTTGGATAACGAGGTTTGCTGGTTCACTTCTCTGCAGAGTCGGACTCCCATGTTAGAAATTAATTAAGCCATCAAATCAACACAAAACTAATCAAAAAGCTATATTTTACATGTAATTTAATTTTTTGAGAAGTTGATCGCGGAAAAACATTCACACGGTCTTTTTTTTTTTTTTCCTTTTTCCAATGGGATTTATCATGTAATCAAAAGTAATGCTAAATCAGGTTGGCTTAGCATTTCTTTTTGTTATTATTCGGGCCTGTACTGTAGGGGTTCAGTAGTTTTGTTTTTATTTTTTTATTTTTTTGGGGTAGATGTGAATACCACTGTACCAAAAAAGAGAAATTAAAAGAACAATGGCTTATTTTTGTGAATGTTTGTGTCTATTTTTTGTTAAAGTCTTAAAGAAGAAGTGGCCGAAATGAAGTTTATATTAGACCATTTAAAGCATTATGAACTTGCAATGTTGCCCACTTGAGATATTTTCATCCAAACTGAAAATTGGAATGATTAACCTGTAAGTCCTGGACCCCAATTTATTTCTACGTAACCACCCCCACCCCCCAGAAAAAAAAAAAAAATGTAAAGCTCTTATATACAATACTGTAAGGAAATGCATCAGTGTAATGTCTATAATCTTTTCTAACTTCCTATATTGAATTATTGTCAACAAGATGAACTTTTTACTCAGAAAATCAAACCATGCATATAGCGGACCTAGAAAAAAAAAAAATGCTGACAAGACCGAAAGAATGTACATTCTGATAGCTATTCTTTTGCTCTTCATTAAGTTTTATGCAGTGAATATTTTAATGAGTGTATAGAAGTTTCCTTTTGAGAATACAAGACTTTTGATCTTCGGATTAATACACTTAAAATCTAAATGACTACTCTGTACATGTAAACGAAGAGGTAAAGATATTAAAAGTCACTGAAAAAAGGTAGTACAGTATTTTCTAGATCTAAAAATAAATGTTTGACTTATAGGTTAAATAATGAGATCATATGTCTTCTAACCGAGTATCCACTGGAATTTAATACTAGTAAATGAGTTAGTTTTAAAACTAATTTATGAAAGAAAGAATATGAGAAGACTCATCTATAAGTCATCTTCTGAATATAAACCAAATAAAAATACTTATATAAACTCGATCTTGTCTTTTACCTGTACTTTATAATTAGATCGTAAGTCTCATTCATAAATTTTGTAATCTTTGTTTTGTACTTTGTAATTAGATCGTGAATCTCATTCATAAATTTTATAAGTCTTAAGTTCATAATCTAAATATCTACCAAGTAAATCATGCACATATCACTTGAACTGCTAATATAATATTTTGAATAATTGACCTCTAAGATGGTAAATCTTAGGAGATCATTGTCTAACGAGTGATGAACGTGGCTGATCTGAGGGAGGTCTTTGGTACATCAAAATACTTAAGTAGAGACAATACACATGTAGACTCTGGCAATTAAGTTCTACTTTTTTTTGCCTAGGCACTGTCAGAGTCATTGCCAGAGTCGACATTCATAGCCTGTGGGTTCTTGTAGCCACTGATCTCATCATTGTATCTCTTCTTGTCTGCACGAGCCTTTGCTTCATAAGGCACTTTTTCCTCGGCTAAAATCAAACACACAGTTAGCAAAGATCAAAATCATCACAAAAAAAAACATCACAACTTCGAGAAAAGTTCAGAAATAGACATACCTGACATCTTATTCCACCTTTCTCCAAGAACCTTCCCAACATCTGTGAATGATATTCCTGGATTACTTTTCTTCACATTCTGTAAAGGGGGGAAAAAAGGGATGATCAACCAAATCCTTACAACATACGTGTCTAGAAGTAAGCAAAACTAACATTGGTAATTGCATAACAAAAAGTAGAGCAAAATGTGAACTAATAACCCCACATACTCACCTCCCTATCTGCCTGCGAGAAGAACATGAAAGCACTGACAGCTCTCTTTGGTGCATTTGGAATCCTTTTTCTTCTTTTGTTTTTTCTTTTTAATATCATCATCACCATCTTTGGCTTTTTTCCTACTCAAAGATGACTTCGAAGCAGAGGGTTCCTTTTTGGGTTTCTTCTTTGCAGACACCTAATGATATGATCCACAAATGTGACCACCATTATGAAATCTGATATTTACAACACCCCACCCCCAGACACCTCAGGAGAAAGTATGTAAACAAAAAATACAAGAAACAGGAATAGTTACCTCCTCATCGCCACTATCACTACCATCAGATTCTCCGCCAGAATCATCAGTAGGGGAGCCTCCATCGTCTTTGTCAAGAACAAAATCCTCATCCTACAAAGGTTCATCACATTTGTGCACCATTATTCCACCCAAAAAAAATATATACAAACAAGAAACCAGAAAGCACACAAAACCAACCATTAATTGCATTCATAAATCTACTCAATAAACCACTTGAAAGGAAAACCAAATTCTTCACGTTCAGCATCCCTTTGTGCTCTTAATAACTTTAATTAATTAACAAGAAAGATGTATCGAAATCCACCCATGTTTTTTAATGTTTCTGACCATCCCCTCTTAAGACTCCAACATAGGTGACATACATAATCAAAAGCTCATACCTCATAGAGGAGAAAACAACAAACTTAAAAACAATACCAGACGTTTATAACCATTAGATGACGTACATAATCAAAAGCACATATAGGAGTAATCAACAAACTTAAAAACAATATCAAAGAACAAGATGTATAAAAGTACAGGGAGGAGCAATTGTGGAGATATCCTCGTCTGACAATGCTCTTATTTAGAACGAAATCTGTATGCAGGTAAGAATGGGAAGCCAAAGGATAGAAAATGTAACACAGGAGGAATTGGCAATAGATATGCAGGCATAAAGTTACCTCCTCATCACTCTCATCTCCACCAGCTTCATTCTTGATACGCTCAAGATGGGGATCAACAGCATCATTATCCTCCTCCAGCAAAACCTCCATACCATCTGTAGTTATGACCATCACCAAGGTTCATGATCTTCAATCCCTTTGAACTACATGAATCAAACATTAATGTCATAAAGTGTGCTATGCCCAGCCTCTAAACTGTGGAAAATTTTAAAAGGCTTGTCTACTAACCTGATGAAATCAAATAGGTTATGGTATTCGTTTCTCTGAATGTTCCGGAAAAGATGCTCTTGCTCAGTCTTAAGTCTGATAAGAAGATCGAAGTAGTGCATACTTGCACCTCCAGCAGAATGCCTTTGAAACTCCAAATAATCGATCTATGTACACATGAAAAAGGTCAAACTCTCTGCCCAAAAAACAGGAAATTACCCATCCAAACAAGTAAATTCATGATACAAGAGCACCTCTTCATGAAGAATAAGGGTAGGTGGTTTGGGTAAAAAGAAAAAGCTCTTCTCAAGAGGATAAAGAACTCCATCCTCAGCTTTCAGTGATGACTTCACAGCATATCCATCCTGAGAGCTACGGAATTTCCCTGGTCTAGTGACTTTACCTGTCAATAAGGCACCAGACAAGCCACGAAGAATCATGGTAAAGACTTCATGAATTAGTCCCTGAAGTTCAAAGGCAGTCCAAGAAAACATGTCAATGAAGATCCCCAAAATGTCAGTGTCTAAAATTCTTGTATAAGCCAGTATGCTATTACCTTGTATGTTGGTTCTAGCTTGTCCTTATACTTGGTAGAAAGAAGATCTTCACTAATTGACAGGGTGCTATCAACCACATAATCTGTTTCAAACTGCATATCAAGAGGAACACAAACAAATGAACAAATGAAAACTGAAATCGTTAAACAAAAGCCAAGAACAAAATAATCATGTGATTAAGCAACAATATGATACCTGCAAAACAATATGTGGATACAAAGTTTGGCCCTTCCGAATGGGCGGATCAAGTGTGACAACAACAAAGGTAAATGGCTGATTGGACTGCATAAGAAACAAAAAAAAAAAATACATTAATCGAACCAGGAATTTTCTCAGGCTTAGCATAACCAAGTATTTTCTCTTATAAAGAAGCAATAAAAAAATCCACCATAGATAGAGAAATAATAATCAAGAGATTCCTCAGTTACTACATTTTACAAAGGTAAACAGAATATTGTGTAATGAGCAATAGCTGGCAAGAGATTGTAAACCTTGGGCAACAAAAAAAGACGAACAACACTGCTGTACTGAATTTTAAAATCATTGGCCTGCCCTTGGAGACGCAAAAATGAAAGATGAAGCTCAACATTGTAACGACCCCTACAAAAATAGAAGATGCATGAGTTATTCTAAAGTAGCAAAAATAAAAACAAACTACATCAATCAACAGCACTGGAATACCTTGGGGTGAGAATAGCAATCCCCTCAAATGTAACAACTGATTCCTCCCCTCCTGCTCCAACATCCGCCATTGACATAATTTTGTCACGAAATACCTAAAGGAAGTACTAAATAAATTATTCAACATTGTCTCAAGTGATAAGGGAACTTCCAAATAGCCCCAGCTAAGAAGAAAAAATTAATACAGGTACCTCTGAGCAGGAGGACGATTTTCATCACCAACAAATTGTGTGTTTGAGTTGGGTATGTGGAAACTTATTTCCATCAATGAATCTTTCTGCAAAAGTTGATGAAAAAATAGTAAGACTATGATAAGGTTCAATGGCAGGAGGCTACGAGCCCACATGCAATAGTATTAGCATCAGCTTCACCGAGTAAGCATAGAATTAATAAATTGCAAGTGCAAGCAAACCTCATTGGCACCAGTAGTATCATCGACATGGAACTCCAACATGACATCATTTTTCCCTTGAAGCTGTGTTTGTGCAACATCTGCTAAAGATACTTCAAATGCTTGCTTAGAACCAACAAGAAATGTAAGCATATTCCCTGAAAGAAGGCACCACTTAAACATTAATACATTTCAAGGCAGTAAGGTGACTGGCCAATCAGCCCTCCAATAAAGTACCCAGAATGTTTGCTTGCTAATCCCTGAAAAAAAAAAAAAAAAAGAAGAAGAAGAAGAAGAGGAAATGACACATATAAGGACTCTAGGCCAAATGATAATATGTTCCCTCAATGTTTCTGAAGAGTTGAGAGATCAATAAAAATCTAGCCTAAGGAGATTTTATCGTGTAAATGTCAAGGACACAACTAAAACAAGATCGTGGAAAAAAGAAAAAAAAAAGGGCCAAAGCAAACAAACCATTTAAATCAACTTCTCCCCAGTTCTTCCCACTAATAGAAAGCTGCTTCTCTTCTGGTGTTATTCCACAAGTGGTCTGGAAAAAAGTGGATAGACTGGCAACATCCTGTAAAGCAAGTACAACAAAAATGAAAAATCGTAAAGAAGTCTGAATAACCTAACCATGGAAACAACCATTAGTAGAAGGATGTACTTTCAAACCATACAAAATTTCCGAGAAATAAAAAGGATCGCAGCAGACACAGGCAAAATATTAGAGCTTCTTTCAGGAAGAATCACAAGTATGTAACAGAATAACCAGATGAAAGATTGTCTGAAAACATCATGTTTTCTTCAGTCGATATTGAATTTTTATGTCATAAATAGACTAGACACACATCAGATGATGGAAGCCAGAAAGAATAAAAAATACTGAAATTATTTCACCATATCACCAAGTAAACTCAATATAGAATTATCAAGGACCCAGCACAGTCCATGATTTAGGTGACTTCACAGTTGTCTGAAGTGTCCTAAAACAACGCAGATCTAGTTCTCTTTCTCATTTACTTATTTTTTTAAAAATAAAATTTTCAACATTGGGGCAGGCGATAATTATGAAAAATGAGAAACTGATAATATCTCCATAGTTTTTCATAAAAGCCAGAGCTGATGTCAGATCCTTTTCCATTTAAATTTAACCATGAATTGGACTCCTTCAGTGGAGATTTTAAATGCATGAGGCTAACTCAACATGAAGATAAATATAATCAGTCAAGAGAGGAAAAAGTCAGGAGAATGAATGTTACCTGGTCCCGGAAGCCAGTAAATTTGTAGAAAAGACCATCTTTAATCATCTCTGAACGAACTCCAAGCTGATTAGTTCGAGGGACTTTCATCCAGGTAAGGCCCACTATATCGGACTTATCCACTTCCACAGCCTTACCACCACCTTGTTTCTTCCATAGGATACCCCCAGAATGAACCCTTAGTTGTCCCGGATTCTGCATTATGTAACCAGTAAAACACAAAATAAATAAATAAATAAAACGAGCAAAAGACAGTTTATAATCCAAAGTTTCCAAATTTATGATAAATTTATGCTCACATATCTGACTTTTAGGGATGTATTCTCCTGAAACCCAAATTTTGTGTCGAATAATAATAAGCTGAGTCCTAGACCTAATCAAGGATAAGTTCCCTCGTACCCAAAAAAATGGAAACATAAATTTAATTCAACTTATAAAACCAATTTCCCAAATTGAAGCTCTGTGGTACTTTTAATTCACAAATTTGGTGTTTACACTCTTCAACAAGAATTAACAACCAAGAAATTGAGGAGGAAGATTAGAAAAGAGTTTATATTAAATAATTGAAGTAAATTCGAAAGGTGCCGACCTCAAAAACCTAGAAAATTTTACCTACAGAGAAACTATATCTTTCCGACGGATTGACAAAGAATCGAAGCATAATTGTTAAGTAGAAATATAAAAAAAAAATTAAAAAATTCAATTCAACGAGGAAATTAAAGAGAACATCCGAAAATTAGGGTTCCGCGTTCAACGAAGACAACCGACATCACAAGAACTAGGGTTAGGGTTTCAGGAAAACGCATGCGAAACCGAAAGAAGAATCAACAGTTAGTTCGACTAACAACAAATTGGGGCTTAAAAGAGTAGAAAATGATTCAAAGAAATAGAGAGAGAAAGAAGAACTCACACTTCCGCCGCGACCTCCGAGAGAGATATTGTTGAAGAGATGACCATCTGCCATAGCTTCGATTGTGAAGAATAAAGGAAAATAAACTAAGAAAGGGAGTTTATTGGGTATATATAATGGGGAGGGGGGAAAGAGAGTGGGCGGGATTGTTGTGGCGCGCGAAGAGGGATAAATGGGCTGGGCGGGGCCTTTCACTCAAAACCCATTAAGAGGGGATGTCACGTGACTATGTTCTCACGTGGCACGTTATTACCTGTTAGTGTTCGGCGGTTGGGACTCGGGTGGAGGGTTCATTTTTCTCTTTTGAATACAATGTACCCAATAATAAGCCCAGTGTCTGGTTAGACCTTGGAGCCCCCTGTCGTAATCTGGTTTCCTTAATCAAAACTTTTGAAGGAAAAAATAGCCCAAACCACTAGATCTCATGGGCCAACTGACGGATCAACGGCATATCAAGACCAAGGTGGCAAATGTTAATGCCACAGTAAAATATCAATGAAATTACTAAAATACTATTACTATTCTCAGAACAAAATGTATGAGCTGTCACTAAACTATTAAGTTGTTATATAATAGATTATTGAATTATTTATTTTATAAATTTGGTCACTTAAATGTGTGTTTAGAGTCATTCCGTTATAGTACAAAATTTGGTCACTGAAATGTGTGTTTGTGTATTTTTTTTTTAAAATTTTTCCAATTTTGGGTTTGATTAGTTTTAGATTTCTGTTGCAATTCAAAATCACTGTACAACTGATTTTACTTAAGGATTCATGGTTTTGTTTTGAAAAACCTTTTACAATTTTCTCCCTGAAATTTTTTTCTCTATAATTAAGGGAAGCTGTTGATATTCTACAAATATAAGATCTTCGTCAATGATTTTTATATGAGGTAAGTACTTAGGCTTGAATTGGTTGATTTTTGGTGTTTATTGATATTAAAATCTTCATATGTCTTGGTATTAATTTTAGAGTTGGCCGGATAAATGAACAAAAAAAATAATTTGAGAAATAGATTTATCAGGGGTTGAGATTTGTTATTTTTTGAAGAATGGTGTTAATTTTGGAATTGGCTAGAGAAAAGAACAAAAAAATTGAACAATATTCTTATCGGAAAATTTGAGATTTGTTATTTTTTTGAAGAATAGCTCTACGTATATTCTTTGCAAAATGATGAATGCAAATTCTTGCTTCTTTAAACCCCTTCTCATTGTTGCTAAAATGGTTAGAAAGGCAAAGATAAATCCGACTTTGTTTTTCTTTTCTGTTTTCCCTAGTTTTGTTTGCAGTGTAAGGATTTGGGATTTGAATTGATGTCTCTTTGCTATATGGACTGTATAAGAAACTTTCGATTATCATACATCAAGTAGCAAAATTGGTTGCAAAGTCGATTAGTAACAGATTTTTATTTGTTTACTTTTCTTTTTTGTTTTAACTTTGGGATAAGTACTTTGGTGTTTCTTATCTAATTCTATTCCAGTCAATTTTGTACTTGTTTATGATACTATAATAGATGATTTTTTGTGAAAGAACATATATGCATAAGCTTTTTGAGTGTCAGCATTTTATATGTGCGTGCATGGAATCAGACATTCTATATGAAAGACATTTTCTAATGATGATTACAAGCTCAAAAAGAAGTTAATCAGAGCCTCCTGGGAGCAATTTTGTTGATCACTCTTGTACCAAAACGCCCAGGGGAACCAGGGATGATTCGGTGATATGACTTCAGCAAAAGCTACATTATAAGAATCTGTTCCTAATCGACTTTGCAACCACCATTTGCTTCATGAGAAGCCATCAGTCATAGTCCAGGTGTTCTTGAAGCCAAGATTTGTCAATGTTCTTGCAACTATCTTTGCTGTATCCGAGTACCTGAAAGATTTAGAAAATCTAAACTATAATGCAGATGATAGAAATATCGTGTCTAGGTGCATATACAAGCATCAATGTGAATTTTTTCTGCTTTTTTTTCCAATGAATTTGAATATGTTCGAGTAATTCATAAGAAAGCTAAGGAGCAACTCACGAGTCCATGATCACAATGTTGGAACCTTTATTGATCTTCTTGAGATATGAAATCTTTAAAGCCACCAGCTTAGCTTCTACTTTATTTACGCTTCTCACTAGACTTCTGAACTTGGTAGGTAATTCTTCCAATGGCACAGCTCATGGAATAATGTCATCTTACTCGTGTAAGATTACTAGTACTTTTCCAAAATAGTATATGATCCAAGCAGATCGATTTACTAAAAGAATATCAACATGTTTTCGAGTGATAACCCTAGTTTCTGTCTGGGGGTACACCAGATGTGAAGAAGACAAGGTGCTGGTAAGGCTTGGAAGAACATAGCTGTCTCTTATACACATCTCCTTTTTAGTTTGCTACCTAAATGTTTATGACATGATTTCACACAAACTAGTGGAAGAAGTTATAACTATTACTTACAGAATTGCAATAATGTTGTTTTTAGCATTAGAAGGAAGGCGAGGAACTCCAGCTTTTTTCCTTATCCTTTTCTGATCTAATATCAATCAAAATGTAATTCTTTGTTGACATTAGATCCTTAACAATTATGGTGAGATCACCTGTACAACAATTGTCCTGATTCAACATTTTAAATTCATATTTGAGTGCCAATAAACCAAAAACTTGTGTGAATCATGTCATAAACATTTAGGTAGCAAACTAAAAAGGGATGAGGGGAGTACCAAATATATGTGCTTATTGTTTCTTTTCTTCAAAAGTCATGAAGGACAGAAGATTATTTTATCCAAGGCCAATGAAGTTAATGAAATTCAAGTGAATGTGTCTGATTCCATTCACGCACATATAGAATGTCTCCTATAGGATGTAATTGCTGTTGTTGTTTAGCCTCAATCTACTTCTCCTTGTGTTTTCTAAGTATATAGTAAAAAAGTACTTGTGATGAACATATTAGTTTTTCTAAAGTATGACTTGTGTTTTCTAAAATATTTTTCTCTTCAGCAAATTGACTCATGTACCATTTCCCTGAATTAAATTAGTTGATCATCATATGCTTTCCTTGTGTGTAGGCAAACAAATTAATGTTGCAGATCGTCATATACTTAGATGGGTTGTAAATTTGTAATCATCAGCATGTTGTTCAATGTTGTCAAGTTTCCTCTGACTTTTTCTCTTAATAAATCTGTGGCCATGAAATGCCAACATGATGCAGTAACTCATACCAATGTACTAGCACATCTAGATACCTGCGCTTTAGCAGCAGGATATGCAGTTCTTGAAGGCTATAGAACTCCAATTGTTATACCTAGGCCACCTCATATTTATACGGATCAAGCTAGAGAAAATTACATGGATAGTATATTGTACGGAAGTAGTTCATATTGTATAGATCAGATTAGGATGGACCAAGATACTTTTTTTCGGTTACTAAATACTCTCACAGTTAGAGGTTTACTGTATCCAACCATTCACATGTCCTTAAGAGAGCAATTATTGATATTTTTACAAATAGTGGGTTAGCTCATAATTTAAGGTTTCGAACGGTAGGAGGATACCTATATAGATCAACCGAAACCATTAGCCGATATTTTTCTATCACATCTATGCTGTATATTATACACATCTATCCAGTAACTGGTTCATTTGATAAAATCAGTAATTTCTAATATATTTGTAACCAAAGATAATATATTTGTAATGTAAGTTCTAACATTTATTAGACTAATTACAAATATATTAGAAATTATTATTTTATCTAACTTATAACATCGAAATAGGACTGCGTAGGAGCTATAGATGGCACACACATTCTTGCAGCTATTCCCCTTGAAATTCAAGGAAAATTCCGTGGTCGAAAGGGAATACCCACACAAAATGTGCTTGCTGCTATTTCATTGACTTATACACATTTTCAAATGTATCTCCCTGACAAATCAAATCAACTTGAATTTCATTAGAAGATGTTCTTTCAACGTATGGAGGAATGCAAGTACCCAAATTTACTATAGTCAATAATTTTTGCGAGTAATAAATATAGAAATGGGAAAACAAATAGATAATAAAAATTAGCTTTTGTGTTTAACTTGTAGACAAGTACTATCTTGTAGATGCTGGTTATGGCATTCGCAATGGATTCATCCCACCATATCAAGAGGTCAATATCATTTGAAAGAATATGATGGTAATCCATTCAAAATCAAAAGAGCCAAAATCTTGTTTATTCCTCTTTGACCTACAGGCATACACAATAGCATGTGTTGAAGAAACGTTTTCGTGTGATAGATAATGATCCATTTTGGGATTTCAAAACCCAAGTGGATGTGGTGTTAGCATGCTGCATCTTACACAACCACGTCATGGGTATAACTCCAAATGATAGATTCATACAAGAGGTAATTCAAGACCAGCAATCCCAAGCTCCAATTGTCCTTTATGAACAAGAATCTCAAACACAGCAAGGCCAAACACAATGTCAATCACAGCAAGGCCTAACACAATGTCAAACACAACATGATAGGAAAGCAGAAAATAGATTCTGGAATGGGAGAGGAAAAGGGACGCAATTACACATGCTATGTATGCAGATGTATACGGAGACGACAAAATAGATGATTTAGCTGCTTATTGTTGTTTGAAATCTTCTTTTTCTTTGTCTCTTTTTTAATCTGCATACATAGCATGTGCATATTTAGAAAAGTAATATGTCCCATTCTCATTTTCTGCTTTCCTATCATGTTGTGTTTGACATTGTGTTGGCCTGTCTCTTATACACATCTTTTTCTTCTAGATTCTCGTTTTATTTTATCTAGTCTTTATTTATGATGTTAGCTATTGTAATTAACTAATTTCACATGAAGATGGGCGAAAAAGGAGAGAAACAGTTTAGGTGGTCAAAGCCTATGGAGCATATGATGCTTCAGATTTTGGCAGAAGAGGTGAAACTTGGAAATAGGCCTAACAAGACAAAGTTCATTTACACGCGTGGCAGATGCCATCAAAGAAAAATTTGGAGCTACTTGTTTACTAGATCATGTGGAAAATCATTTGAGTAACTGTGAGAGCTTCTTGGTCTACCATAGTGGCAATTCGTGGAAGAAGTGGGTTTTCTTGGATTGAAGATTTGAAGATGATCATTGCAAGTCCAAGTGTGTACCATGATTATATTCAGGTAATTACTTTTTCTGTACTATCTTACCTTTCTTTGCAAATTCTTGCTTCTTTAAGCCCCTTCTCATTGTTGCTAAAATGGTCAGAAAGATGTGTATCAATCTGACTTTGTTTTTCTTTTCTTTTTCTTTTTCCACTGGTTTTGTTTGTAGTGTATGGTATTTGGAAAGTAATTTTATTTTTTGTGCAACAATGATGAAAATACTATACTTCTTGATGTGTATAAGAAAGGGGCATTTATCGACATTTCTGGCAGTTGTGTTGCTTCGAGTATGATATTTGGAAAGAAATTCTTAACTTATATAAATGATCTATCCTAGCTTTGGAGGAAAGTTTGATGGGATACGTGATGTCTTATGACAAAATGTGATTTCAAGTTCTATAATCAAGAGTCAACATGATCATTATCTGATAAATTGGATTTTTAGGAGTTTATTCACATGTCATTTGCTGACTGTCTCTTATAAACATCTATATGCCTGTATATTGAGACACCCGTTGCTTGTTTTGTTTTAATTAGGATAGCATAGAGAGTTTTGGTGTACAACATTGATATTTTAATCACCTTTTCATCATGCATGCATAACAAATCCTAGTGATGAAAAGGCGATAAAAAAATGATCATACTACATATATATCATCTTATGCTATATCTACTTTGGTAGTGCGGTGACCTTTTGCATAACAAATCTTGGTAAGCTTGTTTGACATTATGGCAAAAATGCTTCAGGTAAGTTGGTATCTTGACTAGTGTTGATAAGCATTTGCTCCATTTTGGCCAGCTTCTTGTTCCATATAAATCATCTTATGCTATATCTACTTTGGTAGTGTGGTGGCCTTGCCATAGTTGTTGAATATGTCATGTTACCTCTGTGAGGACATCTTTTGTTAAGTTTCTCGAGCCGTATCCTGTGAACTATATTAGCTGCAATGAAGTGCTTTTTTGGTTGTTGTGGATTGTATACAAGTATGTTTTAGTAATGATTTGCTGGGGTTGACTAGGTTTATACTTGAGTATCCAAGCACACTGAAATCTAATGTACAATTTTAGTTACTCTGCACTGCCTGTTGAGCCAAGGATACTTGCTAACTTGACTTCAGTAGGGTATTTGTCAGGGAGACAACTGCTTTTGGAGAATGTATGATTTTTTTACAGGTTATTACTTATTACCATAAATCCCACCAGTTTGAAGCTTATTCTTGGAGAAACAATGAAAAGAACAGAATGGCCACATTCTTGACTCTATTCTTTTATGCAGTGGCATTATTACTACGTAAGCCAAAGGACACTGCTATGGCCTAACTTAGGATAATCGATTGGTATCTTTCTATAGTCAAAAAGTTAGTACTTACAAACCTCTTACGTTGGAAAAGTTGGAATTCAATTCTCCTGAAAGCAGAACCACAGTGGTTGCTTCTGCCTTTCTTTTCTATCATTTTTTTTTTCGAAAAAGAAACCTATTGAGTGTGTCTGTTTTGTTCGTTACTTGACCATCTTATTATATCTCTACGTTTCCTTCATTCCCAAACATTCTTTATCTCATATGATCAGCTTCTAGCCTTGTACACACAATTTTATGCTTGTTCACAGGACTAAAATTTCTGCTTAATGGTGTGTATAAATAGACATGTTAATGATATTTAACAGATATTGATGATGATGATTAAATCATGTCTTCTTTTATGCAGAAACATCCAAGTCATGACAAGTACATCCACAAGAAAATTGACTTCTATGATGAAATGGCACTTGTGGTTGGAAAAGACATGGCAACTGGGAGTTTTGGTAAGACATTTACTGATATAAATTTGGGAGCTCAAATACATCATCATTTGGAGCTCTTATACACCGCAAAAGATGTGTATAAATGAGGGCCTTTGCTGACATCCTATCTGAGAAACTTGGAGAGGTGGCAGCTGCTTTAACAAAACTGAGTACTAATAAGCTTGATGTCTCAAGTTTATATGATGAGAGCATGAAGATAAAGGGGTATGAAGAAGAGTTTCTTGCCTCAGTCTTTGATCATTTGGTGCAAAATGAGATGTTTGCTAAATCATTTATTGTGAAAAGTGATAGACTTCGATTGAATTTTCTCGAGGATTTCAAGAAACAAAGGCAAACATAATTTGTATTTAACTATACTTTTGTACTTAGAAACAAAGGCAGAGACATAAGCATTCAATTTCTATAATTTTAGTTGGGCTTTTATCCCATGGAGGTATTTAGCTCTATTTTTGTCTATTTGATGCAGTTTAGGCCTAAGATTTTTTTGGCATTTATCTTTGATATGCTTACATATAAATGTGTTTGACAAAATAGTGTTGTTATAATTATATAATATTTGTTAAGTATAAAGGGATTGAAATGTTTGAAATAAGATTGAATTAAGTTGCTAGAAAGAATATGATACAATTTTTATACAAAGTATTTGACTTTAGTTGATATAAATAATAAATTTGATTGTAAATGGAGATAATATTTTTAAGCTAAAAAAACATTTGTGACATTTCAACAAATGCTAAAAAATGAATTTAGAAAAGATTTTCACTAGACTAATATCCAAACACCTGAAAATTAGTCTAGGAAATTATTTTCACTAGACTAACCAAACACATGAAAATCATGAAAAGAAAATTATTTTTCATGTAAATGACTTGGTTGGAAAATATTTTCCTAGGGAAAACATTTTACATCATACCAAACAGACCCTAAATGTGTGTATGCAGTCACCATGAAAATAAAAGAAACACACACTTAAGATAGTTGACCAAATTTGAAAATAAATAGTTCAGTGACTTCAAATACACATTTAAGATAGTTTAGTGACTAAATTTACAAAACAAATAATTCAGTGATCATGTATGTAACAATCTAATAGTTTGGTGAACATTCATGCATTTTACTCTTCTCATTATGTATATGTACTAGGGAGGACAGCAGAACATACGTAATTTGAAATGTCAATTTAGTGACTTTCTGCTGTGGCATTAACAAGTATTGTTGTGGTAATAACATATGATATGAAAAGGCATAAAGATTAATTTAAAAAAACAAAAAACAAAAAAAAAAAGGTAAGTTACCAACTTATTAATATTCCATAATTCAATGCATTAACATTCATTTTAATATTTTGACATGGATGAGTATCAAGTATCAATATATATATATTTTTTTCATGTTTTAGAGGATATGTATAGAACATAAGACTACCAAACTAATTGAAAAGAAATATAAGAGTTAAAATGTTACTATGAAGCTTTACTAATTTTTAACAATACTATGAATCTTTGTCTAGAAAATTTGAAAAATGCACCATTCAAGAATAACCCTCTTTTCTAAGCATTCGGACAATCAGACCCCATTTTCTTACTACTTGTTAACTCAATTAAACGAGTAGCAGTACATTGTAATTAAGATGCAAAGGAAAAGACATTTTTGGCTGCCAAGAAATTAAGAGAAAAGAACACTCTAGTACTCTTTTCATTCCTTTTATTGGTCATCATATATTTGTCATGACTCCACAAAATAAGCATGCCGTGCGGTTTTAAGAATGCAGCTATAATAATACCGTCTGTATTGCACTCGGTTACGTGCCCAATCTCCTCATTCACAATGTTCATTATAAAGATTCCACACATGTCCGATCTTGTGTAGTAATTGATTATCTCTTACCATATTAATTAGCTCATAAATAATAAACAATTCTTGAAACTTATTAAATTGGCAGAATGTTGTAGGAGTCGATTCCATAGATTATATCGTCTTAAATTTGCAAGTCATTGAAGGTGACAAAAAACTAATCAATCTCTTTCTTAATACAGTTTAAGACACCACCCACATCAGACAAAAAAGATTGACCGGGTGAAAATTCCTAGGATTAATTCTGTTGCTCAAAAAAGAAAATGAGAAGGAGAGAACTTGACGTGCACTATTGCCATTTTGGGGTGAAAAGATTGTCTGATATATATTACAGTTTTACTGATATGCCTTTCTCTCATCATACAATATCTTTAATTTGTCACTTATCTCAAGTGTTCAGCAGACTAAGCAACAATTCCCCTTCGTTACTGATTTGTTAGTCAATAATAATTCTTTCAAATAATTTATTAACATGCAAAACACTAGCATTGTTATGGCTTTTGCCATAGACCTTAGACTACTTGAAAAGGAACTAAAATGGACTTGCAGGTGGGGAAGGTCTCTGCTACCTATTACGCATTGCGTAATATGAAAAATAGTTGTTTGGAGATAATTCAACAGTTAATTTGCAGAGTCTCTAGCATGCACTCTCCTGCACGAGATATAGGAAAGTAGAATACACAAGGATTTGGTTTTTAGGGTACATATACATAACGAACCAATAAGTTCACCTTGAAGACGGAAGCAATCAGAAAATTAATTCCTCGGGCTGGCACTTGACAAGTCCTTTTTGTCTTTAGTTGTCCAGAAAATCTTTTGCCTTTCATTGTTGTTATCGTAATTTTCTCTTATATCCTACATTATTGTCATTGTCAATAGCCAGTTGTAACTACATCAGACGAGACATAATAAGACCCAAACAAACCCACAGATTTTGCTTATATATGTATGCACGAGCTTGCACGAGCAAAGAATAGGAAAGCATAAGAATTGAAGCTATAAGAGGCACTGGATACAAGATTTAATAAAGAAAAATAAAACCATTCGTAAGAAAATGTCAACTATGATCAAGAGTGAAGAGAATAATATTGGAAGGCGTCGAGTGTGCATGGTGGAGGGTGATCAATCTCCTGATGGGAGGTCGACTGTCAAGCGACGAAGAAGAGATCATCGGACGGATGCAGCTGTTGCACTTGCCTCTCAAGGCCAGCAAATACAGCAGCAACAGATGGAGCAAGTTGTTGATCCATCTTCTGCGCCAACCACTGTGAAAAGGAGTTCGAGGTTTCGAGGTGTAAGCAGGCATAGATGGACAGGTCGATTTGAAGCACACCTGTGGGACAAACTTTCTTGGTACAATGTAACTAGTAACACAAAAAAAGAAAGGAAAACAAGGTACTACTATATATAGCTAGCTAATCATAATCCTTGTACAGTATATTTTTGTGGTGTTGCAGTTCAACCTAGTGGTATCTAACATTGGGTTTTTCATTTTCATTTGTCCAACCCCACTCTTGTATGGAAACTTGGATTCGAACAGTTTATCTTGGTGAGTTGTTTGACCCCCCTTTCATAACTTTGACGTCTTGTTTTAATTGTTTCCATTTTGTTTTATGAGATTTGCGTACTTACTCAAACTACGTACCTTTGTAAAAATCATTAGGAGCTTATGACGAAGAAGAAGCAGCAGCAAGAGCATATGATTTAGCTGCAATCAAGTACTGGGGAACTTCGACTTTTACTAATTTTCCGGTAATATACCATAAAACTGAAGTAACAATACTGTCGGGGTCTGTGTACTTATTATCACATCCAGGCTCGACCTTATGATTCCGATAATTTCTGCAGATCAGTGATTATGAGAAAGATCATAAATTGAAATAATGCAAGCAGTAACTAAAGAAGAGTACCTAGCCTCACTTAGAAGGTAGATCCCTCTCATCCTATTCTACAGGATCATTCTACAATTTTGTGCCCCCATACGACCATTATTTCATGCCTATCGGTGTCTCATGAACTTTTCTCACTGCAGGAGAAGTAGTGGTTTTTCGAGAGGGGTATCCAAGTATAGAGGTGTTGCAAGGTATGTTTTCCAGAACATAAAGTGGAATTAACTGCATTGTAAATAAGAGCATCTCTAAAACATACTCCATTTTCCGTCACACTGCAGGCACCACCACAACGGAAGATGGGAAGCGAGGATAGGCAGAGTTTTTGGGAATAAATACCTCTATCTAGGAACCTACAGTAAGTCACAGCAATAAACTGACACTGCAGATTATATTAATTATACTTGCACTTCGTATAAGAAAAAGGACCTTAGGTACTCATGGAAAGATATGAATGATGGTACAACATGAATTTGTCAAGTATATGTAAACATCCATTTAAGCAACACATACCTTCACAGGTACCCAAGAGGAGGCAGCTCGGGCCTATGATATTGCAGCAATCGAATACAGAGGGATAAATGCTGTGACTAATTTTGACTTGAGCACTTACATCAGATGGTTGAAGCCAGGAGTAAACCATGCAGCTTCTGCCCAGGAATCAAAACCAAGCATAGATCTACAGACTGTTCCGTCCCCTGACTTCCATGCAGGAGAGAATTCCCAATCCTTTTTCTTCCAAAGGTCATTCAGCACAGGGGACCTTACTATGGAAGAAATACGAGAACAAAGATTACCAGTTATTTCATGCAACAAAACTTCTTCCCCATCAGCACTCAGCCTCCTACTCCAATCTTCAATTTTCAAAGAACTGGTTGAGAAAAATTGCAATGCCTCAGAGGAAGAAAATGATACCGAGAGTGGAAAAATTAGGCCACAGGTGGTTAATGAAGACTATTTGGCTGGGATGTTTGGTGACGGAAATGAAATGAGATACCCCATTATCTGTAACTTCTGAGAGTTACGGCATTGACTTGGAAGAACCATTCTGTTTCAACTATGACTGCCTAGAGAATCCACCACAAACAACTTTATGAACCAGACCTCTAAAACTAGTGGATCATAAGAATTTCATCCGCTCTGTGTAAACTGAGAATGTAATCTGAAAGAAAGATAACACTTCTTCCTATTTATTTGGCAATGATATATGATCAAAGTTTGGATATGGAAATGGAAATGGTATCTTTTGCATCTACGGTCTACCCTTTTTCAGATAAACGTAATGTCATACTAAGCTTGTTGAAAAGAAGCCTCTATTGCCAGCAGTAATATGCTTCTACTCTTACCACAGTGTCAAAATATATTATGGCCATGTTTTTCATGAGCAAGAGTGGTTAAATACTTCCCCATCTTCAGAATATAATTTACTATATAAATATCCATAAGCTCCATTCAGAACACAAATCGAAGAATTGACGTCAAATTGATGCAAAAGGAAAATGAAATTTGCAGTGTTCTAGAAAAACGTTTAGAGACCAATTACTGTCAAACAAGAGAGAAGCCCTTCATTATACATACATGTATAGGCAGTTACATATCACATGATGAAGAACATTTGCAAGTACAGCAAGATGTGTCATTCAGAGTGAACTACTAAGCAGAAAAATCATAAAAGGGAGGAACAATCTAAATTCGCTGAAAATAATCAAATTCAAGTTAAAATTCATACATACAAAAGACCTCTCATGTTCATATTCAACAAAACCTTATGCCATGCTCTATAACAAATCACTATTATCACTTGGTCTAAAGTGTAACTTAAGTTTCCCAGCTACCTAGTTGTACCAACTACTCCTACAAATAGTCTAATTTGTTCCACAAGTCAAGGGTGCTTAAAGTCATGGTAAGGTCATAACTCATAAAACAAACTTCAAATGACTGAAGTCGCGGAACTCAAGACAGACTCCACCATTAGAAACCCAAATGCAATCATACAACACAGGACAAGAAAAAGAAGAAAATGAGAAAAAATAACTGATGCCGAATAATATAAAAAGAAAAAAAAAACTGCCAATCATTGCAGCAGCTCTCTTAGAAAGCACAAGAAATAATACAGCTTTAACTCTCTTACAGAAATACAGGTGTCGTATCAGTTCAAAACATGAAATACCTAACTCAAAAGCTTCAAAACTGTTTTCTCTTATTCCGAAATAACAAGTGTCGTTTTGAATAAACATAAATGACTATAAAGAAAACACTAGCAGACATAGAAACTGAGAACCAAGGAAATGGTGGGTCCTTGAAGCAAATAAGTGAGGCCTCCAAATCTTGAGACGCATGATAAACAAGAGAGTGGATAGCATATAAATCATGGTCTGAAGACCTCAAGTAGTACAAAGCCATATCAAAATCAAAATGTGATAATGCAGAAATGGCTTTGTCCAGCTTGTATTTGAATAGGTTCCATCTCTGCATAAACTCAGTCTGCTGATTCTGCCTCCAAGAAGCTTTTTCTCCCCACCATGAGCAGAAATGGATTCCAGAACATCCAAAGCACTTCCAATACTGTAATTAAACGATGTCAAAAGCACATTTCTTCTGGCAGCATCCTTCTGTACAAAAGACATCGAAGAAATCTCGGAGAAGGGTCCAAATGGTGTCTGTCCAACACTCCATGTGTAATCCACTAGTGTACTATTATGCCTAGGGCTCCAGACCAAGTGTGTCGGGGATACACCCCACATACTCTGCAGAATGGAACCGACAAGTGGTCTCTCAAGTTCTCGAGTCTGGGTAAACACATGGCGGCCATTGCAACTATAATCGCTCACAGTCTGTGTATTCTTGGTTCTGATAGCTATTACCATATCTTTAAACGCAACAGACTGGTGATACCGATCAAGCAACAAAATCGAATTGACATCCAAATCAAACACATATACAGGAAGTACTCTACTACTAAAATCTTCCTCAGGAAGCCCTGCCAACCTCCTGAACTCATCATGGGCGAACCAGAAATAGTCTGATGTAAACGCTTGGAGTCCAAGTACTCACTAACAATGAGAGTGTAATTATCAAACAAGTACCTAGAAGTATACGAAGTAGTTGCCCTCGAAATGGCAAAAGAACAGATCGAACACTCGGATAACTTCACCTCATATTTCTTAAAACTCAACCTCTGATCACCCAATAGCAGTCCTTTACCATTAATCTCATCAGTAAAAGTTCTCTCCATCGATCTCCAATCTAACCCAAAATTATCCGGAGAAGAAGCATATACATGTATGAACTGAACAGTCAACAAATTCTCAAAAGGCACCGGAATTCTCAATGAGGGCACGAAGAGTACCTGATAAGCGCTCCAAACCAGAGATGCCAAGTCCGTTAGCAATGCCTTCTGGGACTTGGGCCGGCCGTGCACTGCTGCCAGCGGATGAAATTCACCTCTCGGCAAGACCCCATCACCGGACAAAGCCGGCCCATAATCCACAGGTCCGGCACCCAAAATATCGATCCACAAGTACCGATCTTTCCCGGTCCAGATAGAGCCCATGCACTTGGTGACCCCAGGGGACGGATCTCCGGGGGTGTAGCTATAGGCATAGGACTTGGATTGAGAGCCCAAATGGAGAATATAGATGTAGATTCCGTCAATGGGTTTTTCCCTTTCGAAGTCCTGTTTGATGATATCATCGATTATGGAGTGGGGGACGGATGCGAGGGGCAATCGTATGGAGGAGGGAGAATTAGAGAGATGGGTTTTGAGAGCTTCGGAGAGGCGAGTGGAGAGAGAAGAGGAGGAGAGGGAGACGTCGAGGTGGAGGGAATGAGAGAGGGAGAGGTGGTGGTGGGAGGAGGAAAAAGGGGTGATAACGTGGAAGCGGTCGGAGGAGATGGCGGAGGTAAGGAAGGAGGAAAGGAGAGGAGGGGAGGACGATGAGAAGGTTGGACCCACCAGCTTCACGGTAATGGGGACGGAGAGTTTGAGGGAGAGAAGGGAATCCGGGGTGGGTCGGACCTATAAGGATGGGGTGTGAAATGGATCTCTTGAGGGAGGAGGGAAGTAAGAGGAAAGAATCATTGGTGCCTTGCGGGTCAACCCGATATTGCTGGGTCAGGAAGGAATCTAAGCCCAAGACCTCCGCGGAAGAAATTGTGGTGCTGAGAATTATTAGGTGGAGGAGGAAGAGGACGGCGGCGGTGGTGGCGGAGGAGCGCATCTCCGCGATGGTGAGGGGTGGGATTAGGGTTTGGGAGGAGTGATCAGTTGACGAGTGGAGATGATAAGCACTGAAGTTTGGTAGTGAAGAAGGACTGAGGGATGACTTTCTATTTTTACGGTTTTACCCACTCATTAAACATGACTCAACAACCAGTTACCGCGGGCAGTCATTTTTACTACTTTTTTTTTTTTAACCTTTTCACTCTCAGCTTGGGAATGTAATTTTTTTGTTTTCTTTTTGGGAAAATTGCAATTTTCGTCCCTGAAATATTCAGATTCCCATGGAAATCAGATAACTTTTTTTTTTTTTTTTGAGTAAATCTTAGTCCATACCATTAGTATATAAAAAAATTTACACCAACAAATCTAAATGACATATGTGAAAAAATAACTTTTAAAATTAAAATAATGCACATGTGTCATGTATCTAAACTCGATTGTGTACAAATTTCTATACATCAACGATACATGAAAATGTATATATATTTGTCTTTGAAATTTTTTCCCTAGATTCTTTTCTGTGTGGTAGGTTTGAATTCATTTTTTTTTACCTTGCATATTTTATTATGGAGCTATATTAATGGATTACATAAATAAAATGTATATTGAATACACGATTAACAACTTTGATAACAACAAGTCCCAAAAAAAAAAAAATGTTTATGTCAACTATCTAAAGAGATGTCGACAAACTTGGTTTTGAAAGAAAATGTAATTATGCTTTTAATTTGTTTCAAAATCAATGGATGATTGTTGTTAATAGAATAAAACTTTGAAGATGTTGTAATTTTAAAGATGTTGTCAATCCTTCTAAAATTGTCCAAAGTCATGTCGAATTAGTAAAATATATAATTGAAACTATGAATAATATTGGGATTGAATATTCAAAAAATAAAATGAATTGTAAACAACTCAAGGTAATTGATCAGGTTGATTTTGTTATTTTCCATGAGGTTATTATAGCAATTACCTTCTTCAATAAATTATTAGTAGTAGTATTTTTGGCATAATAATGAGGTCTAATGAAGGACGGGTATTAAACCCTCCATTCTCAAGAAACTTTTTAATATTCAATATAATTGGACTTCTTCCATTATTTACTGAATAAATATTAAAATATTATTAATTAATCAGTAACCATCATAAATCTTTTTTTGTTGAAATAACTTGTTCTCTTTGCTAATTGCTAATGTTATCCTTACCTGATTGCTACATGATTTTGCTTGTAAATTGAATTCTGTTTTCCTAAAGACTGAGTGGTATAAAAAGAAAAACTTAACAGACACAAAAGTGAACATTTAACAATAGTTGGAGGGACAGAGACACCTCTGTGGGAATATAAAAGTACTTCATGGACGAAATTTGAAAATTTCCTTTCTCCAGTTTAGACCAGCCCACTGGAATACGAGGTATGGCCAATGGTTTTCCCTTCCCTCTTCTTGAAACCAACTGTTTTAAGCTCCTATTCCAATATCCATTATCGGAATCATCATCCAAAAACCAACAACATTAACATAGGCAACAGCAAAAACAACAATATACTATGTTGCACAAGTGTCGTTAGCCTCTAAAAAAAATATCCAAGAACCCAAATCTTTTTTATTTATTTTCTGTACTATATGTTTACCTCCTCTGTTTCGCCATAAACTTACCAAAAGATTCTTTCTTTATATGGGTTCTTCAATACCCAGATCACAATTTTCTTGAATTTTCTTATTGCTCTATTACCTTGCCCGAAAAGTTTGAAAACTTGGGGTGAAAGGGTAATTAATTGTAACAAAAATGGGGGTAGAAAGAAATGTAAGAAAACGAAAAGGTAACAACTAGATTTTACAGCGAGTCTAAGAAGAATAGGCGAAGACAGAAGAAAATTACAGTGGTTCAAAAGCTTTATGAAACTTGCAAAGAAGTTTTTGCTGATTGTGGCCCTGGTGTTGTACCTTCACCTGATAAAGTTGAACGTCTTAAGGCTGTTTTAGGTACAATCATTTATCTCCTTGTTCATGATCAGTATACAAGTTAGAGTTTTGTGGGGATTTTTTTTTTTTTTTTTTTTTTAAATTTTTGGGGGAAGTATAACCTTTTTAGCACAATGTACTAGTGTCTAATAACGTAAAACTATTTGGTAGTTCCCTTGTTGCAGTGTAATTGATTTTCAGGTTTACTTTGGACATTTATTTCCTTTATGGATGATGATTATTACTATTCTTGGAAAGTCATCAAATATTTGGCTTTATGTGCTTTTGTGGGAGTATTATTTAGCTTTTCAGCGGACTTTGATGTTGTACGATTCCGAGGTTATTTTGGTCAGTGTGGTACAAACAGATTTATGAAGAATACTACTTGCATTTGCTAATTTTCTGTCTGATTGTTTTTAGAAATGACCCGTGTGTGTTTTACTGAGTTTGATTTCATTAGAAAAAAAAAAAAAAAAAAGTCCCGGTTCTGCTTTTTTCTACCAAATGGGCACTGGTTTCTGTGTATTTATTAGCATTTGGCCAAGTTATAATTACTGTGATTGGTCTAATTGAAAGACCACTAATTGTTTCAACAAACACTTGCACCATAAAAGGATCCTTATGGAAACCTTTTATGTTTGAATTGTCTGTTGGATATGCAATGTTTACGTAATGGATCAATGTGTTCTTAAAAAGTCAAAAGTCATTATTGGTAAGATGGTAAAAGAAACATCTAATGTTCACTTGGAGTCAACTCAAAATGCCAACTAGATTGCAATTGTGTGGCGTGGTTAATGATTACGCTGTTCTGTCTTTTTTCTGTGACACGGCCAGTCATGCAATTACTTCGAGTGGAAATAATTTGTTTTCTCTCTTACGGTTGCCATGTAATGTTTCATACATCATAGATGGATTGATTAAGGCCTCATGGAGTTTGGACTGTATTGAGAAAATTCACTTCTTTTCAAGGGGCTTCCCCCTGTAAGCTGATGTTTCTTTCGTTAGTGTGGTTTTGAAATATATAGATTAACGAGGCTATAGCATCCAGAAAGGATTTAGCTAGAAAAGGTGCATGGTTTGCTCACTCCTTTGCTCATAGTCTTGTTTATATACATGCAGATGGCATGACTGAAGTAGATGTAGGCCTGAGGCCAAATATGCCATTTTTCAAAGCAGCAACTACTGAACAATTCCCCAGAATTACCTATCTGTGTCTTTACGAATGTGAGAAATTCTCGGTATGTTGGGGTATTCGCGGCATTATACCGGATTAAATTACTCAAACTGTTTTACTTCTTACCTCTAATTGCAGCATGGCAACCTTATCTCTTTATTTTTGCAGATAGGAATCTTCTGTTTGCCACCAACAGGTGTCATCCCACTGCATAATCATTCCTGGAATGACAGTTTTTAGCAAGCTTCTTTTTGGAACCATGCACATCAAGTCGTATGACTGGGTGGATAATGGTTCTGATGCCACAGCTGTGCATGCTGATCCTGTGGATGGTATGTCTTGTCTGAAGCTGGATGCAGCTTTACCTGATTTTTTTTCTTGTTTCTTCTTTTGTCTTTTGGTTAAATATGTTTTGTTGGAAGTTGGAACTATTTTTCAGCTTATAAGCTAACAAGTGTTAAAAATTTTGATGTTCAAAAATATTCAAAATTCTGCACTAGTTGTCTTCTGACATTAGTCAGGCCTATTAAACTTAATGTTGTCCTAGTCTTTAACCAGCTAGAACCCTACTTTGTGGTCCCTGCTAAATACATTTTTGGATATAACATGTTAAACATGTATATACATACTAGCCAGGTCCAATGTTGATTAACCTAACATAGAAAACTAAAGGCTTTAGCAGATGGTTCATACTTCTTGAGGTTATGCAGATCCCCCAACACAATGGAGTACGGTTGGCAAAAGTGAAGGTTGACTCTGAGTTTACTGCTCCATGCAACACTTCCATTCTCTACCCGGCTGATGGTGGAAACATGCATTGCTTCACTGCAAAGACTGCATGTGCGGTACTTGATGTACTTGGGCCACCATATTGTGATCCTGAAGGTCGCCACTGTCAGTTCTACATGGATTCTCCATTTGCCAGTTTCTCAGGTACAGGACACTGCATTGCACGAGAGTTGGATATTCGTTTTCCACTTATTGACTTTCTTCTGCTGTATGTGCAGTTATTAGGTTGCATCTTGACTCGTAAAAAAAGAAAGGCTTAATGTATTGGCTTGAATGTACTTTTACTTTAATCTCCAGGCTTTTGCTTGCTGCTTGCTTAAGTTCTGCGACAAGATTGTGCTTCTGTTGAGTTGTTGATAAGTATTATAATCATGGAATGTTGTGTTTACTTTTTTTGTCATTTGCTGCATTAGCCCTTTACGTGTTTGGCATTTGTGGTAATGGTCTACAGATATTGTATGATGATTAAGGTGCAACCCGAGAAGTATTTTAGTCTGTTTTACAAATTTGTGCAACCAAGTTCTGGCATGCCTCTTACTTAAGCATCAACCCCCTCATTCTTTGTTTTTCTGCAACTCAGTCAACAGCTTAGCGCTGACTGAAGAAGACAAGGATGGCTATGCATGGCTTGAAGAGAGGGAGAGACCCAAGGATGTAACTGTGGTTAAAGCAGTGTACAGCGGACCAAAGATAGTGGAGAAGTGATTTCACCCAATAATAATCCTTCTAACCAGGTGTATTCGGTTGATCCATTGGAGCAGTGCAACTTTTGTTTTCATCTCTTTGGAATCTTTCCTTTTTCAGGGGACTATAATCCTTTCTTGCAAACATTTTGATGTACATACATAGGCAGAACTAAAAAAACAGAAATGAGTTTCCATTGTGCACCACAAGGTAGATTGGAATTCATCTGTTCATCAGTTGCATATTAAAGAGGGTCCAGATATGTTCTTCGTTTTGACTAGATCTTTTTTTCCTTTTGACTATATCTTTTAATTTTCTGAGTCAGAAATCAACTATTGCACGTCAAATTTGAGATTATTCCTTTCAATTGTTCAAGCCTTAATATTTGAAGAAGGATGATCAAGGAGGAATCAGCTACTTCCAGTAGGATATATTTCCCATCTGAGATTGGGATTTTCCAATCAAAATAATATACTGGGAAGTATAATATGGTTCAGCAAATTTTCCTAAAGAAATTTTGTAATGTTACAGTCAACTGAAGAAGGATATCTATGCATAATCTATAATGTGCTAGAACAAAAAGGATGTCCAAAGGACTCGCGACGTCAATGTTGTGCTGGTCTTTTGGATAAATCGACAAAATATACGCACCGAGCGAGGCCCGCATGCCATTGACTAGATGAAAATCTGAAATGCTGACGGTCATCTGGTGACAAATGAAGTTAGCATGATCAGGTCCTATCATACCTTTTATAGAACTGAAAATGGGGAAATTTTTACAAGAACGGGCATGAGAGATGCGCAAACTCTCCAATCTTCATGAAACCTTCAACAACTCGTGAAATGCTTCTTGAGGTATATCAACAGAGCCAACACGCTTCATGCGCTTCTTCCCTTCTTTTTGTTTTTCCAATAATTTCCTCTTTCTAGTAACATCGCCACCATAACACTTGGCAAGCACATTTTTTCTCATGGCCGAAAGCCTAAAAACAGATGGAGTGAAAGTAAAGAGAGATCTGGTGAGCATCAGAGATATGAAAACCTTTTTATTAGGTAGAATTCAAAGCTTTATTTTGTCATCCACAACATTATACACATGCTAGCAAATATAAAAATTGGTTCACAATGCAAGACAAAAGCAACCCCGGCATGAGCTTGGCAATTCGAAGAACTAATTTGATCCCCAAGGATATTTTAGCAATCAAACAAACAACTTACGTCTCCCTGGCAATGACCTTTGATCCAATAGCAGCTTGTATCGTTATATCTCGAACATTTGCCTGTTCAGTTGTCAAGTCAGAAACTGAGGAAGTTTCCAAGCAAAGTCAGATGAAAGCTTCAACATGAAATTTTGAATTCTTTAATCAGCTGACCTGTCAATGAATTTCTTCAGCTTCTCCACCAGTTCACGACCAACACGTTGTGCCTTTGTTTTATGGACAATAGTTGCCATAGCATCAACTGATTGTCCATTTAAGAGAATATCAAGTTTCACCAAATCTGAGGCCTGGTATCTGTTAATAAGACATTCAGAGAGCTAAAAAAGACATTGTGGGAACTCTAATGCACTTCACACCATTATTTTCTCTTTGCATCTATGAGTGCTTTCATGTGACTCTCTCTGTGTGTGTGAGAGAGAGAGAGAGAGAGAGAGAGAGAGAGAGACAAGGAACAATGCTTACCCTGCATCCTCATAATCAAATGATGCATACCCAGATGTTATACTCTTCAATTCATTGTAAAAGTCAACAACAATTTCTCGTAAAGGTAAGTAACGATACTTCATAAAAGCACGTTGACTGCAGACACCAAATATAAAAGATCAGTATTTCCATCAAGCATGAAATTTAAAGATGGTGAATAAAGATGACTCATAGGTACGAGGAAGTTAACTCAGCCTCAGTCTGAGTGCTAGTGTCAGCAGAACAGAAAAGAAAATTAGCAAGTAGGAAGGTGGTAGTAATAAAACCTATCAATGAATGAGTACTCTAGCTGCTCCCCCCGCCGCTCAGAGCACAGAGTTATAACAGGCCCGACATACCTTCAAGTGGAAGGGAGATGCAAGTAAATGACTGAATACCATTGTCCAGGTTTCAGCAGGCACAAAAAAAAAAAAAAAAAAAAAAAAATGCTTACATACTACATAGACAAATACTTGGATCATGTGTCAAGTTTGAGAGCTTACTCACTAGGGATAATAATTGTTGCTACCACAGTAGGCTCCAAGCAAGCTGTCAAAGGATGTTTGGGATTTGAAGGAAGTGTCGCAGGATTCTGAACTGGAGATTAATTTGCTGAAAGAAGGATAAAAATATATCAGAGCTTAAAGCATGCATAACATATTCTCAACACAAGCACCACGTACCTTTCATCTGAGTACTCAAAAATATACGGTACAGTCGGAACAGTTGAAATGACATGTGCTTCATGCTCCTATTATCCATGAGACAATATACACTGAAGTCAATATGAGTAGTTAAAGAACTGAGAAAACTTTTGTTTGGCACATTTCATAAAAAAAAAAAAATTCATAGACAACATAATCAGATTTAAAAACCTAATTCATATAAGCATAAATAAGTGTTCCTGCAGTTCTTCCGAGAAATATAAGCAACCCGATGCGGTCTATCAATCAACCTAAGTAACCTTCACCTTCAAACTTTCTTAGTGAAAAAGTTGTTGCCTCAACAATTTCAAAATGAAATCAGAAAAGGATAAATCAATACGTTGAATCTTAAGTGATTTGACTTTTAAAAAATGCTAAAATTTGTGGAAACTTTCAAAATAACAGCTTGCAAGTTGCAACTTGGAGAGTGCAACATAGGTTAAAAAGCTTTCTCAGTAGTGATATACACATATTCACAAATCAACAGTAAATTATTATGAAAGCAGTACAAATAAAACCTGTTCAAGCCTCTGATGGAAAACATCCATGTGAAGTAAGCCCAAGAAACCACACCTATAGGCCAACAAACAAACAAATGAGGTGAGGCAGACAGAAAACTGAAATAGTCTCCAAATTTACATAGCTGAAAGAAGGTAGACCTAAAACCCATGCCAAGTGCTGTGCTAGTCTCTTTTGTAACAGAAACACTGGAATCATTGCACGTCAGTCTCTCTATGGCATGGTTAAGCGCTTCAAAATCAGATCCATCAGCAGGATATAGGCCAGAGAATACCATATGTTTTGCTGGTTTGAAACCTTGAAATAACGAAGAGCAAAAAGAAATTAATTCTAGTTAGGAAAAGCTACGGCTAAATCTAGAATACAACTCAAAGCAGCAAAATAGCAAGACAACACAAATTCACCGGGACAAACTAATAAGATTTTTTGTCCTGCAGACAATGACTATAGTTGACTAGTATGCAGTCATAAAACAAAATACTGTAAGAATACTCATCCTTAACCTCTTGATAAGTAATTTCAATTTTCAGTCTGTCAAGTTTCAAAATACCGTAAGAATGAGACCATTCAACAATTCCCATCTTTGAAACTTAGAAATCAATATTATTATCATTAAAAGGGAAGCTACTTTCCTACGAACATCAAACCATTGTTAAAGTTCAGAATCTGAGCATGAGCCAGTTTTAGCATTTCATAGTCAAGATTCACAGGTTGCGACATTAACAACACTATTAGGAACTAAAAAAATCGTAAGTACCAGGAAGGGGTTCTACAGTGCTTCGACTATGATAGAGAGTATCTCCAACCCGAGCCTCTTTGGTTGATCGCATGCCACTGACTACATATCCAACTTGTCCAGTTAAAAGCACTCCAGTTGGCACGAGTTCAGGATGCATGATTCTTGACTGATGCTCAACATCCACAAGTTCATAGGATCGACCGGTTGCGGCAGATGTAATCTTATCACCCTTACTTATAGCACCATCAACAATGGCTACATGGCATATAACTCCTCTGTATTCATCATAATAAGAATCTAACAAAAGCATACGTAAAGGAGAATTACTTTTCCCAGGAGGAGGAGGTATCCGCTCAATGACAGCAGGAAGAACCTTCTCTAGACCTTGTCCTGTTTTTGCAGATGTTAACAGTGCATCACTTGGATCAAGATCAAACATGGATTTCAATTGTGCTTTCACACGATCTGGATCAGCAGTTGGCTGATCAATTTTGTTTATAACAGGGATTATGGCCAAGTTAGATTCAAAAGCTAAATAAAAGTTCGCAACAGTTTGAGCTTGCACTCCTTGGGCTGCATCAACGACTAAAAGGGCACCCTGGCAAGCTGCCAAAGATCTCGACACCTCATAGCTGAAATCCACATGCCCAGGTGTATCAATCAGGTTGAGTAAAAAAACGTTTGTGTCACTCCCCAAGAAATTGTGCTTATGGAACATAGTTGCTGTCTGCGCTTTAACAGTTATTCCTCGTTCTCTCTCAACCTAAGCCAACCAGAATATAACAACAATAAATCACTTAAGAAGTGTGGAAGCAAAGCAATGACTTCTGTACACAGGATAAAATCATACGTATCAAAATGCATGTACACTCCCAGCATCAAGTATCTCAAGTAGACAACTCAAGAATGCCATCAAGAATTTCACAGCCTGCAAAACAGTATTGCTAACATTGTGCTGAAGTACAACAATTCCTCCTTTTTCTTCACGCAAATAGTATACTTAAATTTAAGCCCGCACATCTGAGTACACTTCTTTAATGTAACTCGACTTTGTCTCACAAAATTATGATAATAAACTGTCAAGTCAGGAAACTTTTCTAGAGTAAAGTTAACTAAAAAAGTACAGATACCATAATACTGACATATCAATTGACTGCAATTAAGATAAAAACAATATATTAAGTTGCAACAAAAAACATAAACTTTATTTATCTCGCCAGATAAATGCACTTAAAATTCACACCAGAATCAACTGACAAGAATCCCGAAAAAAGATTCAGTACATAAGTAGAAACAAATACCTGCAATTTATCAAGATACTGAGGCTGCCCATGTCCTTTCCTGATGGTACCGGTGAGCTCCAAAAGCCGGTCAGCTAGCGTGGATTTTCCATGATCAATGTGGGCAATAATGGAAAAGTTGCGAATCTTATCAGAAGGGTATTGGCTTAAATCTATGGTGGAACCATCTTTGCTGTTATGGCGAGAAGAATGTGAGCAAAAGAAAGCATTTTGACAACAACCCAGATTATAAATTGGTGAAATCAGTCTATTATAGTTAGTTTTGGCTAATGGGTTTGTGATTCTTGATCTGCATCCAAATAGAAAATGAGAAAATTGAGAGTATTTTGATTTCAGGGTTTTTGAGGCTCTATTGAAAGAGCCCATTCTCTGGTCCTGTTATTTAGAGCATGCGGGGTATAAGTGCAAAGTAACGAGGTGGGAAAAAGGATAGCCGGAAGATTTTTGACTTGCTAAGGCGTCGGAGAGATGAGAGGCCTTTTAAGTTTTACTAGTCTGAGAGTCTCCGGCCACGATGGTCTATGGGCGGGCCGGCGGGATCGGGGGCAGGAGATGGATGGTTAAGGGCTTAGCTTAGAAACCCAAAAAAGAAATAAGCCTATTTGCAATGCAAATAATGAGATATTATTTGGGAATAATATTTATTTTTTAAAATTTTTGTGATTTTTTAAATATAATTTAATGTTTAAAAAAATAAAATAATTATTTTGATATAAAATAATATTTTAAAATAATCATTTAACTTAGAAATAATGAATATTTATTACTTTCCATCTCGATTTGTTATTGTAATTTAACTTTTTTGATCAAATATAACAATTTTGTAATGAAACATGTTTATTTATTTATTTAATTTTTAGTAAAATTTCTCCCAAAAAATAAAAATTTATATAAAAGTATTAACACGTGTAAATTTAAAAATACAAAATTTAAAGAAATCTATACATAATTAAAGTATGAAAATTAATGCAATGACTCTAAAAATTAAACAAATACGTTAACAGCGCATTTTACTTTGGTTATTAAAATCGCTCCATCAAGCAAGGGGTTGCCACTATTGATATGCAAGTTTGATTTTTTTAGTGGACTCATTTAAAAATAAAAAATAATTACACCGTCTTATAATTATAGATAGATAGATGGAGAGGTTTCACAAAAATAAACATCACAAAAACAAAACATGGCAACGGAATAAAGTTAACTTTAAATTTAATGGAATTAGAAAGACTAAATAGGCAAAATAAATGTAATGACTATCACTTTTGATGTGTTTAACTCATAAATTAGTGACACGTGTCTCTTATACACATCTATTAATTTCGTAATATAATATTCTCATGCACTGTACATTTGCTTATACGTATAATCAAGCATACTCAGTCAACAGACCTTAGTGGTTTGACCTCCTAATAATCAGAGGGTTGAAATTCGATCATAAAATCAAAAACCTCTACTTATAAATACTAAATAATTATAGGTAAACACTAATTTAAGCAAAAACATGCCAACTTAAGTTAACTAAACAATATAAATTTACGGGCCACATTCATACATTCCTCCAATACATCTATCTACAAGAAAAACCCCCAACCCCCAGGTTTCATCAACATTATATAATTAAACTTTTGAAAAATTCAACAATCCTATAACGAAATCATATTATTATTTTATAAAATCTTATATAATATAATATATATATATTTTAAAAATTTATATAATATAAGTCCTTAAATATAACAAGACTTTATAATTTCCCTACAATTTTAATAATTATTTAAAACTTTTAATAGTGATGTTTTATTTTACATAAGAGTAGTTTACAGGTGCTCCTAGTCCTCCAATTGGCATGAACCAGTACAGTAGCAGTATAAAAATCCAGCAGCCCATATTCCAAATTTTATTTGTGGTGGACCCCGCAATACCATGGTGGTATTACGTATAGCTTAATATACACACACGCATATAATATGCCTCAGCAGCTTATTTTTGACGCCAACATCCCCAAAATCTCATGTCTTCGGTACTCCTCCTATAATATAAGAGGCCGACGGATCCCACGTAGCATTTCTCGCCGGCGCCGGTAGTCCACCTTAATTCGAATCCCTTAACCCCACGCCAGGAACATCACCGTCTCTAATTTTCCCGCCGATTCTTCTCGCAGGTAATAATTCTCTCCTTTCCTCCTGTATCACAATCGACTTGTATGCTTTCATGCTTATCGAATTGCTTAAGTTTCGTGATATTTTTTTTTTTAATTTTTATAGATTTGTTTATATATGCAAACTGGTGTTTTGGCGTTGTATTTTTTTTTTGTCATGTTTTTCGTGTTGAGATTATGGTGATGTTTATGGATCTAGGGTTTCTGGTTTGTACTCATCGGTTTTGGGGAAAAAAAATATTGTATTTGGATTAGTTTAGGGATTTGGAGTGAGGAAATTTACTTTTGGGTGTAAAAAGTGAATTTGTTTTTGTTTGGATAGGTGGTGAGGAGGATGTCGACGCCGGCCAGGAAGAGACTGATGAGGGACTTCAAGCGTCTACAGCAGGACCCTCCTGCCGGCATCAGTGGTGCCCCTTATGATAATGATATTATGCTCTGGAATGCTGTTATATTTGGGTATTTCTGCATCAACTTTGTATTATACCTTTTCACTTACATATGTTTGGTCCCTGATATTTATAACTGCAGCTTTGGATTTGGTTTGCTGACTTGTTTGTTTCTATATGCAGCCCAGACGACACTTCTTGGGATGGAGGTAATACAGTTTCTTGCTTTTAAATACGTGTTTTTATGACAGTTCAGCTTGAAATTGATGTGCTGCTGTGTGTTTTCTGGAACTTATTCAGTTTAAAAAAGCCTCCCTTTACTTCCTTCAGACATGCTTAATACTGTTTTCAAGTCTAATTTATTTCAGTCTCGTTGCTGTTTTTTCTAGATAGTGTACTCTGCTTTCAGTTTGTGTATATCCACCAATTACCTTTCTGTTTTATATAGGTGGAGGTTATTGAGTAGTTTGAGGTATTCATAATGACCTTTGTCTGAGGGTTTAGTCAGACTCTGTAGCCTTCTCTTATTTGAAATTGGGCGTTTTGCAGTTTGAATAGTTCTTTATTGGACTTTAGGAAAGGGTTCCTTATGTCCTGCGGTTATGTCAATTAGGTTGGTAAATTTGATCGATTGTTCTCATTTATGAATTTGTTTGTTGTACTTAAAGATGCTATAGGCTAGGGTTTTTGTTTTTTTTCCTCCCTCCCCCATGACCAACAGATTAAGTTTTTTCATGTGGTAAGTGGGCTGTTCTTTTATGGTCCATCACTGTCATTTGAGGTTTCCATTATTATTAGATGCTGATGGTTCTTTTCTCATTCTCTAAGTGGACCCTTAGCAGGACATTCACTTAAGAAATGAGATGACAATCATGTACTTCTTTTGACACGTACTGGAGAACCACATATAATGATAAGGCTTTTGGCATTGGTTCCCCTTGTTCATACTTTTGGCTTTGAGCTATGATATGTCCTATTCTCCTTGCTTAGGTAGATAGATTATAAATCCTTTTTTATTCTATTGTTTGGCAGGTACGTTTAAATTGACGCTTCAATTTACTGAGGATTATCCAAATAAGCCACCAACCGTCCGGTTCATTTCAAGAATGTTCCACCCAAACAGTAAGTAATCTTATATATTACTTGCACCTTTTAGATACAGGTTGGCTATGCAGATGATGGTCTATAATTTTCACCATTATACCCATTAATGTTTAGATTGTAGCATTGTATGTGTTAATAAGTTAGTAATATCCAGACAATTGGATAGAAATATTCAAGCTTTTTTATTAGGTTTTTTCTGAAATATGTTTTCATGGGGAAGATCCTTGAAGTATACTTTTTTCCCCTTTGGCTTGGTGAGTTGTTGGAGGTTGGTTGGAGGGGACTCAGAAATACGAGGAATCATGACTAAAATCTTATGTAAATTTGCAAATTGACAATGATACAAGATTAGGAAATAATGCAATAATAGTAATGGTGTTAATCTAGCAATGTAAAATGCTATTCCCAATTGCTTGCCTATTGATATTTCCATAGCTCATGCCCTTAATATTTATCTGTTCCTTCCGGAACATCCCCTACGTGGAATACTCAAAGGCCTTGATGAAATTCAAGATTAATGTGTACTTTTGTGGATCTGTAATTCAATAATTGAAGATGAATCTTATGATTTTTTTTGATGAAATTAATCATTGCTAGCTTTCTTTTGATTTTTTATTTCTCTCTCCCTCCCTCTCCCCTCGCCTTTCTTCCCTCTCTCACTGTTCTTTTACCGACCACCACATGTTTTCTCTTTTACTAGTTCCTGCAACTCTACACTAGCTGCAAAACAACCGATATAACAATACACCCTTTACCACATAAATGAAACCCGCAGACGCATTCAAATCTTTACCCAGAGTAGAATGGCATGAACTTAAAAGGATCGTTCAAATCTATTCTTATTTTGGTGGTTAGCAGTCCTCATTCCTCCATCTACTTCTCCTATCCCTGCCTGTTTGTTAATGGACACTGTTCACTCTTAATGCCTTTGTACATGTCAAAGTTGTATCTTAAGTTGTGCGGCGGGTGACGGATTGAAAAGAAAGGGAAAGGAGGCTTGGGCTGTTATTGGATTTTGAAATCTGGAGGGGTGGTCTATTATTTTCTTTCCTTTTTTTTTTTGTACATTCTTTATGTTTACCAGTTTATGCCGATGGAAGTATTTGCTTGGATATTCTGCAAAATCAGTGGAGTCCAATTTATGATGTAGCTGCTATACTTACATCTATTCAGGTATGATGATTGTGTTGAACAGATTATTTTATCAATTGAAACATCATGTTGGAAAATTACTATGGTATTAAAACAATATTGTGATAAGTGCTTTATGTTTGGGATCATTTTTTCTCATTCTATGTCATGTTGGGTTTTCAGCTTCAAGGGAAGTCTTTAACGTACCCATATGATTCACCCACACAAATGCAGAAAGTAAGGGGGGAAGATATTTAAGAAAATTGTCATGCCAAAGTCTTGCAGTTTAACATAGTCATTAAAAAAAAAAAAAAAGATTATTCCCACACTGTGAAGTATGTCCAGCGTGTGTTTTTAGAGTGGGTTCAGATTTAAATCTAATGTAGTTTCCTCCCGTTGTTTGACTAGTTTTCTTGCATATGGTGATTGGCTTCTGTGTATGGTTGATTCTCTACTCACCTTCATTTTCTTTTTCCTTTATTTAATTTAAGGTGTTTCACAAGGTGATCAGTTCCCTTCTCTCCCATTGCTGTTTATGCATCACAACAATTCATTTATTTGATACCACATTGATCATGGCTAGTTCTTGACCATGGCTTTGAAGTTTAAATTCTCGTGACATTTCATTGAGCCATGGCAAAATGTTAATTTGGTAGTTTGTTTTCTTATTTCACTGAAAATGTTTATTTCCACAAAAGCATTTGCATTTATTTTGTTTGCTTCATGTATAAACTTTGCCTTGCTGAACTGCAGTCACTTCTCTGTGATCCAAACCCCAACTCACCTGCCAACTCTGAAGCAGCACGGTTATTTAGTGAGAATAAGCGTGAATACAACAGAAAGGTGCGTGAGATAGTTGAACAGAGCTGGACAGCCGACTAAAATAATTCCTCACTCAGTTGAAGTGCTGGAGATTGCTGAATGATGAGCTATGCTTGATATTTCAGAAACCCCTTTCTCCGGTTAGGATGGCCTGTGTTTCTTTGAAATGTCACCGCTACATTGATAACTGATGTAGTTGAAACAATTTGGAAAACTTATGTGATGTATTGGCTTGTAGGAATTCCAAGTGTCATTTGTCCTGATGGATTACTAGTTTATTGCGACTCTTTGTACATAATGTCCCTCTTGTATTCCATCTGTTTGAGACAGTATGAATTTTTTTTTTTAAATGGACATGGCCTGTAGGACAAAGTTATTTAAACAAACCAATGAAAAATGTTGAGGTGCCTTTGTCGGTGCAAAACTTATGCCATAATTGGTGATCCATCCTATAATTGGATGTATACGCTTAGACCGCGTACCAGCTCATGACTTTGTTGGTTTGTTGGGCTTCCTAAACTTTAGATTATCCGTGTCGGTGAGATTGTTGTACCATAGAGCATTAGAGTAATAGATGAATAATGACCATCTCTCCAGAAGGGAGTCCTGTTTGTTTACTTGGGTTTAGCAACTTGGATGAGGAGTAATGCCGCATCCTCTGGAGATTCTCCATAGGGTAAACTATACGGGAGATTTGGGTTTGAATTTGGAGTCTTAAGGTTAGAATGATATTGCGGAGAGGTTTGGGTTTGAATTTGGAGTCTTAGAAGGTTAGAATGATATTGTGGGATGCAAAATGGTTTAGACTCTGTTAATAGAATTCGATTTCATATTCTCCTTTATTACGTTAAGTTGAGGAACAGAAGCAGAAACTATTGAAGGATGCTCCAGCAGGTTCAGAAGTTAGGAGGAAATAATGATGGCGGAATTTCAAGTAATACAATGTGGATGACGCTCTGTTTACTCGACAAGTAATACCTCGTGGCCCTGGCTAATATTATTTTACTTGATGTTTTCAAAATTATTTCACTTGTTATCGCTGGTCTGAAAACTCGGTCTTCTATCCTTGTCAATCAATCTTAATCCTTATCTGTTTGGTGCTTCATCACATCTACACCGACACTTATCATTTCCACTTTCATCGCATCAACCCTGTTGAATAGGAAAAAAGAAAAAATATTCTCCATTGTCTTTTTATCTTTTGGTTTGGTTTGGTTTGATTAGTGGACAAAACATTCAAACTTGTAACTGTTAACAAACAAAAGAGTTGATGTTTTGAACCTTATAGCTGAGATCAAACTGTTTCCCAATATGGGTTGTTATCAGATAATGATTGAGGTTTTCGTGAATTCGATTTTTCTGATATCCTTTGTTCTTTTAACTTGGAATAATGAAATCAATCATCTTGAGTTTGCCTGTTCGCGCTATCCTCATTGGATGCTGGAATTCGGGAATCCAAGGTTCTTATTTTATTATTTTTGATGTGCTGGTGTCTAGTGTGGAGTAGGTAAAAGATACTGACATTGTTTTGAGGTTGGCCTTAACGAGACGTGTATATCTAAGTATTTAATGTAGTACTTAGATAACACATAATTGGGCGTCGGTAATTCAATTTGTCTTAATCTGAAATTAGCTGTATGATTAGATGGGATTGAGGTGAATGAATTAATTCTCCTATCCTATATAAAAAGATGGATTTTGACGTTATGCAGTGGACTTCCTCGTAATTGCACTATTATTGAACTGCCATCCTGTTAATTATGTAATATACGAAAAAAAATTTGTACTACTACTACTTAGTTGGATATCATTATTAGTATTACTTTTTGGGTTCCACTTGCTAGTTTGGACGAGGGGAAAATCATTTCTAATGATGCACCTATGTGACCAAATTAAGGAACTCTTACAGTTAGTCAGCAAGCTTTGTACTGTGTTGTACCGGAGAGGTTGCAACAGAAGCAACAAGCCAAACAAGTTTTTTAGCCATGCAGGTTTAGCTATTTCCCAATTGAATATCAAAAAATCTTCATGCATTACATTACGCCTTTGAAATCCGCTTATGCATATTACATATTTACTGTTCTCCACGATATGATATTTCTCATATACTTCATAAATTTATACAATATAATATTATACATTTTAAAACTTATAATGTATAAATTTTAAAATAAAGTACAACAAAATAGTTTTTAACAAAACCGTAGAATTTTTTTTATAACAATAAGGTAGTTGTAAAATATTTAATATTGGAGATTTTAGTCTATAGTAAATGGCAATGTATTCCCTCAAATGTTACCAATGACTTGTGTTAGGTATGCCTTGTATCTTTTGTTTTGTCCCACATTGGTTTGGGAAGAGTATTTCTCTCCCACCCAATGTTATAAATTAAAGGCCTTAATTAATGTTTTAAGCTGCACTGCCAAGAGAGCTTTAGTGGCTTTCGGGCGATGTGTATAAGAGACAGGTGTATGGTTGAAGAGTTTCATAGCCTGGGTCATTCAGAACTAGTTGATTTTGAGCCCATTTTGTGGAGTCTCTCCAAATTTGTAATCCTCTTTGACTAGTGGATGTTTTCCCTTCGCCCGTGGATGTAGGTCTTTTGACCGAACCACGTAAATCTTTGTGTCCCTTTTATTGTTATATTTCTTTATTTATATTCGTTATTATCTTCAAGGGCTTATTAAGTAATTTCCGCAAATACTCGGGGTTCCGATCCTAACAAATTGGTATCAGAGCTTCTAGCAAAGTTTTGAGACATTATGACGATAACAAAAACCCATGTAGAGAAATTTGACCGGAGTGTCAACTTCGGAATGTGGCAGCTCAAGATGGAGGCTATACTGATCCAAGATGGTATGGACATAGCGCTTCATGGAGTGGAGAAAAGCCGAGAGAAGATGTCGGTGGAGGATTTTGAGGACCTTGATAAAAGGCCGATCGGTATTATCCTAAATCTCTCGATGAGGTTTTGAGGAGGTCATCCGAGTCGATACCAAAGGTATGTGGGATAAATCGAAAACTTTAGACACGGAAATAAACATTGAAATTTCCATGGACAACTAAATTATCAAAGTCTGTTTGAATGGTGAAGGTAGTCTCTATACTCTCACATCTTGATAAATTTGATTCCATTTTATGGATTTGGGAATATCTCTTTGTTCTACAAGTTGATGATGTAGGATCAAGATACTTGATTATTAAGTTGACTGAAAAATCATATACCACATTTTCGTGATACTAATCCGTTTATGGTAAAGAAACAATCTCGTATCGTGAAATTAAGTCTCGCTTTAAAATCTAAAGAGCAAGGTGAAAACACATCATTGAAATCAATACCGTGTACCTGACTATAGCCATTTGCAATCAATCGTGCTTTATACCTTGTATCTTCAACCCCTGGATGACCTTCCTTCTTCTTAAAGACCCATTTGCAATCAACAATTTTCTTACCTAAAGGTAAAGGGCACATTAAATCCGAATGCTTGAAAGTTGAAAAATAAAGATAAGCATACGGAGAAATCTAATCGAAAAACATTGACATCGCGAGGCTAGCGTTGCGGTGATGAGAGTGATGGAAATATTTTCTTTGTCACGATGTGAACAAGGTCTAAAAATGAGTGGATTTTAGATTCGGGGTGCTCTTATCACATGTGTCCCAATAGCCGGATTTATTTTCCACTTATGAATCTTGTAATGGTGGAATTGTATTGATGGGCAATAATGCCGTTTGTGATGTTGTTGGTAAGGGTACAGTCCGAATAAAAAACAATGATGGTATTGTGAGGACACTCACTAATGTTAGACATGTTCCTGATTTGAAAAAGAATCTCATCTCTTTAGGTACCTTAGAATCTCTTGGGTGCAAATATGCAGCTGAAGGTGGAGTTATGAAAGTCTGTAAGGGTGCACTTGTTATTATGAAAGCTTGCAGGTCTGGTACTTTGTATATTTTGCAGCCCACTACTGTCACAGGTTCCGCAGCAAACTTGCTCCACCTTGTCTGATTCAACTGTCCTGCAACACATCATAATGCGTCAAGTGCACCCCTGTCTCTTATACACATCTAGATGTTGAGCAAAAAAGGACTTCTTTGTGGGCAGAGTACCGGGGCGATGGACTTTTGTGAACATTGTGTTTTTGGGAAGCAGAAGCTACATAGCTTCTCCTTCAAAATAATGGCCGAATCAGACAAAGATGAAGAAGAGACTGCTGCGGAACCTGATACCAATAGAACCCTAGATGAATTCATAAAGTGATTTACAAACTTTCAGAGCAATGTGAAACCTGTCTCTTATACACATCTTGATCTAAGTCTCTTAAGAGACAGATGTGTATAAGAGACATGCCATTATAGGTCGAAAGCCAAGTCCATATTAGAAGAAGACAAAAGCTTAAGAGACAGGCCGGCACCATCTGATTAGGATGACGCCTCGGCAAAATGGTGTGGCCGAACGTATGAATGAACTCTTTTGGAGAGAGCCGTTGTATGATCTCCAATGCGGGGTTGACAAAGGACTTTTGGGCGAGGCGATCTCTGACTTGTCATATTGTCAATTTGAGCTCCTTCTGCAGCTATTGATTTCAAGACTCCTGAAGAAGTTTGGTCAGGTACTCTTGCTAATTACTCTGATCTTGGGATCAAGACACCAGAATCTGTAGCCTTTCACCCCAGAAGCTGTCTCTTATACACATCTAGATGTGTATAAGAGACAGACCTTAAGTCATGAGCTAAATGAGCCTTCTAGTTCTTGTGATTCGATATACGAGATGATAATACGAAGCGGGTGGAGCTCTGATTCATAGTACTGATTTTTCTCACTGGAAGAGGCTCCATTGAGAAGGATTCAGAACTATGAATCAGAGTCCTGTCTCTTATACACATCCAGATGTGTAGGAACATTCCATTGCTTGGTGCACTTAAAACATTAATTAAGGCCCGCGATATGCAAATTTCTCTGCATATGTTTTTGTCATCGTCGCTGAAGAAACGGATGGAAGTCTGGTGATGTGACCAACCACTTTGAAGTGAATTATCACAAGAAACTGCTTCAAATGGTCGCTATGAATGAAGAAATTGAGTCTCTATAAAAATAAAACTTGGGTTCTTGTGAAGCCGCCTTTAGGTAAGAAAATTGTTGATTGCAAATGGGTCTTTAAGAAGAAGGAAGGTCATCCAGGGGTTGAAGATACAAGGTATAAAGCACGATTGGTTGCAAAGGGCTATAGTCAGTACAGTATTGATTTCAATGATGTGTTTTCACTGTTGTTAAACATAGTTCTATTCGTGTTTTGCTTGCCTTAGTTGCCATGTATGATTTGGAATTGGAGCAACTTGATGTCAAGACACTTTCCTACATGGTGAACTTGAAGAACAAATTTATATGAGACAACCTCGGGATTTGAAGTTGAAAGAAAAGAAGACCATGTTTGCTTGCTAAAGAAATCCTTGTACGGAGTTGAAACAATCTCCAAGATAGTGGTATAAGAGGTTTGATTCCTTTATGTTGGGTCATGGTTATTCAAGGAGCATGTATGACAATTGTGTCTATTTTCGGAAATTAAATGATGATTCTTTCATTTATTTGTTACTTTATGTTGATGACATGCTCATTCTTTGCCAAGAGTTACTCAGAAATTCACATTTTGAGGACACAGTTGAGTAATGAATTTGAAATGAAAGATTTGGAAGCAACTAAGAAGATTCTTGGCATGGAAATCAAGAGAGTACGAGGAGCTTCGAAATTATTCCCGACCCAAAAGCATTACCTTGAGAAAGTTTTGGTGAAATTTAGCATAAAAAATGCTAAACCTGTGAGTACTCCTCAAGTAAATCTTTGCCTTCGATCCATGAAAACTTGTGTTCCGGTTGCTAGGAGGAATGTCTGTCTCTTATACACATCATATTCTAGTGCAATGGCATATCATGTATGCGATGGTTTGTACACGCCTGGACATTTCACAAGATTAGTGTGGTTAGGGGTATATGTCTTGTCTGAAAAGAACATTGGCAAGTGTGAAATGGATTCTCGAATACTTGAAAGGTACTTCAAACACTTCTCAACATAGTCAAGCCTTTCATGCATGCAATAATTTTGTCTTTAAGCATACTTTACAACCTATTGTCTCTTTTTCTATAAAGATGTGAATAACATGGCCGTGACCGAGGCAATCAAAGAAGCCTTGTGGTTGAGAGGTTTGTTTGGCGATTTTACTGCAAATGGTGACCCCCAGTTTATTGCGATAGTCAAAGTGCAATTCACTTGACTAAAGATCGATGTATCATGAGAGGACTAAGCACATTGATGTGAAATTTCACTGTTCGGGATACTATTACGAGGGAAAGTTCTTGTTCAAAGATCAGTACAAAGATAATCCTGCGACATGTTTACGAAACCTCTTCCAGTTTACAAGTAGATCAAGCAATGCTTGGATTTGGTTGGCATTCGTTGTTGTTGATTAAGCCCATTGAGGCTTTTGTGGAGAAGGTGGAGCACAGTTTGCTATTTTACCACATCCACAAAGTAGTAAAATAGCAAAATTTCATCTTCTCCAACTTTTGTCCCATATTTATTATTTTAACGAAAGTTATATCGCCTTGATCTTATAAATAGAGACCTTAGGCTTTGGGCTTTACCAAACGGACAACTCGAAAGCTCAAACGTCCAATACACAAAGAAAATAGTAACAAGTAACGAAATTTTGGGTTGAGAAATTTGAATACTCGTTGGCAAGTAATTTCTTCTTGGTATTGGCCATTTAGTTACACTCTTCTTTGTGTATTGGACGTTTGAGCTTCCGAGTCGTGTGAAGAGTTGTGTTGGGCCTATTTTATGGATATTTTATGGATGAAGAGTGGGCTTGCGTTGAGTACAAATTTGGGACTTTGTTGGAGAAGGTGGAGTTTGAATCTGGGCTATTGAGTTTTTGTGGAGAAGGTGGAGAATTTCTTTTTGTGAAGATTTGCCATTTTACGAGGATTTATTATGCGATACAAGTCAAGTGGAGATTTGTTAGGTATGCCTTGTATCTTTTGTTTTGTCCCACATTGGTTTGGGAAGAGTATATGCAACTAAATGTTGCATATC